>OZ025243.1:23798943-24123943 GCA_964019155.1 Osedax fenrisi
AGCAGACTGTGGACAGATCACAATTTGTTAATAGCTATTATCAAGATAAAACTCAAACAAACTAAAAGAAATAAGACTACTCCAAAATATTATCTAGAAAAAAATGATACGAAATATAATGTAGAAGTTAAGAATAGATTCAGTATACTACAAGTAGATGGCAAAAATCCTGATGATTTATGGATTGATATACGTGATGCTGTGATAGAGACGGCTGAGAAATGGATACCAAAAGTAAAGAAGAAAAAATTTACAAAATAGTTAACCGAATAAATAATAAAAATAGCGGAAGAGAGAAGAGAGGCAAAAAGAAAAGGTGAAATAGACAAATATAACAAAAATAAATGCGAATTTCAAAAAAGCAAGGTATGATAAGGAGATAAATTTAAGAGAGAAATGTAGAAAAATAGAAGAAAACAATAAAAAGGGATGAACAAGAGATCTATACAAGGAAATAAAATATATAACTGGATCATATACTGCCAGATGCAGAGTTATGAATCTAAGTTCCGGAGAGAGCTAGGCTACTGAAGAAAGAGAAGTACAAATTAGATGGCAACAATACACAGAAGAGCTTTACAGGAGAGATCATAAAATCATTGATATTTTTCCCGAACTAGATATGAAGATGAACCTCATATACTAGAGACAGAGGTAAAAGACGCTATTACGCATATATCAAATCGGAAATCATCTAGATGTGATGGTATACCCATAAAACTTATGAAAGCAGGTGGAGATGCATCTATACAAATTCTTTTAATTATTTTCAATAACATATGGAGGACTAAGAAATAGCAAAGATAATTGAAGTATTCTATTTATCTCCGGTAATACAAGAAAGGAGATAAGAAAGAATATGGGAACTATCGAACTATTGCTATGATCTCTCATGCTAGCAAGATATTCCTTCGAATTATTCAGAAAAGATTAGAACATTTCCTTATCCCATAACTACCTATTGAACAAGCAGGTTTTAGAAAAGGAAGAGGAACAAGAGATTATATAGCTAATTTGTGGTGGATGATGGAAACAGCCTAAGAACACAACAGGAATGTGTATATGTGTTTCATCGACTATAAAAAGGCTTACGACTGCGTAGATCATGAGAGACTATGGGTGATACTCCAAGAAATGGGAGTTCCAGTTCACCTAATAGTCCTACTGAGAAAGCTCTATACGAAACAAGAAGCCACTATAAGAACAGAATGCTATGAAACTGATACTATAAACATAGGGAAAGGGGTAAGACAAGGATGTATTTTATCCCCCTTACTGTTTGACATATATGTAGAAAACATAATGAGAGAGGCATTATAAGATTGGGATGGGGGAATCAGTATTGGAGGTAGAAGGATTACTAACCTGGGATATGCTGACGACATAACACTGATCGCTGAAACTAAAAACGATATAATAGTAATTATGGAAAGAGTAAAGTTGGCTAGTGAAAACGCAGGTCTTTACTTAAATATAGGCAAAACTAAAGTAATGATGACTGAAGATCAAGGAGAAATGGTAGTAGATGGCAAACATATTGAAGTAATATCACACATTATTTTCCTGGGATCCTAATAACCAAGGATGGATTCTGTGAGAAGGAAATACTTAGAAGATTAGTAATGGGCAGATCTGCAATGGGGGGACTAACGAAAATCTAGAAATTTAGAGGAATTACCCTCAGACAAAGATTAGGCTTGTAAAAGCTTTAGAGTTCCCTATAGTATTATACGGAGCAGAATGTTGGACAATGAGAAAGCTTGAAAGAAAGATGATCGATGCTTTTGAGTTGTGGTATTGGAGACGACTGCTAAGAGTAACATGGACCGACAGAAAGACAAATGTATATGTTATTGATAATATAAAACAGAATGGACGCTTGAGTCAAGGATAGTCAAGGTATCATTATGTTACTTTGGTCATGTTATAAGAGCAGGCGGAATGGAATATGAAGTGATGGTAGAAAAATGGGGGGTATAGAAGCAGAGGGAGATCACGGCAAAGATGGCTTGATAGCATACAGAAAAACTTCTATGGATCTATCTTGAACATGATTCGACCCTCAAGATGTAGGAGGAGTTGGAGAGATGCTGTCATCGATATCGCCAGGGGTCGGATACGACTCGACGGCACAGGTTAACAGGTTAAATATATATATATATATATATATATATCTTAACTTACCATGTCGATCTTGATCAGCCGTTTTTGACAATCTTCTTCCAACCATCTTTATCTTCTATCACCTTTTTTATTTCATTAACATCACAGAGTGTATCATCCACCAGTTGATCGACGTAGGTCCAGCGGGGTCGACCTCTTTTTCTTTTACCATGAGTAGGTTGCCAGATTATAACATCCAATGCCAGTTCCAATTTGGATCTCCAACAGTGACCAGAAAAACGCAATCTTTGCTGTCTTATCGACGTGTCCGGTATACTTCCGTATATATCTTTATTGTTTGGTTGATCTTTCCAAGATCTGTTTAGGATGATACGCAGTATTCGAGTATACTTTCCATTGGATCCCAATGAATACGGATTCAACGATAATTTTAAAGTTGTCTGAAATATGTCTCAAAATATGTTTCTACATATGTTTAATTTTATTTAATTGTATATACTAGAAATGTAGGATCAGGAATAGCTCTAATTAATAAATAATAAATAGGCAAACAATCAAAAACCGATAAATGTCGAGTCGAGTACTGTTTGGATTTGGGTTTAGGTTTGAGTTTTCGACATTTTTTTAAAAAATATTTTGTAATATTTTAAATATTTTTTGTATTTGTTAGCAATTATATATTTTAGAATAATCAGGAATAGCTATAATTAATAAAAATAAATAGTCAAACAATCAAAAACCTAGCAACGCCGGGTAGGGTATGACTGCTAATATGTTGAAATATTTTTTATATTTAAAAAATATTTTTAGACACTTTTTAAAAATATATTTTATAATATTTTAAAGTATTTTTGTATTTTTGTATTTTTACAAAATATTTTACGAATAAGTCTTAAAAAGAACAACGCTAGATCTACATCGGATACAGTTAGATTTATTAAATATTAGTTAGAAGACAACAATTAAAGAATAGCTATGCATAATTAGGAATAACTATAATTAATAATTAATAGGCAAATAATAAAAAAATGAGCAACGTCGGGTTGGGTTCGGCAAACAATTCTAAATCAGGAATAGTTATAATTAATAAAGTATAGATAGGCATATAATTAAAAACCGATCAACGCCGTTTTGGGACGGTTTGGGTTTGGGTTTTCAACATATTTTGTAATATTTGAAATATTTGTTGTATTTTTTAAAATATTTTTTGAAATATTTGTTCACTAATTTTTTAAATATTATAAACAATATTTTTCTATATTTGTTTGTATTTTAAATAAACTTTATTTAATTGTATATACTAGAAATATAGAATCAGAAATTGCCCTAATTAATAAATAATAAATAATAGATAGGCAAACAAACAAAAACTAAGAAATGCCGGGTCGGGTATGGTTTGTTTTTAAAACATATTTTGTAATATTTTATATATTTTTTTGCAATTTTTAGCAATTATATATTTTAGAATAATCAGGAATAGCTATAATTAATAAAAAAAATTAATAGGCATTAAAAATCAGGTATGGCTACTAATATGTTGAAATATTTTTTATATTTCTTAAAATATTTTTAGACACTTTTTAAAAATATATTTTGTAATATTTTAAATTATTATTTGTAATCTTACCAAATATTTTACAAATAATCTTAAAAACGAACAACGCTGAGTCTACATCGGATACAGTTAGAATTAGTAAATATTAGTTAGAAGAAAACAATTAAATATTAGCTAAGTATAATCAGGAATAGCTACAATTAATAGGCAAATAATCAAAAACCTAGCAACGTCTATGAGTCAACTTAAGACTATACGATAGAATATAATAACTAATCATAATTATACTACCTTCATCTATGACGTAACCAATATTTAAACAAATAATTCATCTACCCTATCCTCTCTTATCCCACCATCAAATCAATCCTTGATGACAAATATCTCATCACTTATAGATACCTTCATTAGTGAAATAATATCTAAATTCAATATAAATGGGCATGTCCCTCTTTATTTAAAACATGTATTAGTTTCTCCTGTTATTGAAAAATAAAGTAGATCATAACTCATTATCTAATTAGCGCCACACATCCCAACTCTCTACAGTTTATAAAATAATGGAAAGAGATTTTCTCAAACAGTTATTAATCTTCCTTGAGAAAAATAATTTAATTGACTCGTTCAAAAATACCTTTATACCTTTATATATATAACTGAAATATACATTACACATTTATTGAATAACTGTCTGTGTGGCTCAGTTTTCTAATGCGTCAGCCACACAAGCAGTAGGACACGGGTTCGAGTCATGTCCGGACCATTAATTAATTTTATAAAATGGGTCTTAAAATATTATTTAGAAGTAATCTTATATAATTGTGTATAAATAAATGATCAGCTCTCAATAAAACCATGGATGCCTTAACATGAGAGCTTATGCTAAAGGATATTAGAGCTATATATGGTTATACGTGAAAACGTCATCTAAGTTCCTGGATGGGATGAAAGTATAATAACAATATAATAAAATATTGTGATAGTGAATATACAACTCAATGGTTACTACTAGACTAATAATCGGCCTATGATACTTTAGATTACAATATACTGACAAATAGACTGATTGAAATATGTATAAATAGGCATTTGATTGACTGGTATCATTTTTTAGTAATCGCACTTTCGCTGTAAAGTCTTGAAAATATATATCCTCGAAAAAATCTATTACCACAGTTGTCCCACGGAGATCTGTAGATCGGTCCGATTTTATTTCTCATTTATATTGTTCCTATTACTAATATAATAATAATTTCTATCGTTACGTTATCATATATGCTGGTGGTATACTCATCTACACATACCTCGTTCGTTATTCTACCTCCAACAGCTCATATATATCAAAGTGCGCTATACATATTAGAAAATAGCTACTCAAGAATATATTACTACTGATTGCATCAACACAATCATAACAATCGATGTCCTCATTATTGTACCCAGTAATGAAATACAATATTTCGGTTTAACCTTATATATAGATATTACCCTTAAGTAACATACTAGTAATAACTGTATAAAGCTAATCTTCAATTATACATGATAATACATGTCAGAAAATGTATTAATAAAGATCTATATCAAATTCTTGTGAGTTCACTCCCCAATATAGACTATTGTTGTTCAGTATAACAGGGTATACATGTATGTCGACTACTTCCCATAAGTTATACTATACGTGCTTATGTATGTAAAATATTTAGAATACATCGAAGTGATTATACTAGTATCTCTGCAAATATGAGGTATATACCTCATTTTATATATATATATATATATATATGCATCATAAATATACAACAAAGATCTATTTATCGTACACTATGTATAGTAATTAAAGCAATACTTACAAATAGACGTGGCTATATATCTGATATGATCTACCTTTTAAGCCGAGCCTTTTAAACATATTCGTAATATTATATGAAATCCATATAACGTTCTGTTATTCACTCCCCGTTGCCGAATCTCTCGAATACTGAATAGAGCATTTATGCATTCAGCTCCTAAAAATTGGAATATATTTCTTTAAGAATATGTAAAATATCCCTCTATAATACTTTCAAATGTAATGTTAATGATTATATTTTTAATATGTTTTACATTATATTTATATATATATTTTAACAATATTATATTTTCTATAATGATTATTTTACATTTATCATCTCATAATTTGTTTTTCTTGTATATATAAAATATTATTAATGTATTCTTATGAATATATTTATATGTTCATTTATTCATTCCCCTCCAACTTAATTATTTTCCCACACTTACCAGAGCATACATATATGCCAATTTGAGTATATACATAATTGATTAATAATAGCATTAGTAGTAATATTAGTAATAGTATTACCAAAGGAACCACAAATAGTTGAAACAACTAGTGCGGCAACTGTACAATGCACTAGTTGTGAAAATATGTATTTAGTGGAGTTTTCGTTACTGGTTATTGGCATTAGTTATAAATAAGAATACAGCAACCCATTTTGCTACTAGTGTATATCAGAATTATTAGATCCCATTTGGCAACCATATTCCATCTACATTTATATATATATATATATATAAAAGGTAAAAATAGATTTATATATATATATATATATATATATTTATTTATTTTCACTTACATATTTTATTAATATATACATATTTTATTTCCTTTAGCCTTAGCCAATTTACCATTTCCTATAGCCAATTGGGGGTGAATCAACATATTCAGTTTCGCACACATCTGTAAGACATATAATTATTAGAAAATATTATGTGAACACATATGTATATATATATGTAATATGGTAAAATTACTTGTTAAAATAAATATTAGTAAGACCCATAACTATGTGTATTATATTGTATATATTTATGTGTATCTATTTATATCGAAATGTATTGATATAATAAACTATTATATATGTATTTGATATTTCAGTACAGTATAGCTTATGTATAGATTATGTATAAATTATATATCGGTTATATATAGAATATTTATAGCTAATGTAGAGCTAATGTATAGATTATGTATAGATTACATATATAGATTACATATAGCTTATAAATACATAACATGTATAGAGGCAGATGGTGAAGGAGGGAGTGAAGGTAGGAGGGAAGGAGATATTGAAACAGGGAGAGAGTGAAGGAGAAAGTGATTGAGTGAAGGAGGAAGAAAGTGAAGCCGGTTATTTGGTGTAAGAAAATGATTATGTAAGAAAAATATGACTCGCTTAGAGATAGTCATTTGAAAAATACTAGCTTTTGAAAAAAATAAAAAGTGGTCAATTTTAAAATGATTTTGTTCTAAAAAAAGACTAGAATTTGTGCTAAAATGATTCGTTTTTCTTTGTTATGTGAGAAAATCAAGTCTAAGGTTTATCAATATTTTATTCCACTCAATTGCATATATAAAAATAACTATTATAATTTTATTATACATTTATTATATTAAATATGATTTAAGGCCCTGTCGCCCTTATACATTGTTAAATATCATAAAAAAATATATATATATATATTATTACATAAAACTATCATTTACTTGTGTAATTTAGTATCTATGAAAAATTTGTATCCAAAAATGATATATAAATCACATAAAAACATTTTTATGACCTTACTATATTTAAAAAAAGGGTGTTAATGGGGTGTAGATAGTTTGGTAGTTAAAAAAGTTGGGGCTTCTTTTTTACTCATAAAATGCTAAAAAGTTAATTCAACATCCAAGTCCTACCTCCACCTTCACGTGGTAGACCCTGTTTATACTAACGGAGGAGGGCGAACGCGTCTTGTTCAGCGCGTCAAATATGACAGCAAACTGCTACTGACTTGTAGTCGACTCGGGAGAGCCAAAGTCTATGGGAATAAACCCAAACAGAAAATTCAACTTGATCTGTTTTAAGAGGTCGATTGTCCTGAGCAGCAGCATTACAATTATTGGAGGCAGCGGAAGAACCAATTCTTGGTCAACGACAATTTCATACTAAACCCGAGGCATTGTGGAAAACCCATACATGGCTAGGACACTGCGCTAGAGCAGGCAACGGGAAACCACTCTAGTAAATTCCCAAGAAAACAAACATGAATGACACAAACATACATATCGCAATAAGGTCGAAGAATGAGACTCCCAGGTTGGACGGCTTTAATATAATTACTACTGGGGAAGGGTACTCCATTGTCTCAAGTAAGTGCAACGCGGATGACGGGGGGGTGTTTTAAAGCCGAAAGTACGAACATCAACTGAAAATAGTGCAACGAAAAGGACAGAGGCAAGCCATAGAATAGCAAAAGAAAGAATGAGAATAGGTACATGGAACGTAAGAACAATGAATAATGGAAATTTGGAAGTAGTTAAGAAAGAAATGGCAAGGACTGGTGTTGATTTGCTAGGAATAAGTGAGATGAAATGGACAGGAATGGGACATTTTACATCAGATGAATATGAAATCTACTACTCTGGACAGGAGACATTGAAGCGGAATGGAGTGGCATTTATATGTAATAATGAAATACGAAGATGTGTACTGGGCTTCAACCCAGTAGATGACAGAATTGCCACAATACGTATACAGTGCAAGCCGATAAACATAACAGTAGTACAAATATATTCCCCAACATCCAGTGCAGAAGAAGAAGACAGTGATGCATTTTATGATAAAGTACAATCTGTATTGGACCAGATATCTAATGGCGATATTCTGTATATCATAGGTGACTGGAACACCAAGGTTGGGAAGGAATTATCAATTGATATCACTGGTAACTTTGGTGTGGGCAAGAGGAATGAAAGAGGGGATCAACTTGTATAATTCTGTAGTAGAAACGATCTTAGAATAATTAATACATTCTTTAAGTTACACCCACGAAGGCTATACACATAGATATCACCTGCCAACTCTAACAGAAATCAAATTGATTACATATTATGTAAATCGAGATGGAAAAGTAGCATAAAGCGAGTCACAACTCTACTGGGAGCAGATTGTGGTACTGACCATAATCTGCTCATAGCCGATATCAAGGTCAAGCTCAAGCGAATAAAACGATCAATGCAAACTAAAATATACGATGTGGAAAAAATCGGACTTGACTACAGTGTAGAAATAAAAAACAGGTTTAACGCACTGCAAACAGAAGACAGAACACCAGACGAACTATGGAATGATGTTCAGATTATTCTAATAGAGACAGCAAATAAAAAGGTCCCTAAAGTCAAAAGGAAGAAAGTCTCAAAGTGGCTTTCGGAAGAAGCTCTAACAATTGCCAAAGAACGAAAGGATATGCGTAGCAAAGGAAAGTATGAAGAATATCGAAAGCTTAACGCAGCATTTCAGAAGAAAGCAAGATAAGATAAAGAGAAAAGTATCAGAGAAAAATGCAGACAAATTGAAGAGTTAAATAAAATAGGTAAGACTAGAGACTTATTCAAAGAAATAAAAGAGATGACTGGCTCACGAATCTCAAGAGGTTGTGCTATGAAATTAAGTAATGGAAAAGTGGTATCTGAAGAAAAGGAAATAAAAAAGAGATGGCATCAATATACTGAAAATCTATCTAGAAGAGATATTAATATGAATGATAATTTTAATGTACATTTATATGAAGATGAACCTGATGTATTAGAGATAGAAGTAAATGAAGCAATATAGCACATATCTAACAGAAAAGCTCCAGGTTGTGATGGAATACCGATAGAGTTTCTAAAAGCAGGAGGAGATGAGACAATTAGAGTCATGACAAATCTATGTAATAGCATATGGAAAATGAAGACATGGCCAAATGATTGAAAGAAGTCCATATATGTCCCTATTTACAAGAAAGGAGATAAAAAAGAATGTGGGAATTATCGAACTATTGCCTTAATCTCACATGCTAGCAAAATACTTCTGAGAGTTCTACAAAAAAGACCGGAGGC
This sequence comes from Osedax fenrisi, assembly GCA_964019155.1. Classification (NCBI taxonomy): domain Eukaryota; kingdom Metazoa; phylum Annelida; class Polychaeta; order Sabellida; family Siboglinidae; genus Osedax; species Osedax fenrisi. The sequence goes on from OZ025243.1 coordinate 23,808,546, forward strand.
CTTCCTTATCCCTGAACTACCGATCGAACAAACCGGCTTCCGAAGAGGTAGAGGAACTAGAGACCACATATCAAACCTGAGATGGCTAATGGAAAGAGCTAGGGATAATCAAAGAGAACTATTCATGTGTTTTATTAACTACAAGAAGGCATTTGATTGTGTAGACCATCAACGATTATGTAACACTCTCAAAGGTATGGGAGTACCTGAACATTTGATTGTCATGCTTAGTAACTTGTGTACAAATCAGGAAGCGACTATAAGGACAGAGTATGGAGAGACAGGCAACATACCGATTGGTAAAGGAGTACGATAGGGTTGCATTCTATCTCCATTGCTATTCAACATCTATGCAGAAAAGATAATGCGTGAGGTTTAGATAAGTGGGACAAAGGCATTGGCATAGGTGGAAGGAAAGTATCAAACCTGAGATATGCGGATGACACCACATTGATAGCCGGTAATAGAGAGGACCTTATAGAACTTATAGAAAAAGTCAAATCGTCGAGTGAGAAAGCTGGGTTATATCTAAATGTCAAAAAAACAAAGGTGATGGCAACAGGAGAACTAGATTCTATAATAGTTGATGGCGTAAATATAGAAGTAGTTGAAAGATTTGTGTTCCTGGGAGCCTTGAGAACAAGTGACGGACAAATAGATATGGAATTACGCAGAAGAATTGCAATGGGAAAAAGTGCAATGGGGAGTCTGAGGAAAATGTTTAAAGATAGAGATTTAAGACTCGCCACTAAAGTAAAAATTGTACAGACACTTATTTTCCCGATAATTCTATACGGCGCAGAAACCTGGACTCTAAAGAAGAAGGAAAGAGCAAAAATCGATGCTTTCGAAATGTGGTGTTGGAGAAACCTGCTTGGAGTGACATATATAGATAGGAAGACAAATATAGAAATCATTGCCAGCATAAACCCAAAAGAACGCTAGAGGCAGAAATTGTCAAACTTGCCTTATCATACTTCGGACACGTGGTGAGAGCGGACTCGATGGAGCTACAGCTGATGCTAGGAAAGATGGATGGTCAACGGCAAAGGTGTAGGCCACACATAATGTGGCTGAACAATGTGCAGAATTATATAGCCAACGACAACATCATGAAGATACTAGCAGAAGCCAGAAATAGAGTGATATGGAGATGAACTGTCATGGACGTCGCCAGGGGTCGGTTACGACTCGACGGCACAAGGTAACAAGGTATATTTAAAAATTAGAAATATTTTTAATTTATATATACATTTTTATATAATATGAATATAGTAATATTTACTATAGTACATTCCCAAGCAACCAAAATCATAAAATGTACATGTACAGAAACAGTTCTTGTGTACTAGTATTGGTAGCAGTTTTTTGGTAAGTTTCTGTAATAGTTACGATGTACATGAACGCAATCAGGATTTTCGTACTATTGTCCGTAACCATAGTACATTGTACTAGTACAAATCCGGATTTCCGTACTATTGTCTGTAACCATAAACCAATAGTTATATAAATAATAAAACAAATTTATTTATATGTAAATATTTATTATAATTAGAATTATTTGTTCGTCCTTTGAAATCTCTGTTTCATTTCTTTCAAAATAATTGAAAGAGGTGGTGTCTTCACATATACAGTTGAGCTAATTTCTGTAATATTAAATAATAATTAGTTAAATTATATATATATATATATATTAAACCTATACACTTTACTATATATATATATATATATATATATATATATATATATATATATATATATATATATATATATATATATGTATATAACATATATATACAATTAAAAGTTGTATAGGTAATAATGTTATGCATAATTTTTATTGTTAACTGGCATTAAGTTAAAGTTCATCGGTTACTTATACTATGCAATGCATAGTATGCATTCAAGTTCAAAGTAGCAATAAATACATCTAGAACTTTGATAAATAATTATTTATCTATAATTTATTAGTACCGCAATTTAAATAGCACTAATATGCGGCACCATAGTGCCACTATCACTGATTACTTTACTTACTGGGTATATATATATATATAACAAAGTGAAGTTTATTCGTATATAACTTTATTGACGAAGACCTGTATAATAACATAAAAAATAATAATAACACAGTAATAATAATGATGACAATGACAATATGTACCAACCAGGTGAGACGCAGAACCGAAAGTGTATCAATCTCACCGAGCCGCATTCCTTTTATAGGAAACAAATCACACGAAATAGACACACGATAACAAATATAAAATACAAAACGAATAATAATTTATACAAATAATAAAAATTTAATTACAAAATATAAATCTACACATAGCTATGCAATCAACAGAGCGTGAAGCCTAAAACAATTTTTGCATGCAGATATATCGATATTATGTAATGACCGAATTGAATTTAATTCAATTCGACATAAATGTATATTACATTAATCAATATATCTGCAGACTTCACTTTATAACATATATATATATATATATATATATATATATATATATAATATATATTATATATATATATAACTTATATTCTATTTATATTACATTTAGGTAATATATTACTTTATTTATATTATATTTACTACATAAAACGTATACGTTACTATAGTACGGTGTAACCACACATATATATATATATATATATATATATATATATATATATATATGTGTGTATGTGTGTGTGGTTACTGGTGCACTACAGTAACGTATACATTTTCTAACCTCTAGCCGTAATACGAACTGTAACCATTAATGGTTGCATGAAATACACTTTTGGTTGCTTGGGTTATTATATAGATACTATTATATATTATACACATCATTATAGTCATTTATAAATGTAATGTGATACATAATAAATAAGTTTATAAAAGATAATAAATAATGATTAAAAATATAATGTTATGAAATTTCAAATTAATATTACTCAGTGATCAATATTTTCACTCTATGTGTGTATGCATTCGTTGCTCTACAGGAAAATCTATTTGATATTTTTTGATAATTTGTATTGCTCTATAGAAAATATATTTATATGGATATCATTACAATAGAATATTATAAAAATAATATTTCAAATAGTTTCATAAGTTTATTTATAAATAATAATTTAAAAAAACATATATATATATTATTAGATGATGATGATAATAATGTTTACTAGCACTTATTATAGGTGTGGCCACCCATCGTAGGTGCATATAACAATATAGAACGAAAACAATAAATAGATAAATAAATTAGATAAATAAATGAACTATAAAATAATATAATTTATAAAACTAGTAATATTGTATGATTAAGTTTAGTATCATATTGCATACTTTTACATACCTATATACAACACTATTTTCTAACATTTACAATGCATATTTTTTTTGAAATTTTTCTACAATAGAAATAACATATCAATAAACCTAGATATTTCATTAAAAGAATTTAAAGTATTAAAAAATTAATATTTAATAATGAAAATATCCCTTTAAAAAATCTAAAATATGAATTATATTATAAAATTTAATAATATTTCAAATTATACTAATTTTACTAATTTTATTACAATAACATTACTATAATAAATCTAATTATAGTAGATTTTATTTAATTACATTAAAATAAATATCACGATATAATATTTCGCAAAATATATACTCTATTTATACTTATACATATAATTATATAAATATATAATTATATATATTTATACAAATATACATACAATTTATATAATTGTATTGTATTCGAATCTTTAATTATAAAATAATTTGTAATTATTTGTATTTAATAATGATTATAAATATTAAACATTAAATGTACTAAATTAGTTTTAAGTTTACGTAATTATATATAAAATTGTATATTATATGATAAATTTAAATAAATTATATGTAAATAATATAGAAAATTATAAATATAAACAATATAAAATGAAATTCTTTAATAAAGTGGGCTTGATTATAGCGTAACTAACATTGTTTACAGTTATTGGTTTACCGTTTATCTTGGGTATTGATACTACTATACATAATACCATACAATATTACTTGCCATCAACTACTATTATTTCTCCAAACACCTATTATTACTTAACAATAGTACTTAATTCTTCAAATTATCCCCTCCTCTAATGAAAATATTCATTAATATCATTGAAGTACCTATTATTATAATAATTAATGGAAACGTACCGACACAACTGAAACAAGCAATAGTGACTCCCATATTTACAAATAAATCAATAATCAATAACATAAATAATTGCACTATATATCAACTCCCTACAAGAGCTCAAATTTTAGAAAAAGTTGTACATTTTCAACTTAATAACCATTTAGATACTAGCCAACTAAATGAATATATATATATAGTTAGCTATACACTAGTGCATAGCATTTACATCATAATAGAAAACTTTTGTATTACATGTTATTGATAATTTATTAAATATCTCGATATTCATTCTAATATCCAATTTATCCTAATTTAATTATCTAGTAAATTTTGATATTATAGATCACATATTCTTAAAGAAAATATTAATTTATATTGGCCTATCATAAAAAGGATAATGGCATTCATCTAAAACCATACATTCTCTATTAATTAATTTAAAAACAGGTTTACCTCAAAGTTCTGTATTTGGACATATCCTATTTCTAATGTGAATTATTCCTATATCTAGCGATATCATGATATAATATAAGTATATTAAATGTCATCTTTAGGCCTACAATATATCACTATATATAGCACTAGTTTTACTCACCGTGGAGTTAAATCCTGGGTTATCCAAATGTACAAATGTTATACATATTTAGCTAACCAATACTAAATTGAATCTTAACTCTGAAAAATCTGAATTAAGTAAAATTGAAGACTCGTAAAATGACTTTCCCGTATTATAAATTAATAATATAATTAATGAACCTAATTAATGAATGAAATAGTAGTAACTACGATATATCACTGAATCAACATATACAAAGTATATATATTAAAGCTAATATTAGCTACTATAGTAACTATATATATAGTAACCTATATAACATTCGGAATATATGTAAATATATTTATCATAATTGAACTTATATTGTAATGCATACATTAGTTTTTTCGATACTTAATTAACGTAACTCAATATTAACAGGACTACTTCAAAATAAGTAACTAAAAAACATGATCACCTATTAATCATGTTATTAGATCAGCCGTGAGACATATATATCGGTAACTCCGCGATGATCTCTCAAGTGCTAATTGTCCCACCTCTCACAGCATATTATTAATACCCGTTTTTGATTAATACAAGATAATGTATTCCCTCTCGTTCTTTGACTATCGATAATGTATAACATGCATATATTTGCATATACATACGAGCAGATTAGTTTTACAACATGGTGCTCGGTTTATTATTATTATGATATATGTTATTAACAACAAAATACATGGTGATTATGGGTGTCTTAAATAATAAAACTTAACAAAACAATAATAAATAGAAAATGAATAACAAAATATAACGAATTATAATGATTTAAAATGGATATATAGTCTACGTTTAAACAATGAAAGTTATATATATAATATATCAGTTGTTTAGTAACTCGATATCATAGCAAAGTAACACGGACCCAGGGAAGGTTCACGGTGTACAGACACCTCCATAACTCGGCACCGAGCGGTAGATGTGTCGAGAGAACAATCAAAGTTCTGACTTACGTCGATATCATACGTGTAATATGTATCAAATAATTCGATGCCCTTATTAACAAAATAATGTATTTTATTTATTTCTATATGAAAAACTAGCGTATCGTTAACATGATCCGAGGTAAGGCACACCGTAATAGAGCGTACTATGTAAAGAACATATACTTACATCGGAAGTATTAATGACAATTTACAGAATATTCTACATATACTTCTGTAAACTATAATCTGAGTTAGCGGAATTAAGATCGGAATGCAAAGACAACAAAGATTATATTATATATATATATATATATATATATATATATATATATATATAAAACAAAACAGTCTTACAAGAAATAACACTAGATACGACGACCTAAGACAATTAAATATGTCCCAATAATCACACATAAAGTCCGATATAATTGTTAATCATTATATATCAACTTGTTCAATTAAAATAAATAAAAAATTTATGAAAAGTTAGTTATAATTATATTTATTAAGATGTAAATATATACTCAATAATATAGTTAAATCAAATAAAAGCGATATCATAATATTATCAATATGTGTATATATTCATAAAATTCATAATATGTTTAATATATGATATATTAATTAATGACGTAGTATAAATTATAACTTATAGAAATGATCTTTTCAATAGTCTTTGGTTTAGGCTTTGAATATCTCTGAAATTTCCGGAAATAGTATCTCCGGAATGTGTACGAGCGGCACGAAAGGCGTTCATCTAAACATATAGTATACAAGTAAGTATAATATTTAAAATTGAAATGAATATCATATATATATATATAATACCATAATAAAACTTATGTAATAATCCATATTGCAAGCCTTCTCATATATAATAAAATACATATAAAATCACTATTTACAATACCAGATATAGGCGTATTACATACGTTATCCAATGGACAATGTCCATTATACATGAAGGAACTACATTTTGGGAAATATTATATATAACAATATATATATACCAATATATATAAATGTATATATATATATATATATATATATATAATATTTCCGTAATGAAAATCAGTGTACATTCCTACCATTGACCGTAATGTTATATAATAGTAGTGGACATCCGCACTAACTTGTGCTTGAGACACGCGACCAATGCCTTCCATGATGGTCCACAGTACCACCTCGTTACAGCCAGGAGTGGTCAACGATCCGTCGTACCGGAAGTAACGGCTGTGACCACGTGGCAATAGTCTATTTATTCTAAACTGTTTCTTTATTATCACAGAAGTATCTAGAGTTTTAAATAAATGAAATGATCATACGATTACATATAAGTTAGTTTAAGCTTATATATGTATATATATATATATAATATATACATATAACGCTGTTATATAATAAATTGTAGTGAATAAAACTCAAGTAACCTGTATCGATAACACTGGGCATATTTCGTGTGATGTAATCGATATTTTTATTACGCCTGTTTGATACCTGCAATAACAAAACTAATATATATAAATATACTTATTATATATAATTACACATGCTCGAATACAATCACATATGAACATGTATGTATGTGTGTTTGTATGAAATTTACTTGTATATTTATTATTATATTTATATTTAATAACATTTAATAACAATGATTTTGAAGAAAATAAATGTGTTAATATTACATAAATATGATATTATACTATGAAAATAACGTCGTTACATTAGTATTACGATGTACTACAGTTACGTTACTTATCGATAACAAGCTGTACTTATAAGATATGCTATATACCAACATCTCCTACGACATCGAGATAATCTAGCATACTATCGTAGTATCGCTCTTAGAGCAGCGCGGCTATCACCGATGTCGTGGTTTCTACGCGACGCCGTGGTTGCTATGCTACGCCGTTGCTACGCTACGCCGTTGCTATGCTACGCCGTTGCTATGCTACGTCGTTGCTATGCTACGCCGTTGCTATGCTACGCCGTTGCTATGCTACGCCGTTGCTATGCTACGCCGTTGCTATGCTACGCCGTTGCTATGCTACGTCGTTGCTATGCTACACCGTTGCTACGCTACGATGCTAACCTTGAATAGAACCGCTACGACGGCAACGGAGGGTGGTGATGACGATAGCGGAGATGTCACGGCATCCATTAACGACATGAACTTGTCGGCATCGTAGCATACGATGTGCATCTGTTACGTCATAGCGGGGGGTTAAGTACGGGTAGGGGGAGTGGGGGAACTCGAACCAATTATTACATGTATGCTAATAATTAAAATTTAACTATTATATTCCTATGTTCTGTCTATGAAAATACAGTTGTTTTAAACTATCAATAATAATACAAGTTCGCAACCTATATTATTTAATAAATAGGGATAGTATATAACATATGTGTTATATCTTTCATCATTGAATATGACTTAGTGTAGCATACATTTAAAACATTTTAATATATAAATTATATGTTATGTACTTAAAAGAATAGTACATATCTGATATAAAATTCATTATATTAATAATATAATATACGGTAGTTTTATTAATCTTATATACATATATGTATATATATATCTCTTATATTAATATTATATATGACTTTTTATCTATATTTTTTCGGTATTATTGGTCTAGTATATATCAATTATAGAGTTTATACGTATTTTTTTCCATATTTCTTCAGTATTATTGTTTATTTATTTTGTTCATAAATATTTTAGTTTATATATATTTGTAAAACATATTTATTTAAAATTTTACACAATAACATATTTTAATGTACATTGCTTTTAATTTCCAAGTCTTTTATTTCTTAATCTGCTTAGTTTCTTATTTTATTAGTTTTTATTCATTTAGTTTTATTTTTTTTTACATTCAATTATCAATATATTTTATTTATTTTTTAACCCTTTTTTTTTAATTGTTTTAAATAATTGAAATGGTGTAATCGTTAACGGTAATATGATGATTTTTTAAACAGTTTAAATTTTATTATTTTATTATTGTAAACAGGAAGTCAAAACTTATTATTGTATTTATGAACTGTTTAACATTAAAATGGGTTGATAACTAGAAAAGCCGCAAAAGCTTCTTTATCTTTCCTGGTGTTTACCCGAATCTGATACCATACCATACCATATATTTATTTCTTAATTAAGTAAACTGTCGTGTATTAAGATATGTTCTTGGTCAGATATTGTTTATATTATATACAAGTCACTTTATTTATATACGTACTGATTCTAAGTGTATTATAACATATGCTTTTTAATAAAACACGATACATTTCATACTTAAATATAAAGTTCAATATATCTTTAGCCGTGGTTTCATAATGTATTTATGAAAATAGACTTACATTATACAATAACAAATCAAATGTTCAATATTAATGAGGAAATATATGTAAATGTTAATATAGATAGAGTTTAAGATACAATTGTATATATATATATATATATATATATTTGATTTTTTATTTAATTCTAATTATATAACAAATCAAATATAACCTATTGATTTGCGTATAAATATTTGTATAAATTAATCTATGTTATGTCTCATAGAAACTATGATAATATTCTATGAGATTTCACAGACAAAACCTTTATTCAACTATAGCTTCACTGCGTAGTATGTAAATCAATATTCAAAATTAAAAATATGATGATGTGTAATATACTATAACTATACTATTATGATGTGTAAAAAGCATAAATTAATTTAAAATTATTATCAAATTTGTTAATTTAGAAAAAAGGAACTTAATTAAGATAACATCAGAGCTCAAGATTATATACTACACCTAACTTTAAAGAGTACATTTAAATTATATGTTAAATATAATATCCAGCAATTTTAAATACGAAATTCTAGTGTATAAGTTGAATATGCAAACTATTCTACAGTTATTAACTTATCATTAATAGAGAATTTCTCAAATGAAAATAGTGTATATATAGTAATATTAGGATAAATAGAATGAATGAATCTACTCGATTTCACTAATCCTTATTAGGTATTATTTATACATGAATGTCATTCATTCATATAATAACCTCCAAGGCATAGTGTTGTCCGTCTATGCTATGTTCAGAACCGTTAGAGTTAGTGATACCCCAGTGGAAATGTAGCTGTGCAACTTTGAATCTATTGCTTAGCCCGGCTCCCTCTAGACTGATATCAGAACGGAAGTCAACTTGTACTATGCGTTGTGTGCATTATTATTAGTGGGTTATATTATATGTTATTTAATGCGCTTGGTGCATGGATTCTAATATATGTATATATATAACTGACTATGTGGCTCAGTTGGTTAAGGAGTCAAAAACGTAAGTAGTAGGACTCGGGTTCAAGCCCGTCCGGACCATTACAATAGGTTTTAAATTAATATTTAGAAGTAATATTATATATATATGTGTGTGTGTGTGTATATATTATATTATACTAATAAATAATATAAGCTATGTATTAACGTGTATGTCCATTATTTGCCAATGTCATTGTATTATATGCCGAGTTCTTAGTAGTAAGTTTCCCTTGTTTAAAGTGAACAGGTCCTAGCGTAGCATCGTAGTAACTCCGCTCCGATATCACATCTATCGGTGATTGCGATTTACCGGAAGTACATGTTCTGGACACGTGATCCCAGTGGTCTTGATGGGCGTGGCTCCAGCCTAGTAAGGTGTTACGTAATATAGAATTGTAGGCGTAACTATTATACTTTAATTACATGACAAGAAATGTATACTATATTTAAAACCATTACTAATAACAAAAACAGTGTCATTATAATATTAATAAGTAAATAATAATAATACGTACTACTATTGTTATAATATTAGTCATGTATACCACTATACATGTAATGCCAACCTTCTGCCGTGTAGTATATACTACAAAGTAATACGTATGATGTATATTTCATGAACATCTTAGACGTTGGTTATCGGTATCGACTAATAATAATGTGTGTACATTATATACTAAATAATCGTATCACGTGGTGTACATAAGTGGGCGTGACCATTATTTCATTATGACACCGCATTAACTATTATGTCACTTTAATAATAATAATATACGGAATAGGTGTACACATAATTATATATGATAACCTATATCATATATGATAACTATAGTATTATATACCGAATATTATTATACATATATGTATATAGGTTTATTTGAAATATAATATACGAAGAAATATAAGTAAAATTATAATTAATGTAATATGTGTATTTAAAAACCAATATATTATATTATAATACATTTTTCACAGATTATATATTCTAGATAAATATGTTATTAATCATATATGATATTTATATATGTTATATATAAATATATTTAAATATGTAAAAATAATAATAAAAACATGTAAATGAAAAGATAAAATAAAAACAATATATACTACAAAATTCACATTTTTATATAATTCAAATATTTATATTTTTAAACAATATAGATAACATTCACACACACACACACATATATATATATATATATATATATATATATACGTTATAATAGTGAGAGACTATAAGAGTATACGTTAATAAAAATTGAACTAATAATATTTATTTTTAATAAAACATTATAATTTACGAGATTTTCTAATATATCTATACAGTTTATTTATGTTATTAGAATTACCTACATATTATTTTATATATGTTAGGTATATATTCTGATATTAAAAAAATATATAAATTGACAAGTATTATTTATAAATTAACTGATATTGGATTATAATTTAAATTCCAACCTGATCAGATAACTCGAGTTATAATTAATCACTTTATATTTGATTTATGTTATACATTTCTGCATTTCGTATATAAATATTAGAGGATTGCTAACATTTATCATAATTAAAAAATGGTACGATTTGATGGATTCCACTTTGATTCCGCTTGGATTTACTTAAGAAGTTAACTCGCTGATAACTCAATCGTTGACTGTAGCTCTAATGACATTCTTAATTATATATATATATATATATATATATATATATATATATATATATATATATATATATATATATATATATATACTATACCAGATAATATTTTACAGTAGAATGTATATTTGATCTATTAATTACATTTGATAAATATCACAATCGTGTTAATATATTATAATACGTTAATATATATATACTACACATTATAACATATGTTTCTAAGGATACCACGCGAAATCACTGACAATATTTTTACGCAATAGAGATATAATGTAACCTATATTTCCTACGATAGACATTTGTTATCAAACTATTGATTACTATAGTAATATCATATTATAAGTTCACATTGTGTAGTTCCTGCAGTGTACAGTAGGGGAGCCCGTTTTTGAAATTTTTTCTCTCTCAGTTACAGTAGGTCATACATGTCATAATAAACATATTTGGAAAGTTTAATCGCAAAATATGTAATATTGGTAAAGCGAAGTGTACTTTAATGAAGATATATTTCATTTATTTTACAATGTAAATTTCTATAAATAGAAATGTATTCTTATGTATTTTATATATTTGTGCAAGTTCGCGTTGTTATAACAATAAAATATTTGGAAAATACGTGTATAAATATATTATAATATTAATAAAGTAAAAAATTATTTAAAAATTTTAAATTAATTTAATTTTTTTTAATTTTTTTATTAATGTAATTTATTCGACTATTTTTTTGATAAATTATTTTAATTAAGGATCAAACTTTGTTGTGAGCCTATAATTGATATTTACGAGGTATAATAAAAAAAAATATTTAATTTTCTGACAAAAAAATGTTTACGACTATTTTACCCCAAAATTAATTTTTTGTTAAAATTCTCAATAAAAGTTATTTTTTGAATAAATATATGCTATTTTTATAACAATACTTAACCATAATTTTATATTCATATAATGATGATAGACATATATAATATATATTTTTTTTTTATTATTCCATTGCTAATTTTTTTTTTCAATTTAGAAAAAATTTAAAATTTAAATTAAAATTTCCGTAGAATGATTTAATTCTTTAAAAAAAATATTTTTAAATATTTTTTAAGGAGGTTGTTATATACTACATATGCTTTCTTTCATATATATGTAATTTTAATTTTTTCATAAATTTTCAATGTAAATTCCAATCTATATTTGAATATGGTTTCGCTTTCTGAATTTTAGTCAGATTTCAATTATTATTTTTTTATTATATCTGTAATGATTAAAAGGAGTTATTCCGAGATGACAATGTTATATGAAGGGAACTAAAAAAGTTACCAAAACGGGCTCTCCTAGTGTACAGTATACATCCAAATAAAACCAACTAAAATACTACAACTATATTTATATAAAGCTACGGAAAAATATATAATCTCTATTATTTATATTAATTAACATACTTATTTATGTATTGTTATTATTTGTACTATTATTGCATTATATTGTTATCGTAATTGAAATTTGATATAGGAATTCCTTAAGTACCTATATCTACAACTGTATTTCAAATTAAAATGCATATATGATACTAATAGTTGTCAAGTATACGGTTAAAATGAAGGTAATAATTAGACACACCAATCACATGTATTAATAATATTATGTATCAATATTATATTGGCAAGCTTATTTATTAGTTAATAGTTATTAATTATATAGGGGAAAGTCCCCGATTACCGACCCCTAAATGATTAGTTGTAATAACTTATTCAATAGTAAATATATTTATTTTAAATTTTGTAATTTGAGTAATATTATGGCAATGAATAATGTGGCTATTTTAAATTATTGATATAATTATATTTACAAGAATAAACAGGGGGGTCGGTAATCGAATACATGCGCCTAATACCGACCCCCTTCCCCTATTACCGACCCCCTAAAATAATCGTGGTATAAATAATGTTAGTATTATAATATCCAATCAACATAGTAGATAATCATTAATATAATTAATTATAAATGCACGCAATTATGTTGTATTGAAATTATGTTTTAATAGTAATATTAAATTTAAATTTAAACTTTATAGTAATTATATTAAAATAGTGTATATTATTATTTAATATTTAGTTATTAATCAGTATGTATATAATCGAATGTAATCATGAATCCGTAGTCTATATTAATGATACACAAATAACTTATGACATATTTTAAAGTAAAATACTGATCTATTTTTATTGGATATTATAAATCACATGGGGTCGGTATTAGGGTAATTTAGGGGGTCGGTATTAGGAAAATCATATGGGTTGCTATAATTAAGATATTTTGGTTAATATTTATTCAAATTGAATTATTTTTATAAAAGTTATAAACATTTTATTGATCTACAATATTATGTGCATTATGAAGTTTTCTTGTAATTAATAAAGTATTTACAATGATTTAAAAAAGTAATTATTCAAATATTTAAAAAGTAAAAACAGAATATTACATTTTATCAAATAACAATTGTAGGATTAAATATTTTTTTAAACAAAATACTTATTCATATGTATCATTAAATTACTAACAGTTCATGTATATATAATTTTGTAATAACTCTTATATTTACTGAGTTACGAGAGGGGGTCAGTATTAGGAGGGGGTCGGTAATCGGGGACTTTCCCCTATATATATATATATATGCGTGTGTATAAATGTGTGGGGTTACATCAACTATTTTGATACAATTGATCAATTATCGACCATAATATTGTATTTATTAAACTATTTTATAAACTATTTAAATATGCCATAATTATACAACATCACAGTAATTAGATTAAATAATAAAATACCTAATCGTATACGAAATCTTTATAAATTAAATAATACTTATTTATTATTTTTTTTTTAAATTATCAATACACATAACAAATAAATGTGAATACAAAATAAATGTTTACAACATAAGAAATAAATGTACTTATAGAACAGATAAATATAAAACAAACAGTAAATTAGACACAATTATCATAAATTATTTTACACTTTAGAGTAATTAAAATTTAAACTTTAAAACTCACTTTAAATATTAAAACACAATTCATTTAAAAAAATATATAAAACTCGAATATTTAAACAAATATTAATGTCATTAATAGTTTATTTATTAGTTTCATTATTAGCACACGTTATTTTAATATTATTTAATATTATATATATATATCAACTATATTTGTTTACTATTTTCAGTGTCTCTGTAATTTTCAATTTTATTTATTTTATGTTGTTTTATTAATCGTAATTTATCAAAATGTTATATTATTATTTTATTGGAGCCGATCCTATTTGTGAGTATATATTGCCAAATAATCTCTGGTACTCTCCTTTGAGCAGAAATTGTATTTTCTAAATGTAATTACATTCTGGACTCAATAAATTATTTTAATTCATTCATTCATTCATTCATTCATTCATTCATTCATTCATTCATTCATATATATATATATATATATATATATATATATATATATATATATATATGGAAAAAAAAACTTCTATGGAACTATCTTCAACATGATGCGAGCCTCAAGATGAAGTATGAGTTGGAGAGCCTCTGTCATCGATGTCGCCAGGGGTCGGATAAAACTCGACGGCACAGGTTAACAGGTTCATATATATATATATATATATATATATATATATTTATATATATATATATATATATTTGTATGTATAAATGTCTAATATTTGTAGTAACGTTATACATTCATCGTCGTTATATCTGACATAACTCTCATATACGTATAGGTATACGTAGATTTAAATATATGTGTCAATAAATGTATCTTTATTCTAATTGTAGTAGTATACTAAATATAGGTGACAGCTGATGTTAACAGCTTTCGCAGTATTTATATAAATAATAAAATAAATCCATACATAATAAATTATACGGCATCATTAATTATTCTTTTATTTATATTAACATAAGAAAATAATACTTAATATGATATATTTCCATATACATTAACATAATACATTAATATATAATATTAATATATATTATTAAAAAAATAATATTAATATATTAATATCCTTATAATTCTATATCCATAATCCGTATTGATTAATTATATGACATGCTATAGAATTGTATATATATATACAAAATAAATATGATAAATTATTCGTTTATATTTGAAGGCACCTTCTGTAATATAATAATCGGAAATTTCCTTAGTGTGATAAATATAATATTATATAATAGTGTATTACATAATATATAATAATTGTATTAATATGTAAGTAATAATAATATAATATCATGTTATTAAATGATTTATTATAATATAATAAAATATATAAAATAAATAATGTAAACATTATTTATTTTGTTTGCTAATTACTTATAGGTGTATATATATACATATATATATATATATATATATATATATATATTAATTTCGTAATAAATGTAATAATATTGTTAAATTACCACATTTATTTAATAATTAGAGAAGTCGTCAATTTATGTATATCTGGGTATTATAATTACTCTAGTCATGGAGGCAGGCATGAATCATACAGCATGATACCAATGTGTATATTATGTATATATATATATATATATATGTATATATGGTAGTGAAATAAGATACGATCATATTTATGAACATATATAATTATATATAAATATTGTATTAGTAATTTATTTATAATTATGCATTACATTAATGAATTAATATGTTTTAATAATATTAAATTATTAATAATAATTAATAAACAGGTGTAATACATTAGGCATTATATTATAGATTAGCTATTAAATTATATATGTTATTTAATATTGGTATAATTAGATTAGGTATGAATCATATGTAATATATTGGGGTGTAAGATGTAGTGTTTTGGAATTAAATTGTTAATATGCTGTTGTACTTTTAAGTGGTCATATTTGTCATACCACTGCACTTAATCTAACTTTCGCTTTGGCTCCAAGCGCCACACAATGTAAACCATTTCAACTAATGGAATAAACTTGCAATAGGGGCCAATAGAGGAGACAGGCACCACCTGCAGGCCATGGCCTATCTGCCTACATAAAGAACAATGATGAACAACAACAACAACAAATCTAACATGCCGGATCGTCCGACGGACGACGTCCGTGCCCCGGATTAACAACGACCGCGCATCCATTGTATTATCCCAGGTGTGAAGTGGAAAGTTAGCTACTGGGGATTTAACCAATAAAACCAAAACAAATAATATAAAACTAGCATCAAGTATAACGACAATAGTAACGTGGAATGTAAGAACAATACACATAACCAAATTGACTACATACTGACTCCTCGGCGATTTAAGTCAAGTATAATTACTACAAGTACAAGAACGTATCCCGGAGCTGATATTGGAAGTAACCACGATTTAGTATTATGCAACCTCAAATTAAAATTGTGTATAAGGAAAAGTACAGTTACGAATAGAATTAGATATGATCTAGATAAACTGGAAAACGTAACTACTGATAATAATTACAAAGTAAAACTTGGTATTGAGCTTTCACGAGTGAAAATAAATGAGAATGACATTACTGAAACTTACAGCATGATTGAAAAAGCCATCCTGCTAACAGCTGACAAAGTAATCAGAAAATATAGGAACAAGAAACAGCCATGGATAACCCTTGATATTCTGGATCTATGTGACGATAGACGGAAACTAAAAGAAGCAACTGAATCAAATCTGGAAATGAAAGAAAATTATAAACAGATAAATATCATAATTCGTAAGTTAATGAAGAACGCGAAAGAAAACTGGATTCAATATCAATGTACCAGCATAAATGAAGACATTTCAAAAGAAAGAGCTAATAAAAAAGCTTACCAAACATTATAAATACTGACAAAGTCAACAAGGCGAAAAACAATGATAATCTTAGACAAAAATAACAAACCGGTCTCCGAAAATGCAACACTGTTGAAGACACGGACTGAATATTGTAAAGTTGTATACAATTATAAAATTAGACCAGACAATAACCTACTAAAACCAAATAATATAAATAGCAATGAAGATTCACTTCCAATACTTGAATCCGAAGTCCATAATGCAATGTTAACTCTTAAAAATGGTAAATCACCGGGTCCTGATAATATTCCAAGTGAACTTTTAAAACATGGAGGAGAAAGTATTATCAAAATATTTACAACAATCTGTCAGAAAATATAGAAAACAAAAAGTGGCCAGAACAATGGATTAGATCACTTATTATACCCATCCCGAAAAAAGCTAACTCACGAAAATGTTCTAATTACCGAACGCTTTAGCCTGATATCACATTCAAGCAAAATACTCCAACAAATAATTCTAAATCGACTAAACCCGCAAGCAGAAACAATCCTAGCAGAAGAACAGGCAGGTTTTCGAAAATCACGAAGTACAATCGAACAAATACTCAATTTCAGAATACTCATGGAAAAGCACATAGAAACCCGTAAAGATATATACCACAACTTTATTGATTTTAAAAAGTCATTCGATCGAGTATGGCACAAGTTTTATGTCAAAGAATGGAAAATGTTGGGATATCTCAAGAGATTTACGATATAATAAAATCATTATATGATAATTCAAGCAGTGAAGTTCTCATCAATAATATAACTGGAAGATTCTTCAATACAACTGTTGGAGTTATACAGGGCTGCTTACTTTCGCCGGTATTGTTCAACATCTTCCTAGAACAAATCATAATAAATACTCTTCACGAGCATACTTCTACAATTTCGATTGGCGGTAAATATATTAGCAACCTTAGATTTGCTGATGATATCGATTTAATAGCAGGAAGCAATAGAGAACTACAAGAGCTAACAAACCGATTAGTAGAATCTTCAAAAGTTTACGGAATAGAAATAAGCCAAGGAAAGAGCAAAACAATGGTAAATTCAAAAAATGATGATAAGAACGCAAACATTTATATGGACGGAATATTACTAGAAGATGTAAAAACCTTTAAAATATCTTTAAATATCTAGGAGCGACCTTAAAATCAGGTGGATCATCAGATAACGAATTGTGAATTAGATTAGCAACAGCTACTTCTGCAATGATAAGACTGAATGGCATATGGACTAGCAAAAATATAAGATTCAAGATAAAATTCAACGTATGGATAGCACTAGATCCTTAGTTCTATCCATACTACTTTAAGGTTGTTAAACTTGGACGATAATGTTGAATGAGGAAAAGAAGATATCAGCATTTGAAAATAAAGCTCATAGAATATTACTAGAAATAAACTACCGCCAGAGAAAAACTAATGCATATGTCAAAGAAACCATTACAAAATTGGTAGGTAAAGACGAACCACTGATAACTACTATAAAAAGAAGAAAACTGTCATACTATAAACACTTAATGACATAATAGTTTGAGTAAAACTATTATGCAATGTAGGGTCGAAGGTACAAGGGATAGAGGCAGACCAAAGAAAAATGGATGGCTAATATAATACATTGGACTGATAATACGGTGGGTGAACTTTTAGATAAGGTTAAGGATAGAAACGGCTGGAGAAGATGTGTTGCTGTTGTACTTGAGATGATTCCCCCTACGATGCATGCCTCACTGGATTAAAAGTAAAAGTAAGTATTAATATTACGTTAGTTATCATAAGTATAGTCTATAATTTAATTATGATATTTAGTAGTAATATATTAATTTTAAATTCATAATAAATATATATATACTACATATCATAATTAAATTAATCATTATACTACTGGTAATTAATTTAACTAAATGTAACTATATATATATATATTTTTTGTTTGTTATTTTTATTTGGTGGAGTCCTTTCATCCCATCCAGGAACTCAGATGAAGTTTTCACTTATAATCATATATGTGGTAATAATGTCCCTTCGAAGCCGCTATCATGTTAAGGCATCCATGGTTTTAACGAGAGCCGATCATTTTGCTCGTACGGGTAGAAAGTAATAATAAGATAATAATAATACTATAAAAATAAGATAATAATAATACATTGAAGATAAAACGATACAAACTAATGGATACAAAAATAATAAATTGGATTATGTAGTGATTAAATGTAGAGAGAAAAGAAGAAGTAAGATTTGTAAATATTTTGTGGGATTTAATAGAAGAGGATGCTAGGAGGGAGGCAATTCCATAGTATGGAACCGGAATTTTAAACAGCTTTAGAATTTTGATAAGTTTACAATAGTCCTGGAAGATAAGGAGGGGTCATTTTGGTAACGACAATAAAGTAATATTGTTCATTTGAATTAGATCAGAGATATATATATATATATGTTGATAAATAATATATTTATTTATATATTATAGAGTGAGCACGTAATCTATACATCTTAGGGAGAAGGGTAGCCACATATGAGATGATTATTAAGATTTTGTAGTAGAGTGTTCCAGTGGTGTTTTGCATTAAATAGTATTGAGAAATGCATAATCCAATTTAGTAAAGCAGTATCTTGGCACATTTTTTTGTCATTCTTAATAGATGAAAGTTGAAGGATTTTGTAATAAATGACATGTGCTTCTTAAATGATAGTTTATCATCAAATATGAATCCTGGGTTTTGGAAGAATGAAAGTGATAAATAATCATGTTGTATAGAGTAAAGATTATAATGAAGTATCAGAAGTAATTATATCAAGTAAAGTTTATTAAAAAACTTTATTATTGGAGGCATTACTTAGTAGTTTATTGAGGTGTAACCACAATGTTATCAATATGGCAAATATAAGTAGAAAAGAGGATGGACATCGGATCCCTGGTGAAGCAAAGAAAAAGGAGAATACGATCTTTCTATAATAATAGAGATATTGTAGTGTATAAGATATGAGGTCAATCATGCTAATGCTATGTCAGATATCATAGTAAACCACGAGCTTAATATGTTATGATCCAGGATGTCAAAAGCAGATGAGAGGTTAAGAATTATTAGCTAGTAACAAGTTTTCTGTTTACGATAGGCAATATTGTATCAGTAATTCTAAGGAAATGGGCAAGTATATAGCGAATAGACGAACTACATCAAACAGTAGTTTCGGATGATACATAAAGTCTGGAGAGGAGATAGGCGCTGTTAGACCTAAAAGTCTATAGAAAGAACATGAAATGAGTAATACTAATATTATATCCATACCGGATCGGATGAGGCCCGTAAAATGGAACATGGAATGTGCGTACCCTGAAAGGAGTTGGTAAACTCCACAAACTCACTAGACCGTTCAACAGATAGCATCGGTCTAGGTGTAATACGGTAGATAAACTGTGAAGAACTAATTGCATACAATCATATACAGTTGCCAACAACAGTATTACCAACAAGGATTTGCATTCATTGTAAGGAAAGAGATATTTATGTTATTCATAATTATGAAGTACTCGCAATAAGAATAATACTAATACGTTTAGTATGCTTTCCTATGAATATTACGATCAGGAATATTCTCCAACATCAAACTATGATGATGATGTAAGGTAATAATTCTACAAAACAATATAAGCTACTATTGCAATATCACCTAAAAAATACTTTTAGGTGGAATTCCAAAGTTGGGATTACATAGTTAGAAATGGTAAACACAAATATTGAAACGCTATTGATCAATTTTCAACATGAGTTATCAATCAAAGACGAAATAGACTATTAGAATTTGTAAAAAAAAAAGCATAGTCTCCTTATGTTAAATATATTACATCCAAAATGAAATCGCGTATATTAATATGACATTCACCGAATGTTTTACCCTTGATCAAACTTAGGGAAATAGATATATAAGTCCGAAAAACTATGATATTGTCGAAAATAGAATGACTTAAATCATAAGGCAGATAAATTGACAATAACCATAAAAGGGGAGTTCATAGTAAAAGAGATTACAATACAATAAAGTCTATAATGTAAAAAAAAACTAAAACAACTTCAATAATCGAAAATAAATATAGTACACCACTTATCACGACTGCTGGACTGAATACTAAAAATATCTCTATAATATCTATATTGAACCTGACTTAGAAATACTAAATTAGTTATTAAATGTTGATAACGATGATGGACTATCGATTCTAAACTCGGAGGTTGAATTAGCCGTTAAAAGCCTAGAGAGTGTAAAATTTTCTGGTATTGATAATATTCTTAGTTAATTAATTACATCAGATTAACCCATAATATTTTAGTTTCCTATATTTGTTGACACAATTATCTGAAGATTCTGCTCAATATAGATCCATTGCTATGGACTATATCGCTAATAAAACCAATACCAAAGAAATAAATCTAAATATATACTCCAACTATAGAACAGTCAGTCTGATAAGTCACCGCTGTAATATACTACTTAGAATTATATTGAACAGACTAACACAATACGCCAAAATAATCCTCTCATGAACATGCCGGCTTCAGGAAAACAGAAGCACTTTAGAACATATACTAATTTATAGATTATTGATGGAAAAAATATAGACCAACATAGACCTTTATATCATAACATCATATTATTCAAAAATCATTTGACCGAGTATAGCATGAGTTGTTTTGGCATACCATGAAATTCTATGATATAAGTGAGATATTAATCGAAATTATATCAGCTCGTTATGCCTCTTCAGGAAGCTCGGTAATAGTCCATAATCGGTTACGATCGGATGTCAACGATAGATAATCATTATATGAGAAAGGATGTAATGAAAGGTTTGGAGATAGTTTAAAGGAATAACAACTTTATTACATGGATACTGTTCGCAGCAATAATAATTCCTTAAGATTATAATTATAACAACTATAATTAAGTATATTATTTTTTCACTAGATCTCACTAGTATTTAGATAGATAAATATATGATTTATTTATACACAAATATAACAAAGATTGTTCTCATCTGTTTTTTAGCAAAATTATAATATATAAATAAATAAACGATAAAATAATATAGAAGTAAAACAACATTAGATTTTAGATTACTAAATATGAACAATAGAATATAATATAAAATAAAATATACGAATATTAAAAATTAACAATAACAATATATTTTACTTAACTTCTGAAACGTTCTATGGACGTCACAAGTCTTAGATCTCGATGTAGACCATTCCATAGTTCATCTGCCGAATGCCGAAACGATCTTTTGCCATATCTAGCCAGCCTGAACTTGTGGTAACGAAGTATTTTGCTACCAGTATTCATTTGTTAAAATTAAATCTAAAAAATTACCATGAATGTAGGTAGGAAAACAACATTATTCTTCAATGAGAGACTATATATAAAAGATTTGAATTATGTATGAGGAAATAAAGATGAAAAATAATGAAAATTAAAATCACCTACAAATATATTCACTAGTGTTGATCACTCCTTCATATAACATCTCATATCATACCATTCTCATTAAATTCAATATTAGATAATCAGTCCGCACTACGTATAACCAGTGATAATCTTATATACTACCATGACCTACCGGATTTGTCCTACATCCTCTCATCCGCGATCCACGAACAATAATAACTATTGTTATCTGATAATCCATTATTTCATGTAATATCGCTTCAAACATCCCAATTATATATATACGTATGTTACTATTCTCCTACATGTATCGCTATATTTGTCATCAATTGTCTAACGCTTAACTCAGTATATCTATACTAAAATATAGAATATTCTTATATACACATCGACCTCAAGTAATGTAATGTATTCCCACAAATATAAATAGGAAAATCATTTATAACTATATTAAATTCTATTTACTATATCATAATTAATGTATTATGTATTTATTTATATGTATTATACTTTAAAGTATAGTACATGTTCGTAAGTTATTAATTATTTTCTAAATATGTAATGTGAATATGTAATATTTAAGCATCTGAAAAAATCAAAATCTACAATAAATGTTTGTGAAGATACTTGAAGATTCATGCGATAATGAGATTAATGCGAATAATAAGTAATTAAACCATTTTAGTTAAGAAAATAATAAACATGATAAGTAATTAAAAGTAATGAAAATTATTATAATTTAAAACCCAATAAAAATATTCTATTAAATTATATTATGGTTAATAAATATATTAATATATAAAAAATTATATTAAAATATAATGTATTAAATTTATAAATAATAATAATAATCGAGAAATGGTAACACATATTTTCATAATGAAAAATTAATAAAACATTTCATGAATTTAACGGTATCACAATTTTTTAATAAATATTATAAATAACATAAATATATATATATATATATATATATATATATATATATATTATTTTATCACATAGGTAAATTAATGATTTAATATATTAATATATTTATAAATGTATAAATCAATAAATTAATAAATTCATATTTATATGTATATATATGTGAATAAAGCTCATAATGTTGAACTTCCGCTCAAGTTATATGGAGTGATACATAATTTAGTTGATTATACCACGTAATAAATATGATATCACATCGTAATAGTATAGAATATATTACGCACACATACATATATATAAGCGTATATTATTTGAGTGGATTGCCCTTTCAGCTTTTCTCGATGTGGATAGCATCGTAAGAGAAGTACGTATCGTCACTGTAGTCGCTGTCCATGGACAGTTCGCTGTCCCTGTTCTCCAGTTTGTGTCGGTATTCGGACAGTTGACCTCTACCTCCGCTGACCGCCGATACCGCGGACACCGTGGCCGGAGAGGTCACGCGAATCTCGGTTCGCGGAGAACTCGCGAACCGCCCGCCGCCCATTACGGGGGCGTGGTCTACTTCGCGACTGGGCGGAGACCTAGCCGAGCGTGACCGGTGACGATCGCTTGACGTGGGCGAACTGTCCGCCGATATCGAGTGTACGAAAGCCTTCTGAGAGTAGTAGCCCGGTCCGTTCTTAGTGACGTCGGCGTCAACGTTATAACGGGGCGTTACTATAACGTCGGAATGCTTACTGCCCGGCGACATGGTATTCTTACGCGCTAAAACTATTTTCACGGGGGTCAGAGGTCGTTCCGTTCGGCCGTAAGTCGGCTTATCGTCGGACGTCGTTTCGAACGAATCGGACTCGTAGAGGAACTCCGCCTCGGGTAGATCTCTCGATTGCGAGGCGGCGTCTTTGTCGGCGGAAGGCGGCGGCTTCTCGTATTGGGCGTACACGTATTTCGACGCGAAACTCTCGGCGGGGTAAAGGTCAGAGGTCACGGTACATCTTCGTGGCATCGAGTCGGCTTGTTTAGCTCCGTGGGGTAAACTTCGCGATCGTATCGCGTGCCTGCCAATCGATAGTCATCGTAATGCATTGTGTGACTAGTTGTTAGTATTCATGTATATGTATATATATCTAATATATATTCATTTTCTTTTATATGTATAGATGTATTATAATATTTTATGGTAAATGAATATTCGATATATACCTATATAATAGCAAAATTCGTTTGATTACAAGTATTAATGTAAAGTAAATGTAATGTTTATTTTATTAAGTATGAGGTATTCATATACCAAAACAAAAAAAGGTTAAAACCATGACAAACCATGTGCATTTACTCATGGTTAAAAATACTTGTTTTAGTGAATCTACTGTATTAGTACATCTACTACGTTTTTCGTGAATCATATAACTACGCATAGCAACCAAATTTAAAGTCGCAGAAATTTAAGAAATTTAACCTACCTTTAACACTTTATTTCTACAAATGAAAAAAAAAAAAAATGTCTTTAAATCTAATTAATTTCGATATACATTCGGATAACTAGTTCTCTATATTATATGGAATTACTTTCAATATTTACGTATTCATTATAGTAAAGGATATGATTTTTAAAATCGATTTCGAAAATAAGTAAATGAAACAATGCATCACTAATTTATTTAGTAAACAATAAAAATCGAATTCGGTAATTGTTCAATTTAAAATCATAGGGAAACAGTTTGTTAAAAATATATATAATATCTAAAACTATATAATTGTAATATATTTATTACATTAAAAATGGATTGTAGTACATGTAATTTAGAAATTAATAACGAAAATTATATAATATGTTCATGTGGTAATAAATACAACCAAAATATGCTATTCAGTTATTTAGATCACAACATTTTACATTTAAATGTAATACATGTATATATAATAATAATTATAATACACCAATAAATCTACCTAGTTTAAATAACTCATTACCATCGTCTACTATTATTGATAATAGTAATATTAATAATTTAATAAATAGCAGAGAAACAAAATTAAATATGTTATAATCAAAAATCACTAACATAAGTGATATGATTGTTGTTAAAAAATCATACGCTAATATAACCGCTAATGTAACCTCTACTGTAACTACTTCTGATACCTATACTGACAATTTGGTAAAATCAGTCAATATTATTAAAAATAATATAGATAGCAATAATGAAATAATTATTCGTAATATAAATATTCCTAATAATGATAAATCTAATTTCTTTAAATACTTAGTAAATATTATTTGTAAAACAGTAGATATTAATAAATCGTGTGTATTATCAATAGTTCAATTATCATTTAATAAATTAAAATTAAATTTAGATAATGTGGTCTCAAAAAAAATTATGTTATCAAATGTTAACCGATTATGTAAATTACGAGATCTACAAAATTCATTCATTAGAACCTCTCTAGATGAAATATCACTAGAACGACATCAGAGAGTATACCATTAAAAATTATCAAATGTATTTATAATTCTAGAATTAATTCCCATGAACTAAGATATATTATAAATAATAAAATTGACTGGAATATGTCAATTGGTGAAGATAATTTTATTTTATGAAAATTGTCATATATTACCTATAAAAATGTTGTTAATCTAGTTTATGTCCTGTAAGAAATTTTATTTCACCTAGATGTTCAATATATACATTTAAAAATTAATTCAAAAATTCTATTTAATGTTATATGTGTTTATAGACCTCCAAATTGTAATGAAGTATCTTATGAACAGATATGTAAATTATTTGATATAACCCAACAAAATTATAATTCTTCTATAATTTTTTGAGATTTTAATTTACCAAATTTTAATTAGAAACAATATACATTTCCTAATTACCTAAAAAGTTATGCATTACTTTACGATTCGATTATTAAAAATTCATTTTCACAATTAATAAATAAGCCAACACGTAATAATAATATAATTTACTTACTTTTTACTAATGAAAAACAATTACTATATAATATAAATATTGGAGACTTTTTCGAATTATACAAAAATATAAGTGACCACTATTCTCTTTCATTTAATGAAAATATTAAAAAATACCCATGTTAACAGATTTTAAAATGAAACAATTTTGATTTCAATAATGCTAATATAAAATTGATTAAATATCATCTGTCTAAATTTAATTGGGCATATCTAAATTCAAATTATTATAATATCGATCAAGAAGTAGAATATTTTAATAATGTTCTAAATAAAGTATTTATATCACATATTCCTAATATAAATAATACAATAAAACAGGTACTTCAGAAGAATATGTTGAAAAGAAGAAGTAAGTAAAAAATGTAATTCGAAAATCTAAAACTAATTTACAATATAAATATAATTGGAAAGAAGAAAAAAAAATGTATCCAATTGGATACATATTTTTTTACAGAATTAGAATCTTTAAATTTTAAGAGAAAGATTAATTCAAAAAATAAATTGATGAAAAAAAGACAAAATTTAAAATCTGGAATATCTCTAATTGATATATCAAATAATAATATTTTATTTTCAGATCTCGATAAATCAAATACGTTAAATTCATATTTTAGTTCAATTCAACAAAATGATAATGGAAATTTAACCGAATTTTATAATTTAACTAAACAAAAATTTGATAATATTGATTTAAATTTTGAAATAATTAAAATATTTTTAAATAGATTAAAAATTACACATACTTTCGAACCTGATGGGATACCATATTATATGTTAACATTATTATCTAATGATAGAAAAAATGGCCTTTATATATTATTTTTAATTCATGTTTATTATCGGGTAATATACGGACAATTTGAAAAAAATCTATAAACACTAATTTTTAAAAAGGATGAACCATCAAATTCAAATAACGATAGGCCTATATCAATAACATGTGTAATGTGTAGAGTATTATAACGTATTATATCTATGCAATTAATTTTTTATTTAAAATCTAATAATTTATTAACAAAAAATCAATATGGTTTTATAAGTGGAAAATCAACAGAATTACAATTAACAAAATTTTTAAAATTTATGGTATAATGAATTAAATCATAAACAATGTGTAGATATAATATATATATATATAGATTTTGCAAAAGCTTTTGATGCTTTTTCTCATGAAAAGGTATTATATAAATTAAAATAATAAAATTGTTTTATAATTTGTTATCGATTAAAGATCTCAAATTACACGGGTTGACAATTCTTTTTCAAATAGTTCTATTGTAAAATCTGAAGTTCCGCAAGGATCAGTTTTAGGTCCAATTTTATTTTTATTATATATTAATAATATTCCTAGTATATTCTCTTCAAAAATTCATATTGATTTATTTGCCAATGATACACAAATATTTTTTTCTTACGCATCTGAGAGTGAAATATTTCTTTTACAAAATAATTTAAATTTATTTTCTCAATGGGCAAATAATTTGTAATTAAAGATTTCATTATCAAAATGTGCAGTTATGACTTTGAGGTTATGACTTTTTTAGGTTACTTAATCAAAATATTTTATAAATAATATTTAATTAGAAAACGTTACTTTTTATAAAGATTTAGGAATAATATTTAAAAATAACCTTTTATTTAATAAACATATTGATTATATTTATAAAAAAGCTTATTTTTCTTTAATTGATTTTTAATTAAAAGTGTTTACGAAAATTGAATTTATATTAAAATATACTATTATTATACAATCTATGTAATTAAATATGTTTATATTAAAACATGTATTATATTAAATGTATATTAATTCACCTGCATAAGTTATAACGATACGAATTATATTAATATTAAATATACGTATTGTTAATAAATTAGTTAACATATTCGTCAATTATTATAATTATATATACTAATTAATTATATATACTAATTAATTATATATACTAATTAATTATATATATATACTACACTGACCTGTGAACGTAGGTGACGCTGTTCCTGCTGCCCATCAGAGCGGAAAGTCTGCCGGGTTCGGGAAGACATCTCGCCCGATGCGGTTCGACTAGGTAGCCGGGCATGGTCGCCAGACCAGTGGGCAGTTCTCCGGTGCCGCTGTTGTACACTCGTGTGTACCTCGATAGCGAGATGCCTCCGGGCATGCGCAAACTCTTCACCTAGCGATCGGTACGTTAACTAATCAATAGGGATTCTCGTATCGCATTAGTTAATATGTTATTTATATGTTATATAACTAATTAATAGGTTATATGATATTTCATTATCTAATATTATGTATATATTATATATCTAATCAGTAGGGATTCTCGTATTTCATTATTTAATATTACTTGAGAATTAATCAACTATTATATATAAACATTTCAACAATTAATTAAATAAGTATTTACTGTATTATGAGTCACCACATAGCTCAAATATCCTGAAGCGGCATGAATAATTCCATATAAATATAGTATATATACTATAATTTTTAGTACTATAATTTATAGTCTATAAACTAATTATTAATATATATATATATATAATATAATATTAATTTATATAACATGTATCACAAATATAAAACAGCCAATATAGGTCAGTGGGCGGCATACGTATGGCAGTAATACCCGACTTCAACACATGTCCGGACACTTCAAATACGTATTAACATATTTATTATTGATCTTATATACTTATTGTGTATTAAAAAATGATCGGCTATCATTAATAATAAACAATATGCATGATAACGTCTTCGAAGGGAAATTAGAGATATTTGTTTATAAGTAAAAACTGCCTAACACTTTCTAGGTGGGATGAAAGGAATCTTCCAAAAAAAATAATGATAACGGTAATATTATTACTAATATTACTATAATATGAATAGTTGTATATTTTTGTTAGTATTAAAATGTTGATAAATAGTATTAACCTTTCTCTTTAAAATATACATTATTATAAATATATAGGTTTTATATTTGGTTTAGATTTGGTTTTATTTGGTTTGGTTTTATTTTAGTTTAGGGTAGGTAATAAAAGACTAAGATACATATGTAATATTGTTCACTCTACATATGCATTATTAATATATATTGGTTTGTATATTGTTTCTTATAACAATTTTTCTTAACTAAATAAATTTTCACTTTTAAATATAATAATGTATCATTCTTAGTGGTAGAAAGTAGTTTAGTAGGTTTTAAAATACTATAGTTTATCGAACAAATAAATAAGGGTAGGCCTAATAATAATATTTTTCTGTCCCAAACGTTAACATTAGGGACTTCAATTGTTGACTCTAAATAAACGTGTTAATAATAGTATTATATATAATATATATATATATATATATTATGTGTATTATAAGTAAATTAAATTATATTAAATGAATATAAATGTATTAACTATATTTCATCGCAAGCTCTTATTTTAATGATGTGATCATTCCATAACGAATGGAGAGAATATAGCGTATATAAAGATTTTACAAAACATATTAAGTTAATAATACCTATTATGCATATATTGATATTATGGTCATGGGTATAAGTGGAATATATTTAAAACTTGTATAAATGTTCAGTAATAATGTATTTGTATCGGTTCCCTAAACACCATTAACACTAAGAGATAAGCGATCAGTGTAGATATTGTTATTAATCGTTGCGTAACATGCCTACTAGACCGGGTAGGTAACGTGTATCGTCTGTCAATAGTTCTCAATAATCCTCTTACGTAAGAGAAGCCAACACTCTTTGATCAATTACGAGATATCGTATACAGTGCATTACGTAACTCCGCTAATACTTTATTAGATAACACCTATTCCCGCTGAGTAGTTAAATGTTCTCCGTATGCATACACTACTTCCTATTGATTATAATTATGTATAGAAATCTACAAGTAAACTATATTGCATAATACATTTCATTGTATATAAATATGTATTTCAATATTGGAATACTTATATTTATATTGTTATTGTTATAGTTAGTTTATTTGGTGGAGTCCTTTCATCCCATCCAGGAACTTAGATGATGTTTTCACTTATAACCATATAGGCTCTAATTTCCTTTCGAAACCACTCTCATGTTAAGGCATCCATGGTTTTAACGAGATCCGATTATTTATATATACAAAATTATATAATATAACTTCTAAACAATATTGTAAGATCTATTTTAATGGTCCGGGCTAGGCTATGTAGATATTTAAATAGTATTGTAGAAACCTAATACATGAATATGATATTCGTGATATACTATATATTATATATATATAGATAATTAGTATAATTATTGTATTTGTTATGTAATAATTTATATTAAGAAGCTTATCACTATGAAGTTGAAAATTTAAATCACAATGTATCTAATATAATAATAGTATAATATTACTTGATTAATATCTTTATTTTGATATGCGTGTATTTCTAATGAGCTATAGCTAAATAAATTATAGTATAGGATATAGTATTCTTATAAGTAAGCATACTATAGTTATTACATATATATATATATATATATATATATATATATATATTAATATATTAAGACCCATTTTATAAAATTAATTAATTGTCTGGACGAGGCTCGAGCAATTAGCCAACTGAGCAACAGGCAGTTTATATATATATATATATATATATATATATATATATATATATATATATATATATATATATATATATATATATATATATGTGTGTGCGTATGTGTGTGTGTATTGAAATATAGGAAGGATGAGTATTATAAACCTATAACAAATTTTAGATAGGTAATAATATGGATGATAAGTATAAAGATAATACGCATCACTACAATTATATGTGTATACTATATATAACTATATATATATATATATATATATATATATATACATATATATATATATATATATATATATATATATATGTATATATAACAGCTAATGGGGTTGTTCTATAGAACAATGTATACCTGAATTTCGTTGTTCTGCGTAAATCTGTGAATCTCAGGAAGAGGGGTACGTTGAGCGTTGCACTTTGGCCTGGAAACTGACCTCCATCTAGTACGCGATGGTACGTTACCGCTAATAACATCGGTCAGCAGAGAGGTGTTAATACCAACAGTGTCCACTACCTGGGTACGACGTAGTTACTTGATTACTGTAAGCATAAATACATGTATAATAATAGTAATATATATATATATATATATAATGATAATGATGATGATGACAATGATATTGTTAAATGTTTATTTTAATTCCTAAATAAATGTTATCAAAAGTGTACTATATAAAAATAAAAATAAATAATAAAAGTAGGTATTGATTCCTAATAGAGATTTACTCCGTAAAATAATAAAATAACTGAAAAGGGCACAATTAATTTATTTATTTATAAAAAATGAAAATCAAATAAGTGATATACTTGGTTTCTATCTAACATCGGGTGGGAATAAATTCCATCGTTTAGGACCAATATAACTAAATATCTGATTATTTATTTTGTAGGGATTAAGAATTCGTGTAGAGAGAATAAAAGATGCATAGTTTCTAAAAAATGAGAGGGAAGATTGGACTACTAGTAAAGTAGAAATATAGGAAGGACAATATAATAGTATATATTTATAAATGAAAAATAGATAATATGTGATATGAAGAGCATTTATTAAATGGGAACCAGAAATGTAAGTGTTTGTGAGAGAAAGAAGATGAATACTCTTGAAAAAATAGGTTATATGTTGTACGGATTGATAATCAAATTCGTCGATTATGGGTAGAGATAGAAGATAATGATTATTTACTAAACACAATAATATAATGGCGAGCGCTATTCTCAAGATAATGTAATATTGATGAGGAATGGGGAAAGGTATTCTGTAAACAAGAAACGAGGACAAGAGAATTAATTAGAGTTTATTGATGGTGACATTTTATTCGCTGATGACACTTCTATTATATGCCGTGAAAATAATATTGATTCAGTTGAAAATACCATGAATAAAATTTTAAAACATCTTGATATATGGCTATCATTAAATAAATTAACAATTAATTTAAGCAAAACTAACTATTTAATATTTAATAATAATAAAGCAAAAGTATCTATTATATTAAATAATATTGTCATTATTCAAAAAAACTCAATAAAACTCCTTGGTGTAATAATTGATTCGAACATGAATTGGAAACTACATACTAATATGGTTAAATCTAAACTTTATTATGGATTATCAATTCTAAGATAACTAAATAATATTTTACCCAATATTTTAAAGCTAATATATTATTCTGTATTTCATTGCCATATTATTTAAAATTATGTTTAGGATTAAAAATTATAAAATTTCACCAACAATTATACATTTATTTAAATTACAAGACTCTACTTATAATATGCGCGATAACAACAAATTCAAAATACCTTTAGTTAATACCAACGCAAAAAAATGTAATATAACCTATATTTGCTGGAATAATCCTCAGATACATATAAAATCATACAATAGTCAAACCACACTTAACCAATGTTGTTCAAAAATTAAATATTTAATATCACATAATATCTGTTAAAAATTCATATCTTTTATAATATTTTGTAATATATGTACATAAGTATTATTATGCGCACTACTATTATTTATATTATTATTATTATTATTATATATATTATTATTACGTATATATTCGATATAAATATATTGTATTACACCATTGTTATTATTATATTTTCTTATTTCATAATTATTATTATATATTAAATATTTGATATTGTTGTTATAAGGATATTCTTAATATAAGCTACTGTATAGAACACTACAGTATAGCTTCTGCATATCCTACTGTATAGTAATTCAATATTCAGTAAATTAAATATTCATTCATTAATTCATTCATTCATTATACATATCGCTACAATTATATGTATATACTATATATAACAGCCAATTAATTAATTATTTAATTAATTATTAAATTAATATATGAATTATGTACACATAATATGTATTTGACTATTTAATTATTACAAATCTGACACATAAGTGAATAATGTATACATGGTCGTTATATAATGTTTACATAGTCGTATTAAAATGAGTAAATGGTCGTTATACAATGTATAATATATATATATATATATATATATAAATATATATATATATTTATTAAGATATACATTGCAATGCCTAAATGTATACAATAAAAATAACTATAGTTGTAATATATATATATTTATATATGTATCTTCAAATAACACTACATTCGTTAGGTAAATACCTACTTGTTATTAAAGTTAAGTAAAACTAAATTCTGACTAACTTATATCAATAGGTAATTAGCTAAATTAGAATTTATTATATAATTAGCCAATTAGTAGTAGCTTTAATAATAACTAAATTCTATTAATCGTAGTGGTTATACGGGTAATCCGTAAACAATGTATTAATTACAGTATATTTATAATTTGAATTAATTTTATAGATAGAGATACAGGTGTATCTATATAGTGGAATATATATATATATATATATATATATATATATATATATATATATATATATAATATTATATATATATAGATAGATAGACATATATAGATAGCTCGAGATATATAAATAAAATTAGCGTTAGACGTAGATGTATCATTAGATATGTTACGTATAGTGATTAAACATTTATAATATATTGGTACAAATTATTAAAAGTTATTTTACCTTATATCTGGATATTTGTTTATATCTTTTCCCTATGTATGCATTTTGTTTTGACACTTGCGTTGTCATTTTGATAGTCTGTAATGTGTATGTAAATTACTATTTGTATATATATATATATACATATATATATATATATATATATGTTGTCGATAGCACACTGGTACTATAACTTGATGGAAATCGATAGGATACTTGTTAGACTCAAAATAGTTCTAATTTGTTCATTGTTTATCAATAACTTAATAACTTATAAATCATAACACAAGAAATTGTTGGTACCTTCATAAGTATGTATAACATTTACAAGTCTATGACTTCTTGAAGTTTCAATATATATGTATATGTGTTTAATTATATATATATGATTTCAATAAATACATATTATATATAAGTAGATAGATCGTTTATGTATACACAAATATATATATATATATATATATATATATATAATATTTATATATAATAATAATATTTATTTATTGAAACGTAAATAGCAATTGAATAAGAATAACGTATACAAATGGACCCCTCGAATGTAACGTTCATTAATCCATCATTTATTAAGTTATTGATAAAACACTAAATAGAAACAAGAACTACTTGGGATCGAGCCTGGTATCTCTCGATTCCAAGGAGGGAAATGTTTCAATGAGCATAGACTCCAGGAAATTATATATATATATATATATATATATATATATATATATATATGTGTGTGTATGTGTGTGTAATATAATACATTTTATATATGTAATTACAAATTAATATGTAAACTTTTGTATTATATTTCTATATACAATTATTAATTTGTAAATACGTAAATATTAATAAAACGTACACGTTTACAATAGTACAACGGTTAATGCGCAGCAGTGCACTGTGGAATACCTACTATTGTGTAGTAGTAGTAGTTATGTAACGATATAGCATTACGTAATACTATATATAGTATACTATAGTATAATACACGGTATAATACACATTATACTGTATATTGTATACTATACAGGATACTATAGAGTATAATATATAGTATATATTAGGTAGGTACGTACATACTGCTCGTGATCAGAATTACACGATATATAGGCATATATCCTACTAGATATTAATATCGTGTGTAAGGTTAACTAACGGTTATTAATTAAGATCGATGCCTGTATGTCGGTGCGTGTGTGTGCGTGTGTGCGTTCGCACGGTCCAGCTTATTATCGCTCACTGGCACGTGTGTTACGAAACGGCACTACGTAGGCGTGTCGTGCAATACCTCAGTGGTCAGTGGTCGGTGGTCAGTGGTCGGTAGCGAGCGCCTCCTGGGGGTAGCGTTTTAGCAGCCAAGTCTCGCCGTGACCCTAAAGCAAACCTATACGGAGACGACGAGAAAGAACGAGAGAGAGCGTGAAAGAGCGAGAGCGATTCGGTAAAGAATCTCTCGTCGTTCACAGGGGGCGTTACCGGTTACGAAATTAGGTCGCCGCTACTTTTTAGAGTTGGCCGCCGACTCAAGTTTACGATAGGCGATGCGTTACCGTCGACCACTACAGTATACTAGCGTTGCCTATAACCGATAGGAGTGTTCGCGTCGGGCCGTAACTGGTGCGAGTTTGCGCGGCGGTGCGGGTGTTCGTGAGAGCGGTGCGGAATTCGCGAGCGAGTGCGGGAGTTCTCTATCGAGCTCTATAACGAATGGTTGATTTTAATAATTATAGTGGTGGTGTGGGTGGTGTCGGTAGTGACAAATAACGATACTTTATAATCGATACGGTCTATCGATCATCGTTGCTAAGGAAAACCGCGACCGTTTATGTTTTATGAAATAATTATGATTCATCGATTTAATCCTACCCGACTACGACGTGTGTCACGAGTGTAAAGAGTGAGTCATGAGTCAATAAATGCATTGTTTACGTTTATTCCTAACTACAGAGGGTGTATTTTCAAACGTGAAGGTAAAATAATTTTAGAAAACACTAAATATATAAGTTAAATTTAATATTTAATCATAGAGAACTAAACAAATGGGTATATATACCTATATGGGTATACCCTATATAGTTAAAATATAACATATTAAATATATTGAAAATATTAAATTATCAAATTCATAATATATATATTTATATATATATATATATATATAAATTTTGGCGGCCTGGGGATTGGTAAAATCAGCCAAGAAGTAGATATTTGATCAATCTCTAAAACAACGCAATTACTATCTTCTAGGGATAATATGATATCCTCAATTGCTAATCGCCAACTATCAAATACCCTCAATTGTGCTATCGGACATGATCATGAAATACCACTCACTGAATTTCTATCTGGTAGCCAAACGCATGGGTTATATGGTTATAGATTTTATAGCAAAGGTGCTAATCTTTGGACGCGCACTCGACATGCAGCAACACACCTTGGAGCTCGCATTGATATATCCGATGGGAACATAATCATAGCCATCGATGATATCTTCTCCACTCCTGCTAAGGTTGTAAAAAGCATGCGACTTGCGCTGAGAAAGCAATGGAGCAGAAAATTCATGGAACTTCCGTTACAAGGCAGTGTAGCTGAGTGTTTATCCCAGGATGCAAATTCTAAGGTAATCACTAAGCTAATATCACAAGAATCAACACTATCTTTCAAATCCTGGAACTATTGACACATGGTTAGAACTCAGACTCTTCCAGTAAAAGCTTTTCCAGGCTCAACAGATAAAAAATGTAGGCAATGCTACTCCAAGGATGAAACGACGATGCACATATTGAATATGTGTACTGCATCACTAAAAATGATGACAGAAAGACATGATGCTGTCCTTGGAGTACTAACTAAGTTCCTAGATGAATGCGATATTGAGTACGATACTAGCTACATCTCACTAGATAACTTAAAACCGGATCTTGTTATCAAATATAACAACTCATGTTATTTTGTCGACATCACAATTCCCTACGACTCTATTACAAATATGGAATCTGCCGCTAACAGGAAGATAGAAAAGTATCGCCACCTCGGATATGTAATTCCCTTCTGTGTTGGTTCTTTGGGCTCTTGGTATTCTGGAAACCAAATTCTCAAGACAGAGATGAATTTTCCTACAAATACCTGGAAAATATTGAAGACCGCCAGTATTAAAGAATCAATAGAAGGTTCGGGAAGAATTTTATCTAAATTCTTCAACTGTTTTTAAAGCGTTTTATTATTTTACTTAGCATTTTATATTGTATCTTTAGTTTATTATCTTTTTCTCTACTTTTAACTGTTTTTATCACAAAATTCTATTTACATATTTTATCAATTTTTATTTTGTTTAATTATTATAGATATTTTTATACCGTTTACCTCCGTTTTAGTTTTAGGATCACTAACTATGATGAAGAGGTCATAAGCTCAAATATATTTGCTTAATTGATTTTTCAATAACACCCTTCTGAGTTATATATATATATATATATATATATATATATAGATAGATAGATAGATAGATATATTTTATTGGATTAATTAATGTTGTTCTTTTTTTTCATTTATTATTCTTTTTGTTTCTTTCTTCGTTTCCAAATTGCTTCAAAATAAGACCTTGGTCTTTTCGGGTTGTTGCCAGCGATTTATTCATACATGGGACAGGAACAGTGATTGTTTAATTATAATAGTTAGCTATATATTTCGTATTTACATAAAAGATAATAATAAATAAATAAAATACATTAAGTAGACAGACAAAATTTGACATTAACAAAAATTAAAATCAAAATAATAATAACAAAAATAATCTATACATACATATATATTTGATATCGATTTTATTATTTTTTTTTAGTTTTTTTAATATGTTTAATATTTAATATGTTTTTTTAATTTTATTAAATTAATTTTAAATTCATTAATTTTTTAATTTATCTATAATATAATTCATCATTGAGTAACATATTTTTTACTCTTTTCTTGAACAAATTTTCATTTTTTATATTTTGTATATTTGTTGGAATTAAGTTCCAAAGTTGTTGACCTTTTATCAGTAAACTATTTATTGTTCTTGTTGATTTTGAAATTGGTATAGTATACGTTTTATTTGTTCGTAGAGTATATTTATTATTATTTTTTTTGTGTATTTTAGTTAAATTTGTTGGTAATTGATTATAATATTGTTTATGCATATATATTAGCGTATTATAATATGTTAGCTTATCTAATCTAAGTATTTTATTTTATGTGAATAATTCTTTTGTATGATCTCGAAATTTTCTTTTATTTATTATTCTTAAGGTTTTTTTTTGAATAATTGTTGTATTTAGGGTATTATTTGAGAATGTATCTCCCCAAAGTATATTTCCATAGTTTAAGTATGGTAGGAAAATACTATTATATATAATTATCAATGAATTTGTTTTAATGAATTTGCTCAATTTTGAGATTAAAAATTGAATTTGGGAGAGTTTGTTATTTAATTTAATAATATGATTTTAAAAATCAAATTTGCTATCAAGAATTATACCAAGATATTTATAAGTATATACGTTATTTATTAATGTATCATTTAATGAAATAATATTGTTTGGATATTTATTTGAGTTGAAATTTATCATTTCTGTTTTAATAATATTGAGTTTTAACTTATTATATTTATACCATTTTTCTATTTTTTATTAAGGTTTTTTTAATTAAATTTGTTAGTTCTATATTATTATCAGCTGTAAAAGTTATAGCAGTATCATCTGCATATACTGTAAATTGTACATTATTATCTTCTAAATATAATGGTAGATCATTGACATAAATTATGAATAGTAAAGGGCCTAGTATGGAGCCTTGGGGTACACCGATATCATTAGTTATAATATCAGATTCTGTAATGTTAACTTTAACTAGTTGAGTTCTATTATGTAAATAGTTTGTTATCAGTTTAAGAGGAATCCCTCTAATTCCATATTTATCTAATTTGCTAATTATAATAGAATGATCAATAGTATCAAAGGCTTTACTTAAATCTAAAAATAATGTATTTATTGCTTTATTTTCTTTTTTATTTTCCATTATATGGTTGTAAATATCTAGTGTAGCTTGAGTGGTATTATGTTTTTTAAGGAAACCATATTGAGTAGTATTTATTATGTTATTATTTTGTATGAATTGCATTAGTCTATTATATATTATTTTTTCTAGTATTTTCGATAGTTGACTTAAAATTGATATTGGTCTATAGTTAGATATAATATTGATATTATTTTTTTTATGAATTGGTTTAATGGAGGATAGTTTCATTTTTAGGGGAAAAGTTCCTGACGATAAACATAGATTAAAAATATGGCTTAATGGAAGGTCAATGTAATCTTTTGAAATTTTTAACAATTTCATGTTCAGATAATCAGTGTCTAGAGAAGTGTTTGATTTATTATTTTGTATAATAGAATTTATCTCATGTGTTGATGTGGGATGAAGATATATTGATTTAGATATTGGTTTAATGTTAATTGGGTTGATGTTATTTATGGGAGAGGTGAATTGATTATTTATGGATTGACTTGTATTTATAAAAATAAGAGTTAAATGCATTTGCTATTTGTTTATCATTATTGAATTTATTTTCGAATTCATCTATTATATAATTTGGAGATTGTTTAATTTGCTGTTTATTTATGAGGTTATTTATTAAATTCCAATTTTCTTAAGTAGATATACTATTTTTTATTTTACTATCTATATATGATTGCTTTGCTTTTTTAATATTTAAGGTTACTTGATTTCTTAATTGTTTGTAGTTATATTAGTTTATTTCATTTTTATTATCTAAGTAAATTTTATATAGTTTATACTTTTTATTAATGTCTCTTTTTATTTTATTTGTTATCCAATTTTTTAAAAGAATATTTGAAGATATTTTATTTGGGATAAATTGGTTAATTATTTATGTATATATGGTATGAAATTTGTTGTATGAGTTTTTTTCAGCATCATTGTCTTCGAGGATCGAATCCTAATTCATATTTTTCAGTGCATTAACAAGTCTTTTAGTATTATTTATAGTTATTTTCCTTGTTTTAATTTCATTTGAGTTATTTCGTAGTTTGGTTTTTATTTTAATTATTGTATATATTGGTAGGTGGCTGTCAAGTCTTCTAAGAGTATTCCACTATTATAAATATTTGTTGTATTTATATTAGTGTAAATTTAATCTATAGTTGAAGTGTTACTTTTATTGAATTGGGGTCTAGTATTTTGAAGAATTTGAGGCGTTAGTCCCAATTGATTTATTAAAATGTTTAATTGAGATGGTTTGGGATCATTTGTTATGATATTAAAATTACCCATAATTATTAAATCGTGCGAAATATATTTATGAAATTTACTATATAACATATTTATAAGATCTGCAGTTTTATTGAAAGGGCTATTATAAAGGCATGACATTATTATTTTTTTATTTTTTTTTAAGTTTAATTTCTATTGTAAGTGTTTCTAAATAATCTTTTATATTAAAAGTAAGGTTTTTTATAAGTTCATATTGAATATCT
This sequence comes from Osedax fenrisi, assembly GCA_964019155.1. Taxonomy (NCBI): domain Eukaryota; kingdom Metazoa; phylum Annelida; class Polychaeta; order Sabellida; family Siboglinidae; genus Osedax; species Osedax fenrisi. Next base: position 23,849,681 of record OZ025243.1, read on the forward strand.
TTTATAACATATATTTTATAAATATATATATATATATTTCACGAATAATGAAGCAAATCTTTCGCCGTATGTCGAAAAATACTCTTATTCTGTATACGAATTCGATAAAGATAATACGATTAAATATCGTATGTAAATTAATATATATGTGTCATAAATTATTCGATAAGAACTAAGTTATAAACTACGTCCATTTATAGCACTTAATTGTGTTGATAAAATTGATTATAAATGTAGTCCTAATCCTTACACCTTCTGTCACTCAATTGAAAGAATGGATTTCTTCATTTGATAAATATATTGACAATTTATTGAAGAATTCAAACAATTCAAATAAAATTGATGATCTACTATGACCTTATGTCAGAGATGCCAATAATGTTTGTATTATATAATCAATATTGGATTAAAAAGGTCCAAAATCGCTTTGATTAATTATTTTTTAATTTATAATAAATGTCCTGATATAACATGTTTCACTGAAACGTGGTTAGATGAATTTGATTCTGCTGAAATCAGTGATATATCTTGAGATAAATATTCATTTCTTCATAGTGGAGTTGGTATTTTATTTTAATATTTTTATAAATATTCTAATTTTAAGAAGATTAATTTAGATTATAATGAAGGTAATCCATAGACTTTTATTTACATAATTCAATTCAATTCTGATTATTATAAATTTTATTAATATTTGTTGGATGATATATATATCGGATTCCCTAATTAGTTTCGTGTATACGTTTCGGCGTGTATCGCGGGATTATTTTAGTGGCGGTATTGATCGCGATCGGGGGGTTAACGATACATCACGTACGTCCGACATATATTACATACTAGAGTCATTCTCTTCCGCTATATAATCTCTTCCTAATGCCCTAAATAAATCAACAACCAAATCTTTCTCTGCCATTGTCATATCGAATTTACCTCCGTCCCCCTCTACCTCCACCTTACTTAATCCAACTATTATTCACTCCTGCACTTCCAAATAATCATTGAGCATATCCTACCTGCTGACAGAAACCTTACCTACATAAAATCACTATTTTCCCACCTCCAACTAGACACCATCACTATCACTGACTATTCCTTCATCTCTCACTATCCCAACCTAGTATTATCTTCGTCATGTGCGACCGATACCCTTATTAACTCTAAGTCACTACTTGAGTCATCTACCTTTACATCTCTATTCATACGTCAATACATTGACCCTCCAACCATCAAGGCTGGTCGAATTCTCTTCCTTGCATCGAAAGCCCACTGCCATGACCTAAAGTTTGTATTTAATAGACGAAACCTTACTTATCAACTTCGATCCCCCCTCACCTCTAGTAGAATTGACTGGAAATCGAATTCCTACCTGCCTACTAATGTTGAGATTGAGTCTTGGTCTAAATCATATGACTCTTTTTGTAAATCCTCCCGTACTAATGTTAAACCTTCGGATTGACTAAATACATACTAAATAAATACGCTCCCAATAACTACTCCTTTCTACTCCTCAATGTGATATCAGTCAGGAATAAAGTTGATTTAATCACTCAATTAATCATTGACTCTAATTGCTCCATATCTGCTATCACAGATACTTGGCTTACAAATGATGACTCTGCTTTAGCATCTCAATTAACTCCCAATGGCTTCAAATTACTACTCGCTAGCAGAACCACACCTAACCGTGGTGGTGGTCTTGCCCTGTTGTTCTCCACTGAGCTCAAGCTTATTTACTCTTCCACCCCTAATTTCTCCTCTTCTGAAATGCTGATCTGTGACATCAGTTCCACTCCCTATTTACCATTGTGTTTATAATCATCTATCGCCCACCATCATCCATCATTCGGTATTTCCTTAATGATCTATCTACCATTTTAGAATCCATGTCTTCTTACAATACAATTATTCTTGGTCACTTTAATATTCAAGTTAATACTGATAATCATGCTTCCCTTTCTCTTAAGAAACTTATTTTTGAGCACTCCTTAACACAACACATTCACTTCCCAGCTATATATATAATGGTAACATCATTGATATTGTTTTATCTCCATCTGACTCCAATTTAATTTCCTCTCCCACCCAAAGTACTCTAATCTCTAATCACTTCGCTATCCTATTTATTTTACATTTATCAGTAGTGCACAATACTCGACCTCGAAGATACTTTTGAAACATCTCCTCTATAAATCAACCCTTGTTTGTTAATTCCGTGTTTGATCATATTAATAATATTACATTTCCGCTCTCTGACCCTGACTCTCTCTTTGACGCCTTCAACACGGCGCTATCTAATTCCCTTGACTTTTATGCTCCATCAACTATTCTTACCCACCGTAATCATCCCAAATCCCCCTGGTTCAACACTGAACTCACCAATATGAGAAATTCACTTCATCGTCTACAGTCCATTAATGCTTCTTCTAAAATGAACTCTGTGTTCCTTTAAAGTATTTCTCTCATTATACAGGAACAAACTATTATCCACTAAATCATCATACTTTACTAACTTGCTTTGTAAATATGGCACGTCCTCTAAGCAAGCCTACAACCTATCCTTCACCTTAGTAGGTAACTCAAAACCCAGGCACCTTCCTGATAAACCGGATACAGTACTTTGCTCCTCCTTTGCTAATTTCTTCCAGAATAAAGTATCGAACATTATCGCTGCTCTCCCCAATGTTAATGTTGATCTCCTCACTCTCAACTCATATTCACTAGCTTCCCATAATCACTGGTCCTCTTTCACTATCCCTACTCGTCCCTATGTGCTCTCTCTAATGGCATCCCTAAAATCCAATTCCCCACTCGACCCCATTCCTCTTACTTTACTTCGTACCCTTTCGCCATTGTTAATTGAACCCATAACAATGATCATTCATGCGTCCCTTATTACATCCATCATACCAAAGTCTATGAAACACTCATATATCACCCCAATTATAAAAAAACTACCCTTCGCCACTCGAACCTGTCGAGCTATCGACCCATCTCCCAGCTTTAATCAATCTCTAAGACCTTGGAGCTAATTTTATCTGCTCAACTTATACACTATATCACTACCAACTCAATTATTGATAAGTTTCAAAGTGCTTACTTATCCCATCGGAGCACTGAATCAGCACTGAATCTTATCATTAATTATCTACTCATATCCCTAGACAACAAAGCCCCGGCTAATTTGTGTTACTTGACCTATCCAGTTCCTTTGACACTCTAAACCATGACATTCTTGCTTTACGACTCAATGAAATCGGTATTCATGGTCAAGTACACCGCTGGTTTATATCATTATTTTCCTTAAGGTCCTATTCAGTGAAAATTCAGTGAAAATTCATCCTTCTCTACTCCCTTTAGCAGCACTCATGGCTTTCCAAAAGGCTCCGTGCTTGGTCCTTTACTTGTTATTATTTATATTTTACCCATAAAATCCATATTTCGTAAATATCCTTACATCCACTACCATCTCTTTGCCGACGATCTATAAATTTATACTTCTTTTCCCATTTCCTGTCACTCCAACTCTATTCAACTGTCTATTTTTAACTGCATCACAGAACTTACTTACTGGTTCTCCCAGAATTTCCTATAACTTAATATGACCAAAACTTATACCATCATTATCTCCAGATCTACCTACCCCCTAATTATCACCCACCCTTTCTACTATCCCTCCCTACCTCACAATCCATAAGAACTCTTGGTTTTACCATCAACTCCCACCTAGACTACTCTGACCACCTTATATATAATGATTCACAATTCCAACTATTTTATTTATAATATAAGAAAATCACGCAATAAATTGAAAGTCTAATACACTCGCTAGTCTTCAGTAGATTGATATACTACTTCTCACTTCTATGTAATCTACCCCTAAAGCTTATGCTTAAACTTGAGAAGATACAACGACGTGCTATACGCACCCTATATAAACTACAGTTCTCTTCAATAGTATCAATATCGACTCTAATGCGATCACTCGGCTGGCCTAAGTTTAGGTATATATACAGGTACAGACTACTATGCATCACCCATAAGATAATACATCTTAGATATCCCGAGTACCTAGCAGACCTGATCAGTATGTAAACCCTTAGTCGAGCTAGCAGGAAATGGCACACGATGAATATTGTGCAACGCTCGACTATCTCTGCTCACTATGAATCTGCTTTCTCTGTGGTAGCTCCAAAATACTGGAATACTCTTCCATATGAAATTAGGTGTTTAAAATCCCTGTCAATATTTAAATGTAAACTCTCCACGTACCTATTAACATTGTAACCTACCCTCCCTTTTCCTTCATGTTTATTGTACTTTGTTTATTTTATTTTTCTTTCCTCCTCATGACGCCCATAACCACCACGTGATTTTGTAGTCAATAAAACATTTTATAATAAAATAAATAAAAATAAATTTCTAAGTACATTTTCTGATATGATCATAAATACTAAGAGTAATGATTATATCCTATTAGTAATATTAATTTTATTATGATACTAATGTTTATCCAAGTAGTCTATTCATTACATTATTTATGCGTTTTCATTTATTCAATAAATAACATTCTCAACACACTATATTGGTCATATACTTGACTTAGTATTTACTCCAATATAATATGTCATCTAAACTCTTATAAGTTTAATACCCATTACAGGTCATACTGTTATTTTACTAGAAATTGATCTTCCTTTCAAACATACTGTTAAAACAAGAAATGTACATAGGAATATTAAATCTAATAATTTTGAATTATTTTCATATAATATTAAATCAAACTTTCATAGTAAACTACATAATAATAATTCATTAAATACCTGTTTAAATTAAACCTTGAAATTGTTGCTCCAATTAAGACTACATATTTAAACAACTAATTAGTTATATAAATGATAATAATCGTATTGATGTATACCAAATTCATATAAGAAAGGTCATAATACTGAAACTACTTTTCTCGCTACCAATAATGATATTTATTTCTATTTAGATAAAGATAGCCATATTTAATTATTAAAACTTGACATTTCATCTGCATGTTATAGTATATCTCATGGTATACTTATAAATAGACAATCACTAATCACTATTACTATCACTAATAGTTATAACTGTAGATGCTTTAAAATATAAATTATTTTTATCAAATATACACCTATTCGGTTACGATACATGATTGTATCTCAGGTGAGAATATTTCATTATATAGGGAGTCTACAGGGATCCACATTAGGTCATTTACTTTTTACTATTTATATTTCTCCATTGAAATATATAATAGAACAAACACTACATGTGAAATATCATATATATTCTGAAGACATTCAAGTGTATACCGAATATTTTCATCATGATCAATTAATATTATGTGTGAATAATATCTGTAGGTGAATATTATATAATTATATAAGTACATATAAATATTATTAAAACTATGCTCTTGAATATTTCTCTATCTAATTTATTTTTCCTGATGTTATATTTGATAATTTTTAAGTAATCCTTCATCTAAAATTAACTTCCTTGGAATATTTATTTCATGTATTTTATGATAGTCAGAGCATGTATCATATATATCTAAATTAACTAATTATCATTTTCATAATATAAATATCATTCGTAGATATTTATCAATAAAATCAACTATTCCGCTTATTGAAATATTATTAGATCTATCGAGATTATATTATGGAAATATATATATTAATTGGAGCTCCAATTTATATTTTATAAAACATTAACATAGTTTTTCGTATACGTATTACGAATATATAGATGTATACAAAATTATATTTAATATACAATATTATAATAGATTTTCGACAAGTTATTATCTACACAAATTAAAATGGTTTGGAATTTTGTCCAGAATTAATTACATATTATGTTTGATTACAAATTTAATTATTTATGGAGAACCTTCCTATTTATCAACGATTCTATCAGAGAAAAGAACTGGCTATTCTAGGCGTTATCCAATGAAACTTGAAGAGGTTCTATATCTACTATAAATCACAAAGGGGTCGTTCAAGATGTCTGCAGCCTCGTTATTAAATAACTACCTTACGATAATAAGTGATCATTGCAATCTTCCTCTCTTCATTTATATTGTTATTTTGGTGGATTAATTTCATCTCATGCAGGATTCATTTTAACAAAATGGTTATAGTGTCCCTTCAAAAACTTGTTCGTGTATAAGCATATATGTTTGTACGAGAGCTGATCATTATGTATACATAATTATATAAAACCACTTCTACATATTATGTTTAGATATATTTTATTGATCCCGAATGGACTTGAACTCACGTAAGTCTAACTGTTTATCTAACGCCTTAGAAAATTGAGCTATATAATCAGTTTTTTATATTTATAAAGTATAATATAATTATAAATAGTAGTATATAATAAATCATGATATATATGTATAATAAATATACTAGTTTTATAAAATAATATGTTAAAATATATATTAATGAATGTTATCATATACAATAAATAATTAGCGGGTTACTCTATATAGTAAATGTGTTAATATAAATATATGTATAGAAACTTAACTATTTTAGTAAACTTGAACGTATAGGAATTTGAACCTATAATGTATTTATAAAATATATTAAATATAATATATTTATGAAATAAAAATATATAACCGAGCTGTGATCCTACCTAAAAATAACTAACTATTAATACTTGCATTTCGTTTAATTTATCATAATATATTCAAAATAGTGCACACATCACCGTGAAATAAATAATAATGAAGAACTAGTGATTACTGTTGTAGATAAAACAAACATAATAATGATAAATATAAATTTCAAGATAACAGGAAAAGTACTAACGTTCACTGAACGTCGTTCAGTGAACGTTGCTCAGTCATACTGTAGCGTTAATATTTATAAAATATATAAGAGTTTTATATAATAATAATAATAAAAATAATAATATAATTTATTGAATATAGAAAATAGATATTCAATATGACATAAAACAGGAGATAAAAATAATAGTACGAAATAAAATAAAAGTATTAACATTATTGATCTACATATGCCATTGCTTAGCTCGTATATGCTAATGATATGCCAACAAGGCCGCGACAGATCTCAGCTTTTAGGAAAGGGTGAATCATTTCCTATGCCGTGGGGATGAAAATTTGACCAGTAGATTCCACGCTGGCATCCTTACTCCCCGACACCCGTCACAACCCCACTGACCTAACATAACACACGAGGACAAACAGTAAATAAGGTAATAAATAAAAATATATAAATAAATGTACAAGGTATACCTTATAGGATGAATGTATATCCTATAGGATGAACATGTTCATCAACTACCAGACAGTATCGCAGAAAAACCCGATTTAAATAATGGAAGAGACTTCATTACGGTTAGATTAACAGGCAGATTGTTCCATTTAGCCGAGACCCGATTGCTGAAGAAGTTGTGTGATCGGTTATTCTTGAAGATATCTCTTTTAATTTTCACCGAAGGCCCTCTAAGATGATTCGTGTAGGTCCACAAGAAATCATCTACATCCACATCAACGATACCATTGACTATTTTGTAAGTCAGCACCATATCAGCAACATGCCTACGGGAAGAAAGTGATGTTAGCTTTAAAAATAGTAATCTATCAGGGTATTCTAATGAACCTAAATTGCACATAAAGAAAAGCTTACGAGTAAATAGTCTCTGAACCATATATATATATATATATAAAACATATATATATAAATATTAAATAATTTTATTTAGTAAATATTAATAGCTAGTCACATACACCTGCTTATTTACATGGTCATATCTCGTTATGTTTAGCTCTTTCACTATGTTAGTATGGTATAGATATTTTGTATATGTGTAGCTTTATTTTGGTTTATCGTTTTCTTTGATTTTTTATAGTTTACCTTAGTTTTAAATTATAGTTATTTTATTATTATTGTATTGTTATACATAATGATATTATTGATATTAAGAGTTAAATTTAATTTTATTGTATTGATTTTTTTATGAAACAGAACACAAATGAACAACATATAATTGAGATAATAAGAGTATAGGTATTATAGAGTATAATCCCTATATATTACCTATATATACTATTTATAGGTATTCGTTTTTTATTAATTCTCTCATTACCAAGTTCAGGTTGTTGTATCTCTCTCTATATATATATATATATATACATATAAAGCAAAGGGGCTTGATGTTATAACTTTATGGAACACTTTACTTAATATTTTCTGAACAATAATAATCATTGACTATTTTTTATAGATTAAGTCGTATTATTTAAGTATTAAACCAAGCATTACCAGAGATTCCTATTGTAGAAGCACATTCAATAAGACAAATATGGATAATTATATCGAATGATGAAGATAAATCCAACAATATAAGTCGAACATTACGTGTTTTATCAAGCAAGTTAAGACAATCACCATAGTGGAGTTGCAGTACTATGATATTTTATATACGCAGTTTGATTATTATCATAAATTATAAGTTAGTATCGAGATAATCCAGTTGTGCTTAGAGATAACCCTTACCATAATTTTACTTATACATATGAATAGGCCGATACTTTGATAAACAATCTCTATAAAGTCCATGTGTTATTTTAATCGGTGTATATGTTGTAATTGTTATCAACATAACCTGAATACAATAAATGCTAAAATATAAGTTTATTATGAAAAAGAATAAGTTGTAAAGTATCAGAACGAGAAGAAGATTTAGATACCTTAATTCATCAGCGAATCTGAGAAGACGTAGTACTAAACAACAATAATATCAGATAGAATACTTAAAAGTATAGGGTATAAGGTGTAGGTGATAGAAACAATAACATAAAAACTATAATCAAAATAAGATAAGAATAGAGAACTAAACAAGAAAAATTCGAATTCCTAAATTGTTCAATTTAAAATCTTCGAAAAAAATATATATAATATATGAGAACTAATACTATCTATATAAATATTTAATTGTAATACATTTATCACATTGATTGATTGATAATGTATTTGTTCATCTACGGACTCTTGTCATATATATGGATACTTCAACCTGGCTGTAATTGACTGGATTGATGGTACTACATCGACCATTGCGGAAAGATATGTATACAATAAGTTTCTATCATACGGTTTAACTAAACTAATTAATTTTGATAATAGAAATTAAAATATTATCGATTTAATTCTAACAAATAATACATTAATTATATCTAATATTTCACCTACAAGTGCAATTGAATTTGATGCACATGTATGTGACTATTTTGCTATTTACTTCGATATAGTAATCCCAGATAATTATTTAAATTCTGGCAATCTTAATCACAATAAATGTTCAATCCTGCGACTTAATTATAATAAAAATGATATTGTTAGTATTAAACTCATATCTTGTCACTCGAATGGAATAATATTCCATCCTCGTGCAATAACTGTAACACTTTTATTAATATTACTAAGAATATCATCGAGTTTTACACCCCTAATTTTTCAACTAAAATTTACAAATATCCCTTATAAATTAATAAACTACTAAATAAGTGCAGAGTCTTACATAGAAACATATGTGATACAACTACTCATAATATTTGGAGGTATAACCAATATTTACTATCAGATAAAATAAAGCAATATAATATTGATGTTGAACACAAAATGCTCTCATCAAATAAAATATCTTCATTTTATAATTATATAAACACCAAATTAAATAATAAAAATGTAATACCTCCACTCAGAAATCGAGTCGATCATAATATTATTTATACTAATGACTTTGATAAAACAGATTGTCATTCTGAGCAATTTCCATCTATTTTTCTCAAGTCACATATTTTTTATGATCCCTTAATAATGAAATATTCTAGATTTAACGATTTTCTATATCTCAGGAAATATTAAGGAAATGTCTTTGTAAATTACCTATTAAATATAATTCATCACCTAATGGTTTACCCAAAAGTATGCTTAAGTTATTATCTTATGGAATTTGGTATCCATTATCTATTTATTTTCAACGTATTCTAGATGAAGGTAAATACTACAGTGATTCCCAACCTTTTTTTCAAATTGCCCAGTTATATAAAATATATTTTATATTTATATAAAAAAAAAATGTCGCCCCCCCCCCCAACCTATTATAATTAATAATATATTATTTATAATGTATACATTATATATAAGCTAAATAGTATAAACAGAATTTATTGTAATAATAATATGATATAAATATTAATATGAAGTGTATAAGAAGTAAAATATGGTTGATGATATGTTAAAATTTCTTCTATGTCTGGTTCAATATTTGTTAAGTATAATATCAAATCTCCTCTATTTATTATCTTTAAATGTTTTCTTGATGTTGATATATTCATAACAGCGCTAAAATCTGTAAGTGTGCCTATATAATATTATAATATATTCTTAAAGATAAATAATTCAATAAACCTCTTTCTACCAAATATGACGTAGGAAATGCCGCCAAATACAGCTTTATATATTTCAAATTTCTGCATAAATAATTCCATACTTTATCCAAAATGAAACATAACCAATAGCTTTAAATTCTACTTTATATTCATTATTACATTGAATTTCTATTATATTATCTTGTATAATTAGAGGAAAATCTGTAATGTCAGAATCGAATGATGAAAGTAATAATGGTGGTTTGTCAATCTTAATTAAAACTTAAAATCGTGTATTCATATTTTCTATTAGCAAGTTAAGGTGTGAAATATATTCAAGTTTATCATCTTGTTCATTATTCATGTCTTGTAATCGGGGAAAATGTAACAATTCATTTCTTCCTAGTTGCTGTTTATAGATTTCAACCTTTTTTTATAAATGTACATATACCTACACATAATACTCTTTACTTTCACGAGATTTAAATCATTATATATATAAATGTAATATTGAATTTATATTTCACATAATATAAAACTTAATTATATATATTTAATAATATAATCCAATTATATTTTAAAATACATAATATGAAATATTATATTATACTATACTATAATAATTATAGGGATAGATCCAAAATATTATATAAATATAATATAATAACCTTGTAAAGATGTATTATTGATATTAAAATGTTCGAATATATTACTTACATAAGCCAGATCATATTTGATATTCTTCAGTTATCCATGTGACCCAACATCGATTGTCTAAACATGTTCCAAAATTGAAGAATACAATTTATGAAACCTTGCTAGAAAGTTTCCTTTTGACAGCCATCGGACTTCAATGTGCAATATAAGATGATTATATGTCTCGTTATTGTCATTATATGTCTCTTATATGCTACTTCGTTTTATTTTGTTCTTATTATTATGTTTGAAGAGTGGTTTAATTTAACGCTCAACTCTTTAGCTACAAAATGTTGCCTGTGCACTACACAATGGATTGAGAATAGTGAAGTGTTAATGAAATGAATTTATTAATTTAATTAATAAATTTTTTAGCATTTTCATTTAATTCTGCTGCAATTTATTTTATTACAGCTTTTATTAAGTGTTCACCTATAGTATGAGGTTTGCCCGTTTTTTCTATCAACTTTGCAATTTTATAGGATAATTTTAATCCAGTATTATTGGTATTTGTAACTTTTGAAAAACAATTATAATTATTTATTGTATTTCTTTGAAATAAATTATTTTTCAACAGTTCAAAATATTCTATAGGTTTACTAGCCTTATCAGGATGCGCTTTACTGAAATGGTCAATTAATCTAGAAGGATTCATAGCCTCATTGCTAAACTCTTTATTGCTAAAATAAGACAATACGGTTTAGTTTTGTTCAAAATAGATTCACAGAATCCAAATTTCAAATATTCCACAGAATACTGACGGCACTTCTTCTTGTTAGGAATACTTATTATATAAAATATCTATAATTGGTTATTGTATTATTATATGGGGATCTGCGAAGTAGCAACAAAAAATAGAAAACTAAAAAATATGTGACGGGCGAACGTGAGAGCTAAAGTATGATATATGAATGCAAGAGTTATTGTGAATTAGTATTATTAGTATTATTTTGTTGCTAATTCATATACAATATTTATTATATTATATTATTAGTATTTCAAACTAACCAACCAATCTATAAAACTTTTTGTATAATTAACTTATCATATTCAATTATTTAACTCAAGTGAAATGATATGGCGAAAAAGTCTCAGAAATTAAATTTCAGTGAACGTGAGAACTAAAGTGGGAAATATGAATGCATATTATTGTAAATTAATAGTATTATATAATATAGTAATAATTAGCATTATATTATATATGACCTAGTTTTAAATTGTGTACACTGAACAGAGCTATTATTAGTAATAATTTATTACACATCTATACATCTACACATCTACACATCTATACATGTGTAATTCGGGGACAAAAAAAATATATATACACACAAATCTTCACAAATTGCCCCCCAAACGCCCCCCTCCTTGAAATCGCCCCTTTACCGCCCCCCGGGGGGCGGTAGGGACCCCGTTGGGAAACACTGCTCTACTATATGGAAGTTAGCTAATATTATTCCAATATATAAAAAGGTAATCATTCATTAGCATCAAATTATCGTCCAATCAGTTTATTGCCATCCACTCTCATTATTTTTGAAAAAAATAGTATCATATTATCTATTATATTATTTAAGATCTAATCAACTATTATATACGGAATAATATGGATTTTTAGCCGGTAGATCCATTGAACTACAACTTTTATAGAAATATAAGTAGAGCCACTAACCATTATTTTAATACTGATATTATATATATCGATATGTCTAAAGCTTTTGATAAAGTATTTCATTCTAAACTTCTAAATAAGGTATCTAAATTAGAGATTGGTGGTAATTTCATTAAGTGGTTTAGCTCATACCTTACTAATCGATTTCAAATAACTATGGTAAATGATGAATTTTCTGATTATATTAATGCAAGTTCAGGTATTCCTCGAGGTTCCATTATTTGACCTCTTCTATTCTTAATATATATTAATGACCTCCCTTCGATATTTTCATCACAGCTAACATGCTCACTTTTTGCCGATGATGCTAAAATATCTCTATCGTGTAGGAATACTACTGAACGTAATATCCTTCAATCATGACTTAATGATCTATGTGATTGGACAGTAAAATGGAACCTTCAAATAGCATGTGAAAAATGTGCCCTATGTCAATCGTAAAATCTGATATATCTTTGTATTCGTTAAATATTACCCTGATTCTAAAATACTATAATTTTCGAGTCATTGGTATTGTTTTTGATGACAATATTAAATTCAATATTCATATTCATAATATATGTAGCAAAACCTATGTGATCTCGAATATAATTTGTATATGTTTCAATACAAATAATTCGTATTATCTAGTCAAAGACTATACCACCATTATACATATATTACTTGAATACGGTTCTTCTATTGGAATCCAGGCAAAGACTTTATTGGCCTAAACAAACTTATTGAAAAAGTTCAACATAAATTTACTAAGAAATTTACTTCAGTTATAGCTTTATTAAATCAAATTATGATATTATAATGTGATTTCTCAATTTAATGAATCCCGTCGAAGATTAAGAGCTGATCTGATTCTGGCTTTCAAGATACTGAACAATCTCGTGAATATTGATAAATCATCGGTATTCACAACTTATTCTACAAGTAATCGTGGACCTCTAATTAAAATACGCAAAGACAACTGCATTAATAAAGCAACTATCAATTGATTCACTAACAGAATGAGTACGGCTTGGAATTCACTTTCTCGTTATATGGCTTCGGCTAAATCTATAAGCATATGTATTACAAATATAGATACTCTTAATATTAATAGCAACTTTTATTCTCAACATGCATAAATGAAATGTCGTTATTTTTAAAATGTTATTGTTTTTCTAGATTTCGTTATCGATTTGTACTTTATATGGGTATTTTATCTTACTTGCTGTATAATCATCTGATATTCTATGTGTGCAGAGAAGTCAAACAACCAATATGAAGGTACCATTAAGCTTACATTTCCAATCGATGGTATATTTTTATAAAAAATATTACTATTTACACAATATTTATTAAAGATTTTTTGGTTATAAGTTGGTTATAAATTGTATGTATTCCAAATATTTTAATTTAAAATAAATATTTAAATAGATAATATTATTGAAGTTATATATTTAAATTTATATTTAAAAATTAATTTAATTTATATACAATATATTTATTATATATTATAGTATAATGTTATTATGAATTACCAAAATTTCCTTTAAATATATCCCATAATATGTATAAGTAAAATATAAAGAAATATAAAGAATAATATTTTCTTTCTAGAAATCTTTTTTATATTTTGAATTTGTATGATAAAGTAGCCTAATACGGACACTTTAACAATACACGTCTTAACATTTTATGACTAATTATTTTTATTAAAAAATTACAATGTATTAACATTATATGATTATAGATATTATTGTGATTTTGAAATGTTATTTAATCTTTTAATTCCATAAATAACGGGGGTGTCCGTATTCGTTATCCGTGTCCGAATACGGACACCCTGTGTTATAATACGGACACCCTATATACCACTAGATAAATTTCTCAGGTTTATTGGCATATAATCCTATAAAAGTAGTAGTAGTAGTAGTAGTAGTAGTAGTAGTAGTAGTTATAGTAGTAGTAGTAGTAGTAGTAGTAGCAGGCCCGTAGCCACGGGGGGGCCTACGGGGGCAAGGCCCCCCCATGAGATCGGCTAGGCCCCCCCTGAAATAAGCTAGGCCCCTAAAACTTGTTTCACATTAAGTTTTTTTCATATAGTATTTTCTAGATATTCAATTATATTTATATTTTATTTTATAATTTATTTATATTATATTTATTTATTAGAATGTATGTATTTTAGTCTTATACATTATAGTGAGGATCCAATTTAGTATTTATGGTTTTATAAAATATTTTCTAAAATTATGGTAAATATTAAAAAATTTTAATTAAGTTTGATAAATGGTCCCAATTATGTGATTCATTATATGAATCGCGTAAAAAAAGATCAAACTGTTGATAGAATACCAGTGCACTCTCCTAAAAAGTATTCTTTTCAACTCTCAATTCTAGATCAGTACGAAATAAAGTTGATTTGATAACACAATTAGTATTGATATTCTAATTGTTCTATATCTGTTATTACTGATACTCGGTTAACTATTGGTGATTCTGCTCTAGCTTCCCAACTGACCCCTGATGGTTTTTAAGTATTGATTGTTAATAAGTATATACTTATATATATATATATATATATATTGTTATTTTTATTTGGTGGAGTCCTTTCATCCCATCCAGGAACTTTGATGAAGTTTTCACTTATAACCATGTATGGCTCTAATTTCCCTTCGAAGCCGCTCTCATGTTAAGGCATCCATGGTTTTAACGAGAGCCGATCATTTATTTATACACAATTATATAAGATTACTTCTAAATAATATTTTAAGACTCATTTTATAAAATTAATTAATGGTCCGGACGAGGGTCGAACCCGTGTCCTACTGCTTGTGTGTCTGACGCCTATATAAATAATATATATATATATATATATATATATATATCACATCGTCGTGGCGGCGTAGCTCTGTTATTCTCATCGGAACTTAAGCTTATTTCGTCATCTACCCCATGTTTCTCTTCATTTGAAATTCTGATCCGTAATATTACGTGAATATATATTCAGTTTCCTTCATTATTTACCATTATAAGTATATGTATCTACCGTCCACCTTCATCTAGCCTATGGAGTTTCTTAGCCTACCTATCTTCTATTTTAGAATCTTTCATATCAGTTAACACGGTTATTATATGTGATTTTAATATTCAAATTAATAATTAAAATCATGCTTCCTTATCCCTGAATAAACTTATATGTGAGTATTCTCTAACGCAACCTGTTTTCTTTAATACTAACACTAATATTAATAATATTGATTTTTTTATATTTAGCTGATTCTAATTTAATTTCATATCCCACTCAAAGTTCTCTAATATCTGATCACTTTGCCATATTATTTGATTTTAACTTGCCGGTGATACAAATTAATCGACTTTCTAGATCGTTTCAGAAAATCTACTCTATTAATAGGAATTACCATTATCATATTATCAATGAATTAATAAACTAATGTGTGTTAACTCTCTAATCAATCAACTTAGCAATATTATATCTTCTGATTTGTCTACACTTTTTGATTATTTTAATTTTGCATTAACTTATTCGCTTGATATTTTGGTACCCTCCATTACTCTTATCAGCAGCACTTATTATAAGTTTCCCTGGTTTAATATTGAGCTTATTAACCCGAGGAAACTACTACGTAGACTACAACGTAAATATGCATCCTCTAAACTTGAATCTGATCTTATTTCATTTAAAGTTTTCTATCGCTTTACAAGAAAAAACGTCTCTCTACCAAATTGTCATATTACACTGATATGATCGGTAGTTATGGAATATATTCTAAGTAAGCTTATAAATTATCTTTCACCTTAGTAGGCAAAACCCAGATCAAGTGTCTTCCTGCCCAACCTGATATAATTATGTGTTCATTGTTTTCCAATTTATTCCAACACAAAATGTCTAGCATTATCAATGTACTTCCCAACATCAACTCAGCACAACTCAATTCTTTCTATTGGACTTAATGAAATTAGTATACATGGTCAAATCCAAAGTTTGTTTATGTATTTTGTTTCATCTAGAACATCTTCGGTGAAGATTAACTCCTCGTTGTCTCCTCCTTATTTCAACATAGATGGTGTTCCCTTGGACATATATTGTTCATTATTTATATTATTCCTATAAAATCAATTTTTTTATCAAATATCCCAATATTAACTATCATATTTATGCCGATGATCTTCAGATATATATCCATTTCCTTGTTCTAGTGATTCTAATGATTCTAGTCTGATTCAAATTTCTATGTTTAATTGTATTACTGATCTCACTCATTGGTTCTCTCATAACTCAATGTCCTTAAATATTACTAAAACTAATACTATCATATTCACAAGAACCAGTTCTCCTCTATCAATCACACATCCTTTTCTACTATTTCGTCCAACTTCTCAATATATAACTATATTTGGTTTCACTATAACCTCTCACCTAGACTAATCTCCTAACATTAATAATATGATGTACTACTAACTATTTTCTACATAATATTAGAGAATATCGTTTTAAGCTTACCCTTGCCATGACTAAATGTTTAATTCACTCGTTAGTATTCAGTAGACGTATCTACTGATGTTATTATTGTATACCTTGCCTGTTAAACTGATCCTAATGGTTTTTTATATTTTATTATATGAATATAAAGTTATGTTTATATAGTATATATACATACCAACATACCAACATACCATATCTATATATATATATATATATATATATATATATATATTCATAATATGTTATAATAATAAATACAACGATCATATTTAAAATATAAATATTTATAAATAAACATACGAACACAGCCACACTTATACATATAAATGTACATATAAATGCACACATGCATACACATACCCACATAGATATGCAACCATAGCAATAATAATAAAAAAGCATATATGTTTATTTTCGGACGTGTGTATATTTGTATAATCTATTTGTATTATAAAATATTTCTATGTGTATAATCTATATATATATATATATATATTGACTACAAATACTACATTATATTTACACTTAACAGACAAATATTGAATTGTATTAAATGTAACCTACAGCTTTTAAAATTAATATATATATATATTAATAGATATTATATATATATTTATATATATTTGAGATCATATTTAATATTATTTTAGTAGTGATATATATATATATATATATATATATATATATATATATATATATATATATATATATATATATATATATATATGATATATGATATACATTATATATATATATATATATATATATGATTATAGTATGCATTATAAGAGTAAACTCCTATATGTAACCTCACACACTAACACGTATATTTTTGTAAGAGCGTATACATCTATAGAGTATTATATAATATTCCGAGAAGATCTAGAATCATCTAGAAACATACGATATATCGTCTCATAAGGAGTGGAATGTTATGTAAGATGATTGTATCAGCATTGTATCTATTTACTGGATCATACCTAGAAATAAATAACCAAGTAATTCACAAATAAACCATGTTTAATGGGCGTGTCGAGAGGGAGGAGCTACCTCAATAAAATCATTATTTATTACTGTAATATATGTGGGATACGAAGTAAATTGTATATAATGTTACCTACAATATATATATACATTACATTTCTTAAATAAATAGATAATCAATAGTATAATCAAAATATAGTATATTTATTTGTTATTTTTATTTTTATTTGAGATCATATTTAATATTATTTTAGTAGTGATATATATATATATATATATATATATATATATATATATATATATATATATATATATATATATATATATATATATATATGATATATGATATACATTATATATATATGCATAATTAAAATCATATGGTATCTATAATAGAATAACACGTAAATGTATTATATTGTTATCGTATAGACTGCAAACTATATTCTTAAAAATGAATTATTAAATAGTAATATATTAAATGTAAGGTATACCGTATACATTATACCGTACGTTATAACACTAATAATAATATCTATATCCTAGCATAAGCATAGTCTAATAATTGCTATACTAATATGATAATATAATGTTTATATTTATGTAAACAACGTATATATTTAATTTAATTTTAACTTATTATCATTTATATATTAATATAAGGTATTAATATAAGTATGTATTAATATACGCCAGAATATGTATATAATACATATTTTTTTCGATAACTGTGATAATTATTAAATTAGAATAGTTAGGAATAAACTGGAATATGAAGTTTCACATTCCAAGTATTCTTCTTATTACTTTTACGTCATTTCATAATTGTCTTACATTTTCTATTGATCTATCTTTAATCCATCTATAGTTGTACATGTCCCATGAATGTTATCTCGTCTATGCTATAGGGTAGAACATATATGTTCTATCTTAGATGTGTTCAATTTAATACCTTGTTTCACACATCGCTTCAAAAAGTTATTAATATTAATATAATGTGATTGATCTTAAGTCAAGACAGAATATTCCAGATAGCATGAAGCATGAAACACTGCAATAACTACACGAGGGGCATTAAGGTATACTGTATACCTGCGTATACTATGTAGGGGAAAGTAGTCGACTAAATAAGTAGTCGAATACGGACAGTACCCGAATATGGACATTCTCGATATCTATGAAACCATACATCCTACAAAACAAAATGTTATGAATCAAATATTCATATTTATATAAATAATCTAAATAAGTATTTTTTATTTTTTTATTATTTAAAATAGTGCTGATATATTCAATAAGCTGATTTTATTATTACGTTAATATTTATAAACAACAAATTCAATTTAAAACCTTTTCTAGAATATACAAATGTATCCATATAAAGCATACCAATATATTATTAAAGAATAAAGCATTCTAAACATTATAAACATAATTTCTATATTTGTTATCAAATATTAATTAATTTATAAGCATATATTTAGAGGTCATATAAGTCCATAATACGGACACTCTAGATATCAACATATAACCAATCAACAAGCAGCGTGTGAACTATTTTAATTTTCATAAAAATCGCGTGCGTTATAATATTAATACCACCAATGAAGCTAAATCTAAAAATGTTATTATTTAGATACTTAAATTGTATTAATTAATAAAATAATAAATATTAATAAACTAATTACTAATTAAATTACATTAAATTATTCATATAATTAATTATATGGTTGGTTCATCAATAATATATAGTTTATATTGTGGTATATAGAGTATCCGTATTATAACACAGGATGTCAGTATTCGGACATTGGCACCGAATACGGACACCCCCGACGGTGGTCCCCCGTTGTCTATTAAATAAAAAGATTAAATAAAATTTTAAAATCACAATAATATTGTTAATATTACCGAGATAACGGGATAACAGAAGCAGTAATCATGACGGTCAAGAACATGTTACGAAGATATAATGCAATGGGAGAAGATCCTTAGCTAGGTTTGTTGAATATACGTGACACGTTAGATGAAAATATGGATAGCCCTAATAAAAGTATTTTTAATAGAAGAAAGAATATATCAATTCAATTAACTAATTCATCATCAAATAAATAAACTAGTCATACTCGCGTTAATTAGATACAGATGTAGGTGTGCTGAAAGAGGGAGACGTGGTTCGGTTACAACAAATCCAACGAGGAGAAAAGGAGTAGAAGATAGGCAAGATAATAAAAAAAATATTTTACAGAAAATACTATTTGTTATGTACTAATACAAACTTGATACGCAATAGAAAATTCTTAGTATTAATTAAAAAAACCCACGCATAACAATTATGTTAAAGATACTCTAAATATACACTAGATTATTTCTAAATCTCTTAAAAATCTTATCAATCCATAAACCACCCAACATATACTCAAAGAACTATAAAACCACGATTATACAGAATCTCAAAAATCCCCGTCAGATATTATATTTATTTATTATTGTAAAAATCTACAAAGGGAGGTGTTTAGTTAGTATTATTAGTATCGTGAATAATATAATATATTCACATACATTGCTAAGCGATACATTTCACTGCCATTATTCTCGTATGTATAGTTATAAGTATACGTCGTGCATATCTTATCACGTGATACTGGCTAGTCGTGCGTATCTTATCACGTGATACTGGATAGTCGTGCGTATCTTATCACGTGATGCTGGCTAGTCGTGCGTATCTTATCACGTGATGCTGGCTAGTCGTGCGTATCTTATCACGTGATGCTGGCTAGTCGTGCGTATCTTATCACGTGATGCTGGCTAGTCATGCGTATCTTATCACGTGATGCTGGCTAGTCGTGCGTATCTTATCACGTGATGCTGGCTAGTCATGCGTATCTTATCACGTGATGCTGGCTAGTCGTGCATATCTTATCACGTGATACTGGATAGTCGTGCGTATCTTATCACGTGATGCTGGCTAGTCGTGCATATCTTATCACGTGATACTGGATAGTCGTGCGTATCTTATCACGTGATGCTGGCTAGTCGTGCATATCTTATCACGTGATACTGGATAGTCGTGCGTATCTTATCACGTGATGCTGGCTAGTCGTGCATATCTTATCACGTGATACTGGCTATTCGTGCGTATCTTATCACGTGATACTGGCTAGTCGTGCATATCTTATCACGTGATACTGGATAGTCGTGCATATCTTATCACGTGATACTGGATAGTCGTGAGTATCTTACCACATGATACTGGCTAGTCGTGAGTATCTTATCACGTGATGATGGCTAGTCGTGCGTATCTTATCACGTGATGCTGGCTAGTCGTGCATATCTTATCACGTGATGCTGACTAGTCGTGCGTATCTTATCACGTGATGCTGGCTAGTCGTGCATATCTTATCACGTGATACTGGCTAGTCGTGCGTATATTATCACGTGATGCTGGCTAGTCGTGAGTATCTTATCACGTGATACTGGATAGTCGTACATATCTTATCACGTGATACTGGCTAGTCGTGCGTATCTTATCACGTGATACTGGCTAGTCGTGAGTATCTTATCACGTGATGCTGGCTAGTCGTGCGTATCTTATCACGTGATGCTGGCTAGTCGTGCGTATCTTATCACGTGATGCTGGCTAGTCGTGAGTATCTTATCACGTGATGCTGGCTAGTCGTGCGTATCTTATCACGTGATGCTGGCTAGTCGTGCGTATCTTATCACGTGATACTGGCTAGTCGTGCGTATCTTATCACGTGATGCTGGCTAGTCGTGCGTATCTTATCACGTGATGCTGGCTAGTCGTGCATATCTTATCACGTGATGCTGGCTAGTCGTGCGTATCTTATCACGTGATACTGGCTATTCGTGCGTATCTTATCACGTGATACTGACTAGTCGTGCGTATCTTATCACGTGATGCTGGCTAGTCGTGCATATCTTATCACGTGATACTGGCTAGTCGTGCGTATATTATCACGTGATGCTGGCTAGTCGTGAGTATCTTATCACGTGATACTGGATAGTCGTACATATCTTATCACGTGATACTGGCTAGTCGTGCATATCTTAACACATGATACTGGCTAGTCGTGCGTATCTTATCACGTGATACTGGCTAGTCGTGCATATCTTATCACGTGATACTGGCTAGTCGTGCGTATCTTATCACGTGATGCTGGCTAGTCGTGCATATCTTACCACATGATACTGGCTAGTCGTGCGTATCTTATCACGTGATGCTGGCTAGTCGTGCGTATCTTATCACGTGATACTGGCTAGTCGTGCGTATCTTATCACGTGATGCTGGCTAGTCGTGAGTATATTATCACGTGATGCTGGCTAGTCATGCGTATCTTATCACGTGATGCTGGCTAGTCGTGCATATCTTATCACGTGATACTGGATAGTCGTGCGTATCTTATCACGTGATGCTGGCTAGTCGTGCATATCTTATCACGTGATACTGGCTAGTCGTGCATATCTTATCACGTGATACTGGATAGTCGTGAGTATCTTACCACATGATACTGGCTAGTCGTGAGTATCTTATCACGTGATGATGGCTAGTCGTGCGTATCTTATCACGTGATGCTGGCTAGTCGTGCATATCTTATTACGTGATACTGGATAGTCGTGAGTATCTTACCACATGATACTGGCTAGTCGTGAGTATCTTATCACGTGATGATGGCTAGTCGTGCGTATCTTATCACGTGATGCTGGCTAGTCGTGCATATCTTATCACGTGATGCTGACTAGTCGTGCGTATCTTATCACGTGATGCTGGCTAGTCGTGCATATCTTATCACGTGATACTGGCTAGTCGTGCGTATATTATCACGTGATGCTGGCTAGTCGTGAGTATCTTATCACGTGATACTGGATAGTCGTACATATCTTATCACGTGATACTGGCTAGTCGTGCGTATCTTATCACGTGATACTGGCTAGTCGTGAGTATCTTATCACGTGATGCTGGCTAGTCGTGCGTATCTTATCACGTGATGCTGGCTAGTCGTGCGTATCTTATCACGTGATGCTGGCTAGTCGTGAGTATCTTATCACGTGATGCTGGCTAGTCGTGCGTATCTTATCACGTGATGCTGGCTAGTCGTGCGTATCTTATCACGTGATACTGGCTAGTCGTGCGTATCTTATCACGTGATGCTGGCTAGTCGTGCGTATCTTATCACGTGATGCTGGCTAGTCGTGCATATCTTATCACGTGATGCTGGCTAGTCGTGCGTATCTTATCACGTGATGCTGGCTAGTCGTGAGTATCTTATCACGTGATGCTGGCTAGTCGTGCGTATCTTATCACGTGATGCTGGCTAGTCGTGCGTATATTATCACGTGATGCTGGCTAGTCGTGCATATCTTATCACGTGATGTTGGCTAGTCGTGCCTATCTTATCACGTTATGCTGGCTAGTCGTGCGTATCTTATCACGTGATGCTGGCTAGTCGTGCATATCTTATCACATGATACTGGCTAGTCGTGCGTATATTATCACGTGATGCTGGCTAGTCGTGCGTATCTTATCACATGATACTGGCTAGTCGTGCGTATCTTATCACGTGATACTGGCTAGTCGTGCATATCTTATCACGTGATGCTGGCTAGTCGTGCATATCTTATCACATGATACTGGCTAGTCGTGCGTATATTATCACGTGATGCTGGCTAGTCGTGCGTATCTTATCACATGATACTGGCTAGTCGTGCGTATCTTATCACGTGATACTGGCTAGTCGTGCATATCTTATCACGTGATGCTGGCTAGTCGTGCATATCTTATCACGTGATGATGGCTAGTCGTGCATATCTTATCACATGATACTGGCTAGTCGTGCGTATATTATCACGTGATGCTGGCTAGTCGTACATATCTTATCACGTGATGCTGGCTAGTCGTGCGTATCTTATCACGTGATGCTGGCTAGTCGTGCATATCTTATCACATGATACTGGCTAGTCGTGCGTATATTATCACGTGATGCTGGCTAGTCGTGCGTATCTTATCACGTGATACTGGCTAGTCGTGCGTATATTATCACGTGATGCTGGCTAGTCGTGCATATCTTATCACGTGATGCTGGCTAGTCGTGCGTATCTTATCACATGATACTGGCTAGTCGTGCATATCTTATCACGTGATGCTGGCTAGTCGTGCATATCTTATCACGTGATGCTGGCTAGTCGTGCATATCTTATCACGTGATGCCTGCTAGTCGTGCATATCTTATCACGTGATGCTGGCTAGTCGTGCATATCTTATCACGTGATACTGGCTAGTCGTGCGTATATTATCACGTGGTACTGGCTAGTCGTGCATATCTTATCACGTGATGCTGGCTAGTCGTGCGTATCTTATCACGTGATTCTGGCTAGTCGTGCGTATCTTATCACATGATACTGGCTAGTCGTGCATATCTTATCACATGATGCTGGCTAGTCGTGCGTTTATTATCACATGATACTGGCTAGTCGTTCCTGACCCCAATAGATATATAAGCCATCGTTACTAGTAAACAAATTTCATTTTAATCTCTTATATATTAGCTATAATGATTATGAATACTTTTATAAATAAGTGTGTTATACTAGAATAAAGATAACTTCACCTATAGGGTACGTAACATGTTAGTTGACCTATATATCGGATAACCTAAATATATCTTTCAAATAAATAATAATAAATATACATTTATAAATGGTTAACCAAAATAGTATCTACAATTATTACAGATAAAGAATATATATTTAGAACTTATTATAATCATAGTAATAGCAAAGCCTTGGTAATAGTATAGGAACAGTAGACATACTAAAACTTACTATGCACACATATAGTTATAATGTAAATTACATAAATAAAACTATATATATTATTTATGAATACACGTGTTCCCGTATGTGTAGAACATCCTTACATGATAGTATAGCAACAAAAATGTAGGTTATAAGTTAAGTAATATGTTAAATAACATTACATAATATATCAAAAGAGAAGTAGAGGAGAATAGTAATTACTATTACGGTATTAATACCACGTATTCGGTTTACATTACGTAAGCATATAATGTCTTTGTTTAAATAGTATTTGTCTCATAATAAGTGTAAACTTAATGTGAATTATTTCTGTTAATTTACGTGAAACTATATTGTAATTCATATTAGATTAATATTAAATTTATTATATTTTTATTTAATTAACATTTATTTATTCAATTTCTAATTTCACAAATTGTATTATGTAATACCAGTTAGCTAACACTATACAATAATCACATTTCTACCCGTTATTATTAAACACTAACATAACTAGCACTATTTCATATATAATTGAAGTGATTTATATAGTTTGTAATATAAGTATTTTAAATACTTTATGACATAATATAAAATTACAAAAACATATATTATTAATTATAAATTATCAGTATTAAAAAAAATGTATTTAATTAAAAATTAAAAATTAAATTATATCTTTTATCCGATTGATTAAAATAATTTCAAATTTTATTTTTTCCGACTTAAATAAAATTAGTTTTATTATTTTTACATTTATTACTTTCTGACATAATATAAAATTACAAAAATATAAATTAATATTATTAATTATAACATATCTGTATTAAAAAAAAAATTATTTAAAAATGTTTATTCAGTATTATATGTTTCATTTTTATTATATCATTTTACCTATTTATCTAATATATTTGTTTCTTTTTTCTCTTATTTCTTTTAATTTCTTTTATATTTAAATATTGGCTTTCTCTTATTTAGGTATTCTTTATGTATTTTTTAGATTTAAATTGTATTATTTTATCATTTATTTATATTATTACATGATGATTACATTTAGTTACATGATAAGTTTCATTTTTTTTGTTATCATATATATGTAAACACGAAGTCATATTATTATAACATTATTATTTATTTATTATTCTTATCTATAATGAAACTTATCATGTTAATAAAGTGGTAATTGTCTCGATAAGCAACACTGGTTCTATAATTACCCTGGCATTGCCTAAATCTGATAATAATAATAATAATAATAATAATAATAATAATTAAAATAAACTCTACAATGTTTCCATCATTATTGTAGATGTTAATATATCATTAGTGAATGGGAATCTTAAGTGTTAAATTACACTAAGACCCCATCAATAATAATGTACATAATACCATTATTAGTCTATAACACCCATTATCACAAACACCGAGCCTGTCTCGCTGAACTTATCTCTCCATTACCCCCTCACACGTAAAACTCGCTTAATCAGTCTACTGATACTGTATACTAGCCTTATTTAACCCTATACAGATAGTCAATACACTCCACAGATATCCGTACCTGGTCCATATAAGCACTTATTAATCTATATAGATCTTTCAGAAGAATTTCTGAAAAATATTTTAATGTAATTGAATATACATATATATATATATATATATATATATATTTCTCATTGTATTACACTATGTTAAATAGATCGTTATTTTTTCTAAATATTTAATTTCAAATGTAATTTTATATATTTAAAATACTTACAAGTAATCTATTATCGAATGATTGATAGTATTGAAAGATCATGATTTATAAAACAATATTGCAATAAATATATCAATTTTCAGTTATAAAATATTATAAAAATATATAAAAATGCACTAATTATACCTTAATTTGAATGAATGAATATTGCTTTCAATGGCTGATATAGCAGATGCGGTCACCACTCCATACAACTTCTAACAGTATCCCTCAGAGAAATTCATGTGGAAGGAAGTCGAGTTAGCCTTACCACACCCAGCACCCTGCCTTGGCGTAACCCTGTATGTGTGGCTTCTGATATTCGATACCCTGCCAAAGAGTATCCAGGATGTTGTCCGGCACTGCTTATTAAGTCACAGTTAGCCATTATTTCTAATGGCCGTACCCCTATCCGCAATCTCGGGGAGCCTCTAGTATGGATGTTATCATCACTACAACTAGACATACTTTGAGGTTATATTTAATTTAAATATATTAATATTCATATGATTTGTACCATAAATTCAACTTGTAGTTAACTTAGTATTACTCTTTATTATAAAAAAACATCTTTCGAATATAAATTGTATAAATATACAATACCATTATTTTAATTATTGTATTTGTTAACTCACTATTCTTATTCTCTACTTCTAATACAATATAATAATAATAATCAGATTACTTCCTCGTAATAAACGAGATTGAACCCGGGTAGATATAGAAGTTCCCTGAACTTATCGAGATATATACCTATCAGCAAAAGGAAAGGAAAAATAAACATGTTAATAAAAGTAATAATAGAGTAAAATAAAATTTCAAATTTCAAAATAAAGTAAAATATAAATATAAAGTAAAATTTTAAATATTAAAATAGTTATAATATGAATAAATATTAAATATATAAATAAAAATAAAGTTATAATAATAGATACAAATAACAATAAAACAAGAAGTGTAAGGGAAATAAATACTGCAATATATACAAATAAACGGTAAGTCGACCACAACGAACGAATAGTATAAGGCTACCAACTTTCAGTATACTGAAAGTATATATATATATATATGTATCATATACATCAATATATTGAGGGTATACCTTAAGGTATACCTTCAAATGATCCCCCACAAGCATACTATAGTATGTTTACTACTCGGCATATAATACACCATCTCACGCTACTATCAAAATAGAAAATAAATCTTATATGATAATTATTGTATCATTATATTTAATGGTCAACAACAACAGAAAATATTTATATTATTTTGAAGCCCTTTAGAAGAAAACATTTTATAAATATCATTGTAATTTAACAGAAAAAAATTAAAATTCTTCAAATAAATATTATTATTATATACACATGAATTATTATATGATATAATTATATAAGGGATATACATATATAAACCATTGTACAGAAACCATAAGTACACTTGTACTTAAATATTTCCTTATTATGTATAATATACCTTTATTTATATGTATATACTATTTAAAATTATAACAATATAAATACATAAATATTAATACATAATTTAACATATTTTACATAGTTTTTTATACATATATGGAATACAAATTATTATTTTTTTTATAAATTATATATAAAAATGCATTTAATAAATTACCATACCAGTATATTACTATATTTTATATAATATAATATATGATTAATATATAATATATATATTCATATTAATAAAATACATTCATAAACTACGTTCACTCTGAATAATACCAAGATTCTGTACTAGCTACAGCCGTATACGGCGTGGTTCCACGGTGTCTAGCTTTATTTATTAAGCATTTTTTGTAGATATATATGTGCTGATATTCTGATATAAACTGATATAAACTGATATATAATTATATATAATTATATATTATATATATATATATATATATTCTATATGTAGCTACGTGGGTAAATGTAATTAATTAATAAGTTTCATTATTACCGGCCGAATACAGTCTAATAATACACACTATTGTTACACGCGCCTCTCAACAGATGCGAAGTTTCACATCGCCGCTATTGTTATAGAGGGTGTGACTGTAATAATGAATAACTACTGTTATCCATTATATCCGCTTACATATATGTATGTATATAAATATATATATATATATATATATATATATATATATATATATATATATATATATGTATGTATAGTATTCAGGGAAATGGATAGCGAAGATTGCACATATTTATTTATGTAATAGTGATGCATGCCGTTGAGTACGTTTAATAAAATGAAATGAAGTTGATGATTTCACACGAAGGTTGTAGTAATGCATGCGTACTATTACGTAACAATAGAGGTATACTTATACTATAGTATACTATAGTAATAGGAACACCGTGTACGCATTGGTGTTATTGATGTAATACGATGCCTCCGTAGCTACAGGTGGATGCGCGAGTGAAGGTGGGACCCCCCCTAAGAAGATGCACCCATAGATAGCGGGCTATCGGCGTACGTCGTCCGTTATGTGCGTATCGCGTTACGTAATGATGTATCTTCTTTCATTTCAGTGGGTGTGTTCTTTCATATCGGTGGGTGAGGTGTTCACTATTCATATAGGTATATCTATATATAAGCAATATGTGTACTTATATATATATATACGTGTGTGGGCGTAGGCGTGAGTTTATATATATATATATGCGTGTGTACGGGTGTAGATGTTCTATAAATACATACGCGAATTATCTAGTTAACATATTTGATTAGAAAACAAATTTCGCCGCGGAATGATATGAATCATACGCGAAGTTTAATGATATGAATCATACGCGAAGTTTGATGATATGAATCATACACCGAGTTATGATTAATGTTCGCACGCGTGCAAACTCACGCGCGATCACGCACATAAATATACCATAACTAAATACCGCGAATATTTGAAAGTCTCCACTCGTAAGTAGATACATCATATCTACCCCCCCCCCCTGTTTGAGAGGCTGGGGGCAGGGAGGACCACTTCTTCTCGGCACTCGGTACACAGCTTTCTTTATGTTTACCTACGATGATTGCCTTTAACTGACACGCCTACCTGACGCACGCATGCCCGCCCGCCCGCCGGGCTAAGGGACACGCCCATTAAAGTGATAGAAGATGCTCGAGATGATAACATTCCTAGGCGGTGAATAACTCTCTCTGGCAGGCAGGTACGCTGGGGATGTACCAGAGAACTACGTCTCTTAATGGGGCTATAATGTTGTATGAGGCATTACTAACCGATAATACTATATATATTACCTGTATACAGGATATATATAGCAATTGACAATAATTCATATGTTACTTTAATAAAATACAAATATATATATATATATATATATATGTTTGATGTATATGTGTATGTATATGTGTGTGTGTTTTATGTGTGCACGTACATACTATTTTATATATTATATGTCTAACTATAAAGATAAATATATGTTAATATATATATATCATAATATATTGATTAATTTTATTTTCAGAAATTTTTAAATATTATAATCCTAAACAAAATAAACTTAATATAATAAGCTACAATTACAAACAATATTATTATTACTTTCCCATAGTTAATGTTAGGTAAATAATATGTATTTGATTATAAAGTAATTAAATTGATTGATATATATATATATATATATATCGATAAATAAATAATAATATATTCGAGTTAGTATAATATATCAGCAACAGTAACATAACAGTCAAATAACAGTAATATTGTTTTACGGAATCATTAATATCAAATAACAAATACTTCTAGAGTTTTCTAAAAAATTAATAAAATAGCTCTAACTAATACACTACATATCCTAAAGTCAATATGGCTTTCACTAAATGGAAACACCAATAGGAAATACCTATAATCAAATAGAGTTCACACCACCACCTCAGGGTTAAAATATAGTATAATTAAATCATCTACATTATCATATAAGGATAATTCATCCTGCCCTCTAATTCATATAAATATATACCACAAAATGACGCTCTGTGTTATTATATTAAAATTACAAAGAAAGTGAAAATTGAAGAGGAAAAAAATAATATTACATTTTGATAAACACAAGTAGGTCAAAAATGTAAGTGAATCTCAAAGGTACCGAAGCAAACAGTAAGAGCAGCATAACAGCAGCATAATATCCTGACAAATTAATAGCAGCATAATAGCAGCATAATAGACATATAATAGCAGCATAATATACATCTAATAGCAGCATAATAGCACAATGTAAACATTTGAGGCTCTAGCATATGCTGTTATGCTGCTATTATGCTGCTCTTACTGTTTGCTGGGTATATATTCCGAAATACTTTAAACAGTAATGAACAAATCATAAATGAAGATCAATAAAGTTACAATACTAAAATACTAAGTCTCATAACTAAATATAGCAAATTATTAGGTATATCACCCCGAAAGAAAAATGATGTAATATTCTATATGTATATGGTTAATATAGAAGGATATATAATATAAAGGACAAGAATAAATACATTAAAGAGAATATTCATAACATATGTCATAAAATACAATCTAAGTGATAGGTATATGATAGGTAACCTATATAAATAAGAACTAATATTAAATAGTGAAGGAAAACTAGATAAAAATGGGATGTGCTGAAATTTCAAATGTAAAAGTACACAACACCTACATACCTACTAATATTAAAGTATTCATTATAGATACATAAAATACAGAGAGTAAATGTTAATAATTGTGAAATCATTTCAGATTATTGCGCAAAAAAATAGTATTAATATTGCATAAGATATACAAGGAACCTATTTCAATCTAGATAACACAATTTTAAAAATCAATAATGACTTATTATACAAGCAACATTCCCTATCATTTTACTAACATAAATATATAATTCAATTCTACACATCAAAATAATTCCAAACAGTAAGGTTTCTTGAACGGATATTATTCCCGGAGAACAAATCTCATATGGTATATAAATGTTTAAACTAATAACCACGCCCATACAAAGATACGAGTAACTCATGTTTACTCATAGTTAATCCACAGTTAATTAAAGTTATTATCCCATTACCAAAGAAATGAGATATATAAAATCTAAAAACTACATAATAATAGTATTAATAAATCATGTAAGCGAGATTCTACTTTGAATTACTTTAAATCTTCTAAATCCATTACCTGAAAATATCATAGTAGATTAACAAATGGATTTCAGAAAAGGAAAAAATTCATGTGAACAATATCTTAAACTGCAGAATAATAGATGAACAATATATTCAATATAAGAACTTATATTATAACCTAATATATACTATAGTGTATAAAATCATTTAATAATATATATCATTATCGTCGAATATTGTTATACATAGCGGTCTATAAATGTTAATTAACCAATATAATATGTATGATGATATTGTTGACATAATTAAATTATTATATTAGAGGAATAGTACTAGTAAGTACCTAAATACTCCGATTGGTGAGTTATTTAAAATTAATTTATGGGTTTGTTAAGGATGTATATATCTTAAATATATATGTAATACATATTTTGTCATATTACATATTATGTATATATCCTCACTAACGTACAATATCGTCATTCAAAGAATAGCCTATAGGAAATATTAGCATATCATTATTAAATAACAGCTGTATGAGAATCAATAACTTGTAACCTACATTTACACGGCGATATTAATCTACTTACTATTCTAGCGAAGAAATTCAAAGTATAATTTACGATATACTTATAGACTCAAATCTATTTAAAATATAACTTAATTAAGATAAGTTTAACTTACAGGTAACACACACTGTCGCGATTCTAATATGAGCCTGTTTGGACACGTATTGGAAGAAGTTAACACACTTAAATACGTGCATCTACTATAGTATATCTACTATAGTAGTACTATATATAGTATATATATGACAGAAAATGGTAATATTAAAAATATAATAACATTGAATTAGTTAGTTTTGTATTTAGTGAAAATAAGTAAGGTCATGGATTCGTCGGGATTCAACTTCCGAGTTTAATTCATTTTAACAATCATAACTAACTTGTATAATCTCATATAAACTAATATATCTTCGTTCGATATGCTAGACAATAATAATAAGTAACTTAGCAACAATACTAAATAAGTAACTTAGCAACAGTATCTAAAATTCCCGAAGATACCCGTAATATTCTAAAGGTCTCAATCCTACATTAAACTTACACGTTAAAACAGTAAATGAGCAAGTTGTATCTGCAAGTTTAATAACAATGGATTTGAAACGCCAGCTTTTGTTAGGCTACGTATAATATGGAAGAGAATACGAATTAAGTAAATATCATTTATACAAATAACTTATATATTAGTTAAAATATTACAGTTAAAACAGTAAGCATACCACGTACAATTTAAATAAATTGATATATATATATATATATATATATACGTATACATTTAAAGTACATAAACGCATACTAATACCGTCTACACTGAAGACCCTACAGTATATTATATTCGAATGATATAGACCGTACAATGTACGTTATGCATTGTATAGATAACGTAACAATAAAGCTTATGTAAAGATGAGCTCATTATTGTTCGCATTGATGACTAGTTATCGGTAGTAATTCTAGCTAGGTATACTTTCATAATAACACATTTCCTATGCTTATTATATTATATATAATATTTATATAATATACAAGTACGACAAGTGTTCGAGGAGCGGTAAATAATACATAAAGAGGAGGAAGGCGACTAATAAAAGGCTGACTCGGCAATATTATTGAATGGGTGTTATATCTGGATATATGGAGTAATCTTGGTTATTTTATTTTTATAAATAAAGAATATTTCCCTTTATTGTTAATATTATTTTTAATTAAGTCGTATTAGTACTTACTTAGTACATTTACCATGGTAAAGAAGTACCTACTTGTTCATGATATCTTAACTTCAAATATATTCATTGTCGCCACGTTATACACTTTTCTATACTAATTATTACATTTATTTATTGTTTTTTTATATATTATTGTAACACTATAAAAATTGTATAATTTAATTAGTGTTTGATTAAAAATCATCATCATCATCATCATCACTACACACATGCATGTTATTAGTAGGGAATATTGAATAACACGGTATGCATATATCCTTATCCGTTGTTTGCATTGTTAGCTATTACATCGATTAGTTATTATCCGTATCTAATCGCGAGTAAGCAAAGTAATACCGGAAGTAAGTTATCCTGCAATGAAAATAATACTTCTAAATAGGAAAATATTCTCTATTTATGAAAAATGTTATATTCTATTTTTTTTAATTATTGAAATTAATAATTACCGTATATAATTATTATATTATATAATACTTATTATAATCAATACGGACAGTTTCCGTCGGACACCTATATTATAATTACACCTGTATTATAATACGGACATCCTATATACCATTGAATATACTATATATTATTAATGAACCAAATCAGATAAATTAATTTATTACGTTACTTTATAATTTTATGAATAATTTAATATAATTTAATTAGGAATTCATTTATTAATTTTAATTATTTTATTAATTAATACTTACAAATGAAGTATCTAAATAATAATCATTAAACATATTAGTAAATTGATGATATCAATATTATAACACACGTGATTTTATGAAAATGTAAATAGTTCAAACGATGGCCGCTGATTGGTTATATGGTGTCCGTATTAAGACACCTAGAGTGTCCGTATTAGGGATGTATATGACATATAGATATATTCTTATAACTTAATATATTATAAAAAAATATATAGCAATTATGTATATAATGTTTAGAATGTTTTAGTTATTAATAATATATTGTTATATTGATATTCATATATTTGTATATGCTTTAGAAGGTTTTAAGTTAACATGTTTTTCATTAAATAAAAAACGTAATAAAAAAATCAATGTATTGGATATATTAACATTATTTTAAATGATTAAATAATAAAAAATACTTATTTAGACTATTTATATAATTATGAATATTTTATTCATTACAATTTATATAATTAAAATTTGTATTTGAGATACCGAGAGTGTCCGTATTCGGATAATTCCCCCTAATAATATTACATAATTTAGAAATTAATAATTTTAATATATTTTAATAATGAAAAACTAAGAAATTATTTTATTAAAAGTATACGAATCAAATGTTATTGAATGTATATTATTAAAACCTTCAGAACATAAAGATGGTAAGTTACCATTGCTAACCACATACATTGTAAATGATTGAGTATTATTTCGATGAAGAATATAAAAACATATATATATATATATATATATATATATATATATATATATTAGATATAAATAGATTTTATACAAAATATAAAAATATAATTACGTAATTCGAATAAAACTGCATATAATAAAATATATATTAATGAAAATAATATGAAATATTAAGAATTATAGCCACCAATATAATAAGCTAATACCTATATAATATATACGGGTACAAATCTACATTATAGAAATATCATTAATAAAAATTCAACTAATAATATTACCAAAAATGTTTCAAAGAAAAATATAACACTCTAAATATATAACATCACAAACTATTAAGATATATATCTTTGTTTAGATATATCTCCTCGACGTAAGTAATAGATAACTGTATACGCGGCTGGCAGTGGTATATCAACTGAAATAGAGCTAGAGGTGTAACTCAGTTTGTATATATTAATATGTTCGATGTTATATTAAATTACATGCAATATACGTATACGTTTGTTTTTACTTACCTCGGAGAATGTATAAAATTTAAATAAACGTATCATATTTCTTTGTTATATATTAGTAATGCACACATAGTTTTGTTTTCATTATATAAATAATCATTTTAAATGTTTTTACATTTTTAAATCATACACAACACAATTATTCGACAAAAATAAATCAATGTTCATGTGTACAAAATCATATTATACGTTTTCGCTTAGTGTTATATATTTACTTAGACAAATATTTTATATTTCTCTACAAATATTTTAAAAAACTCTCGCTATTTAACTAAATAAATTTAAATGAATATTCGACATATCTGATATAATAATAATAATTATTATTTAATAAATACGTGTTTTGTTCTCTCTTTTACTTTGGCGATCATATTAAGTAGGATTAACTTCACCAAAGTACTTTTCTATATATATATATATATATATATATCCATATATGATATATGATTATGAATATTTTCACTTGTTGTAGCCCATTATAGAACACTCTACTATATCGGGGAAAGTCTCCTATAAGAGGGAAAAGTCTCCGATTACCGACCCCCTCATAATACCGACCCCCTCTCATATCTCAGTAACTATAAAATATATCAATAAATTATATATACATTAACTGTTAGTGATGTAATGATAAATTTGAATAAGTATTTTTATTAAAAAAATATGTAATCCTACAAGTTTTATTTGATCAAATGTAATATTCTGTTTTTACTTTTTAAATATTTGAATAATAACTTTTTTTAAATCATTGTAAATACTTTATTAATTAAAAGAAAACTTAACACTGCACATAATATTGTATATCAATAAAAAATGTATAACTATTATAAAAATAATTTAATTTGAATAAATATTAACCAATATATCTTAATTATAGAAACCCAAATGAATTTCATATTGACCCCCTAACTTACTATAATACCGACCCCATGTGATTCATAATATCCAATCAAAATAGATCCGTATTTTACTTTAAAATATGTCGTAAGTTGTTTGTGTATCATTGATATAGATTTAGGATTCATGATTCCAGTGGATTATATAAATACTGATTAATAAATAAATATTAAATAATAATATACACTATTTTAATATAATTATTATAAAGTTTAAATTTAAATTTAATATAACTATTAAAACATAAAGTTAATAAAAAATAAATTGCGTGCATGTTATAATTAATTATATTTATGTATATCTACTATTTTTATTATATATTATAATACTACAATTATTTATACCACGATTATTTTAGAGGAGGCGGTCTGTATTAGGCACATGTATCTGATTACCGACCCCGCGTTTATTCTTGTAAATATAATTATATCAAAATTGTAAAATAGCTACATTATTCATTGCCATAATATTACCCTAATTACAAAATTAAAAATAAATATATTTAATATTGAATAAGTTATTACAAATAATCATTTAGAGGTCGGTAATCGGAGACTTTCCAATACATTCATTTGTAATATTTAATATAAGTATGTGTTTTTTATTAAATATTAATGTATTATCAAATTTATTTTAAGTCTTCTCTATACTATACATAACTTTCATGATAAATTGCAATGCCAGTTTTCAGTTTACAATATAAATTGATTGGCTCGTGAAGTCATGTGTACATTATACACTGTACAGTGTACAGTAGGGTAGACCGTTTTCGAAAATTTCTATATCGCTCACAGTAGGTCATAAATGTTATACAAATATTATTATAAACATATTTGTGAAGTTTCATCACAAAATATTTAATATTGATAAAGCGATATCACTTTATGAAGAAATATTTGAATTTATGATTAAATGTAAATTTATATTTACTTATGTTATTATGTATTTATAATTGTGCGCATTATCATACAAATTAAATATGTGTCATCTAACTGTATACATATATTATAATATTAATAAAGTAACAAATTACGAAAATATTTTAAATTTTGATTACTTTTTTTAAATTTAAATTACTATAGTTTATTCGATTATTTCTTCGATAAATGATTTTAATTGAGCATCAAACTTTGTTGTCAGCCTAAAATGGATATTTATAAGGTATAATACAAAAATATATATTTATTTTTCTACCAAAAAAAAGTATACTTGACTAGACAATAAATATTATGTGTTGTTTAAATGCTTAAATAAAAGTCATAAATTAATTAGTATATTCTATTTTTATATAAATTATTATTAATTTATATTTATATAATGATAGACATAATAATATAAATTTGTTGTTTGTATTATTCCATTGATAATTTTTTTTTTATTTAGGAAAAAGTTTTAAATTAAATTAAAATGTCTAATTATTAAAACTATATGTTATACTTTCTTTATAAATGTTTTGTATAATTATAATTAAAATATTCTATTAAATATATGCGGATTGTCAATGTATACATTAAATAATAAAATTGTAAATTTGTTATAAGCAACAATTTATATGAGAAAATTATAAATTAATTTTTTTTCTGATCAAAATTCCCGAAATTAATAACTAAATATTCATGGACTTGAATTATTATATTTTCTCTGACATATACATTTTACATGTATATTCAGTGAGATGCAAGAGTATGTCCGTATTGGTTTATTGATATTTGGATGACAACAATAAATAAATCAGTCTTATTTTGAAGCATATCATTAATAAGAAATAATTACCATAATATTTGTTTTATATTTATTTTATTATAAACAATAAAAAAACTTCTATTCAATACTTATTGATTGATTGAATGATAATTTATTTAAGAAAATATATAATCGAAAGTATAAAGTATAAATATTTGCTAACGATAACATATAGGATAAAGAATGAAAGAGAGATAAAGGATAAAGAAATATCAAGAAAATAAGAAATATTGAAAGAATTAAAGTATTAAAGAAAATAAAAACTAAAAAGAGAAGAAAACAAAAACTACAAATAAAAAAAAACCATAAAGACAAGAAACACAATAATAATAAAGGAAAATTATAGAGAAAAGAAAGAATATCAAAACGTAAATAAGAAAAGAAATAATTTCCAGTAAGGATCTGACTATGAGCAACAACAACAGAAAATATTCATATTATTTTGAAGCCCTTTAGAAGAAAATATTATATAAATATCATTATAATTTAACAGAAAAAAAATTGTAATTTTAATTATTTTTCTAATAAATATTATTATTATTATTATTATTATATATGTATACGTTATATAAATAAACAAAGTATAAAACAATATTAAAATATTAAAGAAATTAAAACTTTTTAAACTTTTTAAACTTTTTAAAAACTGTTTAAATACCGTAAAAATAAACTAAAAAATTCCAATAATTATAATTATTATTATCCTTATTTTATTATTATGTATACTCTTATTAAACGCTAATTACAACATGTATAGTATTATCTTAACTTATAAATGCATAATGTTAACTATTAGCAGTACATGGTAACCCTTATAGTATCTCCCTTGGTATCTTTTCACGCAAATTTACCCCTGAATAGTTAATAGACACAACTATTTGTAGTAATTTAAGTAATAAATAAGATAATAGATATATCGTATACGGGTCCCTATTTATAAAAATAAGGAATCGTTAAATTTAAACTCTTGAATACATGCACATCAATATATTCATATCGTGATACATTAAGTATAGTTATATACAAATACAAATACGTAATACACATTTTATAATAATTTATAATTATTAAAGTTTTATTAAAATTATATTAATTAACATTATTTTATATGTAATAAAAGATACGTATTGTAATTGTTGTTGTATGTGTAACATATCATATATATATATATATAGAACGATTATATTCACATGCCAATGTATTACATAACAATGTTATTTACAGTCTTATAGAAAAAAGTATCCACACAAATATATATAATTGTTAATAAACACACAAACATACGTACGGTGTACGTCGTATGCTCACACACACACATACACATACTCACACACACACACACTCATACCTGAATACAAACATAGCATATGATACATAGACACTGTAAAGTGATACGGTTAAAGTAACAGACTATAATGTTCTGCTTGTTTTTGCCTAAATTTACCGATTTCCTGTTTAATATTCTACAATCGTTGAATAATGCCGGCGATGGCGTACGTGTTTCAATAATGCCGCTATACATGATCATTGTTCCCCACTTATAAGTATATACCTATAGGTATGTATGTAATACTGGTGATGGAGTGCCGGAGTGTTCCACCAGTCTCCTTTCATCTAGAACACTTTATCGCTTCCTACGCGTGCGTAGATAATAATTCTAACTATCTTAAGAATTTCTAAAAGTTTAATTACAAATTAAATTTGTTATATATATTTATTTATACATTTATTTATAGTATCGTAATATCGATACATACTTATTAGTATTCTAATTATACATATATATATATATAATAAATACCTATATTATTTGTATATTAATACACATGTTTATATATACCTACTAATATATTATAATACTTCGGTTATACGTAATTGAGTAATCGGATACGAGTATAATAGATAACATGTGATTAAGATAGATAAGCTATTAAATACAATCGCATCGTTATGCATCAAGTTCGTGAAACAACAATATACGTACGTAATCTATGTTAATAATACGTATCGTATTAATTACACCTATAATAGATACATATTATACTTAATAGATGGTAGACTTAATACATAATATACGTATATGTATCACCTACTGTTCACATTTATCCACCATTGTTATGTACCTGTCAATCACGCGATATAAAACAATACATATTAGGTTTACATAAAACGTTACAGAATCGCTACTTTAATGAAACACAATACCCACTGCAGTCATCCTGTGGCGTTAATGTATCATAAGTCGTAGCTACATATAACCTAATGTAAGCGTGCATGCTTCTATAGAGAGAGAGAGAGAGCTACAGCTGTTTCTAGCGCTGTTTACTATGATGGCCGGGGAATGCTATAGAGGCCGATAAGCGGGATGATCGGGAGGAGGAAGAGGAGGAGGAGGAGGAGGAGGAGTGAAAAAAGTGGTGATCGCTTGCCTACCTGTGTACGACAGTTTCACTCACCAGGGGGATTCCCCGTCCCTATTGTCGGGTCCATCGGCGCACGCACCGAGTTGTACGCACCCTCACCGCGAACCTCGCACCGGTTTCCATGCACTTCCCGGTGACCTACTTACCGCCACTTATAGCACCCGGTAATAGCGGCGCGTCCACTACTTACACCCTAGTGGTCAGCGCATCCCTAGTGACCGACGCCCGTGTTACATAGCACGTGACTCACTCCCTAGCTCTCCACTCGCTCGCCACTGGTATCTAAATATAGCCACCCCTGCGCAGGATACCCCGGCGTCTGTTTTACCACCTGCGCCTATAAGTAGGGAACGCTGCGCTCGATATCCGGATATTCTAGTCAGCATCTCGTCGGGCTAACATCCTCTCCTCTCTCCTCAGTTTCTTCCTCATCCGCCGCAGCTTCCCCCAGCCAATATAGCGCTACTAAGACAAGCATTACATCGGTCTAATAACGACAGTCAGTAACCATGACTACTAGCTCATCCGATATCAGTATCGTCAGGAAGACCGTAAGGTGAGTTACGCGATATCAGCAGTATATTATTAATAGTAGTATACTATAGTACTATATTACTATAGTAGTAGTAGTATATCGTTATTTAGTCGATAACATTCAATTAAAATTTAAATAAATTGTTGGGAAGTAATATATTAAGATGTAATACCAGCGTATGATGTAATACCACACCAGATTATGCAATATGAATGTATTACGTACGCCAGTGTATTGTGCGATACCACTTACCTCTGATAATTCGACGGAATATGCACGCGTTATGTATGGTATTAATATGAATAATGTCGCGAAATAACCTCCAATTTAAATATTCCCGTAAATAGAATAATATGTCGAATATTCCATATCGTCATCATTATCATTAAGTAATAATATATATATATATATATATATATATTTATGATAATATATTTAATAAATCTATGTATAATAGTTAATTAGGTCAGTTATTGATTAGTATACATTTCAATGTATTATATTATTGTTATGATATAGAAATAATAAGTAGATGATAAACTAATTTAAATATAAGTTAGTTTTCTCAACCAATGGGATGTTAGATTACTAAAGATAAAATGTATATAATATAATAACACTGTGTTTCCCTCGGTATATATTCACTATTATGTAATAAGCTATAACATATAATTGTATAATATATATTACATAACCATGTACCTGTATATCATTCACTGTTCATCTAATAACAGTTATATTTGTTTATAAATTATATGGTATACTAAATGTATATATGGTTTATAGTATATATATATATATATATATATATATATATATATATATATATATATATATATATATATATATATACATTGTATGTTTGATGTATATGTAAGTTAGATAAGTCAGACATGTGTTTGTCGTATACACAACTACCAGCAGCTACCTAGAAGTAGGTTAAATAGCACGGTACACGTGGTATCACGTGGTCATCGGCACGTGATTACGTAACACAGCCTCGAGGGTTACGTAACGATAGAGAAAGGGGCGTGGTCACCGAGACTAAGATAGTTCGGTAGTAGCTCGCGAATAGATTTACGTAGAATTGAGTATCTAGGTTTAGAGGTAGATTTAGTGGTCAGCCATATATAGGCTATCGCCAGTAGTGGTCAGTATTCAACAGTTAACCCTTTATAGTGGTAACAATTAAATGTATTGATTAATTGGTTTGTATGTCTTATTTATTTTGTTTTAAAGACAATGATTATTTTCACGTGCTCGTGAGAAATACTTATATCATATAGTATTACTTATTAATTCTTTATTGTTGTTAAATATAAAATATCCTATTTCTAGGAATTCATTAATTATAATTTATCCGTTGATACATTTTTCCCGAACGACAATATTATTTATTAATAATATTTGTTTATTCTAAACTGTATGTAATTGGTATTAAATTAATTAACAATAAATGCTATACATCGTATATAATCTACCGTATAGTTTACATGTTACGACAATATCTAGCTTACAGGGTAAGCCCGCGTACGTGTAGGCGGGGGTTATCCACCCTGTAGGGTACTACTATAAATAACTTTATTACGTATACCCGCTCGAATACATTGTTTCATCTCATCGCCTGCTCCTCTTATGTAACGCCCGCCCCCGGGGGGAACCTAACGACGCCCGCCACAAACGACGCCCGCCTCACCTTCATCGGGAATATTAACTAGTATACCTATAGGCACTTCTATATATATATATATATATATATATTTATATGTATATATATATATATAT
Source organism: Osedax fenrisi (assembly GCA_964019155.1). Lineage (NCBI taxonomy): Eukaryota > Metazoa > Annelida > Polychaeta > Sabellida > Siboglinidae > Osedax > Osedax fenrisi. The sequence goes on from OZ025243.1 coordinate 23,892,716, forward strand.
ATATATATATATATATATTCATTCGTGTATACCCGCGTGCGCGCGTGTGTGTGTAGAGTTAGGCAGCACTCGCTATACTATCGCAGGGTATCGGCAGATGTTAGCCTCACTGGCAATTCACCGGATGTGATTAATCACCGTGCGGTAACGCACGCACGGTTACGTAACCCCGAGGACCTGTCCTTGACCGTCCTTGACCGCGAGTTGAGCGATCGAATTTATTTAATTTTCTAATTTCGAATATCTATTTTTAAAGCTCGGCAGTGCGGTATGTTAGCCGGTAGCGTACCTCTGCGCATGTCTACGTGCGCATGTGTCAGCATATACACGAGTGAGGTATACCTCGAGTCTCGATATTCATATAATCAACTAAAGTATGTAACTACTACTTTTATCAGCTATTGCGTGTGACCATTATTGTACTATGTATTCTAGGGGTCATCAGTGATTCGTGGTATATATATGTATACATATATACATATATATATATATATATATATATATATATATATATACTATAGTATAACATGTAAATATAGTATAGTATAGTATCTTCAAGTCAGATATAGTACTACAGTAGTACTATAATAGTACTATTATGAAGTTCCAATCCAAAGTGAATATCGCCTCGGTCAGCATATAATGAATAACACTGGTTCTATAGAAATAGTATAACATAGAATAGGCAATGTTATAAATTTATGTATAGGGTATTCCCCTACTCTATTTAGATAAAGCTCTATAAAGGCATAAATATGTGATAATCTATCTAATGATAAATGTTACTAGTTCGTATGAAATCCCTATCATATAATGCCTATATATATATATATATATATATATACATATATATATATATTAATGTAGTATAAACCATTTAGTAAAACTAACCTACATACATAATCTATAGTATTTATATATATATATATATATATATATATATACATATATATATATATATATATATATATATATATATATACTACGTTATAACTTAGTACTATAATATCGATAATGACGTTTCTAAAAATAGACTTCGTACGTTTGCCGGTAAACACGCGTGCGCCGGTAAACAAAGTTTGTATCCGGGTAGGAGATCACCTGACATTACGTAATCGTAAACAATGTAGAATAATAATAGCCATTCCACCTATAGCCTGTATCCCACTGCATTATCATACGTTATTCGTACGTGATTCTAGCGTATATATCTTTAATATTTCCTATAGATAATACAAAGATTTTTCTAAGGAATTATGCTTCGCAAAATCTTTAGATAATATATACATATCGGGAACGTACGACGTGCGTGTATGGTTTATTTACTATGTTGTTAAGTTATGTTAACTAAATAAATACTAATTTAGTAGTGTACATATGTAACCAAACGTATACGAATAATTGCATATCTCGGAAACTCGCTATATCGTACACATTTTCTAGTCCCTTCGAGGCTGAGTAGGCGTGGCCTAATATATATATATATATATACATACATGTATATAGTATATTCTAGTATATATATATATATGTATGTGTATAGTATATGTATATACCGTATATATTATAAACCGTATAACGGATAGGTATACTATATATTGATAATATAGTTTTGAAATATATTTTTCTCGCGATAAGGTATCAGTTGGTGGTAACTATTCGATTATATTTCAACCATATATAGAGTGGAAGTATTACATTTAATTATCGCATAATATAGATAGTTAAAATAGATGTTAATACTATATTAGCTATCGACAATAGCCTATTATTATTAACACTTTGTAATACAGATGGATTATATTTGTAATTACGAAAGTGGTTAACAGGTAATAAAGATACCAACAATAAATAGATGTTATGTAATAGAATAATAATACGGAAGAAATGTGTTGTATCAGTGGTTATAGATTAAATATTAAGGTAGATGTACTTATTGAAAATAATAATTATAATTAATTCACAATAATTCTTATATTGTATTATAGCTCTCGTAATTTGTCATGTATTAGTAATTACTAATTTACTTATACATTAATTATTAAAATATATTTCTTATTATAAAAGTAAATACAATATAAAGTATACTTTTAATTGTCTTTATAATGTATAATTTAATGTAACCTTTCTTTTGAATTTGTTTATGTAATATGAAAAGGATAAGTAATCATAACAGTATATAACTCGTATACTGAGGAATATGACATGAAGTTATGTAACATCATATCTTATCTTATTATGTAACATCATATCTCATTTCAATAACCTAAATGTTTAATATTTCATTATCATATATCACCGATTTTAATTGTTAATATATTCAAATTACCATACCTTAATTTCAGATATATATTATAAAGTTTAAGATTTAATACCAGGGTAATCGTAGAAACATAGCATATCGATATATATATATATATATATATATATATATATCTATATATATATATTTAATAAATTGTGAATAAATTCTGCTTATAAATTATATGTTTTACTTATTAGTTCTAGAAAACAGATAATAAATCTATCAAGATCAATATCGCAAAGTTAAACCTAGAACACAAAGCGCGAACATAGATATACGGGAAACCGTGTCGGCATAATCTAAACAATGAATCCTATAATCAATACTTTTAGCCGAGCGGCGGTCGACTATTTACAATAAGCCGTACGCGTGTGTGTGTGTGAGCGCCTGTAGTTATTGTTACATGACCAAATGCGCGCCCCTTACGCTGCGGAATTTCTCCGCAATATCGATATGATCTAACTGATTCTCGCCACCATCATCATTAGCGGCCGGCTGCGGCCCGTTCTATAAATAGATTATAAATTACACGCCCCCTCTCGGCCGCTCCGTGCCGCGCGTACAAGAATTTCAACGCCGACTCGCGAACTTTTTTGCGGGCGAAATTCCCGGCCACCTAATAAACAACACCGGCGCGCGCGCCAATACGCTGCCGAGAATTACGGCGGCATCGACCAATCGTCGACGCCATAACCGGGTCGCATTCCGGGAAACGCCCGCCTCCGGCCGGCTTTAACGTGGCCGCGCGGCACGGCTACCGGCATAGGCGTTTCGAATCCTTCCGAACCGAGTCTTGATAGTGTCGCGTACCACCCTAAAGTTCACTTATACATCGTAGTTACCCCCGATAGTCACCCCTTTCATCATGTCCTATTCATCATCGACCGTATCGTCACACCGTAGATCCGTCAGAGCCGTCGACTCCAGTATGGATGACGGAGGCGAGGTGGTCATTCGACGTGCCACTAACTACAACGTTTACCGCGGTATGTCGCCCACTACTTCCAGCAGACTCGAGGTTAGCACCACCACCACCACCACCAGTAGCACTTCCGGTCACGGATAGGAGATTATTGCGTAATACAATATTCTATAGAATATTCTAATAGTATAATATATATATATGTTATACTATAGAGATGTATCTATAGACGGTTTAGATACCGTGATGTCGTATCTTCTAGAGCTTAAACTTTACGTGACGCACGTGATTTCCAATAAGTCACGTGTTTAATTCATTCATGTTTTACTAATAGTAAGTCACGTTTTACATACATTATTTTATAATTTATTGATGATTTGAAATGTATTCTAAATAATTTGAAACTTACTATGTACCTACTCACGATGTTATCTTGCTGCTTATCTAATATCTTATCTATTAACTTATTTATTATCTAGTATCAAGTATATTATCTCGAGTCTTATCTTATCGATTCCTATTATCTAATTGCATACGCCTAAATACAAGTATTTCATTAATGTTTATTTTATATTTATTAACATTTGATAATATTTATCTTCAATAATTTCAATATATTATAATTAATTGATCTTTTATTTAAATATTTCATTTATTATTAATATTCCCATAGAAGTTAATATATTAATGTAATACCATACTCAAATCAATACTACATTTAGATTATTAGTAAATGGAATGTAGACATAGGTAAGACATAGATATAGTCAGGATACATAATACAATAGTAGTACATATCTAAAATAGTATACATTATTATTATAAATCTATAATAAATTTTCATTTTTAAACGGTGAAATATACATAACCTTAATATACGTACACAATCTTAAGTGTATTGAAATATAGAGAAGATAGTTGAATATACTCGATAACGTACTAGGAATGGTAGTACTGGTAATTAAATCATATGTAGTCATATAGTAAAATGTATATAAATTCTTATAAGAATAACAACAATTAAAATAATTTGTAATGTGAGATTGATTCTTAATAATTATATTTATAACTTTTTAATTATATATAAATATATATATATTTAAATTTATAAATAATGTGGGTATGTTGCTTTTCCATTATATATGAAATAAATACTTTGTTTAGATTGAAAACATATCTTAATGGATATATACACTTTTTTTTAATTACAATTCGTAAGGGAAATAATTACACTAACAAACAATGATTTCCGCCGATTACACCTGTTATTTTATTATGAGATACAGCATCGCTATGTAGTCACGTGACGTATAAGTTTAGGTACACTATAGTAGGAACACGTGGTTACGGGGTACCATAACCACCTCGCGGTAGTCAGCTACCATACGGTAGGGGTTCTTGAACTCGTTTCCTTGTAATTCTATAATTTAATTATAATATTTTTCTGGTAATTTATATTATATGTATATATATATATAAATATGTATAATTATATATATATATATATATATATATATATATTTATATATATATATATATACTGTATATATATACTGTATATATACTGTATATAATATACATATGTGTGTATGTATATTGTGAACAGTTCTTTATTAACACACATCATTTATAAATAAAATTTAAAAATGTATACCTATTTTTAGTTCAAACTAGTTATCATGAGTTGGCAGATATGTTAATGAGTCACTATTAGATATGACATAGGTATATCAATATAGCATATATTATGAGGTATGCAAATATATATATAAATATATATATTAGGATGGAGTGACTTTTGAAATGGTTATGGAGATATGATTATGTCTCGCGTTATTGATTTAATAATATTGGTGGAGTTCAATAATGTCAACAAATTCACATATCCTTAAATCACTAACGCGAGACATAATCATATCTCCATAACCATTTCAAAAGTCACTCCATTCTAATATATATATATATATATATATATATTATGCATACCGCAACTTATCTAAAAAGTTGAACTTATTCATTACATTTTATTGTTTATAGCTTAAATTAAAATTAAATTAAATATTAAATATTGATTATTAAATTAAATTAATTACTGAAATAAATTATAAATAAATACATTAATAAATAACAATTAATAAATATAATTACATTAATTAATATAACAATTAATAAATATTTAGACAATATATGTTTTAATAAATATTATGAATATTATAATGGTTCCTTTATGTATACATATATGGTATCATTATAATGTCTTCTTTTTAAATTTATTATTATTTGCGTAACTATTTATTTGTTTTATTATTTCAACTTGACGCACATAAACGTCCATCGTTTTCTGAGTCAATAAACATTTCTATTATTATTATTATTATACACTTGCTAATATTATTTCTATAAATTTCTATTACCATTATTATAAATTACTTGAATTTTCTAAATTATAAGAATACGTATACAATAAAACATAAACAATCAACATATAAATGTCAACTAATGAATATTTGAATTATAAGAACATAATACGATATCGATATGTATAATTACATACATATATAACTATGTATATATAGGTAAATGTACTATAGGTAAATGATTATATATCAAATAATAACTATAGTTATATTAACTTATATAGTTCTGAATAAATTAATATTAGTTTTATTAAGAGGCATTTCTTCTAATTAAACTTTTTAAATTAAATGTCAACATATGCATAACAAGATAATACACAATAGACAAGTGGCATTACTCCATTTTAGGCGTAGCTTAACTAACCCTATAGGGTTACTATAGTTGACCCTTAAAATAGTACCCCATACTAGAATATTCTAATATCATTAGCTATATACAGCAAGTATTAAATGTAATTGTAATGCATAATATCATGTTATTATACATATCACCATGATAATATATTACAATGTTAATATATATATAGCAATAAATAATAGTAGACTATAATATGTTTTTAATAGTTTTCATAATAGTTAATAATACATATTATATATAATAGTATAATTGTGTAATATTTTTTATAATAGTTAATAATAAATATTATATATCAACAGACAGGAAGATATCTCGATATGTTCAGTATCTAACTGGGTCCTCTCTCGTTTGTTACGAGGAACCAATCTGATTATTAAATATTATTAAATTATTAAATATATAATAGTATAATAATATAATAGTATACTATTATAATAGTCTAATATAGTTAGAATAATATTATCTACTATGTATACGAATACAGCGAGCATATGAGATAGAAGTAATATTCTATAGAATCAATAGAATCTATAGAATCATTAGGAATTCAACTATTAATAAATACAAATAAGCTAAATTAATACGTGATTATTATTCAAGCATAATATTATAATTAATAATAATATCGTAATTAATAAAGTCCACAACTATAGGTAATGTTAGTTATGATTAATGTTAACTTAGTTAGTGTAAATATTCAATCGTTGAAAGATTGTGAAGTCTAGATATATTTATTAAAGTATGTATATGTATAGTAGAATATTCGGATATTTATATATATATATATTTGTATATATATATATATATATTAAATAAAGTACAGCTGATTAACTGAAAAACTAGAATATTAAGAATGCCGGTGGAATGTTTACCTCCTATAAATCTCACCGTACACTAATAATCAACTCAGCGAAACGGATACCGCGAATTTCTAACAACTAGTAAAAAAACACCCGCTCTCCCTATACACTAGATGACGTCACCTAGGTGTATGTCCTCCCCGTGAGTTCAAAGGACTCAGGTAGGCCGACTACCTCAGGTATACCTGTATATATATATATATATACACGTTAAGAATGTAGGTGTGCGCGTGAGTGTGTGTGCGCGTGCATCGAGTGTATATCTCACTCGTGTGCGTGCGTGTGCGGGTGGGGAGAGTGCACCGTTGCTATGGAAATCGACTACTCGAGCCGCCGTATTAGGAAAAAGGGGCGTTCCCTAACAATTCGGGGGGGGGGAAACAGCCGCCTCCCGCCTAAATATAACGTTGGCACATTTTTTATCACTTCAACAGACAATATAATTTATATCGTAATATATATATATATATGTATATATATATATATTTCCGGGGATTAGGTGTATTTAATAATATATCATCTAATGTATATCTAGGCATTTTTCCGGGTGGGGTATGTGGTTCTAATTAAAGGAAATCGAATACGATGGCTGTCTATTTTTAGATTGATAGATAACAGTATATAATAATAAACACGCACGCGCACACGATCTCTAATTGTAAACAGTGAAAAAGTTACACGAATTTATATAATAAATCCAATTCTCTATATTACTATTTAAGCAATCCCGTGTGTGTATAATTAAACCAATAAAAAATAAATGATATAATAAGATAATGTATATATATATATATATATATATAGTTGCATCGTCTAAATAAAAATATATAATAATAATGAACTATAATAAATGTGTATATTATTTAGTGGTTATATAATAATTTAAATAATTATATCCGCTATGCAATACAAATTATGTGTAGATAATAGATTGTTCTCGTCATGTATATCGAGTTGATAATACTCGTATATAAATATCATATTACGTAATAACTACTGTGTTACGTAACAATATAGAGTACACGTAATACATGCCTAACATTGCGTCATACCCCTTTTACAGCTTCGTTTAAGAGAACTCGAAGATGCTCTGGAAGGAGAAAGAGACTGCCGTATCAGGGTTAGTCGTACTACCCATATGGGTATTACATGCCAGCACCTATTATCGACCCCCCCCCCCATCCGTATTTAATGCGGTCTGCATCGAGATAATAGATTATCAATTCCTAATATATCAGCTATAGCTATTCATAGCAAATATATTATTAAATTCATAAACAAAATATCCATAAATATGTATATATATATATATATACATATGTATAGCCCTAAATGTGTATTTGATTACGTAATGCCTAGAGTTATTCGTATACACAATCTGGGGGTTTATCTTTCAGAACGATATAGCCGTACGCCGTACGTGTTTGCGTGCGTCGCTGACCTAGCAACCAGCGCCCTCTATTGTACGATGATGGAGTAGGGGAGACGGGGAATTATTACGTAATCAAAGTTATCTCATCTCTATCTACGATAACATCAACCATAACACTATTTATATCTATATATATATATATATATATATATATATATATATATATATATACGTTATATAACATACTTTATATTTATTAGCATACTTATATTCATCGAGCTGTATTGACTTGTGTATTAATGAATACTTAATTTGTATTGGGAAATATATATAATCATAACGAATAATTATATAGAAGATATTTAGAATTATAAAATAGATAAAAAACGTTTATTCAAATAATCTAATTAAATTAACAAATTTATGATAAAAAGTTTAAAATCGGTCATTACAATAATCGCGAGAATTATGAAAGTATTTTAGAAATGGATATATAAATGTATATATATATTTAGTGTAGTGGTTTTCATTAATAACATGGTATATAGTATACAAATATATATATATATATATATATATATATATATATATATATATATATATATATATATATATATATATATATATATATATATATATAGTATAGGTAATAATAGATATATACAACACACAATCTATTTGAACAATGCACACTAGAACATATGTTCTCCTCAGAGGTATGCGGTACATAACTAGACATTGATAACTACTTCGTACTAGAATATACACGAATGTGTGTACGTAGGCACGTATGTTCATGCGAATATGCGGCGTACAATGTACGATGTACAATGTACAATGTACATTGTACGTGTATATGTGCATGTATATTTAATTATTTGTATACGTGTATATTTTCGTTTAAATATAGACGCTGAATCATCGAGTAAGATAAAACTAGTGTTCGTATGTTCCAGCATTGATTCCAACACCTATTAATGTACTATACAAAAGTATGTTTGCATAATAACGCGTGTGATGTGTAATACTTGACTAGTTAAACGATAACAAGAAAATACATATCTAATTGCTCTATTTTTCTAATATATATTTATTTTATTAGATTGTTTTTCATACAATATGCAATTATATACAATATATAGTATAGAAAACAAAATAAGTATTTTTAAATATGCCTCCCACTTTCCAATCCTTAAAAACTCACTCCGTATACTATACGTACGACGTGCGTGTGCATTAGATGACGCAATACATGACGTAACACGCGTGACGTAACACGTTCTCTCTATATCTCTCGCCAGGTGGAGAAGGAATTACACGAATATCACATCACTATCGAGACTTCCAACGAACGACTCGAATTCGCCGAGGCTCAAGCTTCCCAACAGGTTACGTAATAAGCCCGCACGCACGCACGCGCGCGCGCTCTATTACGTGACTGGTACTTCGAGAGGCGGGCGTCGCGCTATTAAGGTCGCGAAAACCAAACGAAAACCACAAAAAATCGCGGTTCCACCGGATATCATTTTATAGAAAATAGTGCCGGCGAAATTCGCGCGCGCTCGCCACCCCCTCGTAGATGTAGTACTACCCCACCCCACCCCGGCCACCCCGCAGAGCGAGTTGGCCCGTCGTCGTGAAGCCGAAGCCTTGAAGTTCAAGAAAGAACTAGAACTTCTGATGGTTCAGAGCGAATCCAACGAGGCCAGCCTCCGTAAGAGGAACCAAGATGCCATCAACGAACTCAACGACCAATTAGAGATGCTCACCCGCTCCAAATCTAAGTCAGTGATTCACAGAAACGTACACGAGTGTTATTAATATTATGCGAGGAATGTTTACGTAATGTAATGATTAATTAAATGAATTAAGGATAGCTATTCTTAAATAGAAATTATATATACACATTTATAATATAAATATAAATGTTATATATATATATATATATATCCATACATAAACTAATTACATTTATAAGTTTAAGTAGTACATCACAGTTCACTAGGCGTGTTAATGCAACAAGTTATGTGGTCACGTGAGAATATAATCCGTACTATATTGACCTATTGACCTTTAGGTCCGAGAAAGACCGACAGCACCTTATCCTCGAGATCGACTCCATCTCTACCCAACTGGACTCTTCCCTTAAAGCTAGAGTTAGTACACCGTATACGGTCTATATATATATATATATATATATATATATATATATACTTCGTACGTGTATATTACCTATAATATAGGTTTCCTATAGTATTGTTATGCGTTGCGCAATATATTTAATAGCATATATGTCAGTATAGTTGGTATGATATAGTTAGTACTATGTGATTGGTTTAGTTTTAGTTTAGTTATTTATATGCGTGTATAGTAAATTTATATAATAATATACTATATTATATCCTAAGTGTACTATAATATACTATTAATATACTATTAATATAGTATATGTATATACCATAGTAGAGTCTAATTATATATGTAACTATACGATTAGCCTATAGATAAATCATTAACTCTTTGCCGTAACTAACGAGTACGTATTGTTGTTGGTGTATGTTCTTTAGAATATCTATACTCGTGTACTTGCGAAGATTATTGATCAGCTGACTTCATCTAGAGATGACGTCAGGCGTGTGATAACAATGTGACGTAACTTAACACCGTTATAACTATGACGCAATGACGCGCAGGCCCACGCCGAAAGTAAAGCCGATTCCCTGGACGACCAAGTTCGCAAGTTGAAGCCCACAGTGGAAACTCTGAACCAACAGAACATCGAACTCGGTTCCACCAAGGCCAGACTCACTCAGGAGAACTTCGATCTCCAGGTTTCTTATTAATTAATCTATTTATAGGAACGTACCTACGCGTGTAATTAAATATAGCGACCTAATACGATGTAATCATAAATGTTCGAAATAGATTCTTAATATTTAATTATCTAATTATTCATATATAGTATACTATATATAGTATTGAATATTACATTGAAAATAGTCGAGTTACCATATATGGTACAATAGTAGTAGACGATGTTATTCTAATTATAATTCCGGTTGAACTTATCATACAGCGTACAATCCAAGACTTGGAAAGCGCCGGAGGTGCTTTGGCCAAGGCTAAATCTATGCTCCAAGCCTTATTGGACGATGCCAAGACCAAGCTCGAAGAAGAGAGCCGTGTTAGTTGCGACAGCGTATAACCTACTTTATTATCGTCTTAGTTAGGCTATACTATAATAAGCACTGTATTAATAGCGCGGATCTGAAACTAAGGAATATAGCTAACCAGTTCAATAATTAGAGTTTAGAATCGATCATTAAAATAGTTATTAAACGTTAATTAATATTAAAATTAACCTTAAGTTGATTATAAATATACAGTTTTACTGAAACCCTATCGCTAACACGAGCCTACCACCCAATACAGGAACGTAACACTCTGTACATCACTCTGACTTCCGTTCAACAAGATCTTGAAGGTATGAGCCAACGCCTCGAGGAAGAGGTCGAGGCCTCCTCCAACCTACGCGGACAACTCGGACGTGTCCAGGTAACGCCCCCCGCCACGCCCCCACCTGTCAATAACTCTTAATAATAGCGTTCACTGTGTTCACATAGTAGTACATCTCTATGCTTTCTCGTAGACTTATATCACCCTGTATTTATTTATCTATCTATAACTCACAAATTAATTCATATATATATTATTATTATTCGGATAGAATTGTCTATCAATAATTATAACATTGTATTATATTCTATTACATAATTGATGTTCTTTACTATAATATATTGTTAATATCAATATTTGTATAATTGTTAATCATTAATCCCGCTCATGAGCGGGTTCACCCGTGGTTCAATCTAATAATACTTCAATAATTCCGAATATAAATACATCTTATTTTACTACTACTAACATCGTTAACATGTTAACCCTTCTTAACCCTTGACCCAGGTTGAACTCACATCTCTCCGCAGCAAGTACGACAAGGAAATGCTTGCCAGAGCTGAAGAAATCGATGACCTCAAGTTAGTATAATACTATATAGAGTATACTATTATACTATAGTATTACAGTAATCGGTGGGTCTCTCGTAATGGATATAAAAAAAATGCATACTACGTAAAATAATTACAATTAGTTGTATAAAATACCTTATAATTACACATAGTTAATACATAATAACAATAAATATATATATATATATATATATATATATATATATATATATATATATATATATATATATATATATGTGTGTGTGTATATACGTACGATACATTACGTAATATAACACAACGTTACCTAACGAATAGACGCCGAATGAACGCCCGTATCCAAGAACTCGAGAATGCCCTAGAACAACAGAGATCACGTGCCACTAAACTCGAGAAGGAGAAGAACCGTCTCGTAGTCGAAATCCGTGAAATCACCACCGACCTTGAGAACGTTAGTTCTCAATGATAGTAGAAGTTATCAATGATAGTAGAAGTTATGGTGGTATGTGTATTAATACGGTGTTTGTGTGTGTGTGATAGTATAGGTTTATATATATATATATATATATATATATATATATGTGTGTGTGTGTGTTTATATATACTATAGTATCAATTATTATTAATAACTCAAAATAGTCAAATACCATAATAATACATTCTTTTTGTATATATTTCATAGTATATATATATATATATATATATATATATATTATGAAATAACCAATGAGTAAATATCTACATAGTTATATATAGTAGTACCTAATAAATAACAGCGCGATATTGTCTAACATTCCCTACGCTCACGTGACAGGCTAACGTAAACAACGCCGAGCTGCTCCGTCGTCTGAAGGCGACCGAAGCCGCCAACCAGGACTTGACCAGACGTTGCGACGAACTCGCCATGGCCAACACCTCTCTGGCCTCGGACAACCAACGCCTTTCCGGCGAAGGATCTCGCCTCAAGGGTCTGGTTCTCGAGTTGGAAAGCAGGTGCGAAGTTCTCTCCCGCGATAACTCCAACCTCAAGAGTTAGTACGATCACGTGGTACGATCACGTGGTATAGGCACGTGGTATAGTCACGCGGTATGTCACGTGTGTGAAGTACATGCGTAGTCTTAATATATTGTATACCCATTTTATATATATGCATATATATAAAATGGGTATGCACATGTGCATATATGAATATATGCTCGATATAATGATGAATTTACTCGATATTCATATCGGAAATCTAGTTTAAATATCTTTAAATCAGGATGCCATAGTAAATATACTATTAAGTTGAAAATATATTTCTATATATAATTAATTGTATATATTATCTGAGTTATAAACAACATCGTAACTACGATACTTCGTGTATTTACTTAACCTTGTACTTACTTAACCTCTTACCCCGCGCGTTAATTTAACCACGCCTACCGATACACCCGATAATACAACGCACGCACACGCGCGCTCAGACGCCCTCCACGAAGCCGATAGCAACAACAAAGACTTGTCCCGTCAAGTAGGAGACCTCACCTCCATCCGCGTCCAGTTGGAAGCTGACAGAGACAGTCTCGCTAACGAGCTGGCTGATTGCCGTGACGCTCTCAAGGTTAAAGTTCACTCCAGTTTATACCCCTGTAATTGTAATTGTAATAGTTTATTTAACTATATGAAATATATTAAAAAGTGTAAACGTACTACTGTAATCTTGGTCAATATTATTAATATGGTAACCTGCGTATCTATAGTATGCAATAGATGAGGATCGTAAATACAAATTGTATGTTGTGCATAATAAGTTTACATTGGAACTACGTATATATGTTAATATAGTATAGTCCTTTATGGTATATACTATAGTCCTCGATTAAAGTCCTATACGATTTTAAAACTATAAATATATTCATCTTTTTCTAACGATAATAATTTAATTTTGATTTATAATTCGAGATAAGTTTTTCATTCATAAATTATAAATCATAATACATGTTGATGAAAATGAAATTGAATATATATTATATACATTGTATTAAAGTATTATATTTATTAGTATATATATATATATATATATGTCATAACAAAGTGCAATGTACCTAAGTTATACGTGTGTTGCTCTGACAGGATGCCCAAAGCCGCCTCGAAGCCGCCATGTCTGCCCATGCCCAACTCAAGTCCGACATGGAATCTCGTCTTCGCGAACGTGACAACGAAATCGAAAACTTACGGTATGTCAACATCCGCTGTGTTACGTAATACTAGGTATTACGCGACTCTATGAATCACACTTAATATGATGAATCATAGTAGAATAGGTTTATATTTTAATTAAATAGCTCTACTATAATATATATTAGATCATTTTTATTATACGATTAATATATCTTAAACATTGAATATTATCTATATAAACAAAAGTATATTCACTATATATACAGATAAGTATATAACATTCATTATCTATTTTATACACGCGACCCCCCCCCCCCATCCGCACTATTAACACCCATCCCTCGCCCTCGTCGCGTCCGATTCGTTATTAACCCCTACACCCCCGCACCCCACCGCCTCCAGTCGTAACCACCAACGCGCCGTCGACGAGCTCCAGCGTACCATTGACGAGATCGAGACCCGCTACAAGGCCGAACAGTCTCGTCTTCGCAAGAAGTTCTCCGCCGACATCCGCGACTGCGAGATCAAGATCGAGGAACACATCCGCATCAACATCGAACTCGGAAAACAGAACAAGGGATTTGCTATTCGCGTTAAGGTTATAACCATGTATGATTATAGGTATGTATAGGTATATATACCTATAGGTACATAGAATATCAAAACCGTATGGTATCAAAGGGGTTTTCTATCATAATACTAAATATAGTAGAGAGTCACGTGCTCTCGCTAGGACGATATCGTATTCAGTGTATCGTAACTTACGATTCTTAAGCCTATACCCGATAGTTATATATCAAGATTACTCACTTAATCTGCTTAGTTAGAATAATTCATTGTGGTTATGTTTAAATAAATTTCTTTTCTCTAATTAGTATAAATGTATATCTAGTTAAAATTTGATGAAAATAATCGCATAAATAATCGTTTTCGTTAATTTAACAACATAAATATATATACAAACAATCTATACTCGATAGTTATGTTCTTTCGTATACTATGACCTAGTTACTGATTCTGTTTACCTTCCCTAACGAGTCCCCTATCTTCCTTCGCTCAGGAATTGGAAACCATCCTCGAAGAAGAACACCGTATCTGTGAAGAAGCTAAACAAGCCGTCGTCTTATTGGAGAGGAAGCGTATCGCCCTTACCACTGAATTGGATGACGTACGCGCTCTTCTCGAAACTGTTAGTAGCTCTATTACCCGAGATATGTAGGCCGATATCAATAGTTATGTGTCACCGAACTCATACTTTAAGCATAAAGATGTAAGCATTCAAAATTCATAATTCATAATTAAGCATTCAAAATTATATGCATATTTAGCAAATTCTCATAATAAACTACGATTTAAAATATGAATTCACAGAGATCAAATCCATTTTAATGAAACTTACAGTCGATTATAAGATTTAACATTTGTTGAACAACTATAACACGACCATATATTACTACTCCTCCACTATACTGTACCACCTTCCTATCTACTATAATACATCCTTCTTTACCATAGAATTCCGCCTCTCTGGTTTAACACGCCCCTAGGTACTAAAGTACGCCCCTATTACCTATAACACCCCCCTATACACTCCGAATCACTCCCATTAGGCCGAACGTGCCCACAAGAATGCCGAAGGTGAACTTTACGAAGCCTCAAGCCGTGTTAACGAATTGACCATCTCCGTAACCACCTTGACCAATGACAAACGTCGTATGGAAGCTGACATCTCCGCCATGCAATCCGACCTTGATGACGCCATCAACAACAGACGTTCTTCCGATGAACGCGCCGACCGTCTCCAGGTGAGTCACTATTGCACAACTGTTGCATAACTTGCATATCTCTTACATACCCATTTCATAACTATTGCATAACTATTGCATAACTATTGCGTAACTATTGCGTAACTATTGCGTAACTATTGCGTAACTATTGCATAACTGTTACATAACTATTACATAACTATTGCATAACTATAGATGTAGCTGTAGCTATTCGTTACAGGCCACTACTTATCTCACAAGTGTATCCCCTAAATGTATTAATAGATTTTAACTTACGTAATAATGATATTCATTATCCATTGACGATTTTAAAATAAGTCGAAATAATATAATGAATATATTTATTACGCGTTCGTCAATAATTCGTATTAACGCTCGGCAGCAAACATACTCACTATTACCATGGTTGTATACCTTAACCTCTACCTTATTATCGCCCACCGGTATCAGTGCGTAACCTTTAACACCGCGCCTCACAGATGGAATTGAACCGCGTAATGGAAGAACTCCGTCTGGAGTCCGACAACTACCGTAACTCGGACGGTCTCCGTAAACAACTCGAGATCGAAGTCAGAGAGATCACGGTCCGTTTGGAAGAAGCCGAAGCGTTCGCTCAACGCGAAGGAAAACGTATGGTCGCCAAGTTACAGACTCGTGTAAGTACTCCTTAACTCATCTAATATAATCTTAAGGGTATTAACAATATATGTATATATATATATATATATATATATATATATATATTATAATATAGATTATATAATAATGTATAGATATATAAAAATAAAAATCCACCGATTATTTATCGAAATAGTATCGAGCTAGTCTGAAATATACATTATGTATTTATTTACTAAATAATATTATATTATTTAGACGTGCACAATAGGCATTACCCATGTATTACTTATAGAAATTAAATAAGTAATGTTATATTATTTGTTGTTATATACACCCGAATATCTAATATATATATTGAAATACTATTATCGTGATCATATAATTTATTGTAAGTTGTTATATGGTTATTGTAAACGTGTTACGTCACCCTTACCTATCGTCTGACGCCCTTAGCTCCGTGACCTTGAATCCGAATTCGAAGTAGAACAACGTAGAAGCCGAGACCTCGGAGCCGTTAACCGCAAGATCGAACGTTGTCTCGCCGAAATCAGAGTGACAGCCGATGAGGACAAACGATGCAGATTCGAATTAACCGTTAGCTATAGCTACACCACTATTGTGTGGAGTAAACAGTACTGGCCGGGTAGCTCGACAGTCAAGGCATCGGACTCGTAAGCGGTAGGATGTGGGTTCAAACCCCGTCCGCGCCATTGTAATTGGTCATAACATAATATTTATAAGTTATCTTATATAATTGTGTATATAAAATAATCGGCTACCATACAAAACATATGCCTTAACATGAGGAAACTTATAAGATACATCAGATACATTTAGTTATAGTAAAAACTTCATATAAGTTCCTGGATGAGATGAAAGTACTCTGCTAAAATAACAGTAACAAATGATAAATCAGAGGTACTGGGGTATTATGTAGTTATACTGGTATATACATTAATCTATATCTTACCTATATATATACAATCTGTTTAATTACCCAGTAAACAATATATGTATATGACATAACAAATGTGCACTCTATTCATATATGTAATATCATTTTCGATTTTGTTTTGCATATAATGTATTAGTTTTAGTGTGTCTGCGCCGCTAGTATTAAACACCATACTATAATATGCCAATTCCCATCCCCTCTAATACTCCCACTCTCCTCGCCCTCTAATACGCCCACGTCCCGCCCCCTCCCAGGAACAATGCAACGTTCTCGTGATCCGCGTGAAGACACTGAAGCGTCAACTCATCGAAGCCGAGGAAGTGGTCACCATCACCATGAACAAATACCGCAAGGGTCAGTCG
Source organism: Osedax fenrisi (assembly GCA_964019155.1). Taxonomy (NCBI): domain Eukaryota; kingdom Metazoa; phylum Annelida; class Polychaeta; order Sabellida; family Siboglinidae; genus Osedax; species Osedax fenrisi. Next base: position 23,910,849 of record OZ025243.1, read on the forward strand.
ATGCTCGAGGAAGCCGAACACAGGGCCGACACCGCCGAGAAGAACGCTCTCGCTAGGGGCGCTCAACGTGGTCGTAGCATGTCGTTGACCCGTCACGTGGTCCGCGTCGTCAACATGTAAACACATAGTTGGTTAGTACGCCAGTTAATCGAACGATAAATATTCAAACCAATAACACAGACTATTTTAAGTAATGAGTAGTGCATATTCGTCGATTGATAAGCGTTTAAAGTTTTAATAGTGATCGGTTTATTTAATGTGTAATTATTTTATTTCCGCTTGAATAAACCTAAATTTATTTAAATTCGCTGTTTCGATTATTATTATTAGATGTATCGATATAGTTTACACTATTACACACCTATTACGTAACCGTACGTAACTATTACATAACTCCCCGTAACCACCGCAGACAGGAAGAAGAAAAAGGCGGACACGACAAAAAACGTAGTCGACTTACCGCTGGGTGTCGGTGCTGCGAACGTAGCGTATGTCCGGTGTCCTAACCCCGCTGGTCAGCCCGGTGTTGACCGACGGGTTCGGATAGGCTTAGCCGGAAGTACGTCACGTGCGCGGTGGCGACCCCTAGCGGTGAGGAGGCGGCGTTACAGAAGACCACAACTTTCGGAACAAACTTTCTTCGTTTTCCTTTCATTTCGAGACCAAGCGCTCGCCGGCGCCATACACACGCGCTATTGCGGTGGTCGGCGTTCGCGCGCGCGGTTGTCCCGTCACCCCGGGCAACGGTCGTCAACGAAGCTTTTGATTCGGGACGCAGCTTCACGATACGGTGCGCCTTTATCTATTCACAACTAACTCTAACTCTACCGTACTACTGTACTATTACTACTACTACTACTACTATCATCTATTGTTATTACTACTACTACTACTATATTACATATACGCTAGTGTGTTCTTTTTAAGCGGTGGGCGATAATACCGTCTGTTGATCTTGTGTTTATTGTTTACTTTAATGTGCTTAATGTCGTTGATCTTAGAGGCAATAATCGGCGCATCTAAATAAAACAGAAATAAAACGAATTAACAATGTGCCAATGTTTTTCTCTAAATTGTTTTTACAAATTGAATACATATTATTATTATCATAACAATTATCTTATTATAAATTACTGAATAAAATCAAATAAAAATACTAGGATTACTTTATTCAATAAGTTCATAAATACGTTTTCAAATAATAAATTTATAATAATAATTATATTGATGTTCTTAATAATATTATCAGTGGGAGTATCCTATTCAGGCGCGTTTATTTGTGATGTATATCTGAATATATAAAAGTATTAAATTGTAAATTATGTCTAAAGATATTAAAACATAAAATCTATAATATTATGTATATTTTAATTCGTAGTTGTATTTAAATCTAATATCAACTGAACATTAGCGTATAATAAGATGTTTTTACAGAATTAATATCATCACATATGTATCGGTTATAAATAGAGGTTATAAATAGAGGTTATATCGATAGTCGGATATAGGCCACTCAAGTACATTAACAAAATAGAGGTTATATCGATAGTCGGATATAGGCCACTCAAGTACATTAACAAAATAGAGGTTATATCGATAGTCGGATATAGGCCACTATGGTACATTAACAAAATAGAGGTTATATCGATAGTCGGATATAGGCCACTCAAGTACATTAACAAAATAGAGGTTATATCGATAGTCGGATATAGGCCACTCAAGTACATTAACAAAATAGAGGTTATATCGATAGTCGGATATAGGCCACTCAAGTACATTAACAAAATAGAGGTTATATCGATAGTCGGATATAGGCCACTCAAGTACATTAACAAAATAGAGGTTATATCGATAGTCGGATATAGGCCACTCAAGTACATTAACAAAATAGAGGTTATATCGATAGTCGGATATAGGCCACTCAAGTACATTAACAAAATAGAGGTTATATCGATAGTCGGATATAGGCCACTCAAGTACATTAACAAAATAGAGGTTATATCGATAGTCGGATATAGGCCACTCAAGTACATTAACAAAATAGAGGTTATATCGATAGTCGGATATAGGCCACTCAAGTACATTAACAAAATAAGCCTATTCAAAGTATTCATAAATTATAAACTAGCATAACGAATACTAAGTTAGTTAGGTAATTATACAAAATATTCCTACAAATATATGTCGGTGTCAATCATTATTATATATCGATATACCATTTAATAATCTACTAATACATAATTAAGATACTTATGAGATATATACAAAAATAACACACTTTATAAATTGAGACCTCGTAGGGGAGTAACCTCATATAGGATACATATACTATGTTCCTATAGGATAAAGTATATATACACGTAAATTGCCTACATTGTAAACAATATATATATATATATATATATATATATATATATATATATATTGTATATACTATATATATATATATATATATATATATTGTATATACTATATATAGTTATATACTGTATACTGCATATGCACTGTAGTGTATACTCAACTGACTGGGTAGCTTATAAGTAACTATATTAACTATTAGCTATATATAATAACTAATATAACTATTAACTATTAGCCTTATCCAATTGGATAAGGCGCCAGATACACGGGTAGTGTAGCGCGGGTTCAATTCGGAGCAATAAAATAGGTTTTACTTTAATATTTATAAGTGATCTTATATAATTATATATAAATAAATTATACAGTTAAAACCTCTGATACCTTAACATAAGAGCGGCTTAGAAGGGGCGTTATAGTCATGTGGTTATAACTTATAAGTACAAACGTCATCTAAGTCCCTGGATGTGATGAAAGGATTCCGCTAAAATACAATATCAGTAACACTAACATGTGATATATTAACACATTCTACTTTAATAACTAATTACCCTTACACCTTTACTAAATAATAAATTACGGTCTTTTATACAAATAAATTTACAATTTCGATTCATTGACGGTAAAGGAGTAGGTTTCACAATGGCGTATATTATTTCCTATATACAAATATAGCATCTGTGAAAATAAACGTGTATATAATATATACTATATATACATGTTAAATTGTAAAAAAAATAGAAGTATATATTATAGACAATAGCCTGTGAGATGGTAGGTCGGTATATATGTAGTATAGGACTTAGATGTTAAATAGTCAGTAGGTTTTAGTCTGACGATATTTCGGCTGTATTTGTTTAATAAGTTGTAAATGTCGATTAGTATAAAGTTTTAGTAGTTAAGTCCGCGGAAAGTGTACTAGTGAATAGGTAAGTGAAAGAGTTTAATAGTTGGTAATTCGATATTTCATATATTATGTGCGTATATTATATCGATGGTACGAGATCTATTTATTTAGTAGAATTATCGTGTTGAGTCAAGTGACGAATGTATTGTTACTGCAATGTATACATAGTTAAGTTAACTATAGTTATCTTTAAGTATAAATTAATTGGGAAGGAAGGAGTTAGAAGTTAAAGTCATTAATAAATAGTCTTAGTCATTAGAAATTACATGTTACCTATTACCTAATTTGATTAAGCACTTCCAACAACGTCTTTATGGAAGTTTTCGGACGTTCTTTTCAATATATTTATTGAGAAAAAAGAAGATACAGCGAGGGAGATCATTCCAGATTAATGAAGCATAGATGGAGACATATTTATGTTGGTCAGATGTTAAATGTGATAGAACTGGATTTTTAATTTGAATTTATATATTTGTCTTTGTTATATAGTTATGTTGGGAGTTAGTAAATTGCCAGATAGTCAGGTTTGTTGTGGTTTGTAGCTAAGAGTATGGTTTATTGAAATCCTATAAATTATACGAGATTTTATTGGCAGACAATGTAATTTGATTTTTTGAGGGAATATATGTTGTCTGGAATATTTAGCTATGTTAAATATGAATCTGATGACTGCGTTTTGAAGGCGTAGGATTTAATTTATTATAGATTGTGAGGAGTCATGTATACATGCCTATATACATGTATATATATACATGTATACATGTATATATATACAGGAATTACAGCAATCAAGGCTGGGAAGAATGAGAGATATATCAAGAAGTTTCGCAGTAGTAAAGTTAATGATCTTATTATTCGTAAGTTGTGTAGTTAATTTACTGTGATAGTGATTTTGTCTGAATGTGAAATTGTAGTGTTGGGTCAATTAATATACCAAGATTTTTATTAGCATAAGAAATACTCAAATTGTTAATCGTAATTTATGGTGGAAGGAATATAGTAGTAGATATTTTAATATGCAGTGATTCAGTTTTAAGACAGTTTAGTGATAAGGAGTTGTTGGTGAGCCAGTTATGTACATCAGTAATGCAGTTGTTAAGTAAATGTATGTCATTGTTAGGGTCTATCAATCTTCAGTGTAATTGTATGTCATCAGTATACGAGTGATGGTCTATAGTGGGGTATTTTAAATAAGGGAAGTAGATAGATATTGAACAGGAGTGTACCAAGGACATATCCTTAAGGTACCCCATGAGGAACTTTATGAGGCCTAGACATTATTGAATTTATGCTAATTTGGTAAAAAAAAACGATCAGTTAGGTATTAGATGAACCAATCGAGTGAAGTATCAGAGATTCCGATAGAGGATAGTCGGTTTATAAGTATAGTATGGTTAAGGTTATCGAAGGGATCTGATAAATCAAGGAGAATTATCACTGATCCATATGGTGATACAGCAGATAGTTGAATGTTATTAAGGATATATATCATTGCAGTTTCAAAACGGTTGTGCATGGTGCACTCTGGTATGGGTTTAATATGTGATTTTTTATGGAGATAATAATTTAATTGACGAGCAACAACTCGTTCTAGGGTTTAGTAGAGCGTTGATAAGTTGGATATTGGTCGGCTGTTAGAGGGGATTGGTTTATCAATGTTTTGATTTTTATGATGGGTGTACCAATCTATTTTCATATAAATTGGACAATACATGAGGTAAGTGAGTTTTCTATTATTTCTTGGTAATAAGATGCTATATAAAGGTAGCACTTATATAATATCAAATGAGTGATTTGGTCTAGTTCGGAAGAGGTAGGGGAGGGAAGGGAGTAGTGGTCGATAATTAATATGCCTCAGAAGATTTCTAATATATCGATAAATACTGAATTTTAGGCTATTATTTTTTTGAATTAACTAAAAATTATATAGTTCTAGAATACTGTGATTTCACTTTTATATATAAAGTGTTTAACCTAATAATATAAACGTTTGATTAGGCATTAAAAAAAAGCACTCAACTAAGGCAAGGCCGTAGTAGTGGCCGCTAGTACCAGAAAATGCGATAAGTATCTCGTAATTCATTCGATTTATATTTTTTTAATTATTTAATATTAAATAATTATATTTATGATGCATACGCACTTTATTTGATTCAATGATTTAATTAATTTTTAATTTTTAAATTCATAAATAAGCATAAATATATATAATCGTGTTTTTTGTCAACATTTGACAAACAATGATTATATAATAAATTAGAGTAATTAATTAATTATTTTTAAAAAAATGTACTATATATTATAGATAGTTTGATTATTTAAATATTGTATATAGAACTTGTTATCCTATCAAGCACCATTTAAGCGTTAATTAAAACGGCCACTACTACTTTCTCGGTCACTACCCCCTTCCCTCCCCTATGAAATGAACTGAGGATTTTTTTCAATTGTAATAGTTGATGGTAATATGAAGGAGGAAATAGAATATAGAGGTAGATTATATTGTTCATTGAGTGGTGTAGGGAGTGATTTTATTATATCCATGACTTTAGTATTGAAATATTGGTATAAGTGTATCTATTAACATTGTTATGAGTTCATTTGATAGAACACGTTGTGATAGTCTACAAAGTAGCTGGTTAGAAATGGAGAAAAGTTTCTTAGAGTTAGTTGATGCTTTTTTAATAGGTTATTATAGTATGATGTATTACTCTTCTTTAGTAGGAATCCATATAGGCTACGTTGTTTGACTATTTGAATATTATAATTATTAAGATATTTAGATTTTCTCCAATAATGTTCATATAGTCGTAATTTCCGTTTTTATGATGAAAGTTCAGAATTGAACCATTTGCAATGTGGACGTTGTGTTATATATTTATATTTGATGGAGGCAAGTTCATCGAGGGTTTTTGATAGAGCTGTTTCTAATTTGGATACCGAGTTTGAAAAATGTGTGTTATTAAATTTTTAGAGAATTCATTGATTGGTGTAAATATTGTTATATTTTGTATATTTAATATTTATGATGGATCGATTTGGTCTTAGTGAGCTAATGTGGAAGAATACTAGATGATGATTAGAAAATAGATTATTTATTTAGTGGGAATTAGTGAGGTTAGAATGTGCATGGGAAATTATAAGGTCAAGTATATTACCTGATATGTGAGTTGGGGATATTAGGTTATATTACCTATATATTACCTTACCTTATATTACCTATATGTTGGACAAAGTTAAATGAGTCAATTAATATATTGAATTGCCTGGTTTAATTAGTGTCAAAGTTAATTGGGATATTTAGGTATACTATAAAGATAGTATGGTCAGTGGATGTAATCAAACGGTGTTCTAATTCAAGGAGAAACTTAGGAATTGACTGATAAGGTGGATGATAGATAACTATGATAGTGAATTGTCGTGAACTAGCCGGGTGACATTTACAAGAAAATGATTCTGAGTTTTCTAGTGCGAGATCATTAGTGTTGATTAGATTAAGATTTGACTTATATAGGATGCAAACACCACCACCAAGATGGGGGCAAGTCTATTAAGTTAAGCAAAACTTAGATCATTAATGTTAAGGGATGCATATCATTACCTTTAAGCCAGGTTTCTGTGAGGCAAATAACGTCAAGGTGAAGGTCATTAAATAGGTCAAGTGTGTTGTCAACTTTATTGCGTCTAGGGGAAATAGGGGAAATAACAGTTAAATCAGAACATTTATTTTATTTGAGAGAATAGGTGTATTAGTATAGGTGAGTAATTCTAGAATAATTTAACGAGATTTTTCGGATTATTGAATATGCTCAATAACTACAGAAAAGGGGATGGATTATTAGGTAAATAATGGTTGGTAGTGAAAGATGGTTTAGGGACTGGTCGAAAAAGCATATTAATGGGTAATTATAAGAGGGATAGAGGTAGGAGGTGGGGAGGGGTAGGGAGGGGATTGATAACTTAGAACTAGGAAGAGGTGTTAGAGGGGGAAGAATTGGGAATTGAGGATGTTGGAGGAGTATGAGGAATGGTTGAGTACTTGTAGTTTGATATATTGTTTTTTAGTTGTGAAGATATATTGAGTAGAGTTGGTCAAGGCGGGTATATATATATATATATTTAATAAGGAATGGAAGAATGTTGAGTAATTCGGTCATGGTAGTGGAAAGCGGAGGGATAGTACGTGATGGAGTGAGGGAGTGTTTTTGAGCCAAATTTAGCAGAAATTTTATTTTCAGATAGCAAATTATAATCGGCAGCTACATACCCTAGGGAATATGTTCGAAATCAGATATATTAATACCAAATTACTTCGAACGACATTACTGATTTCCAGATCTATTCGATCTCATATGCCCTGTACCCGCTAAGTGTAAAGGTTAGGGGCGCATGAACAGGGGGTCGTGCACGATGGGTGTCCGCGATTTATAAATAAAGGAGGTCTTGATATCTTTGTACCCACATTATTTTGCGCCAATTCTTAAAATAATTTAATAATGTGTTAATAATAAGGAGAAAATTAATGTTAGTAAATATACATTATAATCTTTGATATTTATTCACAATGTTATCAATACCTTATACTCTGATATCATAAAAACTTTGAAAAATACTTCAAGCCAGATATAAAATGTAGGTTATTACAAAATATGTGTATAGCATCGATATAATATATATATATATATATATATATATATATATATATATATATATATATATATATGTATATATATATATAGAAATGTCTTTATACAGATGGTTTATAGTCGAAATAGCAAAGATAAAAACTTATTATTACAGAAAAACTGGTATAACAAATTATAATGGTTCATTGGTGTAGTGTAAAAGAAGCAATATGTTGCCACTATTATATTAAACATCCCAGCAAACAGTAAGAGCAGCATAATAGCAGCATAACAGCATATGCTAGAGCCTCACATGTTTACATTGTGCTATTATGCTGCTATTAAATGTTTATTATGCTGCTATTATGCTGCTATTAATTTGTCATGCTATTATGCTGCTATTATGCTGCTATTATGCTGCCATTATGCTAATATTATGCTGCTATTAATTTTAAAAGTATATTATGCTGCTATTATGCTGCTATTATTATAATTAAACTTACTTTAACTAAGTGGAAGTGATGGGCAGGATCGCGATCATTGATAGGCGATCCGATCCGCATTAGGAAAAAATTCCCAATCGATATGGATCGGTATCGGTTAAGAAAGAGAGGATCGGGATCGGGATCGGGATCGCCAAAGGATCGGGTAACGAATGTGGGATCATATCGGGATCGGCGATCCCGATCCCGATCTGTAGTTTTTAGTGATGGATAGGTTTCCTTTCTTTGTCAAAAGGATGAATACATACATATGTCCATCTTGCTATAGGTTCTTGCTATTGTTATCCTAATACGACACACCCCCCATGTATTTATGGACTCGTCCATGTAAATAATGGACTCGTCCAACCGATTCGGCAGAATGCCCATGCCTCGCATGTGTATAAATATCGAGCCATGTATCATTCACATTATTACGTTATATCCAAATAAACAAACTAAATCCTTTGCTGTCTTTACCATATTTCTCTTACACAACTTAACATGGTGGCAGTTGTGTAAGAGGAAATACCCACTCCCCTAATAATTGCATCACTACCCCTCCCATCTTTTGACTGGGATTCACCAAATAATGAAGTCGAAGTCGCAAGATTTAAAAGACAAGTCGAGTTATCAATATCCCTCAATCCCCAGCTGAAGACTGGCGCGGATAGGTTAAACTATGCATAGTTTAAGAGTCAATAGAACATGTTCTCTTGACTCCGACTTCAAGAGACATAGAGTTGCACCACGGCCTTATACAAGACGATAAGGTAGACTTGTTCAAGTTCTGGGTAGCCTTTACAGCAATCTTGGTACCAAAAATCAATCCACTATTTAGTATTAATACACCGGATGAACTTAACAGAGTACATACAGTCTCACGATGAGTCAACTTCCCAATGTGTGTGTCTCATACATTTACAAGTGAATAAATGCAAATACTCCTCGAAAGATGAGATAATACGTGATCAATTATTCCGAGGTACAAGGCATACAGATGCCAAAGAACACATCCTCGATATGGAAGAAACCACTCTCAGCAAATCAATCACCATCTGCCATAAATTCGAAAATATAGCCATTGGTAGCACACGGTTACGTCCTACATACCAGATTCAAGAGGTGAATACGACGCCAACAAGCCATAAGAAACCACCAACATGTCGTAGTTGCGGTCGAGACCACGACATTTATCCCGCTGTTGGTACATCATGTGGTCGATGTGGAAAAGAAATCACTGGGCATCCGTTTGCCATCAAGATCTTCGTACAATCAACAAACTCACGTATGAAAAAATCACCGATTCACTTACCGAGACCGAAATACTGCTACTCTTATCAAAACAAGACGACGACATACAACACCGACTTAACGATTACATTTTAAAGGGTTGGCCATGTGACTGGAGTCATCTGCCAAAAGAATTACACCCATTCAGGGATAGCTTCATAGTTGATAGAGGATTTACTTTCTCATTTTCATTTTTATTTTCTTTTTCTTTCTCTCTCTCTCAGTCACTAATTTCTCCACTGCAACCTGGGGTGTTATTGAAGGTTGTGATCCTTGTTTAACCGCGCGACGAAAATGCGTAATGGATTATTGTTGGATTGTATTGTCATGTCATGTTTTATTTTCGGTATTACTTTTTAAAATATAATTCACATATCTATTATAATATTAAAATTATAGGTTTATTAGTCTGATAATTAAATTAATTACCTTATGAATTAATAATGGAAAATATAACTTGGTATCTTTGATTATAATAATACATGTGTATCCATCTCATGGTTGGTATTGGAACTATACTAAAATAATTACATAGCTTAACCGCAGTATAGATAGGGAGTGCTCCATCTTTGCTTCGCAAAATCTTTGATAGTCATTGAATATATTATATTATCATAGACATATGTCTATTAGATATCTAAGGGGCGAATCCCTCTAAATATATAATGTTTTTAGCTGATACTTTATTGATATACGTGTATATACCCAGCAAATATTAACAGTCTCATAGCATCCTCATAACAGCCTTACAAAAGCTTATTCTTAAATTACAGCCTCATATCTGCCTCATAACAGACTCTTGCGACTATATCAACTATATATTTACTTAAATAAAAAACACTCAATCCACAGGAGTGCATGATATCCAGTAACGTGTCACTTTCGAGATGACTACATCAGTCCATGATAAGCAATGACGTGGAGCCTTAGAGATAACAATAGCAGTATGTGCTGCCTTCATAATTATCATAGAATCTCCGTGAAGACCTCTTAGTTACATGCTAGTAGCATGATTCAATATGCAACCTTATATTATATTATGTATTTAATAGATCGTGGAATAAATATTACACCTGAAGGAATATAATGTGAAAATGAAGTCATTCTGACTTTTACATTGGGACATTATATTGTCGGTCGACACTGCATGAGCTCAGATGTGTTTAACGTTGCTCATCTATTCTGGATGCAATTTTTATTATCATTATAACTATTATTATTACATTATTGACCACTTAAATATAATTCTAATTAGAACGGTGTATTTAAATGTATATAATTAAATTGTATTAATTAATAAAACAATTAGGCACAAACCTAAACAACTTGGTAAAAACAATTACACTACTTAATTAGTGTAATCGTTTTTAATAACCCGTGTATTGATTTGCCCTTCTCATTTGGCCTAAAAGTATACATTTCTAAATACTTTAATAATATATCATCATATAATATCCTCATAACCGCATAATATAACAGAATTATTACAGCCTCATAACATCATCATATAACATCCTAATAACTGTATCATATAACAGCCTAATTACTGCCTCATAACATTATCATATAACAGCCTAATAACTGCCTCATATAACAGCCATATTACTGCCTCATAACATCATCATATAACAACCTAATAACAGCCTCATATAACAGCCTAATTACTGCCTCATAACATCATGATATAACAGCCTAATAACTACCTCATATAACAGCCTAATTACTGCATCATAACATCATCATATAACATCCTCAAAATAGCATCACAGCATCCTCATAATATCCTCATAACTGCATCATATAACAGCATCTGTCTATATATAAGGCTGTTTTTATGATGATGTTATGAGGCTGTTAATGTTTGCTAGGAGTTGGTGATCTATGTATAAATATATAACGTCTATGGATAATACCTACTTATATCAAGGATATTCCGAAGGAAAATCCTTGCTTATATATGTATATACTATATATATATATATATATATATCTACTATATAAAATAAAGTCTATAGGCTGTGTCTATAGGGTGTGTTTACACGGTAAAAAGTGTGCCCGAAAATTATGTTGAATATATTGAATCTATGTTGAATGTTGTACTATGTGACCGAGATAAACTCGAAAAATTGAATTGTAACCATTAAAATGTTTTTTTGTCATGTGAAATCTTTCTTGACGTTTTTTTGAAATATTTGTAAAATATTATAAACATTTATTTTTAATATTTTTTAATTTTTTTTTGAAATATTTTTTTGACATTTTTTGTAAATTTTTTTAAAATATATTTTTATATTTTTTGTATTTTTTAAAATATTATTTGAAATATTTTTTTATATTTTCAACTAATTTTTGAAATATTATTTTAATATATAATATATAAATATTATATATTTTTTAATTATTTATAGAATTTTTTTTTATTTATATTTTGAAATATTTTTTGTATTTTTTGAAATATTTTTCTATTAATTTTTGTAATATTAAAAACATATATTTGTCTACATGTGTTTGTATTGTAGCTAATATTTATTTTATTGTATACAATCAATGCAGAATCAGGAAGAGCTATAATTAATGAATAATATATAAGAAAATAATAAAAAACCGAGAAACGCCGGGTCGGGTACGGCTAGTATATATATATATATATAAAAGTATATATATATATATTTATATATATATATATATATTTAAAAGTATATATATATATATTTACATATATATATAAATATATTTATATATATATATATATACTAGCCGTACCCGACCCGGCGTTTCTCGGTTTTTATTATTTTCTTATATATTATTCATTAATTATAGCTCTTCCTGATTCTGCATTGATTGTATACAATAAAATAAATATTAGCTACAATACAAACACATGTAGACAAATATTTGTTTTATATATATATATATATATATATATATTTTTTCAAATATTGCATGAGTTTAAAATTATTACATTATATATATAATAAATGTTATACATAAAGATTTTTAAAAAAACATAAAATACCTCTAGGAAACTATAACATACATATATGTGAATATAGAGAATACATATAATCTGGGATGAGATCAGATTATAAGATATGTGAAGTAAATTTGGGTGACTTCAGTTGAATAAAATTATATAGTAAGAATACTATTAATAATTAATAATAATAATTAATAATAATTAATTATAAGTATTTACATGATTTAATGTAATATATTTATTTTATTTGTATTTGACGCATACTAAAATAACAGCAGGTCCTCATATAATGTATTATTTCCTCAATGTTTCATTATAAATATTTTATTATTATTCTCTAAATATGTTTAATCATTACTAACAAATGTAATTAATAAAATGAAAGAATATTCGTATACATATACTTAAAATTAAAATATAATAAAACTAATATATAAAACGGTATTATATATGTGACAATATGTTATTGAATAATGTATGTTCAGAAACAGAGGGCCCTCTTACTTCTGGTCAGTATAAGAGTAATTCATTTGTTAAGTTGGTTAGGATTCTCTGTGTGAAATTGTCCCTTTAGGGCAGTGGTTCCCAACATATGGGTCATGACCCAAACTGGGGTCATTTGGTTTTTTGTTTGATTCATGAGCAAATTATTAATTTAAAACAAATGCTCCTATATTATAATTTAATACAAATCTAGTTAAAAATCAAAAATATCAAATTTGTCATTGGTTCATGTTATATTTTATAATTAAGAATTATCAAAAAAAGGGTCATGATGAAAAAAGGTTGGGAACTACTGCTTTAGGGCATAGAGCTAGCGAAAAATGCCTATTCCATTATGCCTAATACGTATTGAGTTAATGTTGTCGTATATACAAACTAAATATTTTAGCTTTCAAATCTCTATAAATAATAATAGATTAGATATGTTATAGATTAGATATATTATAGATGATATAATACCTTTATTCATCACCTTCTTGCTTTGTCGTTGTCAATACGCAAATAGCTGGTGCTATGATAGAACTAATTTGTGTATAAGGTTTGTAATAGAAAGTAGAGACTACAATTGGTATGGCATTCAATCTGTTATGAAAGCTTTCCCCTGAGTTATTATATATTCTGAAATGAATTATATACATTATATATTATTTGTACATTATTATCAAAATATATTATAAGTCAATTATTTGATTAATTAAAGTGTAGTTACTTAAAGAATGGGTAGGCTTTAGACTTGCAATATCACCATATTCAGATATATTAAAGATAATTTCAAAAGAATCAATCCAATGGTTATTGAAATCAAACTATTCAAAAAATGTATAACTACAAATTATATACAATAATTAATACATTAATGCAACTACTAACTACCAAACATAATCTACATACACAATTTAATCTTATAACTCATATTTCCAAGGCAATATAGCTTTTTTTTGATACCATGTTCATAATTTAAAATATAAGCTTGTTGCCTGCATGTTGCCAGTAGAGAGAGGTATCCACTCTACTGTTTACTTTACAATTCAGTTCCGTCATCTTATCAAAATAAAATACTATAAATGTTACTTGTTTCATTGGGACACACATTCATAATAACATCCAATATTATTCAATAACGACTAACCATATAAAAAAAATATATCATTCAATAATCTCTATAAACATCCACTTTATAGATAGGGGTATCCCACTACAACTTTCAATATTATCTTGCTCGATAATATTGCTGTTACACTATCCCACTTCAAGAGTATCTAGCACCAGATAGCATTGCTCGAAATTGTTTGGTAGACTATAAATGTAAGCATCGATACATATACTATTATATTGGTGCAGTTCCACAAAAGTAGAATTAGGTTTCGAGGCGGTTGTTGCCTATACTTTACATCACAAAGTTTTATTGCGTAATTACTTTTGTAGAACCACACCAATGATTAGTTATCATCAAACGTATATATATACACTAAATAAACAGAATGTATTCGTAGACTCAATTATAATTTAAATTAGTATATTAATTAGTAATATTATACTACTTTATAATCTACTAATTATTAATATACTAATTTAAATTATACTAATCATTATAATTATTAATATAATTATAATTAAAATTATACTAATTAATTATATAATTATTAATAGAATTCTAATTAATAGTATACTAATTCATATTATACTAATTAATATTATACTAATTAATATTATACTAATTAATATTATACTAATTAATATTATATTAATTTAAATTATACTAATAAATTATTAATATTATACCAATTAATATTACACTAATTAGTATTATACTAACTAATATTATATTAATGAATATTATACTAATTAATATTATATTAATTTATATTATACTTGAGTATACGAATGCATTCTGTTCATTTAGTCTATATACATTTGATAGTGACTATATCATTGGTGTGGTTATCCTAGAGTAAATGAGCAATAAAACTTTGTAACGTAAAGTATAGGTGACGACTGTCTCGAAACCTAATTCTACTTTTGTGGAACCTCACCAATATAATAGCATATGTATTGATGTTAATTCATTTTACTTTAAATTAAAACAATAACAAGTTGATTAATAGCCTACGATTAATATCATACGATTCCGAGCAATACTGTTGACAGATAATCTTGCAGGTATCCCATCGCAACCTGTTAGAAAAATACTTTCCGGAAATACTATTAGGTGGAAACACCCTTAAAAAAATCTCAATTATCCTATAGAAAAAATTACATTGATATTTATATAATATTTTCATAGATGCCTTAACACGAGAACGGCTTCGAAGTGACATTAGAGCCATATGGTTATAAGTGAAAACTTCATCTATGTTCATGGATGGGATGAAAGGACTGCACCAAAATAAGCACAATATAAAACCAATGTGAATACGTGTCACGCAGATATCAAATACTAGCAAACTGAATACATTAATTACTAGAATGTTGGATAAAAATATATTTTCATATTTAACATTTTTAATAATAATGAAATATTTGATCAGGTTATCAGTTCGGAGGCATGAACATGTACCTGTTGTTATTTTTATATTTAGTTCGACCTTAGATTTACAGCGGTTTCAGTTGTTGTTGTTGTTGTTGGGTGCGGCTCGTTCACAGGGACCAAAGTCCCTGCGCGTACGATAGTACAGCCTTGGGGTTCCCCACCAAGACTGATAGTGGGGGTGCCGCACCCCCAAATTCGCGTACTCTTTTGTTTATGGTTGCCGGACATTCTGTAAGCCAGTGCGTAATAGTCTCCTCTTCTGTTTCACAGTGGGGGCAGATCGGCGATGTGCTGCTGTCGATTCTATGTTTGTAGGCAGCAAGACGTTGACAGTGTCCACTCCTGAGTTGGGCGAGGAGTACTGCCTCTTTCCTACTCAGGGGGACGTCGCTTCTTTGGCTGCCGTAGATCGCCTTCGTCCTTGGGTCAGAGGGAGGGGGGTCTATAATCGTTGCTTTGATGACAGATTTCGCTGCGGGCAGAGATATATACGGCTCGGGTGCCGTGGATCTGTCAGCCGCAATAACGCCAGCCGCGACGTCGGCCCATTCGTTGCCCGTGAGGCCAATGTGACTAGGCACCCACTGTAAGTGTATCCGGGTGGTTACCTTGTCCAGTCCGGCCCGTAGCGCTGAAATGGCGGAAGAGTCTCTGTTGCCGGTATTTTCAAGTGCAGCGAGAGTGGACTGGCTGTCCGAACAGATGATTGCGAAGCAGGGTTTGTCGCTTTGGTCCTCTAACCATTGAATAGCTAGGTTGATGGCCGTCACTTCCGTTTCGAAGGAGGACGTCCATCGTCGTCCTTTGCTACAGCGTTCGTCTAGGAGCAAGGGGTCAGTGGCCGTGCCGGTGGTGAAAACTGCTGCGCTGCCACCGAATTCGCATCCATCCTGGGCTGATCCATATGTATAGATGATCACGTCGGGGTGGTGGAGGGCGTCGATGGTGTCTGTGGCGTCTTTCTTCAGTTCAGCTTGGTCCGTCGTTTTGGTAGAGCCGTTGAGTAGTCGCGTGGCGACTGACCAGTGGGGGTTTGACCTCTGCGTCCATGGCGGTACTGGGGACAGTGCCATCGTGTCTCTCTCGAATGAGGACAGGCCTGTTTCGATGCAGTCAGCGGTGGCCATTTGTGAGAAGCTGAGTCTATTTTTCCATCTATGGTACACCGTGTTGCGCATGAGTTGGGCTCTGGGGTTGCGATAATGAAATATTTGATCAGGTTATCAGTTCGGAGGCATGAACATGTACCTGTTGTTATTTTTATATTTAGTTCGACCATAGATTTACAGCGGTTTCAGTGGCGGTGGCATTGGTTACGCCTCTAAATGAATCATCAGATATGCTATTTATATAATTAAAGGATACACGTTATGTTATAAATTTGTATGGATTAATATTTTGGGTTTGGTTAATTTTGTTTTTTTGATTTTTTGTTACTGAATTACCTACCAAAGTGAGCCCATAAAAGCTTATGCTTAGTAAATTCATAAAATCTCTAGTATACATCCATGAGTTGTACAATTATATCCATAGTTGGCATCGAGAGGTTTTTTGTTTTTGGTTTTTTGCTCAAATATAAATTAAATAGCATATATTAAATATATGATATATTCTATTTTATTATTATAATAATTATATACACTTTAATTAATAATTCATTTTAAAACTTTAAAATGTTATTAAATAATTAATAAATTTTATTAAATAAATAATAGTTAATTAAGCTTACTTTGTTTTTTTTGTGAAGGTTTTTTGTTTAAATATAAATTAAATCTCATATTATATACATTTAAATGTATTAAATTTAATTCATGTTTAAACTTTAATTATTAGAGTATATTATGTTTATACGTGTAGTTTATTTATATAAATAGCAAAGATATTTCTAAGGAAAGATACAAGTTATATGTATAAAATTTAATTACACGATTTTTATTGTAAGTTTTAGGTGCGTTTTTTTTGTGACATACCAACGTACCAACATACCAAGCTTTTTTTTGTAATGTACCAATGTCCCATCTGTATTCTTATACATGTAAATGAGGATTGTACGTTGGGACATTGGCATGTTACAAAAACTCAACGTCACAATGTAAAGATGGTATATATTATGAATGCATTTTCCGTAGTCATACCATCGGACGTTGGTATATTACAAAAAACGCTCTCTTATATTATAACACTTACGAGAAATCTTTGTAATTCAATTTTGTATACAAAATACCTAGATCACCACCTATATCGGGTTAATTATGATTTTAAATGATATACATATCTATGTAGCGAGTAAATTCTAATTTATATTGCATGTAATTTAATTGAGATATACAAATATTGTTGAAAGGAAACCGCGCAGTACCTAAACTATTTAGGTGATTCAATACTACTGCTAGTAGCTGCGGGTAGTAGTTATTAATTATGTTGCATATATAGTGAGTGTTAGATATAAGATTAGAAAAATCTGTGTTATTAGTAAATTAACTTGAGTATTAAGATTAGTTTTTTTTTTAAATATTAGTTTTTTTGGTTTTTTGATTAAATATAAATGAAATAGCTATTCTATTATATATAAATATTATGTATTTACATACTTTATTAATGGTAAGCGCTATAAATGACCATATATTACAAAATATAAGTTTTATATTATTATACAATTAAAATTGTATTAAATAATTATTTTCATCAATGTAAAAACCAAAAAACCACAAATAATGCTTGAAAAAACCACCAAAAAAAATCACAAATAACCAAAAAAACTGGAGCCAAAAAAAAAAGTTTTTTTACAAACTATAATTATATCTGATGACTATTTGAGAAGCGTATCCAAATCCCCCACTAAATCACAAGATAATCAATTAATTAATAAAATATTACAATGTTTTACTTGTCGAGTGCGAAAACTTCTAAAACTCATCAGCAATATTTTAGAATATTATTTTGTTTTATAAATATTTTATTTTACTAAAATCCTAAATATTCACATGCTTATAATTTGTATATGAAATCATTTAGTATATTAACACGCATATTTTATATGTAACTATTATAACTATAATCATTCACTATATATTTCGATATTATTTCGATATCATTATCGCCATTTATATAATTACGGGCAGTAATTTACGGCATATTATCGTTTACAAAGTTTGCTTTTAGTTGAACAGAAATTTTATTTTAACATTTTAAACATTGCTAGCAACTCAATAATCTTAAATAGATTTCGTGTGAGAATATCAATTATAATTAATGTATTGAATATTGGTTAAATCATATAATAATGGAATAGTTTATTCCATTTAATAATTTCTATTAACTTTTTATTAAAAATTGTATTATTAATTCAATATTTTATAAATTCTATACTTCTATTTTATATATGTGCAACACATATATTTTACGTACATCTTTTAAATGATTTATTAAGTTATATTCATTAGTAAATAATAATATATAATTATTAAAATCTATTAAATATTCAGCTTATTTAATACAAATTGTATTGGTTAAATAATTATTGAATTACAAATTTTACCCATAATGCATTTTATTTATAAACTAAAATTATTACATCCGCTTCATGGTGAACTTGAATTTATTTTTATCATTAAATTACTCATTCTTATATATAACCAATAAATAAACTAGTATTAAAAAAGACATGTTAGTATACATTTTATATATATATACTATTTACTTAATTATTTACTAATAATAATATCCTCAAATAAAGAATTTTACATATTTATTTAGATTTCTTAACGGCATTTCCCTATAATGGTTACCGCCATGTTTTATATAAAATAAATATTAAGTTTTGAATCCAATATAATAGAATATCTATTTTAATTATTTAAAATATATGCTATAAAATGTATTAAATTAATTATATAAACTTACAGTATCATTTATTAAAATTCTATATTCATAATATTCGTATTCATTTATCACTGTATTTTGATATCGTTTATAAATGAAAGAAATAGATTTAAAAAATGTATGTATATAATAATATTACATTTTGTATAGCATCTTTTTATTTTCTAAATATTCTATATTTTCATCATTTTATACTAGCATATTTTTAAATTATAATTCATTTAATAATCTTAATATAAGATTCAATACACTAGAATAATACTACGTAACAGAGTGATTACAGTACAATTATTGTACCGACATGTGGAAATGTATACATATTATTTGTAGATATACTAAGTATAATACTTAAAGTTTACGTTACTATCATTTTAATGTGTATACAACATAAATGTATGATATAATAAATAAATAGATTCTACATATTATAGTTAAAAAAAATTGATACTAAATATTTTCATGACCTCATGTGATTATTTAAATTAACTTAATAATTATTAAAATACATTTTTATTTTACAGCAGTCATAATAGATATTGAATTATTTATTAGAACTAATGGTGAAATAAATTTGTTGAAATCCTATATATCATATATATCCTGATATTAGTCAACAAAAAGTTATATATAGTATTCTCACAATAAATAAAACAGATATATTTATATTCCGAAGATAAGGACCTTTTTATAGTTCTGCACTAAACTAGTCACATTTTATTAAATAAAATAATATTGTGTACTAAGCACAATATTTGATAAGCTCACTTCGGTATATATTTATTATAATAAACCAGCTTAAAAAATCAGATTAATAAAATCAAACAACCCCAAAATATCAATCGCAATATATTTATATATATATATATATTAAATACTGTGTATATAACAAATATTTTATTCATAGTTTCATTTGGTTCGCTTTCCATTTACATTAATTCAGATAATTTTATCTTGTTGAAACAACCTTATTTATTTTGCGAAATATTTAGTAAATATATGTACATTTTATTTATAATAACTGGAACAAGAAAAAAATTAAAATTATATCATTAGTTAGATACTATTCTCTCAGATCTATGAACGTTTATAATCAGATGTGAATTCACCATAATAAATAAATACACTAAAAGAATAATTTGTAGGTATATTGTTCTAGTAGAAATAAAGTAATTGAATGAAATCAAGTGAAAAATATGATCGAAGGACATCAATGTCCGATAAATCCTATTCATTTACATCACGTGGGTGTTAAAATTGGATTTTTTTTCAAAAACGTCTAAAATAATGTAACTGATAAATTGTATAAAAACAGAAATAATTAATTAATGATCATCATAATTCATCGATTAATACCATCGCCATGTAAATATTTCACTTACAACGCTGATGATACATGATTTCAGCTTGGCGACATATATTACAAACAACGGGTATGATCGCTAGGCATAATACTTGTATTTTCAAAAATCTTATCGAGAAATGTTTTAATTGCGGAAAATTATATAAAAACTAAAAGAAAATTCAGTATTATGAAAAAAATCATAGATTTTATCATTCACCAATTATTGGATCGGTGTATTTGTTTAAATAAGAAATTAAATTAACAAAATATTGGATTCATTTTTATTTTGTATACATATATTTTTTTCAAAATAAAAATAAAATAAATAAAAAATCACCATGTTTTCATATATTTTGAAATAAAAAATATATTTGTAAGTTTTAATGAATCTCCAACGAAGGAAGGTAATTTTATAAATATATATAATATGCTTATTATCAATAATAAATAGTTAATATTAACATATTAATAAAAATAACGAATACAATATTAACATAACGATTACAAATAAAATAACGAATCAATATTTGTTTAAATTTTATAAAAAGATATATATCCCATTTTTTATATTAAAAATTTTAAAAACATGATTTAAATATTAGATATAAATAATATATAGAATTATTGTATTTAAATTTACCCAATTAATATTATATTTTTTAACATATCTAGTAATCAACAATATTAAAAATATACATCAAATTTGAAGCCCTTTAGAAGTACAAATAAAGAGAATATTTTTATTTATATTTATTATATAATAATTGTCGAAACTGTATTCCTATAATACTATTTGTATTATACTAATATTGTTCACTTATTATAATATTTCAAGATTAAGATTATACATTCTAGATTAGATATATGGTATTCAAATGAAAGTGTTATTTTATATATTGTAAACATTTTCCTTATTATTTATATTTTATCCCCTACCATATACTTTAATATTATATGTTATATTTATAAAAATAGTATTATAATATATGAATTAAAAAATATAATATATCAACAATTGTTAGATATTATAGCTATATAGTAAATTATAAATTAGTTAAAGATAAATTAATTAAATAATGTATTATACATCGCATTACTTTAATATATATTAAACTTATTAATTAAATATTTGTTTAAATCTACTTTTAAATTCCTTAATAAACATAGAATTTTTATAATTGTATATATATTTCTCAATATACTTTTTTACTTCAATAAACATTACAAATATTTAGTAAAAATATATCAATAAGGTAGTAATCAAGTTATTTTTGTAATATAAGTTATAAATTTGACAATAATATTTAAATTTGAAAAATACTATTAATTAAACGATCGTACATTAACAACACAGCCTCTCGCAACCGATATCTATACATAACTACATACTAACGCATACATATAACGCACCCACAGCCAGGCGTAAGCAGCAGAGTCAGTAAAGAAACCATGGGCAGGGTAAGAAACTCTTGTACACCTGCAGTATGGCGCGATTACTTGTGGCGTAAGATAGTCACCAAGTTCAACAACGGAGAACACATCACCGCCGCCCTCTACCCCTCGGGGGAGCTGCGGCAGGAGATGCAGGCCGACGACGATGATATCGACGTTCAGATTAAACCGTTTGTGTAATGAGTCACTTAATCCACGCGTAATCTGTCGCCGTACCCATATCATTTACATAAACAGCTTATAATATCTATATAATCAAGCAAACTGTATAATTTATTACCTACGTTTTCTAAATTTACTATGTTTTCACATATAATTGCCTATATTTTCTATACTTATATTAAATGTTTTATTTTATAGATACCGATGTAGCATACTTCTGTATACACTTCTTTTAAGAATATATTTCCATTGTAGAGATCCCGTGTATACGAATCGAGCGATCTTGGAGATCATAGTACCTTCTCTCGGTATAGAATGTTACGACGGAGGAAATGATATCGCTAAATATAATGTTTGTATCGATATAATTCATATTATATTATATCGCTAATATTTTATTATATTAACTTTTAAATTTTAAAATTAATTAAAATTTACGCTAATCTATTAATGATGACATATGTTACGTTTCCTATCGATAGGTGGAGTATCTCGATCACGATACAGTTTCCTCTTTCATTAAATTCATTTACACCGGTAAAACTAAGCAAGAGATTAAGCTAAGGAAGTTCTATCATCAGGTTTACGTCTACTTCAACATTCCTTCCAATTTACATCAATATTAATCAATCAAACAGTGTTATATTATAGTATATATATATATATATATATTATATATAATATATATATTTATTATCAGTGATATACTAATCAATGAAATGATAATCATATGGATTGTATTTAAACGATATAACCAACTGCATACTATCTGCATACTACAGTCGAATGAGTGCAACAAGATAGATTTACTGCTATCTCCGATTGTGAATGACCTTCGTGAAGGCGTCGCCACTAACAACGTACTGATGTGGATAGATTCTCTGTTCAAGAAGCTCAACCGATACCGCCTCAACAATCAGACGCCGCTTAAGAATGAGTTTGTATTGTATACCACCCGCGCGTTGTGTACGTGTATAGTAATACTCATTTTTAGAATTGTTGTTTTGATTAATAATTGATTTTTTACTTAAGCAAATATAGGATCGAAATTATAAAGTAGAAATATTTGCTAACGATAGCATACATTATTGAAATAAACAAAGAATAATATGAAATTAAAAAATAAAGAAAATTTGTACAGTTACCTAATAAATATTTTATAGTTAAGGGGGTCAAATAGGTGAAATATGCAAAAATTAACAAAATTAAATTAAATATTTTATATAATAATATTAATTTATTATATGTTATTTAGTATCCGTCAAAAAATGATAATTGAAATCTATCTAGAAATACCATAAAAAGCATATTTTTAACATATCATAATAGTAAAATAAATAGTTATATATATATATATATAATTATAATCTAAATGCATATTTTATAAATCTTATTTTATAATGTATTATAACTTATATATTGACGATTATAATAATTTAAAAACATTGTTTATTTTATTTATATCATTGTATCATGTAATATTATAAACCAATGAAATATCTAGAATCATTTAATATGAGTGTATCTATATATAACTTTCTATTTTATATTTTTCAATATACATTTTACAATTTAAGTTATTATTTGCATTTACATTTATAGTATTTACATTTATTTATAGTTAGTAGACATTATAAACATTAGTTGTTATAATGTTAACCTTACTATACGTTTTATTTGATATTAATAGCAGTTATATTAGTTTTTATAATTGATTACTTTTTTTTACTTTGTTTCACTTTAGATATGTTTCACTCGGAATAATTATTTTGCATTTAGGTGAATATAAATGAACATTTTGAAAAAACTACTATAGTTATCATACTAATTTGTGTTGCTGTATGTTAATAGCATACGTACAAAGAGTGAAATAACATTATATATTTTATAATATAATTAGTAAATATACAAATTCTATAGAAATGTTACAAAAATAAATAATATTATTTTATGTCTATTTATATATATATATAATATATTGTATATTATAAATATGATGTTATTTAATTGTGAGTATATGTAATGTAAATATAATACTATCAAATTAGCCAGATTCGATGAATAGATTCTGAGCATGGTACTTTGAATAGACAACTATATTTCCTATCCTTATACATGTAAATTAAATGGTGTAAGCTATATGACATTGCCTTAAAATCACATTTGAACAATACTTACTAATAAAAAGTCTCTTTCTATATTTATAATACATATATATATATATATATTTATAATAAATATATCTAAAATATACATCTTATAGAGTTAACACACAGTATGACAATATTATACTTTTACAATTACTTCATTATTTTAACGTATCTAACCTATTTATTCCTCATCAATTTGCCATATTATATATGTATTTAATTCATTAAGATTTACAAATTATTGTGTAATTATATTAATAATACGAATTATATTAGTCATCTATTAGAATAATAAACCACAATAGACAACTTTAATTAAGTCGATACACAATCACTGCAGAGAAACCCTACTGGACGCTGCCCTAGTCTGCGATGACGGCACTCAGCTTCCCTGTCACTCTTTCCTCTTGTCCTGCGCTTCTCCCATATTCGCAGAGAGTCTCCGGGTATCCAACACTGCCTACTCGTGCATTAACGTTAGCATTAGCTATCTACTTCGTCGTGTAGGTCGGCGCAGTTGATCTCTTTATTAGTATTGTATAGGATTAGAATAGAAAACAAATATTTATTGATGGCACATATAAATATATACTGTTTGCTATGTAAACGTGTACTACCCATTGAACTTATCACTCTTATCATTACTATCTTCTATCGTCGTTGTTTAATCGCTGCGATTAACCTACGACCCTGTGCCGCCCATCAATCGCAGGTAGAACTAGCCAGTAAATACTTACTCGAGATACTGGTGAACTTCTTGTACAGCGGTAACGTCGTGATATCCAATGAGAAGGGTCCTAAAGAGGAGAATATGATTGATGACGGTTACTATCCTCCTCCTCCTCCTCCTTATCCACCTCTCCAACATCCCTTGTACATCATACATTGGGTTGTGTTAGGCCACTGATCTAGTACATAATACATAGTTTATGAGTGACTAAACTTTTTCGATTCAGTCGAGTTTGAGTGATTATAAAGTAAGTAGTTTGTATATTGGTCCAATGAAACCCGCTCGTATACAACAACTGCAACACTATTAATAAACTAGTCATAATACCATGTTATATCTGATACATCTCTTCGCGTACAGGGATAAATATATTGTTTGAATTGATGGAAATTGGACGTCAACTAGAGATTGGAAGACTCGTACAGAGCTGTAAGAACATTCTGGATAAGATGAAATACGACCGCAAGAATAAAGCTATCATCGATGAATGTTTATAAATAGTACTAGATATAGCTTTGATATATTTTAAATCTATGTAAAATTCTATATATATATATATATATATATATATCTATAAAGTTCTATATATAAATTTATATAGAGTTCTATATATGTATATATATATACATATAGATATAACTATGAAGCTTATAATTTAATACTTTAATTTAAAGTTCAATATATATATAAGTTATTTTTATTCACAATTATTTATTAACTAAACTTCATTTATAATTTTCCTATTCTACATGTTCCCACGTACAATGCAGTATCTAAGTATAGCCACTATTACTAATAGTGAATTGGTCGATATCAATAGTGATTCACCCCCCCCCTGATGACTAACTACCTAACAATAGATTCTGATGATGAACCACTAATGGCTAAGAGAGGTATAGACGACTTCAATGATGACTCTATGTCTACTAGTATGGCAGACGATGAAGCCCTTTTAGATTCCATCAATAATGAAGGTAGTACCCACACTACTACTAACAGTCTACCACTACTACTACTACTACCCCCCTACTACCCATATTACTACTACTACCACCAGAACCACTACCGCCACTACCACCACTACTAGTATTACCCCCTACTTCCTTCACACTACTACTACTGATACCCGACGCATTCCTCGATACAGAAGCAGGTAATAGCTCGATAACTAATGAAGATCAGATACCCATTGCAGACCATGTCATGATGATCAAGGTTTCACAGTTGTATACACCAGAGTCTATAGCCTAAGGGGACATCACACCAAAATACATCTCCATATCGGCCTGTTTTTGATGTCCATGTATCGTGCTATAGTAAAAGTACTTATTTCGTTTAATACCTTTATCCGATAACGGTCAATTCATAGATTTAATAGGTAATTTATATATAAAAACACACATAAGGTTGCATCGACCTGCCTAATATCAGTGTTACCGAAACTACCCGATTTTTATGTTCGACGATAGCGTTCTGTTTTTTGGTGTGACCCCTTTAGATGTTGTTTTTATTCTAAATGTTAAGTTTTGTTGTTGATAATGTGAAACCCCCTTTATATGATATAATAAATGTTGTTTTTATTCTAAATGTTAAGTTTTCTTGTTGATAATGCGAAATCTCCTTTATATGATATAATAAATGTTGTTTTTATTCTAAATGTTAAGTTTTGTCGTTGATAACGTATAGTAACTACGCAATAACAAATATTACATCATATAACAATATCCACACACGCCGTTACAGAAAGAGATAATCACGCAAGAAGATATCCCCGAGTTACCGTTCAAATGTGATGAATTTGACTGCACAAGGTCGTTCAACACCCTTCAAGGTCTTCAGGTTCATCTACGCAAACATCAAATCATCAGAAAGACAGGTCAGTTGCTTTACATGTATAATTATAGTTCTCTCACACCAATATCATTTTACATTTGTCGAATTTCCGTCCTTTGATTTTCTGCCAAACTAATGAAACTGAAGGACATTACACTATCAACTCACGTGAATATATACCATCTCACGGCAATACCATCTATTTATATCAGGGGTCCATTATTTGTTTTTGCAAAAACCTGTTTTTACCGAACAAAACTGGCAAAAACGTCCAAAACCTATCTTTACCATGTTAATTTACGGTAAAAACTGGCAAAAACATAGTACTCATAAAATATACCTTTGAAAAAAATTGTGTATAGAAATTTAAAGTAATATTGATTCATTTATATATAAATGTTATGGCATAAGTAATATAGCAGCTCTATTTGAAAATTTTGGGATGGATTTTGAAGTCTTCCACCCTTATTCATATTGTAAAATTAACAAGTTGTTGTAAGGGAATACATTCAATTACATCATACTGTGCTATATTCACATATATATATATATATATATATATTCATTCAATTGAAACCATCACATAATCACAATATTACTATTGTACACAATTTATATTTTTTTTAAATATATTTGGGTTCATATATATAAAAATAAATATTCTATTCAGTATTTTATATTTATATATATATATATAATTAACAATATCTATTTAAATATCATGGTATAAAATCAAACAATGAATACATTCAAATAATTTCTCAATGAAAATATTATTAGTTATATTGATTAATATATATATTTTTTTACAATATTACATTTTACTAAGATAAAATAATATATTATTCGGATTACGATCAAAAAGGATGAGTTGAGGGTTAAAGGTTAAATTTCAAATGTGAAATAAATGTATATAGGCTCATTTTTGGATGTAATGAAACTAAAAAAAACCAGCAAGACAACACTAAACCCAATTAAACCAAATAACCCACAAATACCAATACAATATATACATATATAATATTAACTCGTATTTAAAATGTAACCTCTAACCCCCAACTCGTCCTTTATGATCGTCTCCCTATTATTCTATTCAATATTTTATATATATATATATATACATTGGATATGCATATTGACATATTTAGTAAATAATATTTACTCATTTATTTAAATTTCTATTTCATATTATTTATTAAAAAAAATTGTATATTTACATAAAGTCAAAATTAATAAAGGATATTTCTAAAAAAAAATACAAAAAATCTTATAATTATGATTTTAATGTAGCATTGTTTAACTTTATAATTGTATATTATCTATTATATATAAAATCTATAAGTAATATAGAATTGCAAATCTTATAGACAATATTATGTTTAATAATATAAATAATATAAGATTTAATCATATAGACAAAAATAGTGTATATAACAGTATAATATAATGAATATTAAATATAATTTCTACCATATCGAAAAATAGTTATTTTTAGATAAAATTGTATTTTAAAATATTGACGTAAAAATAAATAATAATTATACAGTTCAATATTATTGAATATAATTGACATTAAATATAATTTCTACTAAATAAATCAATAGTTGTTTAATTTTAATCCCGATTCCCTTACATTCAATTGACATATTATGATTATTTCTATAGTTATGCATACACAATAGTTATCCTAAATAATATTCAAATTTTTAACATCACTCGTTACCAGTGATATAAACTAGCATTCACAGCGTCTATATCAAATATATTTATCAAATAAAAATGCAATTACTTTTCTCATAAAGATTAAAATATAAATGTTTATGAAATATTTTATTCGAATATGAATACAAATATAATAGATTATAAAATACAAATATAAAATAAAATAAGAACAAAATATGAATATAGGTAATCTGGAATGAGATAATTTGGGATGAATGAATAAGGAAGTAAATGGTGAAGTAAATCGACATGATTTTAAGTTATAGTTAAGTGGATATCTCACAAAGTACACCATTTTACATGTAAAAAGGCAATATCAGGTTAATTAAAATCTGTGTATAAATAAATCTATTCAATAAATTATACTTATTTTTTATAAAAGATATATATATATATATATTGACACAATACAATGAAGAAATATTTATAATATTTAAAATATACACACTCATATTGTATTGTTTTCAATATTTCTATAGGAATTTACAGCAATTATTTTTTAATATATTTTTGTAAAGATAAGATTGATATTGTTTAAACCCAAGAGTTTAACCATACTATTTAATATACAGGTTTTAATCAGATGGTTTAAAAATAACAAATATTAACTAAAAATCAAAGATTATATACATATGCATGTAATGAAATGTCATTTTGTAAATATATATGTATAAATACTATTTACTAAATACCAACAATTATAACATAATTATTTTCTCAGTGTTAAATCATATTAATTAAACCTGATTATTATTCTAATATCTTATAAAATGTCTAACCAGCACTCACTGATTTCCAACCATTTAGTTGATACCAGATATTAAATTGTTTATATTACCAATACATATCTACACAACTAATAATTATAGTATTACCAAAGATTTTGCGAAGCAAAGATATACCACTCCCTATATATGCAACGTAATTTATGAATACTACCTGCGGGTACTAGCAGTAGTATCGAATCACAGAAATAGATATAGGTTCAGGTATTTTACGCTATAGGCATTTTGTATACCATATCGTATTTCGTGTGTGTTATATCTTTCCTTAGAAAAATTGTTGGTTACTATAGATAATCTAAGTGTTGGCACATTCTCTATATGTTCACTATTACCTCATAAGATTACATCATCGACCACTTTATAGGATTTCTATTATATTTTCATATATGTTATTAGTATAGATTATTATTATTATTCATAAGAAATTAAATTTAAAATTATTTAGAATAAATATTAATTACAAATATCTAACAATGTAATAAAACTATACGTTTTAATGTTAAAGATTGTTATATTTTGAAAACATGCTATTTTCATCCATACCTTACATGGAAATGATAAATAATAACTCATAGATAAACAGCCAATGTACAACACATATCATACAGTTTGACACCCACACAGTCACTAGCCTATGCTAATACAGTGTAGCAAACACTCTCACCACCACCTACCTCCTCTGTCAGATTGTATGCACGTATGTCCCATAGCTGGCTGCGACCGTATGTTCAGTATGACCTCGTCACTAAGAAGACATATATCTTGTATCCACGACAAGGAGTCTAGTAAGGACAAACCCTTCTTACCGGTACGTATACCCCCCCCCTCCCACCCCCCAACCCAGGCAAGGACATGATAACATAACGTACTAATCACCTGTAGTATACGTACAATGCTTTATTTTTATATTACAATGATTGATTACATTAACTAAATATATCTATGAATTTTAAATTAAAAACTATATTTGCGTAGAGCGATATCTTAAAACATTCATCATTTCATAATAAGGCTACTTTAAATGATACCATTAAGGGTGCAAGCTGACTTTAAAATATGTAAAAAATATTTATTACATATTATCCATGTTCAGTATATTATTTATCATATTGTTATTGTTATTTGTTATTTTATTTGGTGGAGTCCTTTCATCCCATCCAGGAACTTAGATGAAGTTTTCACTTATAACCATATATGGCTCTAATGTCCCTTCGAAGCCGCTCTCATGTTAAGGCATCCATGGTTTTAACGAGAGCCGATCATTTATTTATACACAATTATATAAGATCACTTCTAAATAATATTTTAAGACCCATTTTATAAAATTAATTAATGGTCCGGACTAGGGTCGAACCCGTGTCCTACTGCTTGTGTGTCTGACGCCTTAGCCATATTGTTAAATTTTTTTAATTATTTTTGACTATTTCTATTAATAAAGTGTTTTACTAGATTAATCGAATTAAAAACCATATGAAATTGACATGACTATTTATTTTACAAAAACTTTGAATGTCATTTTCTCAATGTTTTATTTTTGCACTTACTAAGCATACGTAAATGCCTACTACTTCTTTGATTATAAATATTATTATCTGCAATTTTTTCTGTATATAAATAACGTAATAATATATTTATTATGGAGGATATTGTATTATACTTTATATAATTAAGATAAATTATAATAAACTTCACATTTATAATAAAATAATATTTAAACTATTTTAAACTATATTTTTTACATACTATTATTGCGTAGAATAATATCTATTGAATAACAAAAAATTACTTCATTATCTTTATTAGTTTATATCCTTAGCATTTTAGCTAGAGCTATAATTAACATGGTAATCCTCAACGCCAGCTCGCACCCTTAATGAATCCGATGTCCTGTCCTCGATGATTACATAACCACCGTATACCTCTTTGCCTGACACACCTATACCCACACCTACACACTAGACCATGAAGTCGGATGTAAAGCAAACGGCGCCGCGACCGCCAGTAAAAGAGCGAGAGACCCCCGAGATGGCACCTAACGACGACGTCTCTCACAGCGTAGGCCTAGCACTGCAGACTATCAACGACCAGGAGTTCATGCTGACAACCGATGACCCGCCGCAGCAACACGAGGTCGAGCAGCAACAACTACAGCAACAACCTCAGCAGCAACAACCTCAGCAGCAGGACGACCAGATGACCGATATGAGATCTATCGCGTCCACCATCACCTCCGCCGTTAAGGACGTACAAATAGTGCACGAGCAACAGCTACGACAACAGTTCCAACAACGGCGACAACTTCAACTACAGCAACAACAACAGCTTAATCAGATAGCGGTGGATGACGACGAAGCGATAGAAACCGACGGCCTAGTTAATACCGTCGTTACGGCCGAAACCAGCGCCACCCAATCCGCAGCCGATGTCGCTATGGCCGCCACTATAGGTGAGATTGTGGGCGACGTACGCAGTAATATAGGCGTCGCTAGCGGGGCTAACGTGGTGGTGGGTGATCAGAACCACGGTATAGAACTATTGGACGACGAAGCTGCGGCTGCTGAGGCTGCCAGAGAGATTGTAGCCACTGCCCGCTACGACGAAGCTAAACTTGCCGGCTATATCCCCCCCGACCTCGAAACCATCGAAACCGGGGTCATGAGGTCGGAGAGCGTTCACGAGAACCTCATGAAGAGATATCGATGCAGAACTTGCGATGTTACGTTAGTCACTACTAGTCAATACTACTTGTGAGAGTTTATTAATGAGAAATGAGAAATGGTGAACAATAATTTTAGTAAATTTATTAGTTAGAAAGGTTAAGATGAATTGTTATAGCTGTATCATCCTAGATTAATTATTAATTAAGTTTATTAATCTGCTAAAATTAAATATATTTATGATTGATTGATAACAATTATCAACAATTATATTGTCAATGAATAATCCTGTAACTTTATAAAATTAATTTTAATTATTTTATGAAATTAAATGTTATTATTTTAACCAAACAATATCTAAAAATACCAATAAAACCCAGATAACAATGAATTAAACCCTAAATCATTGGTTTTTCAATTCAACTCTGCTCATATGACAACTAATACTATTAATGTGTACTCTACTCTCATATAGGTTTGCGAACGTAGCTAATCTAATGAAACATCGAGAAGAATTCCACCCCGACCAGACGATAAAACCCCCTACCGGCATAAACCAGTATGCCTGTAAGTTCTGCGATAAAGTCTATAGGTTTGCGTTGGGACTTCAGAAACATGTCCTTACCGAACATCCAAGTCCTTCGGATAATGTCACCGTATTGACGTGTGATCAATGTCCTCGCAAGTTTGTCCTTACCTCACTTACTTACTTAACTTATCTATGTATAACATCGCTATCAGTGTATACGAAATATTCTATATATCATATGTTCAAATTAGTATTCATTAATATATGTCATTTTCAACGGAAATTACACAAAATAATTACATTTGTGTCATAAAAGAATATATTTTGCAAATAAAAATATTTTATTTTATATTAATAATATAAATATTTATCCTTATTCAAAACATTATAATATCAATTACTATATACATATAGCTTTTCTTATTTATTTATTTAAAGTTTATAAATAAATTAAATATATCATTAAGTAAAATTAAATAAATGTATACAGATTTCACAAGATATGTTAGTAGATTATCTATATATGTATATTAATATAGATTTCTATTCAAATATATATATATATATATGCATTATTGTCAATATTCATTATTGGTAGAGTTTTAGTTATATATTTCACATTTAACTAGATCAGTTTAGCAAACATTATACGAACTTATAACCATTTCTAATTGTCAATGTGCGCTATATCCTAATTGTTGCATGTTGCCTATAGATTCTTGAGCTCCGTGAAACTTGAGAACCATGTCAACCTCATACATTCCACTGGCCCAAAACCCGAAGGATGCAAGTACGTACGCGCGTATATTATGTAATCTAGTATATAACTAATGTGCGCCGTTATGAAGCCATCTCCACAATGAAACAGATTATGCAATATCTATCACTATAACAACATACCCTGCACTAGTAGTGGACCACTACTACAAATATCATGTAATATCTACTACTACTACTACTACTACTACCATGCACCACTACAACCCTACAACAACAACGCACTACTTATGTATTATCATTACTATCACGTATCATACAATATCTACAACTACTACACCAACGAAACACATATCATACCCCGTTACTACTACTACCACCACTACTACTACCCCATGACTACTACTACCCACGCCACTAGATTCTGTTCACGAAGGTTTGCGACCAGATCTCACGCCGCAGCGCACGAACGTACGCATACAGGAGCGCGTCCCTATGCATGCTACGTGTGTAAGCGTTCGTTTACCCAGAAGTCTGTGCTCACCGCTCACATGCTCATACACACTGGAGTCAGGAGGTTTGTAATCATTGATACGTGTATCGCATTGGACACATTGAATACATTTATATTTTCGTAATCAGTTTAAGGTCATTTTAAAAATATTTTACATATATTTGATAATTTATTTAATATATTTATTTAGTATTATTAAAATTGTGTAAATAATGTTTTATTTGTCATATGTTATTTAGAAAATACTTTTATATGACCTCTAAATACTAAAAATAGTTATTTTCCATTGTAAAAATATAGAAAATATAAAACACATTCAATTATGAATATTTTTACTTCATCATTTTATTTATTTAAATTTTAGATATTTAATAGAATATATGTATCAATTTGTTTTTTTATTATAAATAATTATAATAATTAAATACATTTTTCTATATTATATTTATTATATTTTCATTATAGAAATACTTAATTTTATCTTTTTTTAATGAATAAATTTTACATTTAAACACCATTTTTACACCCATTATATGTCACTATATCTATATTATATATAGAATAATAAAATAATTATTAAAATTATTGAATATTTAATTTTTTTAAATATGACTATAAAATGTAAATCTATAAATAGAACATTGATTCTTTCAAAGTAAAATAAAAAATCATTGTATATTTTTTTAAATTATATCTTATAATATCCAAGGTAAAAGCTTGTATATAATTTATAAAATTATATTTTGTATTACAAAAGTTAACACATCCATAAATAATTATAATTGTAATAGTCATATTTGAATAAAACACATATTAAATTAATCTAACAAAATAAAATATACAAATTTGTTAATACTTTAAAATAATTTTTCTATTTTTAAATAAAGATATATTTGTGTAATTAAATTTGTATACAATTATGTCATCCAGTGAAATTAATTATGTTTTATAATATCTATAAAGTATATTTAAAATTATTAGAAAATACATAATTTTATAATTTTTGTATTATTATATTATAAAAAATATCAGTGAAGTATCATTAAAAAACATCAAAATTGAGTTTATTATCATTCAAAATAAATTTTAAAACCCAAATGAATTATAATTATTTCTTATATAATAATATAAATTAATATATAAATAAACATGAATAGAATATTGTGAAAATAAGTAAAATATTATTAAATATTACTAGTTCATGACATAGCATTTTATTAACTAAATATATTCTGTACACAAATATATAGAATTATAATAATATAAATAATATATTAATATAAAAATTATTTTTCTTAGTTTGATTAAAATACTCATGCTATCAACTACTTCAAAATTATTCGTATTGCTGTAGATAGGAAATATAACATAGATTAGATAGAAATGGATTCATAATGTAATTAGATACCTTAAAGTATACAATATGATAAAACTTAGATAGAATTATCATGTATATTTTTTAGAAATTTTTTCGAAATATAATTTAAAAAAATTCTTAATTAAATTTATTTATATTTATTTATCAAATAGTGCATATATATATATATATGTATTTTTATTATATTTTTTTTAATTCAAATTTATTTCTCGAAAAAAAATGTCTTCCAATTAAAAAAAATGTCCTATATTTTTTTATAGTTTAGTTTAATTAAATATGTTATAATTTAATTTTTTAAAGAACAAGTATTATTTTTATAAATTAAATTTATGTTTTAACTTAAATTAACCAACAAAAAACAACTACTTTAACCATACATAAGTAACCTTACATAAGTATACTTATATACATATATATATATATATATATATATATATATATATATATATATATATATATATATATATATACGTTTAAAATCTCTTGGGATTCACAGATAAATTATTTCTTATTCTATCTATCCAGTAATACAGATATTTATGGAAATATGATCTATCTAATTAAACATATTATTTCATATAGAAATTAATTTGTAAATTAAGATACCATTAATAATTATAATTAATTGTATTTCTATTTAATTTTGTTTATAAATTAAAATATTTATAAAATTCAAACACTAATTATTATTTATTAAGTGTATAACCTACATTTATACACACATACCTATCTCAAAATAATTATTCTGAGAAAACAGCAGATGATATTTGACAGTGTGAAAATCAATTGATATTATAATCTATTTCAATTAATATTCTTATTTATCATAGTAATTTACATATATACAATTATCTTTGTAATAATAAATATTGTTAATATAATTAATATATTTATTTGTAAATTGATAAGAACTACTATAATTATAATACATATTATGTATAATGTAATGTTATATCTGATATTTATTAAATAAATAAAATATTGTATTATTGATATACAATTTTATTTCCGATATGCATCTCTTTTCTGATCTATGATTTGTCACTAAAATCACATGATTTAGTATTTATGTATACAATGATGTAGATAAAAATGATGTAGAATAATTCAATGTAAAAAATTTGGTTTTATAAAATAAAATATAATAGTCAGGGATAACAAATTAAATATTGATACTTTTATTTTTGAATAGTATGGTCAAAAAACTACTTTTTATGGTATTTCTATATTGAATTCATGGCTAATAATTTTACAGATACTAAAAAACACTATTTATTTTAGAATATCATAGAATACAAATTAAATACAAAATACATTTGTTTTCATCATATTAGACAATAATTCTATAGAAAAATATCAAATTAATTAATTAAGAAATAATTATTTATAGTATGAATAGAGATATATTTTATATTTATTAATAATAGCTGATTATTATAAAATGATACTTTTTATATTTTTATTTTAATAAAAATGTTACTAATTTATTAATAATAAATAAATGTTAGTATATAATAATAAATATGAAATAGTATAAATACTAATTCTAGTAAAAGGTAAAATCCATAATAAAGTGTTAAAATATTATTAATTATAATTTATAAATAATAGAATTCAAAATTCAAAATAAAAAGCATCCGTTTTAACGAAGTTTAATAAATAAATACCATATGTTTATATGATATCATCATCTGTGCTTACAGAAATCTTAAATTTCAAAGTTAATAATGTTTTATAATTATTTATTATTTATAATATAATTAATTTATCAATTATTTATTTACACATGTTAGGGTAATCATTTTATTCATTTAAAAAATATGGCCGATGCATTAAATGAAAATTTATTTAATTTGTTTAAATTCAAATTGATATTAATTTTGTAGACAACTTCTATTTAAAATTATATAAGTAATAATCTTTAAAATGTTTTAATATATAGCTACGTTATTTATAAATTTAAAGAATTTAACAATCAAAATTCTGTAAAAAAAAATTACATATTTTGATACAAATGTTTACCAACTGGATCAGTAGATCCATAGATCACTTTATTTATCTTTATTTTAGGAGAAATTACATTTTATATACATACGTATGCAGTTTATATGTCTCATATTTAACAAACAATGCTGATATCACTGATACATTACTAAAGAAACATATCTCATATGTATTATTTACATTCTTCCTAGGTTTGTGTGTAAATTCTGTGGAAGGGCATTCTCAAGGTCACATCATTTGGACTCTCACTACAGAACACATACTGGGGAACGAAACCATAAGGTGTGATATATAATTATGTAATACCACAGGTATATTGTAATCTGCTAATAGCGATGAAACTTATAAGTTCCGAATAAGTATGCAATCAAAATAAAATGTGTATACTAATTATGCATAAGTATAAGAATTAGTATCGCAGTATCAATAATGATACTGTTAAAGATGTTCAATTAGTCTATTATTTAGTAATCGAAATAGCAGTTATTACTAGAAATAAATAAACTAATAACCCAAAATAAAATCAAATAATCAGAAAATAGCACAATTAATTTGATATTTTCAAAACTAAACATATTAAATAACAGTTAAATACCTGATCATCAGACCCTGATGTGTGTGTACATCTCTACTATGTATTACACTTACGTATCCTCCACTAACTCTATTATTATCCGCTGCCATCAGTGCGACATATGTTTGAAGATGTACACTTCCCCCGATGTACTACGTCAACATCAACGCGTGCATACCGGAGAGCGACCTTTCACCTGCGCCACGTGTGGTTCAAAGTTCAAGGTTATGTCCTGTTTCAAAACTACTACTAATACAATTTAAATCAACACTACTTCTACTACTACTACTAACATTACTACTACCGCACTACTACCACTACTACTACTACTACTGCTACTACTACTACTACTACCATTACTACTACCGCACTACTATTACTTCTACTACTACCACTACTACCCGCACTACTACTACTACTACCCACACTACTATAGTAACCCCCCCCTATATAGATGTCAGCCCATCTAGCCGTCCATCAGTTAACACACAATGGAATAAAGAAGTACTGTTGTTCAGTGTGTGGTAAGAGGTTTGCCCGTCTGCATCATTTGGAGAGACATCACATGACTCATACAGGAGAGAAACCCTTTACCTGCGAGATATGCGGTCGTTCCTACAATCAGGTACGCTACTGTTACTAGTGGTCAGGGTATCGTGAATACTATCTACACTATTCATATATTGAACACACTAACTCTAGCTTTTCAATGTAATTAATAATACACTATTTTTATGAATACAATGTATACATATTAAAGATAGAATTTGTTAACTGAACTCATCATACAAATACTGTAAACATGTTAAGTTTAATTCTCTCATTACAAATAATGTATCGTACCGTAACTGTTTAGTAATTCACATATTAAAATGAAATAATATAGTTAAATTAATATAATATAAATTATCATTAATATTTATATTTATTATATATTATAAAGCTAGTTTTAATCTTCGTAATATGATTGAACCACTCACACACATACACACTCACACACACACACACACACACACACAGACTGCCTCGCTGAAGTATCACAGACGTACAGCACATCCTGATCAGGTATCTGCAGCAGAGGTCGCCGTTAAACCAAGGTCAAGAGATTATCTGCCCTCTACTGCTCCTATGGCTATTGAACTCAAACAGGTTACACTCATTCTCTCTCTCTCTCTTTGTAGTAGTAGTAGTAGTAGTAGTAGTAGTAGTAGTAGTAGTAGTAGTAGTAGTAGTAGTAGTAGTAGTAGTAGTAGTAGTAGTAGTAGTAGTAGTAGTAGTAGTAGTAGTAGTAGTAGTAGTAGTAGTAGTAGTAGTAGTAGTAGTAGTAGTAGTAGTAGTAGTAGTAGTAGTAGTAGTAGTAGTAGTAGTAGTAGTAGTAGTAGTAGTAGTAGTAGTAGTAGTAGTAATCTTATTCACTAGTGTAGGTTATGTAATGATAGATGTAATTATTATTAGTTATTCTTAGTTATTCTTAGTTATTCTTAGTTATTTAATCAAGAAATACATAATTTATAAATAGATTATTATATATATCTTCTAATATTAGTTTAACCAGTTTATTTCTCAATGATTTGGTAAAAATTATACAACAAAAAACTTTATAATTTATTTAAAATATTAAATTTAATATAACAAATTATTCTTCTGTGCGAAATATAATTTATAAAAATATATAATCTATAACTAGCACCGTCAATAAAATGTTAAATGATATTTGAAAATATATGTTAATTGCATAATATAATATTTCGATATTTTAATCTCAAATAAACCATGAATTAAATAATTTTTATCTTCATAATATACCTTCATTCAGTAACCTTCAATATTATTTTTTAGGGAAAAATTGTTTATATTAAAATGTAATTCATTATCTTTAAAATGATGTATAATATATCATATATCATATACAATTAAGCATGAGTGCCTCAAATACAATCTATTAATATAATTATTTGAAAAATAATAAAAAATAATAAAATTGTTAATATATTTATTTTTAAATAATTTTAATATTATAATTAACTTTTCTTTATTTAATAATACATTTTATATTTTATGATGTACCTTTATAACTAGAGATGAATGTTATCTAGATAATTAAAAAAAAATAGAAACAAATAATCATAAATAAAAAAATAGAAAAAATAGAAAAAAATAATCATAAATAAAAAAGTTATTACCTGTTAAAAAATAGCCATTTTTCCTATCTTTTAAATGTAAACGCCGGCCCTTAATGGGGGTACCTTCACTTTTTTGATCATGTAAATATTATATATATAATAACACTGTTTATTATTATTTAACAGTAATATTATTATCTATTTTATATATTACATGTTATCTATAATCATTATACTATAGTCATTAATGTACTCTATTAGTAAAGATAATATTATTATTCAATTATATTTTATCATGTGTATATTATATAATAAATATATAATAAATAGTGATAATATTATTATTTATTACCCTGAAAATACAAGTGTACCTTTATATATAGAAACTTTATACCTTAGAAAATTTGTTTTCCACTTTATATATATATATGTATGTATAATATAAATATTGATATTATCTTTTCTTATATTTGTCTGCAATATTGATTCTAATATATGACCTGCATGATTATAGAATGGGACCGTGATTGAAGTATTAACTGCTGCAGATCAGCTAGATTTAGATAGAGAACTCGTTAGTACAAAGCATTGCTTGTTTATTTAAGTTATCACTCAACATGTATATACATCTAATAGAGCTACAGCTTTCTTTAAATATGATTTAATTTATTTTAATATGATATAGATTATATTTTCTTATTTTTTTAATTTTTAATTTTTAACTAAGTAAATATTATTTTTTTAATTAAGCAAATATTATTTTATACCTAAGCAAATATTATTTTTGTAATCAATTAAATATAATTTCATCTGATAACATATCGCCGTGTAATCTAATTACCACCCCGTCATCGTACAGACTGAAAGCCTACTGAACGACGTCACCAACGTACAGATGTCTGTAGAAGACGGCAGAATCCACGTTCAAGAGATGCACGACCACTCCATCTCGATGCAAACCCTCGTCTCCCACCACCAGCAACAGCAACATC
The DNA here is from genome assembly GCA_964019155.1 of Osedax fenrisi. Lineage (NCBI taxonomy): Eukaryota > Metazoa > Annelida > Polychaeta > Sabellida > Siboglinidae > Osedax > Osedax fenrisi. The sequence continues at coordinate 23,952,071 of OZ025243.1, forward strand.
AGCAACTCCACCAGCAGCATCAGTACATCACCCACGACCAGGACCACGTAGTCGACCACATGGAACAGCTGCATCACCAACAACAACAGCACATCCTCCTGCAGCAACAGCTCAGCGAAGACGTCCAAGCCGCCGGTCATATCATCATTGACCAGTCGGGTCTCGGCGGAGGTGTGGTCATCAATAACGGCCAGCCCGTCGACATCGAACATCAACAGATGGTCATCGACGGTGGGGTAGAACAATCCATTATGTCGTCGTATTGAGTTACCCCCGCCCCAATGTACATATTACCCCGCAACTAGGAGACGAGGGAGGCTGGAGCTATAGTAGGCTTGTAATCAGCCTGCGAATAACACACGCCGGTTGGATCAACCTGTCAAAGTACATTTATTATCTCATCATTATCTCATCATTATACTTATACGTGTACGTTTGATGTCGAGGAAACCATACTTAACACCGATACCATAATAACATCTTATCGCATACACTCTATATTGTATATTACTAAAGCCCAGCGCCGGCATTCATTCATTATTGATGTACACGTGATTATATAACGCCGCTGCCGTACTGACTGCGCGCCCCGTATACTGTGTATGCGGGGCGCGCGTGTGTGTACTCATGCGCAACGTAATCGTTAAGTATTCATTATCAGTTACTTTGTATATTGTTATCATATATTAGTTGGAATTCATTTCATATTTACTTGTAATTAAACATTATCTTTATAATTAATAAAATTATATTAAATAATTCTAATAACTTGACTCATATTTAATGGGTATGGAAAGAGTGGTTTTTAATTAATTTTATTTTAAATTCTACTTGTAATTTATTAATATGAAATATTAACTACTCCCAAGGTTTTATATAGTAAGTTGATATTTTTGTATTGTTGATTTTAATGTAAATAAAACAAATTATAATAACTTAATATAATTACTGTATACCTTTTATTTATTATTTCCATATGATATTTATATAAAGTATTTAATTGACCTATGATGTATTCATTACGATCAGGTATTTCATATATAAAATTATTTATATTTATCCTTGTGAATTCATAATTTTAACTTTAAAAATAATTTATGTTAATAATAGAAGTGTAAACGTATATTTATACATGGTGATGATTATGATGAAATAGGGATTAGCATAAATAATTAAATTTGCAAATGGTAATAATACAATATTTGAAAGGTTTTAGGATGGAGATTAGGAGTATATAAATAGGGACTTGTATTAAATAAATACGGGTAATTAAATTATTTTGTATTCATAAAATAATATATATATAATATTATTAATCACTTAACATGATAGCGGTTTCTAAGGGATATTAGAGTCATATGGTTATAAGTGAAAACTTCATCTATATTCCTGTATGGGATTAAAGGACTCCATCAAAATAACTTAAATGTAGATAATTTATTATACAAATACATTTATAAATTTTATATGATATTATATAAGTATTATTACAAAATTTATATAATAAATTTTATATTAAAAATATTAAAAAATTAAATTATATATCTAGCATATTAACATTTCGTAGCCTAGTTATTCAAAATTATCCTTCACTTTATGTTATAGTGAACTATATTTTACTCTAATGATTATATTATTATTGTTTTCTAATAGTATATATAATTTACACAAATATATAATTTTTACCATAGTATATTTATACATTCTTTAGATTTTTCTCATTAATTTACCCATATTTAATTAAAAAATGGATTCAAAACTAATATATATATTAATAAACCTATACATATTCGGTTGATATAATATCTTAGTTGATAGTTTGGATTTTTTGAATAGTTATAAGAATTTAGATTATAAATTAAACTATTATAAAATATTTGTCCAATGGAATATTTTATATTAGAGTCTATAAAATAATATATATATATATATATAAAACAAGTTACATATGAATTTTGTATTGTACTACATTTATTTATATTTGTATTTATTATACGAAGTATATTTATATATATAAAGTATTAAAATTATAAATCCTTTTAATTATTTTAATCATTTTTATATCACCAACAATTATTATTATTTTAATATAATCACTTTCAATAAATTCAAATCTACATATTAAACTTACTTCTTTCGATAATTATAATTTCATTAATTATTTGAATTTTAATTTTATGAATATCTGACCATTTATATATATATATATATATATATATATAGGATAGGATGGTTTATTTATACACCAAATATGGTAAAGAAAGATTACCCTCACTGGTGTTGTGAACGAACAAACGAAACGAAACAATAACATTAAATAAGGTAGCAATATAATATATAAAAATAGAGATGGAACCAGATCAACATCAAAGATTTTCCGAATTTGCTTCGCAAAATCATTGTCAACATCAAGGAGAGGGTTACTTTAAGTTTAAATTTAAATAGTCTTTGAGACTATTAGCAAATACGTGAGGCGACTTCAATCTTCGTAGGCGGTAAGGCAACATATTCCATGTAGTAGGAGCCATGCTTGTAAAGGAGCGAGAACTCATCACGTTACGAGTAACAGGTAAGTCAAGTAGTGTGGCATCAGACGAGCGCAGATGTGGGAGGATGTTGCGACGATTGAGAAATGCACGTAAGTATGCAGGTCTGCCTAGGAATAGTGTTTAATGTGTTAAGCAGAGAAGCCTAAATTTGCACCGTTTTCTAAACGATAGCCATTTCATATTGCATTGGTGGCAGGGCCGGCTCAAGGGGGGGGGAAAACTGGGCAATTGCCCGGGGCCCATAAATTATTTGAGAAACATTTTTTTAATATTTATTAAAAAAAAAATGTATAAACAGTTTTTTTTATACATTCTATTTTCTTATATACTATTAATTTTAATTAAACAAATAAAAATAATATAATAAATTAATTAAATATGATTTATATTGGCATATGAGAAAAGTGAATTTTACAAAAAGTTCTAAATTTACATGAAGATATTACGGTAACACGTAAATAAATATGTTGGAGCACATGCTAATAGTGATCACCATATACTACCTCACACATATCAGATTATCAGATGAAATATTATGAAATGAATTGATAAATATTTGATTGATAAACCTGGAAGCGATTAATGATACTAGATAAATGTATTAAAGGATTATTAACCACTACATCGAGAACACAAATATTTATTAACGTTTTTTTTATTAAAATTAAAATGATTAATAAAAAAATATTTATCTTGTTATAGTGTATATATTATTATATTTTGTAGTATATATACAGTCAACTCCCGATAAGTCGGACTCGCAAGGGACCGGGAAAAGTGTCCGACTTAGCGAGATGTCCGACTTATCCGAGATTCAGAATATCATGCAAATAATACATGCGAAGCGTAGCGTGAGTTAAAGTGGTACCAAAATGTATAATTATGCAACAATCAACAACATAAAATGTTGTATTCAATAATATTACTTACTAACATTATAATATTAATTATTTAAAGTAAATATTTCTGACAATTTATAAAAAGTCCGACATATCCAGTATAAAATCATAAAAATGACAATAATATGTGTCCGACTTAAAGAAAAGTCCGACTTATCCAATCCAACTTATCCGACTTATCCGATTAATTTAACATGGAACTAGATACAAATCCAACCAAACCAACTAAATGTGTCCGACTTATCGAGAATTCCGACTTATCCGTAGTCCGACTTACCGAGAGTTGACTGTATATGTATATATATATATATATATATATATATATATATATATATATACATATAGTTCAATTCAAATATGAGTATTCTGCTTTATAGTTTTTTTTTAATAATTATAATTAATAATTAATAGGTATACCTATTAATGAAATTCTGTAAAAAAAAATATTATCTTTTTACGAGAATATTTACAGATATAAATTATATTTATATTTATTAAAAAGGATATTATTTATATATATAAAACTAAAGGATTTTTTTTGAAATTATCTAACTAATAAGCTACTTAAAAATGAATTATTATATTGACATCACCCTCGTATATTTATTTACATATACTCAACTCAAGATATATCACATATAGATCAGTTAACAATCGTCATCATATATGCCAAGTATGGTATGATTATTTAATATGTATTGATGTAAGAATGAGATTGGGAGAAAAAGGATAGGATATAATCCCTACCTAGAGATTAATTATCACACTGGTAAATATTTAGCTAATGATTTAGTAGAATATTTTTTAATAATAATATAAATATAAAAGATTATAGAGCTCAAGATTATGACAATGTCAGCAATATGTCTGGAATATTAAATGAAATGCAATATTTCATAATAAACCATAGTCTATTGGCAATACGGACACCCTGAGCTGCGCCTTTGTTAAATCTGGTTGGGTAAAATACCGTCTCAGCTACAATTGTAGCAATATTTTTGGTTTCATACCAAATCAATATAGTTTATTTAGAAAACCTAAATATATAATATTTTAACATCTAGATTAAAGAAAGGATATACTATTTTGTATTACAAGCATTATCAAATATAATATGGTCATCACAAGCTAATGCTATTATAATATAATAACTATAGTGCATTATATTGTGGACTTCCTATTATTACATAAATTATATAATTACGATATATCTGATATTACATATATGTACTTTACATAAATTACATTAATAGAGTCAATATATTTATTCAGTAAAATGCAAGAATTTGATACTTCAATATTATGAAAAACATGAAGCTAATTACTTTGTAGAATAAAGTCGATCATGAAAGTATTGCAATTAGGTTCAATTGAGAATATAATAGCGGTAATAAAAAATATTGATATACTCATTAAATATATAGGCGAGAAAATAAATGATTATGATGAGTTGATATTGGAGTATAACAAACAAAACAAATTACAAAAGAATTAGTATAGTGATATCACATGATCAAATATGGAATTTACATCATATGCAAGTTCAAAATATTTTCTACCAATATTTGACAATTTAATGTATAATTAGGTATATAACATTTTTTTAATATATATTATACTGTATTGATATACACCTCAAAGGAGTGGACTATCCAAACACTATTAACACCTATATATAATATATGGTGGGATAGATGTATACATGTTAACATGTAGACATTTTCATCCGAATATACCTTGTATTTAATAACAAATAATTACACTTGAGAGATACGATTCTTGAAACTTAAACTTATAAATAATTTTCTATGACATTTTCTGACATAATAAATACTTTTAAGTATGGATACATTATCTTTATAATCAAAGCTAATTAATGAAATTTATAATTAATACATACTACTCATTTTTTAGAGATGAAATTGAGTAATATAAATATTTAATTATACTTATTTCAATTTTATTTTTTACTAATTTATTTATTTATTATCTTATACAATATTATATTGCAATGAATGGAAGGATGCAACTTACTATACATGTCCATCCATGGAGTGAATGAGTTCCCTCTCTATATATTATACATATCTTAAAGGGCACCTCCTTCACACGAAACATGTAAATATTATATTATTATTATTATTATTATTATTATTATATTATTAAATATATATGAAAAACTAAAATTTATAAAACTCCAAATTTAAAGATTTTAAATATTTGTACATAATTGTATTATACATAGAATAATAATATAACCTATTTTTATATATATATATATATATATATATATATATATATATATATAAATTTAATAGTTATAAATATATTAGTTATTGCTAGAATGACCCTATTAATATGTTATAACAATTATTATGGGGCCCATGTGTTTTTTTTGCCCGGGGCCCATAGTATGCTTATGCCGCCCCTGATTGGTGGGTGTCAGTTAAAGCATGATCCCGTCGCTTAAGCCTATGAACTAATCTTACGGATGAGCGAATAATTCGGTCAACTTTAATAACTTCTGAGTTCTTAATTCCGTAGAATAGAGAACAGTAATAGTCTATTCGAGATAATACTAGGGCATTGAGAAGGCGCTTAGTGATGTTGGGCGAACAATAGTTTCTAATGTGACGAATTTTTTCAAATAGAGATTAGCGGATTTAGAGATTGCATTTATATGAGCACCGTACGATAGAGTACTATCATTTAAAACACCAATATTGCGCACAGATTCAGAAGGTTTAATAATTATACCGTCAATTGATAGCACAATTTTAACATGTATGGCTATTCAATATGCTGTTATGCTGCTATTATGAGGTTATTACTGTTTGCTGGGTAGATCGTTTAAAACGTTAGCAAATAAGTCATTATCAAAATGTTCAATACGGTGTTGCCTTTTCATATCCCAGCAAACAGTAATAGCCGCATAATAGCTGCATAACAGAATATGTTAGAGTCTCAAATGTTTACATTGTGCTATTATGCTGCTATTCTAAAAATAGCAGCATAATATATTTTTTACAATTAATAGCAATATAACAGCAGCATAATAGCATGCTAAATTATAAAAAGTTATAGGAAGTCGTGAAACTATTATGTAATTGTTACTATTTTATGATTATTGATATACATTTTATTTCGACTGGTTCTCGCATAGAGCTATACATTTCTCTCTAGTTCTGTGTTCTCTTAATTTTTCAAGTATACGGTATAGGTATACTCATGGCCTCCTTTAACTTCCTTGAAGCTAAAGGAGGCCATGGTATACTGTAGGTATGCCTACTGTATACCAACTATCCCCTACAAATTTCTCATAATTTACAAGTTAAATAAGTTTAAATTTCGTTTTTTATCAAAAATAAAAATATAATTATTATAATAATATTTAATTTATTTAAATAATATTGTCTATGATTCATAATCTAGATTAAACTAGATGAGAAACATTTATGGCTAGTATATATATGATATTATGTTTCTATTATGAGGCTATTACTGTTTGCTGGTTAGCAATGATTTTGCGAAGCAACCTTATACACATATTTGCTAGTAGGTTAATTTAGTTTAGTATATATAACTTATATAATATAACTTATTTAATTTATATTTAAATTAATAGTACATTTACTATTTCATTAATTTGTACATTCTACTTTTTGGGGTGTTAACACCGCTTGCAAAAACCAAGAAATTATAAATTATAAATTGATAATAATAATCTGACAATAATTCCTGGTTTCTAGTTCATAGTTCCTGGTTCCTGATTATGTATTTCTATTTTTATACATTAATATATTTGATTATTATTGCAGGAACGCCTACTTAAATTTAAAGGAAATCGATTTCTGTAATATTTGTGCAATTAACTGTAAAAATTTGATTAAATGTAAGTATTATACTATATAATTATATACTATTTATATAATAGTTTAATATAATATATAATGATTATATCTATGTACTTATATTTATATATAATACTAACTTTATACACATTTATCTATTTATAATATACTATACAATTTTAATTCATAAAAATATTGAATATAGAATATATTTAAAATTAGCTTTTAGTGTATATTTAGTACTAAATGTTATAATAATTAACCATTACGAACTATCACCTATGATATATTTTAAATGTTATATATAATATATATTCTAAATTATATGCATTAGTGTAAACATTACAATTCATCGCAACATTTAATATAGACTATTTAAAATTAGATTTTAGTGTTATACTAACTTAGTGACTAAAGTGTATATTTATTACACAATTTTATAAAAAATAACTAACAAAATCATTTATGATATATTTAAAATTATATATGTAATGTTTATTCTAAATTATTACACTGTAAACATTATATTTGTATATATAATAACGATTATAATTATCTAATTAAATAATAATTTTCACCATGATAATTATTATCATAATAATTATGATATTTAATATCATAATCATTATGATAATCATACTAATGTAATTATTATGATAATATAATAATGATTATTGACATTACAATATTTACTATATATACAAATATAACTTTATATATATCTTATATTATAGTATATATGGTTGTGGTTCATAACCGGCGCCAAAAATATATGACTCATAGTTAATTCGATATCGGAGTAGATATAGGCGTGTCATAATTAATATAATCCGCCTATAGATATACCAAGAACACGTATGTCCTTGTATATACTACACACTGTACACGTAAAATACTTATATATATATATAATATATAATATGTAATATATATATATATATATATATTGACAAAGATACATTCTTTATATATATATATATATATATATATATATATATATATATATATATATATATATATACACACACACACATACATACACACACATGTACACACACATATACACACACGCACATACACACATATACATACACACGCGCCCATCTATTAATAGCACGTGCTCCGATATTGAATAAACTAGTAGTCATATATTTTTGGCGCCGGTTATGAACGTGTTCCGTATATATATACAACACTTTAATTCTTAATTTTAGCTTATTATTATTATAATGATAAGCTAAAATTAAGAATTAAAGTGTTGTATATATATAATGATTATAATATCATATAAACTATGTCAAATATCGAAACGAGTATTTTAAAAGTGGTTATGAATCATAACTTACATAAGACACACACTGAAAAATAAAAAATCCGTAAAAGCGATGCCTGAAATATTAAGGATTATCTACATATAACATGATTGGCCAATATAATTAACTTATGTCTATGTATAGACTATCATTCATGTAACATTCAAGTAATATATATATATATATATATATATAAAGCAAAGATTTTCCGAAGGAAAGATATAACACTTACGCGAAATCGTGTAATTCGAATTTCTATACAAAATACCCTGGTGCCACCTATAGCGGGTTACTTTTAGGAACTATGCGTTGTTTATAATGTAAATTCGTATTTAACTATACACTTTTAAAATGTTAAATAATATGCTTTAAATTAATATTTATATGATGAAAACTAAGTGTTCATTACTAATATATAACAAACAAATATGATATGTATGTTTTAAATGCTATAAGTATATATTTAGTGAGTAAAAGCTAATTTATATTGCATGTAATTTAATAGAGCAATGAAAACATTGTTGTATGCAAACAGAGCCGAACCTAAATCTATTTCAGTGATTTCGATACTACTGCTAGCAGCGGTTCGGGCTATTACTAAATTACGTTGCATGCATAGGGAGTGTTATATCTTTGCTTCGCAAAATCTTTGTATAAAGTATATATATCATGCCTACCCTATTTAGGAACATATTTATCACACAAAATATATTTGTTTACGATAATCGAGTGAAATCATTTTAATGAATTGAGAATTATATTTCTATGATTAGGGGAGTTTTCTTATATATCATTATTTTTAAATTCTCGTAGGTTCAACATATACTCATAAGATTATATTATGTAGTATATCTTAAAAATATACTACACACACGTATATATATATATATATATATATATATATATATATATATAGTTTACACTATATACTATAACCAAAGCTATCTAGCTAATGGCTTTTCTATATGTGCATATATAATATTAATGGTATATGTGTATTACACAGTGTATATAATTATTTGTGTATTGTATTATATACGTGTATTTAACATTTATATATGTATACAGTGATATGCACCGATCCCTATCCCGATCCTCCTTTTATTCTCTTATGCGATCCTTTTCCCGATCCCGATCCTACATTCGTTACCCGATCCTTTTCCGATACCGATCCTAAGTTTCTTACCCTATCCGGATCCTGATCCTGATCCCGATATTATTTATATATTTAATTAATACGATTTTATTTCATAATTCTAAACAATACATATGTAGGTATAATACCTATGTATTATAAATTGTTAATAATTGTAAATAATATGTATTATTAATATATTGTATTATATTTCAATAATAATTCAATTGAATTAAATGCATTTATTGAATGTAGAATATATGATATAGTGAATTAATATATAATTTATTTATATAAATGCATTGAATTTGATACAAATATCTACTCATTGTATAATGTACATTGCACAATGTACATTGAGTCAAAGTCAGTGGTTTACTTATATGATCTCAATTGATTAAATTCTATTATGGTAAAAATAACAATGGTTATTTAAATACCATGTGGTCTTGTAATACCTTTGAAGACATACAAAATAATAATCAATACAATATCATATATATGTAAAAATGAAATACTAAAATGTTATTAATATTATTATGAATAAATATAATAATATTAGTGTAGATAAAATAATATTAGAGTATCGTATATGCAATGATGGAAACCGATCCTTTTTTCTGGATCGGCGATCCCGATCCTCCATTGGTTATTCCTCTCGCATTTGTTTCTCACTATAAAAGCAATCAGGTCACAACACTCAAGTGATTACACTAGAACCCTTGACATATGTAATTATACTATTTTACTTTCTGTTATATTAATAAACTAAATAAACCTTATATAGGTATCCCAAACATATCTGTGTTCTTCCTATAATTAGATACAACCTGACGATAACTATCATTCTCAGTGAATAACATATTTTTCATGCGAGATAACATATATTAATTTCAATATTATATCATTTAAAATTAGTATCAATATTAATAATAATAATAGTATATATAATGTATATTATATAAATTATACCTTATAATTTTTTATTTTTAAGGCAGAGTTGTTGGTTTTTATCGTTTTTAAAAAATCAAAAAAACCAAAAAAACCAAAACAAAAACAACAAAAATCAACAATCCTATCAATATTATTAATAATTGTAAAGGTTATTTATATAATTTTTTTATAATTTATATAAATTTATTCATTTAATAAACAAGCCTGGTCGAAATAAAAATATAATTTGGATAGAATTTACTAAATCCTTGTATAAATTATACTAAAATACTTTTTAATATAATATACATGAAATATCTAATAATAATCATATATCTTTAGAAGTATTTATTACAAATAACATTCAATATAACAATTTATTAATAATAATTATTTAATAAATAAAAAAAAAATATTCTTCACAAAAAAACCAACAACCCTGATTAAAAATATTCGTAATAGTAGTTAATATATATAAATATATATTTATATATATATATTTATAATTATATAAATAATTATATAATATATATTATATATTAAATATATATATATACTTAATATATATGTATTATGTTACTGTACTTTTATAAATGTATTGACATATAAATTCATATTCTATATGAAGATTACTTACTACAACATAATGTATTTTTAAATATTGCCTTTAAATCAAATCAAACAAATACAGACTATATTATTATAATACTTATATTTTCACCAATAGTAATTATATAATGCAATATATATATATATATTATGATTACATTTTAAATTATATATTTTTATGTTGTAGAATATGGACAAAATAAAAAAAGCTCTATAATAGCTAATTGCTATTAAGAATTTAGTAATTTTAAATTATATATATATATATATTGAAACATATATATTATGAAAGAGTAATGTGTAAATAGTAAATACATTAATTTATTTTTCCTCATGATATATAATACCAAATAATATCCTATGCAATTTATTCTCGAATGTACAATTTATTTAATATAGTTTCAGAAAGAGTTAATTACATTGTGAGGTAATACAGATGATTATAGGTTGTCCTAGCTATTCACAGTTAAATATTTATATTATATAAATAGATTTTAATTAAATTAAAAACTTATAATATTTAAATTTTTCATATAATAATGACTACATTTTATTAATAATTTACAAATTTTATAATAATATATGTAAAATACTTTTTATTTCTTTTAAATTATGTTTTATTATTGTTTAAGTTATATTTAATCTATTATATTTCATATATAATTTAAGCCTAATTTCTAGAATGTAAATTAATAAGCACTAGTACTGTTATAACACTGTTCCTATATGTATTCTACAAATAATTTGAATATTAAAAACTTATCTTTTACATGTTAATTTATAAGAATCTAGTTAAAATTAGAAAAAAATGCAAAAATCTGGAAAAAATAATATTCTATGTAAGTTTTATACTGATATTTATTGAAATTAATGACAAATTTAGTTATTTATAATTTTAATATAATATCTATTAAAAAATGACTATTTGATCAATAATGTTATAATATATATTATAATATTTCCGGTGATGGTGATTTGGGCGACAGCATAGAAAAGATATTGATCTTTACTGAAGCCCTTTAGAGGAAATAACAATATAATTAATTTAAATACTTCATACGAAAAAAATGTACAACTTTCTTCTAATAAATATTTATTATATTTATAAATATTTATAAACCAAACTTTTTTATAACAGAAAAATGCCTGCAAGTAAAGGTGATGGAATGAGAGGATTGGCAGTTTTTATCTCTGATATACGAAACTGTAAAAGTAAGGAAGCCGAAGTAAAACGTGTTAATAAAGAGCTTGCCAATATAAGATCTAAGTTTAAAGGTTTATATTTATTATTTATCTATTTATCAACTATATTTAACTAGTTATTATGTAAATTATGTTATGTATAAATTAATGGATTAATTAAATTTTAAATATATTTATATAATTAAATAAATATGCATTACATTTTAATAACATTATTAATTTGTATATTTTTTACATATACTATATAATATATAGTATATATATATATATATATATATATATATAAAAGTAGTTATTTTATAAACTAATGTTTTAATATAAAAATAATTAATTAATCAAATTAATTTATATAAATAAATAATCACTTAATCATATTTATTTTATAAATTATCTATATTTATAGATATGTAAATTGTATAAGTGTAAGTATGGTACAAGTTAATCTTGGTATTTGTGTAGTACAAGATAAATAATAGTATCGGTTCATAAGGAAATAGTGCAATTCAGTGTGTATATATAAATAGTAGTAATGATTATAAATTATTTTTATTATTATTAGATATTCGATTGTAGTTATAATATCTCCTAATTCTTAATATTATGAATATATACATATATAGTATAGTAAACAGTATGTATACCAACATATACCAGCTATATGTATGTCAATACATATACATAGAATTATTACAGATTAGCTGAATATAGATTAAAGATTCAAGCACATGATGATAGTATAACCATGCTGGCAGTAAATACATATATATATATATATAGGAATGATATTTATAATCATAATAATATTATAATTATAATCTAAATATTGTATTAATACAAAATTATTAATTAGGTGATAAAGCTCTTGATGGATATCAGAAGAAAAAATATGTTTGCAAACTGTTGTTCATTTTCTTGCTAGGACATGACATTGATTTCGGACATATGGAGGCTGTTAATCTTCTTAGTTCAAATAAATACACTGAAAAACAAATAGTTTATAATATTATATATTATATTACATTTATCACTAAAATTAATTATTATAATCATTTAATCATCTATATATAACCCTTTATAGATATCATGTACTCTAAAAAATATATTATAATGTATTATACTTTAAATTATAATTTAATGAAAAAGGATATTCATTCTATTAAACATAAATGCAGATCGAAACCTACACTTATATATGGACTCAATTATTAACAAATTATGTCTTTATATATTTAATTTTAAATTTTCATTTGAACAGGGATATTTATTCATTTCTGTTTTAGTTGGAGCAAGTAATGATTTAATGAAATTAGTTATTCAGTCAATTAAGGTATACAATATTTATTTTAATTAAATTATTATTATATATAAATATCTTATACATTTTATAAAATAACAATATTAATATAATATTCTAATAATAATAATAATTACAGAATGATCTACAATCAAAAAACCCAGTACATGTTCAACTTGCAATGCAATGTATAGCTAATATCGGTAGTAGAGATATGGCTGAGGCTTTTTGTACAGATATTCCCAAACTCTTGGTTTCAAGGTAACTTTTTAACGAATGTCATTATATATTTATCACAATATACTATTTTTATTAGTAACACCTATTATAATATATAATATTGGTGAATATTCACTTCAAATATAAATAATTACATATTAGATTATGTATATATATAACATTTTCTGATAAACTGAATATTTCAGGTGTTTGTTTATATTTTGAGTAATACCAGGGAGTACTGACTTTATATAAAATGGGATAAATATAATAGTATCTAATAATGATATAATTAAGATGAAATGGAAATTATAGATAAGATATAATAAACATATTGCTTTAACTATAATTTATTTAAAATTATTCTCTAACGCATATTAAATTCATAAAATGATTCATTATTTATTGATTAAATATTTAACATAATTATGTAAAATTATTTATTAAGGTATCCCTGTCTATACAAGTAGTTTACATATTTTTACATATATATAATTTTGAAATTATGTAATATCTATTAATAAATATGTTTATTCATATTTATAAATGTTTATTATGAACAAATTAAATATTTATATTGAACTTCTTCAATAAAAAACTATTTATGATCAATGTAAAATATCATTTTAAAGATATCAATATCATATAGATAATGATTATTTTAATTAATTTCAAATCAATACCTTAAAAATATTTATAATTTTTGAATTATATATTTGAATTAAATAAAAAGTATAAAAGAACAAAATAGATGTATACAACATTTAAATATTTAATTCAAATCTAAAATTTAATTTATAAGACTATTATTATAATTACTATTAATATCTATATATTATATACATATTTGTATCTATTTTTGTTATCCTTCATCTATTATACATATTTTTTAGCTATAACATAATCAATAAACTGTTTCAGTGATGTAATCGATTCAGTAAAACAAAGTGCTGCCCTCTGCCTATTAAAACTCGTTAGAAAATCTCCAGATTTAGTGCCTATGTGTGAATGGGCATCCAGAGTTATCCACCTTCTCAATGATCAACACATGGTTAGTACAGGGCTTAACTTACTACTGATATCATTATAGTAGCTTCATATCTAACCTAGGGTGTAGTAACCAGTGCCGTCAGTTTAATAGAATGTCTCGCTAAACGAAGTCCGGATGAATACAAGGGCTGCGTATCTCTGGCGATATCTCGACTATCTGGAGTTAGTGTCCCCTCTCTCTCTCTCTCTCCTCTATCAGTATATCTGACTTATCTGTATTGCTCCGTTAGATTGTTACTACACCTTACACTGATTTACAAGATTACACGTATTACTTTGTGCCTGCTCCTTGGCTGTCCGTTAAACTTTTACATCTCTTACAGTATTACCCAGCTCCTGGTTTGTACTCTTAACTTTATTATGTAATATGTTAAATATATTATATCATTGTTTAGAGGATGCAACTGTAAGAACTAGACTGACTGAATGTCTCTACATTATACTGAACAAAGCACAAGAAGCCCCTAAATCTAAAAAAGTTTACATTCATGTCAATATATAAATTATTAGTCATCATTCTAACTTTGAATAAATAGGTGCAGCATCCTAACAGTAAGAATGCAGTACTTTTTGAAGCTATCAATCTTATTATCCACATGGATTGCGATGCTAATCTACTAGTGAGAGCTTGTCATCAACTCGGACAGTTCCTTCAACATAGGGAAACAAATCTTCGGTATATTCATAACAATACACATATTAATATATATATATATATATAATTTTATACTAATACTACGTAATTAAACTGTATGATTTATGAATGATTAACACCACCAGATATCTAGCACTAGAAAGTATGTGCTTACTCGCTACATCAGAATTTTCGCATGCTGCTGTAACTAAACATCAGGAAACTGTAATCAATTCTTTAAAGGTGTGTATTAATATTATAATAAAATAGGTATCATATATTTAATATGATGCACAGACTGAAAGAGACGTAAGCGTACGACAAAGAGCTGTTGATTTACTGTATGCGATGTGTGATAGATCGAATGCTGAAGAGATTGTATCAGAGATGCTTGCCTACCTTGAAACTGCTGATTATTCAATTAGAGAAGAAATGGTTTGTTGAAATATTTAATTTTTATAGTTATATATATTTAATTTATAATAATAGTCATACAATTATAATTATGTGAATTTAATATAGAATATATATAAATATATATATAGTAATTATTATTAAAATATCTATTGTTGAATTAAAATCAATTTCTTTAAATAGTTAACAAATTAGCAAAATTTGCAATTTATTATATTAAAAATATAATAATACAATATAACATTATTATAACATAATCTGTTCATGTATATTTTATAAATATGTATATTACATAAATATAAAATCCTGCAATCCATTAGTGTGATAAAGTGTGTTCACATGAGGTAATATTAAATATAATTAGTGCAAAAACAATAATTAAATTATATGAATTTATGAATATTTGATGTAATTATAGATTTCAATTAATTTTTAAATTATAAGCATATATTTTTAAATACGTATATTCGTTATAATTTTTATATTATAACTTATAATGTGAACATTATACAGTGTACAATGTACAGAATATATACATTATTTATATGAACTTATAATATAATATTACAAATAAATAAGTATATCAACCTATAGGTATAATATGAACTTATATTTATAATATATAGGCGTTATACGTAAATATGTACGTAATTTGTTACTCTTACATCTATATTACATCTATATTTATATCAAATATATTAAAATTAAATATGTTAACAAAATGTATGTATGATGATCAAACTGAGACACGAATATAATTAAAATTAAAAAGTAAGATGAACATTTTATTATTTATTTATCTTTTAAAAAGTATATTGAAACATATAGGCCAATAAATATGCATTTATATTAGTTAGTATACTCGTGCTTTTATTTTCTTAACTAATTGCATAAATTATCTCTTAAAATTGAACAAATTCTATTTAGAATATTTTGCAATTGTGGCAGAAAAATACATATTTTTATGATGGCGTGCATTTCATGGTTTTTATTTCACCCAATTACACAAATGGATTGCTCATGTGAACATCGCTTTAAATATGTGTTAATATTTAAATTAAAATAAATATCAATGAAAATAATACTAATATTATTCATAACTAATGAAAACTACAATATTATAAAATGAATAGAGAACAATAATACAATTCATAAATTTAAATTCATGTTAATTGTTGTAATTATATAGAAAATCAATTTGTTTTTAAAATATAGATTAATTTACATTACTAATTTATTTATATATGCTGATTATTCATGAATTTAATTGTATATAGGATATTTTTGGTTTATAATTTGTTTAATAATTATTTTCATATTGTATTTGATTATATCTTTGTTTTATATTTCATTATAAATATAATGTATTATTTAATATGAATATTAATTTTATTACACTATAATTAACTTTAAAATAAAGTTATTGTATACTAAAATATTAATACAAATGTTTAATCTTTAATAAAGGTATTAAAGGTAGCTATACTAGCAGAGAAATATGCAGTAGATTACACATGGTATGTAGATACTATATTAAATCTCATTAGAATTGCAGGAGATTATGTCAGTGAAGAGGTTAGTGATCTGTATAATGTTGTGATCATATCTCATACACACATATTACAATAGGTTTGGTATAGAGTTATACAGATTGTTATTAATAGGGATGATGTTCAAGGATATGCTGCTAAGACTGTCTTTGAGGTATCATCACTAATTATTACTTTTATATTATTACTCATATAAACACAGATTATTAATATATAGGTATAATTTGTTTATTTTTTATATAATATACTTTATTGAAATAGGCATTACAAGCTCCAGCTTGTCATGAAAATATGGTAAAAGTTGGTGGATATATTCTAGGAGAATTTGGTAATTTGATAGCTGGTGATCCACGGTCTAGGTTCATTATTCAATTTTTAAATATATATGATTATATTATCATAATTATTATTATTAATATTAATATCTATTTTACAGTCCAACAATTCAGTTTGATTTATTGCATAGTAAGTTTCATCTATGTAGTATAGCTACCCGCCAACTCTTACTGTCAACTTATGTTAAATTTGTTAATCTATTTCCTGAGATTAAAGAAAAAATTCAGAATGTTTGTATGAAATTATTATTTTATTTATCAATATTATTTATTTTATATATCAGGTTCTTAAAAATGAAAATAATTTGCGAAATGCTGATGTTGAATTACAGCAAAGAGCAATGGAGTACTTGAAGTTAAGTACAGTGATTTCCTCTGATGTTTTAGTTAGTAAATCAGTTATTAGTATACTCTAGACATACATAGATATATAGAAATTATTATACATTTCCAAATACAGGCAACAGTATTAGAAGAAATGCCACCTTTTGCAGAAAGGGAATCATCCATTCTTGCAAAATTGAAGAAAAAAGCTCCAGATGGTGCTGCTGCGCAAACAGGTATATATATATATATATATCTCTCTCTCTCTCAATCTCTCTCTCAATATCTCTCAATCAATATATGTATATATTTATTTAAAAAATTATAAATAAAATAATTATTTCAATAAGGAATGCGAGCATCACTAAAAGAATCTGCAGCTGGACCTGCTCCAATAATGGCCTTGCCATCATTAATTAAAGATAAGGTAAGATAAATTAAATTCCTGTAACATTTATTTATACATTATTTAATAATTAGGAGGAAACACCAGTTGCAGTTGCAGTTTCGATTCCAGAACCAGTTGCATCTGCTGATTTGCTCGGGTTATCCATTCCAAACTCTTCTGATGATCTAACTTCAACTCCAGTTCAGAGTAATACAGATATTCTTTTAGATGTATTTAGTTCATCTAAATCTCCAGTAACAAATACAATGACAATGGATACACCAGGAGTTACAGATTTCTTCAATAAGTATGTAATTAACTTATAACTATGTTATTTATATTAGATAGTTTTAATTTTTAATATAATTTTAGATTTATTTGCAAGAACAATGGAGTAATATATGAAAGTGATCTTTTACAAATAGGAGTCAAGGCTGAATATCGACAAGTTTATTATTGAGATTATCTTTATATTTATATAAAATTATATCATAATTATATTATTCCTAATTCAGAATTTAGGAAGATTAGGATTATTTTATGGAAATAAAACTCAAGTTACTTTTACTGACTTCAGAACTACTATTGATTGCTCACCAGAATTACAAAATCATATCCTTTTTATAATAATTAAATATGTTTTCAATGTGTATTTATTACAATTTATTATTTATTATTGATTATCTAGTTATCCTTAACCTTTAACACAATTGAAAATTCAAGCAAAACCGATGGAAGAAACTATATCTGCTGGTGATCAAAAACAGCAGATGATTAATATCGAATGTCTTAGTGAATTTGATGAAGTATTGAAGCTGCAGATACAATTTATGTTTGTCATTAATTTACAATTATTTTTCTTTATATTTTATATCAGATATATAACATCAATATAATGCTAGAATATACTTTAATATTTTCCACTAATTTTCTATAATTTTAGAATTATATATTTTTTAATATTTAATTTAAATTTTAATACAGATTTGAACTTAATTATAATATATATATATATATATATATATATAAAACTAAATAAAATTATCACAAGAATTAATATGTATGTAATTCTAAGAATAATTCAAATATTATATTAATTTATTTAATAAGAAAATAATAAGACATTAATAATAATAATAATAAGGAAATATAGATGTATTTTAATGAATGTTCTCATATCATATTACCTAGTTACTTTATTTACCTATAGCATTAATTGTGATTGTATTATAGGTATTCCGGAACTACACAAAAGTTTACAGTACAGTTACCTGTTATTATCAATAAATTCATTGAATCAATAGAGATGACTTCTGATAGTTACTTTGCAAGATGGAAGCAATTATCTGCGTATGTATTAATATTCATACCTCATTACTAGTTTAATAAAACATACTTCAATATAGTCCTGAACAAGAATCACAGGCTATTATTAAATCTAAGCAATCTATGGATGGTGATAACTTGAAAACTAGAGTTAATATTATAATAATATATAATATATTATATTAATATATAATATATATACATATAATAATTCAAATATATTATAATTATTTATTACAATTATTATTACTTTATAATTTGTTAACACATACATTTATTTATCTTAATTTATAATATTTTTTTATTAATATTAGTTACTTGGATTTGGTATAAGTTTACTTTCTAATGTTGATCCTAACCCATCGAATTTCGTATGTGCTGGAATAATTTACACGAAACTTGCACAAATTGGCGTTTTAATTCGTTTGGAACCTAACGCTCAAGCTGAAGTTTGTATACATTAATATGTTTATAATAATTTCTATTATGTATTGTTTTAACAGATGTACAGATTAACTGTGAGATCAAATAAAGAAATAGTCTCCAAGAGAATTTGTAGTTTATTAGAATCACAATTGTAATTTCGTTGTTTTATTAGAGGCATTAAAACAATAAATAATAAATATTGTATATAGATGTATTAATAAAATAAAATTAATCAAATATATTATTAATTAGTCAATTTATTATTTATTTTAACTAATATTATTTTAACATAATATATTTATAAATACCAATTTTATTAAATTAAATTTTCATATAATGTATATATTTTTTAAAATACAAATATTATATTCATCCTGAATTATAATATTAATAAAATAGTTAATAGGTTGATTTATATTTAGTTAATAATAATAACCTATATTTTAGACAAATATAAAATTATGATTATAATTAACAGATCATAAATACTGATTATTGGTAGATGAATGATTTCTAATAAATTCTTTGAAATATAAATATATATAATATTATAAATAGTGATTATATTGAACTATATTATTCTTTCTTTTATCAATAAATATTTGTAGATATCATTAATTAATATATATAAAGTATATTGTTATTTATTGAGTTTAGTATGGATATATATTTTCTTAACTATTTAATGTTGACTATCATTATTATATTTTTCTACTATATATTTAAATTTCATATAAAATATAATTTGCTTCTCATTGATACAAATTAATAAATTGTAGTTGATGATAATTGTTTTATTTTTTCTAAATCTAAATAAATACATATTGATTTGGAATAGTACATGAGCACACTCAATAGTAGGTATATATTTAATAAAGTTATAGCATAGTTAAATATAATATAAAATTTATATCATTTCAAGCTACCATATAATATTTATATATTAATATAATATAGCTAATATTTTATATAGTTAAATTGGCATAAATTAACCTACATACTTTTATAAGCAAGAAATTGTATATAGTTCATTATAAAGATATAAATATATCTTCACCATACTTTTAGGTTTTGTATACAACAAATCAATGATAATTGAATATTTTAAATTATGAGTGATGAGCCTCGATATATTACATAATATAGTATGTGAACAAATAGTTTATTACTTGATTATGTTTCAATTGCCATATTAGATTCATCATATGTCTGTAATTCCAAAAATGTGAAATTTATTTTTATTAATATATCAATATAGCAATCCGAATTATTATTAATTGATCGTGTATTTAACAAGAAAGCTTCATATGTACATTATTAGTACAATGTAGTTCCAGTCTTGGTATATTATAATAGTAATATAAACTAGGGTGAGTGTTGGTATATCTTGTTTTACGTCAACGTCATGAATTCACTAAATTTAATGAGGTAAGCTATATATATAATAATAATTATAATCTAAGCACATTGATGTATCCCAGCTAACAGTAATAGCCTCATAACATAAACATAATAGCCTCAACTGTTTACATTGTGCTATTATCTTTCCATTAAAAGTATATTATGCTGCTATTAATTTGTAATGCTATTATGCTGCTATTATGTTACCATTACAAATCTATTATGCTGATGTTATGCTACTATTAATTGTAATACTATTATGCTGATATTATGTGGCTACTATTATAATAGCATCTTAATATCATTATAATAGCAGCATAGTATACTTTTAATGTCAACATAATAGTATTATAATAGCAGCACAATATAATTGTAATGGCAACATAATAGATTTTGAATGGCAACATCATAGAAAAATGTAAACATTTGAAGATATTATTGATGCTATTATGCTGCTATTATGAAGCAATACTGTTAGATGTGATATTATTCATAGGATGCTGTAACATATTTACTGTCGATGATTTCAACATAATATATTAATGTTGTTGATCTAATAATATATCTAGATCTATTAACAATATATGTGAGTGATATTGAGTTTATCATTTATATGACATATTTACAACATTTAATTACACTATCACTAGTGTATGATCATAGAAATAGTTTAGATAAGTAACACAATTTAGTAAAGATTTTAATAGTGAATTATATATGAATGCTCAGAGTTTATATATAGATAATCACGGTGAAATAATGTAAATTAAATAAAATATTATATATTGTATTATGGTCATTTTTAACCTGCAAAAATAGTGATTAAATATAATTAATATATGGTTTTTATAATGTATTTAATGTAAACTGTTTTTAGAATAGAAAACTATGTATTTGGTGTATTTTCTATATATGTATATTTATTATGATAGTCCATATTATTAGATAATATTGTAAATACATCCTAATTGTAATTATCAAATTCTAATCATAGATGGTTGTAAATAAGGTTTTTTGAGAGATAACAACTTATTAGTCAATTTGAAAATGCGTAGTTTATCAGGAACAAGATCGCTTATAAGTTATATCCCTAATATAGTAACTATATTTTGCTTAGTAAATTGCTTACTTTTAAATATTACGTTTCTCAATGAATAAATATATAGAATATGGCAAGGATAGGTATGTTATTTCAGAGTTATTGTTTCAAGGAAATGATGTGGGAAATATAACATGAGGTGTCTGCATGGAGAGTGGCTGGTATGGTTTTGAAAATGGAGAATGACAATTGTTATTAATTAATAGTCGCATATGGCAGAATATAAGTCATCTAAAATTAGCATAGAATTAATATTATTTATGGGTATGTATGTAATAGGGGTTTAAATGGGATGTTGTACGATCTGGCAGACACAATAAGTGGGGGCCTCTTATGCCTTTATTAAAAGTTAAAACATTCACGCGGTATACCCTGTTTAAACTAATGCAGAAGGTCGAACGCGTCTCGTCCAATGCGTCAAATCTGGCACTAATTCCCCGTTACTGACTTATAGTCGACCCGGGAGAGCTAAAGTCTATAGGAATATACCCAAACAGAAAAACACTACTTGGCCTGTTGTAAGCGGTCGATTATCCTGAGCATCAGCAGGATACTTATTGGAAGAGGCGCATTTATATGAAATAATAAACTCCGAAGATGTGTGATGGGTTTTAACCCAGTAAATGACAGAATTACCACAATACGCATACAGTGTAAACCCATAAACATAACTGTAGTTCAAGTATACGCCCCGACATCCAGCTCAGAGGAAGAGTATATATACACTTTTTATGATACAGTACAATATGTAATAGACCAGACACGTAGTGAAGATAGTCTTTATATTATAGTAGAATGGAATTATAAGGTTGGAAAAGATATATCAAATGGTATTACTGGTAACTTTGGTCTGGGAAAGATAAACGAGCGAGGTGATCAACTTGTAGAATTTTGTAGTGGAAATGACCTTCGAATCATGAATACATTCTTCAAGTTGCACCCACGGAGGTTTTATACCTGGAGATCGCTGGACAAAATTACTAGAAAACCAAATTGAATATATTTTATGCAAGACTAGATGGAAAATCAGTATTAAGTAAGTTACAACACTACCTGGAGCTGATTGTGGCACTGACCATAATTTGCTAATAGCAGACATCAAGATCAAACTCAAATGAATACAACGATCAAAGAAAACTCCAATATATGATGTTGAAAAAATCAGACTTGACTACGGTGTAGATATAAAAATAGGTTTAACTAGCTCACAATAAAAGATAGAAAACTTGAAGAACTCTGGAATTATATTAGAAATATACTAAAAGAGACACCGTATAAAAAGGTGCCAAAAGTAAAAATAAAGAATGTTTCTAAATGGCTGTCTGAGGAAGCTTTAAAAATTGCACAAGGGCGAAAGGAAATGCGCAGTAAAGGAAAATATTAAAAATATAATAAGCTAAACGCAGCCTTCCAGAAGAAGGCAAGGCAGGATAAAGAGCAAAGCATCATAGATAAATTTAAACAAATTGAAGATAACTACCAATAGAACAAGCCGGGTTTGAAGAGGTAGAGGAACTAGAGACCACAATGCTAACTTGAGATGGATGATGGAAAACGCTAGAGATAAAAGAGAACTCTTCATGTGCTTCATTGACTACAAAAAGGCATTCGACTATGTAGATCATCAAATACTATGGTGCACTCTCAAAGATATGGGAGTTGATAGCAGGGACAAAATATTATCTCATAGAGCTAATTACAAAAGTAAAAAGAGCAAGCGAAGAAGCCGGATTATATTTATATGTCAAGAAAACAAAGGTGATGACTACAGGTAAATTGGACCATATAATAATAGATGATAACAATATCGAAATCGTTGATAGATTTATCTTCCTGTGAGTCCTAATTACAAATGATGGAGTTACCGATAAGGAGCTACGAAGAAGGCTGGTAATGGGAAAATGTGCCATGGGAAGTCTGAAACATATATTAAAAGATAGAGGCATTAGACTAACGACACAAATAATGATTCTTCGAACACTAGTATTTCCAATTATCCTTTATGGAGCAGAAACCTGGACTATTAAAAAGTCAGATAGGAAAACAATTGATGCTTTTGAACTATGGTGCTGGTAGAAACTGATCGTAGTTACCTACTTAGATAGGAAAAGAAATACTGAGATAATTGAAATAATACAACCTAAAATAATGCTCGAATCCAGAATTGTCAAGGCTGCCCTATTTTTTTCGAACACGGTGTTATATCAGATATGATGGAATTGAAAATGATGCTGGGAAGAATGGAAGGTCGTCGATGAAGAGGCAGACCACATTGCACCTGGCTAGATAATTTACAAAAATATCTCTCTAAAGATATTATGAATCTACGACTATATTCTAAAGACAGGAGCGGGATGGAGAATAGCTACCATGGACGTCGCCAGGGGTCGGTTTCGACTAGACAGCACAAGGTAACAAGGTATGTAATATTTATTTTCTGAAGTAATACTAAACTATTATATATTTAAATAATTTATAATATTTTAAACATGGAAAACGCTGGTATTAAAACGGTTAATAATCTATATTAATATATTTTATATTAATAGGGAGTTTTATGGCTGTAATGATGGAGACGATAAATACTATTGTTATAGTTTATTAATAAAGCAAACAAACACCCTTTTTCATTTACGTAGTCGGTCACTTAATTAATTCAGCATCGTGACTTCTTTCACCTGAAGGCATCAACTTCATATATTCGTTCACTTGAATAGGTCAGATATTTAGAATTATTTCACCTGAAGCAGTGCCGGATTAAGAAAAGTATGGGCCCGGGGCAAACTTAATTTATGGGCCCCTAATTTTTATAATTTAAAAAACATATTAGATGTATCTACAATATAAAAATATATAGTGAATTTAGGGCAACTAACATCTTTATGGTATAGGTACGACGTACCTGGTACGCATACATGTATAATTTTTATATTTTATAAAGGTATATTTATAAACTATAGTTTAGATTATAATTAGTTTGAATAAAAAAGAGTTTCTTAATTAAATATTTATTTTACGTTTTTTATTTTTTGAAAAAATATTAATTATTCTTTCTTGATCAATTTCTTTTAATACACTTGACTCCAATGATAATTATACTAATCCTGATCATTTTTCCTGTGTGAGCGAATTTCTTAAATAATTTTTTACTAATTTTTACTAATTTTAAGTTTAGAAAAACTTCTTTAAACTGTACTATTTGACACCATTAGAGATAGATATATCCTATATACAATTTCAATATTAGGATAAACATCTATAATTTCTCGAACATATTTATAATCCGATAGTACTGTATTTTGGGTAATTGTTTTATATCTATCAGATTCGATTAAATATTTAGAGAAATATATTGTCTCGTTTATTAATTCATCATTGATATCCGTAGAATATTTCTTTATGAGAACTTTACAATTATTTGTTATTTTTGATGCGCTAATGGTCCTCAGATTTCCTATAAACCCAAATAGTGTATCCACTTCATCATATGCATCAATCCTCTGCTTTAATGCAACTATATATTAAATATTAATTATAATTATCATAAATATATGTTATCTAAAATAATCATTATTAAAAAATATATATATATACTATAGGGTGTACCTATAATTACCAATTAAATTGTCAAATATATGTAGAAAATATTCATGTTTAAATCTTTCTTTTGGTGTAATACTCTCATTAGTATGCAATGGTTCATCATCGAAATATTTCTCTGCAATTTGTATTCGTTTTTTAGATTCATTAAATTCTGCCTTACATACATGTTCAGCCATACATAGGAATAAATTCCTCATGATTGTTTCTTTTCTCATCTATGTAATTTGATAGACATACTAAATTATTGACGGCTACCATAAACTAAGTTGAATTCGACTGTAATAATTTGCTTACTGTATTTATTCTACATAGCAGAGCCTTCAAAATTTTGCATAGCAAAACAGTTTCAAATTCATTCATTCTCTTATATAGAAATTCAGCTCAATTAGTGATAACGCATTAAGATTATATTTTTTCATCTGGATTATTACATCTAAAACGATTGAATATCCATCAGAAAGTGCGCTTACTGCATCATTATGTGAAGACCATCGTGTATACATCGGTATATGCGGTATACCGCACAATCTCTTTATTATAACATGTCCAGCTTCCTTTAATCTTGAACTTAATACATTCCATCTTTTAGTTGTACTGAAGAAAGTGTACGGTCTTTGTATAAATGCAAAATATGATGATACAGTTGATGATAACTCCACTGCATATTGACCAACTAAATTTAAAGAATGGGCAGCACATGGTATCCACATTGCTAATGGATTATTATTTTTTTATATGGGCTTGCATCCAATTATATCTTCCAGACATGTTACTGGCGTTATCATAGCTTTGTCCACGACAATTCTTTATATTAATTACATTTTTCTTGAATTATTTCAATAATACATTAGTCAAGTCTAAACCAGTATGGGAATGTATTTCTACAAATGTAATGAATCTTTCTACTATTATATCATCTTTTAAATATCTGACTATTATTGTCAATTGATCAACATGGGAAATATTAGTCGTGGAGTCAACTGATATACTGAAATATTAGGCATTCTTAATTTCTTTTATTATAGTTGATTTTACTTATTCAGCAAGTATTACAATTATTTCATTACAGATAGTTTTAGATAAGTAATTAATATGACCACTACCTGTAAGAATTTAAATAGTTAAATATCATATAAATATATATAAATTATAGATAATGTAGGATAATTTTAATACAATTCCTAATACAATTTTGAAAAGTATATACATATATTTTATATATTATAATTTATATTTATATAAATTAAGTATTATACAAACCTTTAGCAGAATACTTTTCTATATATGTAGATAAAATAGGATTATACTTCGATAATAATTCTAGTATACCCAAATAATTTCCATTATGATTTGAACTAATATATTGATCAGAGCTTCTAAATGCTAAACCTCGCTCACATATGAATGTGATAACATCTATAGTTCTACTCAACACATCTCGCCAGTATCGTGTTTCATTTTATATTTGTTTAATCAGGTATTATCTATTCTTTATATACTGATAGACCAATTCATCGTTGTTGTATGTGCTGATCTATGGTTATCACTATTTTCGTGAGCTGACACTTTTTCATATACATGTTTCCAATCATTGTATCCTTTGGTAAAATTAGTTAAATTGCTACTAAATAGCTTACAAGTAAAGCAATAAATCATATGTGTTTTAGGTGAAAAACACAACCAAGCTCGTGATATAAGTTCACCATTAGTTAGTTTTTTGAATACAAGAGGTGAAAGCTTTCTTTTGTTAGTTATTGTCAAATCCAGATCGGAATCATGGTGTCTGCAATCATAACATTATTAAAAAAGAGCCCCAAGTAATTATTTTCAAATGATAATTTCTTTAATAGTTGGTTATTATTCAGAAAAAACTTATAAAATTAACTATAATATTATTATTTTTATCAAATGTATGGGCCCCTAGAAATGTGGGGCCCAGGGCATTTGCCCACTTTGCCCCCGTCTAAATCCGGCACTGACCTGAAGTCATCAATGTAATACATTCTTTCACTTTAATACTTCAGATATCTATAATTATTTCATCTGAAGTCATCAACGTAATAAATTCTTTCACTTTAATACTTCAGATATCTAGAAATCTTTCATCTGAAGTCATCAACATAATCAATTCTTTCACTTTAATACTTCAGATATCTAGAATTCATTCACCTGAAGGCATCAACGTAATAAATTATTTCACTTTAATACTTCAGATATCTAGAAATCTTTCAACTGAATGCATCAACGTAATAAATTATTTCACTTTAATACTTCAGATATCTAGAAATCTTTCATCTGAATGCATCAACGTCATAAATTCTTTCACTTTAATACTTCAGATATCTAGAATTCATTCACCTGAAGGCATCAACGTAATCAATGCTTTCACTTTAATACTTCCGATATCTAGAATTCTTTCAACTGAAGGCATCAACGTAATAAATTCTTTCACTTTAATACTTCAGATATTTCGAAATCTTTCACCTGAAGGCATCAACGTAATAAATTATTTCACTTTAATACTTCAGATATCTAGAAATATTTCATCTGAAGGCATCAACGTAATACATTATTTCACTTTAATACTTCAGATATCTAGAATTCTTTCACCCGAAGGCATCAACGTAATACATTATTTCACTTTAATACTTCAGATATCTAGAAATATTTCATCTGAAGGCATCAACGTAATAAATTATTTCACTTTAATACTTCAGATATCTAGAAATCTTTCATCTGAAGGCATCAACGTAATAAATTATTTCACTTTAATACTTCAGATATCTAGAAATCTTCCATCTGAAGTCATCAACGTAATCAATTCTTTCACTTTAATCATTCAGATATTTCGAAATCTTTCACCTGAAGGCATCAACGTAATAAATTCTTTCACTTTAATACTTCAGATATCTAGAAATCTTTCATCTGAATGCATCAACGTCATAAATTATTTCACTTTAATACTTCAGATATCTAGAAATATTTCATCTGAAGGCATCAACGTAATAAATTATTTCACTTTAATACTTCAGATATCTAGAAATCTTTCAACTGAAGGCATCAACGTAATAAATTATTTCACTTTAATACTTCAGAAATTTCGAAATCTTTCACCTGAAGGCATCAACGTCATAAATTCTTTCACTTTAATACTTCAGATATTTCGAATATTTCATCTGAAGGCATCAACGTAATACATTCTTTCACTTTAATACTTCAGATATCTAGAATTCTTTCAACTGAAGGCATCAACGTCATAAATTATTTCACTTTAATACTTCAGATATCTAGAAATCTTTCACCTGAATGCATCAACGTAATAAATTATTTCACTTTAATACTTCAGATATCTAGAAATCTTTCACCTGAATGCATCAACGTAATACATTATTTCACTTTAATACTTCAGATATTTCGAATCTTTCATCTGAAGACATCAACGTAATAAATTCTTTCACTTTAATACTTCAGATATCTAGAAATCTTTCATCTGAATGCATCAACGTCATAAATTATTTCACTTTAATACTTCAGATATCTAGAAATCTTTCATCTGAAGGCATCAACGTAATAGATTATTTCACTTTAATACTTCAGATATCTAGAAATCTTTCAACTGAAGGCATCTACGTAATAAATTATTTCACTTTAATACTTCCGATATCTAGAATTCTTTCAACTGAAGGCATCAACGTAATAAATTCTTTCACTTTAATACTTCAGATATTTCGAAATCTTTCACCTGAAGGCATCAACGTAATAAATTATTTCACTTTAATACTTCAGATATCTAGAAATCTTTCATCTGAAGGCATCAACGTAATCAATTCTTTCACTTTAATGCTTCAGATATCTAGAAATCTTTCATCTGAAGGCATCAACGTAATAAATTCTTTCACTTTAATACTTCAGATATTTCGAAATCTTTCACCTGAAGGCATCAACGTAATAAATTATTTCACTTTAATACTTCAGATATCTAGAAATCTTTCATCTGAAGGCATCAACGTAATCAATTCTTTCACTTTAATGCTTCAGATATCTAGAAATCTTTCATCTGAAGGCATCAACGTAATAAATTCGATCACGTGGTTAAGTAAACGTCATGACTCATGAACATAGATAACGAAGTCACTTCGTTCTCTATGGTCATGCCTATGTATACGATACCATCGCCCAATAGCTGACCACTACACCTACAATTATCGTTATAGTACCTACCACGTATATGAATAATGTTGATAACACACGAAGTCATGTCAATCATACACGACTGCCACATCGGTGTCCGCATGGGCATGATACGTATCATTGTTTACTTATTACTAATATACAACGTCAGAGTACATATATATACATACACCACTATTGTCGTGGTACTCGCGTGCTCGGAATTCCATATCTACTTCTACTTCTAATTCTACTTCTACTTCTACTTCTACCAATCATGAAAGACGACTGAACGCCTATTCGGACTTTCATATCCACTTATATCTCCACTTCTACTTATACTTCTACTTCTACTTCTACCAATCATGAAAGACGCCTGAACGTCTATTCGGACTTCCATATCCACTTCTACTTCTACTTTTACTTCTACCTCTACTTCTACTTCTACCAATCATGAAAGATGAGTGAACACCTATTCGGACTTCCATATCCAATTATATTTCTACTTCTACTTCTACTTATATCCATAATGAAAGACTTGTGTTTCTATACACAATAAGTAATACAGGTGTTGTACAATGCCTCTAGGTTATTAGATGATCACCCCAATATGGGTATATAAATATCCTATCGTATTAGTTTACTAATACCCTATAGGGTATTTATACAAACATATTGGGGTGGTATATAGTTTACACTCATCTGATACCCTTAGAGGTATTATACAACATCTGTATTACTTAGTGTGTATAGAAACACAAGTCTTTCATTGTGAATGACAATATATATGCAAGTGAAATACTTTATGACGTCGATGCCTTCAGGTGAAAGAAAGTGTGATATTGACTTACCCACGTGATCGCCTTCATAATATCGTAACTTGATTGACAGCTGTCAGTTGCGTGTTCATCGTGATGTCAGTGTCGTATCTCAATTGGCTGTTGATCAATACATTGCCAATATTCGTTTTTAGTAATGGAGGTCTATGTACTTTCGGAACAACTGTTGGAGTGTGTGTATGTTCTATCGTTGACTTGCGTAGCATCAACACAGCGTGGACTATACTCCATTTCGGTACGTGTACCATCGTGTCTATGTGTCTGTTGTCGGTTGTCTGTGGTAAGCGGTTTTGTGTTACTTTCGTATATTACTGCGTGATCTATAATCGTGGCATGTTCCGAAACTTCGCGTTGTCATGGCAACTTTATGTTGTGTAGTTGTGTAGATCGTAAGGCGTACGCGGTGGTCTCCTTTGTCTTGTCTTGCTGCAGAATGCGAACCATGGTTCGGTTCTGTTTCCTCATAGTATTACGATTCTCATAAATGTCCGTATTTTGCTTAATAACTTAAAATTTAGTAGTAAGTAGATATACAGCTTACGAAAACAGAAATAATAATATAATGATTTATTTAAAAGGTATTTTTCTATTGTTATAAATGTAAAATTTTAAAACGTTATTTAATTAGTTATTTAACAAATTACACATTTTTTTAAATAATGCTTTAAAAACGACTATTTTTAATAAAGTAAGGTAATATAAATAAGTTTGTAAAGATTACATTTCTTACATTCGAATATGTCGCGAGTATTTGTGAATTCGTACCTCCGTGTGGAATATTTGCATTCTAGTCTGTATATCCGTATTACTGTGAACGAATACACGAATGAGTAAAATTGAGTGATTATTTATCAATATTTTATCAAGTAAGCAAAGTAATTATTATGTTACGTTACAGTTATTCTACTAAATGTGAATGGGTGCATATACGTGCAGCGTATATTTATTTACGTAATATTAATAAATATGAATATATATATGTACACTTATATTTATTAATATATATATATATATATATATATATATATATATATATATATACATATATATATATATATATATATATATATATATATATATATATATATATATATATATATATATATTTATATATATATTAATTATAAGCAAATATATGTTGCTTTCTAATTCACTATCGATTTGCCGCGGTGTAAATCCTTGCATACTGTAATGACTCACATAGCTAGGGTGACGGGTATATTCTATCTGGTAGCTTCAAGTATATCACAAAGGTACATGATGAATAGTCTGACTAAATGAGAGAGATTTTCAGTAGGAGTGGCGAACACTAAAATAAATAGCCAAGAAAACCCATTATGCAATCACAACCAGGGTTAAAGTCCTAATAATACCTTGTCCAATGTGGAAGTGATTTCAACTACATCAAATCAATATGACATATTATCTCCAAACCCGAAAGGAAGGTATAATCTCGATAACCTAAGCAAAAAGGCAAAACTCTCAGCTGTAAGCAGTATATCAAATAGCAACAATGAACGTCAGCACATTATGGATATCATCAAAAAACTAGGAATTATTAGACTTATCATCAATATATGGTATAAGTATAAATTGAATCATTGATCACAAACTTTTACATGACGAGGAAATAAAACAAGATAAATTTGGAGAATACACTTATATAACTAAAATTGCATGTAGGAACTTGTATATTAATTAACAATGACGCATTAAAATCATTAACTGGTGTGATAAAATGGAATAACCGGATTTTAATTGTTAACTTTGATGGTAATCCAAATACATCCATCATTACACACTACTCTCCTTGTGAGGGTAGTGAAACAGCTGAAAGTCACTATGCCGATTTAACTAACGCAACTACTTCGATACTCAAACATAACTTTCTGATTTTTATGGGGGATTTTAATGCTCATCTTGCTTCAACACCTGAAAACAAATATACATATCATGATAAAATAAACCTAAATGGACAATTATTATATGACTATGCTCAAGAAGCTGACCTCTTGATAGCAAATTCACATTTTAGGAAATGAAATGGAAAACCATGGACATTCATATCAGATTGTAAAGGTACAAATACACAAATCGACTTCATAATGGTACGCAAAAAATGTCGAAATAGCATCAGAAACTGTGAAGCTTATAATGGCTTCTGAGTATAGAATTATAAGTACCAAAATAAAATTAAGTCTTGAAGTACAAAGGAAAAGAGCTGCAACACCTGCATATAATCGGTCAATACATAAAAATGAGAAGAAGGCTATTGAATACATTAAAATGGTCACGCAGATATATAATGAACTTAACAATTTTAAGGAATGTAACTTAGAACCATATAAATCTTACGAACAATTTATCATAGCAAACAAAGAGGCTTCCAAAACTCACTTACCAAAGAAACGGACATTTGAATGCCCAGCTCAACATGCGGATATTGCCGAACCTCGCAAAATTGTGAATGAAACTTATAAACTCTATGTGATTTAACATTCAGAAGAGGATTACGATAACCTTCAGGTGGCAAAAAGTAAATTACAGGAAACATACGATATAATAGAAAATAATAAAATTTAAAAAACAGTAAAAGAAATAGAAAATGCAAATCAAATGGCAAAACATGCACAATTCTGGTCATTAATAAACGACATGACAGGGAGGAAAATCCGCCAAGAGAGGAATAACTAAAGGAGACAACAACGAAGAAATAATTAATAAATGGTTCAATCATTTTAGAAATCTTCTCGGTGGAGCAAATATCAATGAAACTGATACACTTGAACCTGAAACTATATATGAAGGAAAATTAGACATTGTAACTGAAGTTTTTACAAAAGAAGAGTATCTAGCTGTAAAGAATAACTTAATAGATGGAAAATCTGTTAGACCGGATGGTATTACACCTGAAGCAATTAAATACTGCAACTTCGATGATATCATACTTGAACATGCAAATAGAGTGCTAATTGACGGCAAAAACAACCCAATAGTCCTCTTGTAATATAATGCCTATTCCCAGAGCTGGTAATTTAAATTAAGTTGATAATTATAGATGCATCGCTCTATCTACTGTCGCACTTAAAGTTACAAACAAAATGATTCTTAATAGAATTCAGCCATTCATCAACGCTCTTCTTAGAAATAATAAAAACGGATTTAGCTTGGGATATCGACAACAACTCATATTCTTGCTCTACGAAGATTGATAGAAGGGATACAATCTCACAATATGAAGGCAATAATCACTTTTTTGACTTTAGGAAAGTATTTGATAGCTTTAGCAGAAGTTGCATGTTCAAGATTCTCTCTGCTTATGGCACACATAGAGTAATAATATATATGATATCGGTTTTACATGCAGATACATGTGCAAAAGTAATTACCCCTGATAGCTAAACCAAAGAATTTTAAATATCCAAATGAGTATTACAGGGCGACACATTAGCACCTTTATTATTCGTCATAGAGTTTGACTATGCAATGAGAATGGCTATAAAGGATAATGAAGTGGAACTAGGTTTCCAACTAATTAGGAATACAAATCGTAGGAAACCTGCATTAGCTATATATGACTTAAGGGTGCAAGCTGGAGTTGGGGTTTACCAAGTTAATTATAGCTCTAGCTAAAATACTAAGGATACTAAACTAATAAAGATAATGAAGTAATTGTTTGTATTCAATATATATTATTCTACTACATAAAAGTATGACTTTTTATAAATATAATTTATTTAAAATGATATAAAAAAATAGTTTAAAATAGTGGACATTTTTGTTATATTTTTTTATAAAAAATGTGAAGTTTATTATAATTTATTTTAACAATATAAAGTATAATACAATATCCTGTCACTAATAGTATAGTACTACACGTTATTTATATACAGTACAAATTTCAGATAATAATATTAATAATCAACGAAGTAGTAGGCATTTACGTATGCTTACTAAGTGCAACAAATAAAAACTTGAGAAAATGACATTCAAAGTTTTTTTTAAATAAATAGTCATGTCAATTTCATATGATTTTTAAAAATATTTATCTAGTAACATACTTTATATTAATAGAAATACTCAAAGATTATTCAAAATATTTTACAATCTGATAAATAATAATATACTGAACATGAATAATAGGTAATAAAACAAAATAAAAATTTAAAAATATTATACATATTTTAACATCAGCTTGCACCATTAAGTTATGTCGACGATATAGCTCTAATATCAGAAGAAATTGAGCAAGCACAATAATTGATTTCCAGAGTAGAAATAAATGCTTCAGATATTGGACTTCAGCTAAACTCGTTAAAGACTAAGATGGCTTTCGCACA
Organism: Osedax fenrisi; assembly: GCA_964019155.1. NCBI lineage: Eukaryota > Metazoa > Annelida > Polychaeta > Sabellida > Siboglinidae > Osedax > Osedax fenrisi. The sequence goes on from OZ025243.1 coordinate 23,987,975, forward strand.
AACAAACCAGATCAATATATGCCATACGTTAAACGCACACATTACAATAGTTGATAACTTCAAATATATTGGAGCATAGATGGATGATCACTTTAGGATTTTGAATTCCGTAAAGCACTTGCCTGGAAAGCGTACCACAAAATGAAAATCTCTGGAAATCAAATCTAGTCAAAACACTGAAGATAACAATTGTCAAGGTTACCATATAAACAATTTTATTATATATAATAATATATGGAAGCGAAACCTGGACTATCAACAAATTGATGGAAAAAAAATTAATGGATGATACACCAAACTTCTTCGCATGGTTTAAATGTTCCAATAATAAACTATAATGACGTGTCAAAAATCACTAACATAATAGCTACCCGTCGTCTAAGTATTGCTGGACACTGTATCCGTCATAATTAAGAGGCTGCCCATAACTTCATATTATGGGAACCAAATGGAAAGCGAAAACAAGGACGGCGTGAACTGCAAAGGTCACTGCATGCCATACAGTGCATGCCGTGCAGTGACCTTTGTAGACAATTTAGAGGAAGCTACTGACTTGGAGGAAATTGATGAAATCAGGAATGTTATGATGATGAGAGATGTTTGGAAGAAAATTGCAAAATCGGGTCGAATGGGAGTTCGACTAAAGTAAGTAAGTAATATATATATATATATATATATATATATATATATATATATATATATATATATATATATATATATAGTAGAGGACAGTGCCAGAATACTGTCACTCTCGATATCTCAGAAACCATAAATCCGATAAAAAATATTTAATGAATAAAATATTCATAATTATATAAATAATATAAATAAGTATTTTTTTTATTTTGAAATAATTCAAAATATTACTGATATATCCAATAAACTGATTTTTGTATTACGTTTTTGAATTTATGAAAACAAATTTCAACTTAAAACCTTCTCAAGAATATACAAATGTATCGATATAAAATATAACACTATATTATTAAAACTTAAAGAATTCTAAAAATTATATATATAATTTATATATTTGTTTTCAAATATTCATTAAGTTATAAGCATATATCTAGAGGGCATATAAGTCCCTAATACGACACTCTAGGTGTCTTAATACGGACAGTGTCCGTCGGACACCATATACCATTCAGTGCGCAGAGTATGAACTATTCTGCTTTTCATAAAAATCGCGTGCGTTATAATATTAATACCACCAATAAAGCAAAATCTAAATGTGTATTATTTAGATACTTAAATTGTATTATTAATTAAAATAATAATAAAAATAAATAAATTATTAGATTAAATTAGATTATTTTAATTAACTAATTAAATTAGAATAAATTATTCATAAAATTAATTATAAATAATGTAATTGTAATTTGTCTGATTGATTCATCAATACTATATAATTTAGCTAGTGGTATATAGGGTGTCCGTATTATAACATAGGGTGTCCGTATTATGACACGGATACCGAATACGGTAAAAATTGTAACATTTTAAAATATAAAATTGTAAAATCACAATAATATCTATAATCATATAATATTAATATATTGTAATTTTTAAATAAAAATATTTAGTCATAAAACGTTAAGAACATTTATTGTTAAAGTGTCCGTATTAGGTTAATTTCCCCTATTAATATATTTATTTATGTATATAAATCAATGAATATTTGAATATAGTGTAAATATATTTAAATAATATAGCACTCTTATTGTAAGAATAGCAGTGTACAATGTACAGTTTACAGTATACAGTGTACACTGGTACTGTAAATGAACTCGGACAGTTCGAAAAAGTATCGAACAGTTCGAATTTTGATATTTCAAACTTAAAAAAAAAATTCGTTTTCTAACTTTACATATTTTTAACTTATGACTTTCGAACTTCGAACTTTGAATTCAAGTATCGAATTTTCGTAATTCAAACTTTTTATGCAATTATCGAACTTGCGATAATATACTTGATAACATAATTAATTTAAATTATAACTTAGATATATCCAAAATATCGGTGCAGTCTCAGTCTCGGATATAGAAATCATTGATGCATCTTGGTCTCAGTTACTCAAAGCATCGATGTAGTTTCAGTATCGGTTACCCAAATAATCGATGTAGATTAGATATTAAAAAACTAAAAATAATAAAAACATAAATTAGCCACCTATGGAAATAATTTAATTTATTTATTCACAGATTATGTAAGAGATATATAGATTAATATTGATATCTATAATAAATAATTAAAAATTATGATTAAAATGTAACATAAAAACCATCGTTTATGCTATAGCATATAGCCATAGGTTATATTTAGTAAGAGTCCCAATTTGGTTTGAGCCCATTACGTAATATTCTTGATTCGTTTTTTACTTGTAGAGTAAAAGTCTCGGGTAGATATCTTTTAACCAAAGGCACGGCTCTATAAAAATGTTTGGCGTACACATTTTGTTCGAACAAGTTCGATACTTCGACAATTTTTTTTGAACAATTTTCGATACTTCAAAAAGTGAATTCCAACAAGTATCAATACTTCAAAAAGTGAGATTATTTACAACATTAGTGTACACTTTACATTTTATACTGTACAATATATACATTGTACAGTGTACACTGTATAATGTACATTTTATACTATATAGTATATACTAGATTTTATGATTATAAAGACATCTGTATACATTCATTTAACAGTTTTAATAACGTTATATTATAATAACTTACCTATATCACTATTACCGATTTACCTATAGGTTATTATGTGACACCTATGCAATCTACATATTAAATAATATCCCTATCGTATTATATTAACAAATAGAATCGTTTTTTTAAGTATACTATATTTATTATAGATTAAAGTAATAACGATTTATTTATACATCCGAATTACATTTATGTTTACTATATATATATATATATATATATATATATATATATGTGTGTATAGTTTAACTATAATAGTTATAGTTAGTACATATGTTATACATATGTTCATATATAGAGCTATGTTGTATAGCAATATTGCTGAAATATTGTCGGGTGGCATTATTGATACTTCGTTAATGCTTAAGTGATGTATGACAATTACACAAATCATACACCTATAGGTTACATTTATATGTGACTATAATTATATAATATATACCATATATATATATATATATATATATATATATATATATATATATATATATATATATTACTATCTATTACTATATAACTATATATAAATGTATGTATGTAATATGTAATGGTTATTTAGATTATGTATTACATTAATCGCTAGTTGTATGCTGACATCTGATTGGTGTTCACTTACTAAATAAAGAACTAATAAATATCAATACGGCCACGCCAGAGATTAATCTTCAAATGATTACATATCATCAATTCTAATACAAATAACTCGGCTTTATTCGACTTTATTTTATTCAGTAAATTAAGCATTACGCGGAACTCGTCTATAGCGTCATATACGCAGTGTTTACGCATGTCATACATATTATGTCATGTGACGAGATCAATAGAGACACACACATAAACACTAATACGCATATTGTATATGCGCGTCGCACATATACACACATGCACAGCATGTATTGCTCGTATATATATATATATATATATATATATATATATATATAACATAAATATACAGTCATTATGAGTTAATACGTGGGCAATACTTTAGTTAATATCTTAACCTGTACCGACTCCCATAATGTATACGTATGTATACGTACTGCCTATGGGTGTCCATCTGTGCACTGTGTGTATGGGCTGCAGCAACCTACCGATATCTATAAATAACCGTAACATCGCGTCATAATCACAGATATTATACGCTATAGCGAGTGCTATAACTGTGCCGACGACATCGATAAGGACACGACCTAGTCGGGTACCCTGTTACGTAACGCTATCGAGGTCACAGATTACTGTCACGCGCACGAACAATAGCGGGAGCACAACCGTTACGTCATCAGGTCATAGCACGCTACACATGGTGCGGTATATCCCGTAACCCTATGTTACACTAAATATAACCCTATGTATACCCCGTACACTAAATATAACCCTATGTATACCCCGTACACTAAATATAACCCTATGTATACCCCGTACACTAAATATAACCCTATGTATACCCCGTACACTAAATATAACCCTATGTATACCCCGTACACTAAATATAACCCTATATATACCCCGTACACTAAATATAACCCTATATATACCCCGTACACTAAATATAACCCTATATATACCCCGTACACTAAATATAACCCTATATATACCCCGTACACTAAATATTACCCTATATATACCCCGTACACTAAATATAACCCTATATATACCCCGTACACTAAATATAACCCTATATATACCCCGTACACTAAATATTACCCTATATATACCCCGTACACTAAATATAACCCTATGTATACCCCGTACACTAAATATAACCCTATGTATACCCCGTACACTAAATATAACCCTATGTATACCCCGTACACTAAATATAACCCTATGTATACCCCGTACACTAAATATAACCCTATGTATATCCCGTACACTAAATATTACCCTATGTATACCCCGTACACTAAATATAACCCTATATATACCCCGTACACTAAATATAACCCTATATATATACCCCGTACCCTATAGGGTGACTGAGACAGTATCGATACTCTATCGCGCCGTCGTGTCATCGCATCGCGATGTTAGGGTACAGTGTACCCGTTATGTAATGTACCCTATCAAATATACCACCTGTATACACGTGTATATAATGTACCCGTTATTATATATATAGTTCCACTTAACATAAAAACAACGGTGAACGATATTATTATATACGTATGTTATATAATGTGTGTTATAATACACTATTAATAATCATAGTATAACACCATTATCTATTATAATAGCTAAAGTTATAATACTCTTATATGTGTAATTAAAACTTGATATTGTATTATATTATTAATAATAATAATGTTATATTCGAATCGCGGAATAAATTTATAAATACTATATATATATATATATATATAAAACGGTATTGTATACAATTATAGAAGAATACAACTATAGAAGAATACATCTATACCCATATATGCGTATTAAATATACATTTATTTAGTAAAAGTGTGATAGTTATTACAACTTATATGGGCCCCACTATATAAGCCCCACTGCATGGGTGCCACCCAGAGCCACTACACCCCCACACGGCGTGTCACACGTTACCTCATTATTAAGTGTTGTAGACCTCCCTCGTTAATACACGGGATATGTATATATATACTTGTATATATAATAGGGTCCCCTACGGGGAGAAGTAGACGTAACCATACTTAGTCGTTAGACATGCGCGTAAGTAACGTTAAGTAACTGTTATGTAATAGTTCAAACGTAAAGATGCACTAAAAATGTAATGTATATATATATATATATATATATATATATATAGATGAGGTATTTCTTTAAGTTATTAATAAAGATATCTTTGAACACGCGACGAAATACATATTTTAATAAGTAAAAAACGCGATTTTAAGTTATCTAAAGCGCGCACCCGCACATCTAAAGCGCAAACCCGCACATCTAAAGCGCGCACCCGCACATCTGAAGCGCACACTCGCACATCTGACGATAGTGCGATGAGTGACATCCATTGAAGTTACGGAGGGCAGACATGCGCACGCGCGCACGGTAGTATCGATATCCACACGATCCGTCACTCAGTCCACGAGTTTGATCAAAGACAACCGTCGTGTTTACCGGCGTGACCTTACGGCGTGACCCCGCCCACGCGCGCCGCTCATGCGTGTGTTACGTTAGCGCGATGACACGTGGTTTCGACATGGGCGATATTTCAAAGCGGATTAATAACTAATCGCAAGCGTAACTATTTGTTTACCTTAGTTACTAATGAGCGTGATCTCCACTAGGAGGCAGAGTTAGATCATCTCGCATTTTGTATCTTAATATTTATATATATTATATATATATAAATATTAAGAATCAAAATGTGAGATGATCTAACTCTATATAAATTATATGGCGCCCCTATTTATATAATATATATATATATATATATAATATGTACACATAATACTATGTATATACTAAATATATCATATATAATATATTATATATAATATATATGATATATCAGATAATAAACGATGGTTCCAATATTGCTGGAAAACGATAACATCCTATAGCTTGCATGTTAACTTATAAGTTATATCGTATACGATAAAATCAGCAACAATTGTATAAATACTTTATATGGTTGTTTTTATACTTTTTTTGTTATTAAAATATAGTGATTTGTTTAGAAATAAGAAAAAAACAATGATTAGATTAATAGTTTGTTATTAATAGTTAATAATTCTAATTAATAAATTAAAAATACATACCACGTGATAGACACAATTATGAAACTAAACACTACAAAATATTAAAATCACAATAATATGATGTTGACCATATTTTTGACATGTTAACAACTTTGTTTTACAATTACTTTCGAATTTATAAAGATACATTTTTGTATTAAATAATATGATTTATTGAAATTTAAATAAATATTTCAAATCGAATATATAATCATCATCATTTATTAGAAGAATGCTTTTTTCTATTAATTAATAAAACGTGTAAGTTTATATACAATGTTATATCGAAAAATAAAGGTAATGTTATTATTCAGAATATAATAATATAAAATAATTAATTATAATAAATTGCACTCTTCGAGTATATTAATATGAATATTTTAATGTATACCAAATATAGAAACTATAATGTTATATATATATTTATTTAATATAATATATTATTATGAAAACTTTTGTATATATAGATTCTAAATGTTTGTATTACGTCAAGAAATATGAAAATTCTGTAAATTTGATCCTAATATTTTTGTTTAGTTTGATAATTTTTTTATTAACTATCATATAACAAATCTATACATTATATTTATTTATAAATCATAGACTACATAAGATTTAATTTGCATAGAATTGTATATTGATATATATTAATATTAGTTTTTATAATTTAAATATAATATATAGACCACTGTTTTTAACGGACAGGTTATTAATGATTTGCCAAGCGATATTACCGTAAAAGGGGTGTAAAACCCTTTTACCGAGATTTAAATAATATAGTTAAACGTTAACCTCTAATAATTAGAGTTAATAGTTGCGTTCGAGTTGGTGTGAACCCCCTTTAAGCAGTACATATAGGGAGCCCAATATGGTTGTATATATCTTAGCTTGTTACCTACCTTGTGCCGTCGAGTCGAAACCGACCCCTGGCGACATCCATTGTAGATATTCTCCATCCCGCTCTGTCTCTAGCATCTAGTCGGATATTCATAATATCTTTAGAATGATATGTTTGTATATTGTCTAGCCAAGTGTAATGTGTTCTGCCTCTTCCTCGCCGACATTTCATTCTTCCCAGCATCATTTGCAATTCCAGCATATCTGATCTAACAACGTTTCTGAAAAAAGATAGGGCAGCCTTGACAATTCTTGATTCGAGCGTTCTTTTAGGTTGTATTATGTCAATTATCTCAGTATTTCTCTTCCTATCTAAATAAGTAACTCCGATCAGTTTCCTCCAGCACCATATATGGTGTTACTATAGTTCAAATAACTATAGCTATAGTTCAAAAGCATCCATTTTTTTCCTATCTGCCTTTTTAATAGTCCAGGTTTCTGCTCCATAAAGGATAACTGGAAATACCATTGTTTGAACATTCATTATTGTTGTCGTTAGTCTAATGCCTCTATCTTTGAATATACGTTTCTGACTTCCCATGGCACATTTTCCCATTACCAGCCTTCTTCGTAGCTTCTTATCGGAAACTCCATCATTTGTAATTAAGACTCCCAGGAAGATAAATCTATCTACGATTTCGATATTGTTATCATCTACTATTATATGGTCCACTTTACCTGTAGTCATCACCTTTGTTTTATTGACATTTAAATATAACCCGGCTTCTTCGCTTGCTCTTTTGACTTTTGTAATTAGCTCTGTGAGATCATCCTTTGTTCCTGCTATCAATGTAGTGTCGTCAGCATATCTAAGGTTTGTAACTTTCCTTCCACCTATACTAATGCCTTTATCCCACTATTCCAGTACATATCGCATTATTATTTCTGCATAGTTATTGAATAGCAATAGAGATAGAATGCATCCTTGCCGTACTCATTTACCAATCGGGATATTGCTTGGATATCACCATACTCTGTCCTTACAGTCGATTCTTGATTTGTGTATAGATTTATCATGACTACTATCAGATGCTCGGGTACTCCAATATCTTTGAAAGTGCACCATAGTATTTGATGATCTACACAGTCGAATGCTTTTTTGTAGTCAATGAAGCACATGAAGAGTTATCTTTGATGATCTCTAGCTTTTTCCATCATCCATCTAAAGTTAGCAATATGGTTTCTAGTTCATCTACCTCTTCGAAACCCGGCTTGTTCTATTGGTAGTTCAGGGATGAGAAAAATCTCAAGTCTATTCTGCAATATTCTCAGAAGTATCTTACTTGCATGTGATATTAAGGCGATTGTTCTATAGTTTCAACATTCTTTTTTATCGCCCTTTTTGTAAATAGGAACATATATCGATTTCTTCCAGTCATTTAGCCATATCTTTGTTTTCCACATACTATTGCACAGAATCGTCATGACTGTTATAGCTTCATCACCTCCTGCTTTTAGAAATTATATAGGTATTCCGTCGCAGCCTGGAGCTTTTCTATTAGATATATGTCGGATTGCATATTTCACTTCTATTTCTAATACATCAGGTTCGACCTCATATAAATTCTCATTAAAAATATCATTTATATTAGATAATTTTCTGTATAGATTTCTGTATATTGTTACCATATCTTTTTTTATATCCTTTTCTTCTGAAACCACTCTTCCAGTACTTAGTTTCATAGCACCACAACTTGAGCTGCATGAAACTGTCATCTCTTTTATTTCTTTAAACAGGTCTATTCTTTTACCCATTTTGATATTATCTTCAATTTGTTTACATGTATCTATGATGCTTTGCTCTTTATCCTGCCTTGCTTTCTTCTGGAAGGCTGGATAAATACTATAGTATATGTATATAAGAACATTGTATAAGACAAACTAAAAGATAATTATCATTATAATCTATTTAATCTGTATATGTATAAACAGTATTCGCGATAAATATAAGTTGTTTATCTCGAATAACAATATTATTCCCATTAACAGAAGATACAATGTTAACGATGTATTCAGATAAGTCGACATATCAGTTATGACCGCGGTGTGCAGTACACTTATAATGTATTCCATTGGTAATACCTCAATCAATAAAACCTTGAGTTGAGTGTGATTTGAGACAGGAAATACCGTGTCGTGTATTATTGATGTATAATTGAGATTAAAAACAGTTACATTTGTTATTCGCCACGATGAATGATGCGATATATTAATATATATATATATTAAAATATCCGAAAATACCTGTTTAATAATAACAATTATAAATTGAGTTAATAAATTACACCTACATATTATATACATACATATATTACATTTGTACTCAATATTAATTATCTATTTACGAATGTTCTTAAATAGATGCCCACATTCGTTTTTATTGTATGTGAATTGTTATATAATTGATTATTAAAAGAGTAAAAGCATGCGAACGTCACTTTTCTCACAGTACCTATTATGCCGCGTACTTTTTAATATACTATAATATATTATAGTATGCTATAATATACTATAATACCCAATATATGTAAGTAGTATGTTATATTTATATAAAATATATTTAGTTTATAGCTATAGCTTTATAAAAATACAAAAATAATAATAGTGAAAATAAAACGTACATTATATATATATTTTTATATATATATTATTCATTATTATTTAAATATAGATATAAATAGGTATATTTATATGTATACATATATTATGTTATATATATATACAATAAAAATAATAATTATATTAAACCCGTACAACTATGTATATTAATATAATTATTTTAATTATAATTTATTAAAATAAATATATCAAAAATAAAATGTGACCGGGGGATAAGATAGCATATAACCTATAAATAGATAGCATAGATGCATACATATCAACATTATGTTGACAACATACACAATAGCGTGTAGCCTTGGCAACGTGTGATATAACATCAGCTTAGGTTACGTAACATCCTACGTAGGTAATAACACTTACTGTGACGTAATACGCATATCTGATTATTAACGCTGACTACAGTTGTGTAATATATTAGCTATAGTCACGTATGAATACAACCCTATAGGTTATTGTAGGATAATATACTGTAGAATAATATATTGTAGAAGACAACCCTATATGTTTGTGTAGGAAATGAGGGTCGTACGACTCGGAATGAGGGCGTACGAGGTCGGTAATTACCCGTTCGGTAATCCGTTTGGGTAATTACTAACAATAACAATAACAACAACTATTAAGAGTTGTTGTTATTGTTATTTATATTGTTATTTGTGGTGGAGTCCTTTCATCCCATCCAGGAACTTAGATGAAGATTTCACGTATAACTATATAGCTATAATGTCCCTTCGAAGCCGTTCTCATGTTAAGGCATCAATGATTTTAACGAGAGCCTATCATTTATTTATACACAATTATATAAGATCACTTCAGAATATTATTTTAAGATACATATTAATGGTCCGGACGAGGCTCGAACCCGCATCCTATAGTATAATGCTCGTGTATCTGTCGCATTAGCCAATTGAGCCATACACTGTTAGAAATAAATGGTATAACATTGATTAAAAAATGGTATAACCCCGTGGCGCCCTAGTATACCATTTACGGTATAACTAATTAAAAAAGTTATATCATATATTATAAAAAGTTATACCATATTTGATATAAAGTTATACCATAGTTTATACCATATATTATATAAAGTTATACCATATTTTATAAAAAGTTATACCATATTTGATATAAAGTTATACCATAGTTTATACCATATATTATATAAAGTTATACCATATTTTATAAAAAGTTATACCATATTTGATATAAAGTTATACCATAATTTATACCATATATTATATAAAGTTATACCATATTTTATAAAAAATTATACCATATTTGATATAAAGTTATACCATAATTTATTAAAATGTATACCATATATTACATAAAGTTATACCATAATTTATTAAAAGTTATACTATATTTTATTTAAAGTTATACCATAATTTATTAAAATGTATATTATATAAAGTTATATCATAATTTATACTATATTTTATTTAAATTTATATCAGTGTTTATAATAACTTATTATTCTATATTATTAATTTATATATGGAATCGACATTTATAATGATAATTTATTTTCTAAAAACCATATATTTTGGTGTAATAATATTGTTTATTAACAGATACATTTTTAAATAAATAACGTGATACAAAATTACATAAACAATTAATGTTTGTAGGACATGTTATGAAACAAATAAAATTAACAATACCACTTAATAAAATACGAAATAAATTATTTTGAACGAAAACCAAACAATTATCGACACACATAATAAGCATCCTATTTTCTGATATATGCATATATCCATGTATCCATGGAGTCATTATTTCCTGCAATTAAAATTCAAATATTTATATAAGTTATATATATATATATATATATATAGTATACAAAATATGAATAATAATATTGTATATTATATAATAGTATAAATATGTATCTTATAAGAAACTTTATACAGTTAATATAATATATGATAATACTATATAAAGTATACTTTATAATTGTATACTTTATATACGTTAGAATTGTAATTAGAAAAATCCAATATATTATATTAATTACTGCAGTTAGGTATATATATAATAGAGTATACTATACTTTTGAATTAGCATACGAAAAATCATAAAATAACTATAATATTAAATCTATAGTTATTAAGTAATTATTAAGTAACCTTGTCTTTATTTTCATTGTAAATTCATTTTTCAATAATTCGCAAACTCCCATCATAAAATATATGATTCCCGCATCTATTTTAGGAAATATTATATTATATATTTAATTATACACTTTATAATCTATATTTGATTAAGGAAAGAAGGATATTGATAATATTTGTACAACAGTTAACATTATTTATATATACCTATTAGTAATATTATTTAAATTTAATTACATTGTGAACTAAAAATAAAATAAATAATTGACCATATATGGATATATAGTATACTATCCATGGACTAATACAATATAATTGCATATTTATTTTATATAGATATTTAACTAATGTTATTATTTAGATAACTAAATTACCTGTTTGATCAGTTTGCGTAGTAGCGATACCTAGTACATCAATATATTCGTTTATATATTTGTGTATATACGTTATATGCTTTATCATCCCCATCAACTCACTATTCCTCTCCGGCAGTTTTTCTAATATTTTAAATGAAATTTGAAATTCTGCAAATAATTCTACAGTTTCCTGCATATTAATGATTGGCATATAGTTATCATAATTTTATAATATATATATATGTAATAATGTGAATGTTCTAATACAGTTTATTAATCAAAGCAAAGACCTGTTGAACATAATAATAATATAACATAATAATAATTATAATAATAATAATAGTACCTACCCAATGAGATGCAAACCGAGAATGAGGCAATCTCACCGAGTGGAAATTATTCTATAGACAAATAACGAAATATACTTTACAGACGATAACAATATAAAATACCAGAAAAATAAACATTTACATGGCTATGGCTATAGACATATATGCATGAGAACATTTATGCATGAGAACATTTAACACAGAGAGAGACACCGAAATCTAGTTTAAAGTTTTATGTAGATATATCGATTTCTGTTACGTAATGCTAAATGCATTTAAATGTATATTACATTAATCGATATACCTATCTACAACTTTGACTTTATAACATATATATATATATATATATATAATTATATAATTATATTCTAACAATTTAATTATATATTATAAAATTATATATTATATAAACTTTTATATTATTATATATAATATGATATAATTTGTATATATATATATATATAATGTAGTATAAATACCTTATGTATATTGTAATGTGTTAAAAAATAGATGCTTCTCATGTTGAGTGTAGAGTGGAAATAGAATATGTTAATAAATAAAATGGGATTATTTATATATATATATATATATATATACATATACTCGAATAATTATAAGTATTTGTATATGAAATATAGGAAATATGTATATGTATACATATTTCCCTATGGGGAATCTATATAGTTTCTGAAAACCAGTTTAATTGCAATTAGAAGCAATACATGCTATGTCTATAATAATTTAACACAACAATAAGTAAACTGTTATATTAAGGATATTATGAAGGATACTATTATGAATTATATTCTTATATATTTTATTTTCAATCAAATATAAACTTAATTTTAAAATGTTATGGTATAACTGGTATTTCCATATTGTATACCATATAATTCATAAAGTTATACCATTATATTTAATAGCTAATGGTATAACTACAAATTACAAATGTTATACCATATAATTCGTAATCTTATACCATTTAAATTAAGCTATATGGTATAACTAAAAAAAACAAATGTTATACTATATAATTTGTGATCTTATACCATTTCAATTAATCTATATGGTATAACTAAAAAAATCAAATGTTATACCATATAATATGTGATATTATACCATTTAACGTAATTGTATGGTATAACTCGTATTTCCATATGTTATACCATATATTTCATAATGTTATACCCTTATTTTTAACAGTGTACAGACAGTTATTATGGGAAGCAGAATATTAAAATCAACTAGTGCAGTATATTTGACCACTCCATAATTGTACATTATTTTCAAAAACATTAATATTACCTTTAAACAAATCATTAAGCTGATATTGTACATTTTAAAGTGTACATATATGTAGGGTATACCCTATATGAAGTATAAAAAGTAGCATATAGTTTCTAATTTATAATACCCCCATTGTCAATAGCTGACAACTACTCACATTATGTTCTTGAATGCGTATCTGTAGGTCATTCCTTCTAGAATCATCTTTAGTCATTCTGTAGAGTTATTATGATCATGTTTTCAAAGAGAAGTATACTTTAATATATATATGGTATACTATAACTGTAGGTAGTATACTATATATATATATATATATATACCTGTTACCTGTTACCTAATTGGTTTAGGCACTTCCATCAACTTCTTTATGGAACTTTTCGGACGTGATTTTAATGTATATATATAAAATGTATTTAATGGGAAAACTGTATGTTTTTAGCTTTGACTTGAATATTACAGTTGAGTCAATTGATCGGATATAGTGAGGGAGATCATTCCAGGTTTTTGTAGCATAGATGGAGAAAGTTTATGTTGGCAGATGTTAAATATGATAGAACTGGAGTTTTTAAGTTGAATTTGTTTATTTGTCTTTGTTAGTAAATAGATTATTTGGGAGCTAGTAAGTTGGCCAGGTATTCAGGTGTGTTATGGTGAATATCTACATGTATGGTTAGTGTAATCTTATAAATTATACTGGGTTTTATTGGCAGCCAATATAATTTGGTTCTTAGAGGGTTATATGTTGTCTGGAATGTTTAGCTATGTTAAATATGAATATGATGACTGAGTTTTGAATGCGTTGGAGTTTATTTATTATAGATTGTGAGGAGGCATAGAATCAGGAATTACAGTAATCGAGGCGGGGTAGAATGAGGGATGTAGCGAGAATTTGTGCAGTATTAAAATTAATGAAGGGTCTTATTGTTCGTAAGTTGTGTAGTATGTAGTTAATTGACTGTGATATTGATTTAGTCTGAATGTAAAATAGTAGTGCTGGGTCGATTAATATACCAAGATTTTTTACTTTATTAGCATAAAAAATACTCAAATTTGTAATGGTAATTTGTGGTGGAAGAAATCTAGTAGTAGATCTTTTAATATGCAGTGATTTAATTTTAAGACAGTTTAGTGATAAGGAGATGTTGGTGAGTCAGTTATGTATATCAGTAATGCAGTTAAGTAAGTAAATTAAATTACTTAAGTAAATTTATGTCATTGTTAGGGTCTATAAATCTAAAATGTAATTGTTTGTCATCAGTATACGAGTGATAGTCTATAGGGTGTTTGTCAATAATTTTAAATAAGGGAAGTAGATATATATTGAACAGTAGTGGACCAAGGACAGATCCTTGAGGTACTCCATGAGTACATTTATGAGGTTTAGATATTAGTAAATGTATGCTACTTTTGTAAAAACGATCAGTTAGGTATGAGATGAACCAATCGAGTGGAGTACCATAGATTTCGATATAGGTTAGTCGATTTATAAGGATATTGTGGTCAATGATATCGAATGCAGCTGATAAATCAAGGAGAATGACCACTAAACCATGTAGTGATGCATCATATAGGTGAATGTGATTAATAATATGCATCATTGCAGTTTTAGTACTTTTGTGCTTGGCATATATGCCTATAGGAACTCTTATATGAGTTTAATATATGAATTTCATGAAGCTATTTAGTTGACGAGCAACAACTCATTCTAGGGTTTTGGAGAGCGTTGATAAGTTGGAGATTGGTCGGTAATAAGAGAGGATTAATTTATCAATGTTTTGATTTTTGTAATGGGTGTAACATAAGCTTTTTCATATAGATAGGACAATACCTGAGATAAGTGAGTTTTCTATTATTTCTTGGTAATAAGATGTTAGATAAATGTAGTACTTATTTAATATCAAATGAGGAATTGGATCTAGTTCGGAAGATGTATTTACTGCACTGAGGAGTTTTTCAATGGTAGTAGTTGATGGTAATATGAAGGAGGAAAGGGAGTATAGAGGTAGATTATATGATTCATAGAGTGATGTATGGAGTAATTTAATTATATTCATGACTATAGTATTGAAATAGTGGTCAAATGTATCTATTAGCGTTGTTATGAGTTCATTTGGTAGAACACGTTGTGATATTCTACCAAGTAGTTGGTTAGAAATGGAGAAAAGTTTCTTAGAATTAGTTAATACTTCTTTTAATATGTTATTGTAGTATTATTTCATAGTCTTCTTGAGTAGAGATCGATATAGGCTACGTTGTTTGGTAAATATTTTATAATTATTAAGATATTTAGATTTTCTCCAATAATTTTCATATAGTCGTAATTTCCGTTTGTATGATGAAAGTTCAGAATTGAACCATTTGCAATTTGGACGTTGTGTTATATATTTATATTTGATAGGCGAAAGTTCATCGAGGGTTTTTTATAGATCTGTTTCTAATTTGGATACCGAGTTTGAAAAATGTGTGTTATTAAATTTTTAGAGAATTCATTGATTGGTGTAAATATTGTTATATTTTGTATATTTAATATTTATGATGGATCGATTTGGTCTTAGTGAGCTAATGTGGAAGAATACGAGATGATGATTAGAAAATAGATTCTTTATTTAGTGGGAATTAGTGAGGTCAGAATGTGCATAGGAAATTATAAGGTCAAGTATATTACCTGATATGTGAGTTGGGGATATTATATGTTGGACAAAGTTAAATGAGTCAATTAATATATTGAATTGCCTGGTTTAATTAGTGTCAAAGTTAATTGGGATATTTAGGTATACTATAAAGATAGTATGGTCAGTGGATGTAATCAAAAGGTGTTCTAATTCAAGGAGAAACCTAGGAATTGACTGATAAGGTGGATGATAGATAACTATGATAGTGAATTGTCGTGAATTAGCCGGGTGACATTTACAAGAAAATGATTCAGAGTTTTCTAGTGCGAAATCAATACTGTTGATTATATTAAGATTTGACTTATATAGGATGCCAACACCACCACCAAGATGGGGGCCAATTCTATTAATTTGTTAAAAACTTAGATTATTAATATTAAGGGATGCAGATATTGCAACATAATTATTTTTAAGCCAGGTTTCTGTGAGACAAATAAGATCAAGGTGATGGTCATTAAATAGGTCAAGTTTGTGATCAACTTTATTGCGTATAAAGAAAATATTAAGGATGGCTGAATGAATCTGAGATTTTGATGTGCTGTGAGTAAATGGTGGAATTGATAGTGTGGTATCTATAGAGGTTCTAGTAATTGATATTGTTCTGGGATAATTAGGTCGAATTGTTGAAGGTCATTGTGCAGATTGATGTGATGACTGAGAATCACTTATTGATGAATTCGTAATATAGTAATATATATAGTAATATACTATATAATAATGTAAACTAGTTAATCAAGACTTTATCTATAAAGTACATAGTATATATAGCATAATATAACTTTACGCAGTAATAACAAGAATATATATTTATATTTATTTAGAATACATATTTGTTATGGAAAAACCTAATAAATATAAAACTAAATATAATTTGAAATAAAAGTAATAAATAACTAAAATAAATACTAAATATAATTATTCATAATACCAATTATAAATAATAAATATAATTATACATATTACCTACTATAATACTCATTTATTAGTAACTTAACAATACATGAAACGGCGAATTCTTACTGCTCAATTTATAGGTTTAAATGCATGGTCCGATAAGATACTAATTTATAAACTTATGTTTATATAATTATTCTTATAAATGGTATATAACTATTATAGTACTCTGAATAAATATACTATTAAGATAATCCTTTAGGTTCACCTCATTACCCATATAATTACCCCACAAACAATATATTTTTATTTAATACGCGTATTAAATATATTTATTAAACTTCATATAGATATCATAATATATACACGTTATATTTGTCTATACATGTATATATATGTATGTGTGTGAATAAAATTATTACTATTAATAATATAATCGATAAAGGTAGAATTATCAAACTTATTTATAAAGAACGTAAGTAATAAAAAATAAAAATAAGGACATACAATATTACTCTTTTATTGTATTATTTGAAGCCCTTCAAAGTTGTGTACGACTGTCTACGAATGATTGTGGAGTCTATTTATATCCGATATATATATCCGGTATATATATACATATAAACCTATTCATACAATACATATTATACATTCTTATGCGGCGGTATCATGTTATGCATGCCTATAGGCAACACTCGTCGAAGTGTGAACCGGTGAGACGTATGTTCATACTCTGAACCATGAACCGTAGCGACATCTATCGGAAGTATTTTCTAATCGAACGACGCGACAATTCGTACCTAACGTCTGAGAGAGTGTGTTCCGTTAAGTGGATTGCGGGTGTACACTCTCTCTAACTCTCTCACGGTATGCGTGTGTGCGTGTGTGTGTTCGCGTGTGTTGTGGGTTCGAGTGCGGCAATCCATATACGGTCGTGTTACGCTACGGACACGACCTCATGATGCGACACACGGTGAGTGCGGTCGTACAATGAACAGGGACACCTCGTGTAGTGTACACTGTACGGCGCTACAGTGTACGGCATACAGTATGGCCTACGCTACGCCGTATACACACACTATAGGTACAGTACTAGGGTTACCTATCGAGATATGCTACAGTGTAGCCTGCAGGCGGACTATGATCATAACTATGACTCATAGCCTATGACTAATTGTCATGAGCTTAACCATAGACATCTAAGGGGCGAAGCCGTTGTATTAATATATAAAGTCTTTGAGCTAAATATACGATACGCTATGAGTCATAGTCTGTGATCTTTGCTACTGACCCATACGTAACAATATAAACACTTAAGTGAAATGTGTAACCTAACTATATATATACCGTATACGGTATATATATAGTTAGGTATATATACGTACATCGTACGTATATTTATATACTTAAAAAACTAATTATTATCGTATTCAGTTTTTTCGTATTGTTAAAAGTTATAACATTTATATGTTCACATTCATATTTACTTCTATAAAATATATATTTGATTATAAATCATAATCTTATCTTATATATATATATATGACTTTTTCTATTCGATATAGCATTCACCCTTGAATTCACCTATTATAATAATGGTAATTAATATTGGTGTTACACCTACAGGTTAACTATGCTACCTGTAGCCTATAGGTAACATAGTTAACATAGGCTGTATGTATATATATATATATATACCTATAATAATAGGCATACGGATAACATAGTACATTACACAACGTCCACTTACACATCATGCATACCTATTAATAATTTGATATTTCTTTAAAAATATTAACTCGATTATTCACATGTTAAAACTTATGTAAAAACATGTTAATTATCATCTAGATAAGCTATGTAATCAAAGTATACAATGATATACGATATATCCTATAATATATATATATATAGTATAGGTTACTATATAATATACTATATATACTATATAAAACTATACTATATATACTATATACTATAGTATATATATATATATATAGTATATATATATATAGTATATATATATAGTATATATATATATAGTATATATATATATATATATATACTATATAAAACTACCTACTATATAATATACTATATACTTTATAAACACTTATATATTGTAAAGTTTAATTTAATTTGTCAGTGACATTACGACGCGCTTCATCTGTTAATATCAAAGATATTATTTCTCCTCCTAATAATATATCCAGTGGGGTTCCAAAGGGTTCAGTTCTCGAGCTTTATTATTTTCTATTTATTTGCGTTATTATTTGCGATATATTATTAATAAGTTCTCTAACATTAGTTACCGTACGTATGATGAAGATATTCAGCTTATCGTCAAACTTCCCATTAATTCGCCTACCTTTAATTTGGAACTCCTATGGTGTACTTCAGAAATTGTAAATTGGCTTTTTAGAAACGAAAACTGAACCACTGAATGTATATCGAATACCCACAATTATCCCATATGTGGTTATTGATGATAACTTGATACAACCTTCTGATTCCGTCCGTAACCTCGGCGTCATTATGGACAGTACTTTATCTTTTGGTTTTAATGCTATTTATAAATCTGTAAATTACCATATACGTAGAATCACCTGAATGGAAAATATTGCTCTGCGCGTATTACTAGAAAACTTATTAATTCTCTTGTATACATAATATATTATCTAGATTACTGGGGATTACTTTTAGTGACATAAATAGCACTGATATAAACAAGTAGACAGGATTATTCGCGCTTCTACACGACTTATTTATAATGCTAATCGCCGCGAACATATGCTCACAAATATGTACCAATATAATCTTAAGTTGTTTTCATTTAGAAAGCGATGCAAACACCGTATACTATGAGTAGCGCAACACACATTATTAATAGGTTAGAGTGCATATCTCAACAATCTTCTGAAACTTCGAGAGATATTGAAGCAAATCAGAACATCGGATGCTATTCTATTAGACGGAGGTATTACGAGACAAGCATTAAATGATCGTGCCTTCTACTCCGTTGTTCCTCGTAATTGGAATATCCTACCATATGATCTAATAATATGGTAGGATATCATCTACGCGAGATCCAATTATCGTATTGTTTTATAATTATATTAAAAAATCTCTTAAACTATGTATAATACCTTTATTAATATACCTGTATTATAATACCTTTTAATTAACCGTATATATATTTCAACTTATTTTTATTGACTATAGAATTGTATACAATTCTTAAACTCAATTCGTTTTTTTTATATTTTTATATTGTATATTTGTTTGTTCGTTACGTTATACACCAGTGAAGCCCTCGCTATATTCGGTTTTTTTAAATAAACTAATTCATTCCTTCATTCATTCATATAGATAATAGTTTTAAAACAATAAAGAAATAAACGACAATGAAATTATAATCTTAATTAGGTTTACTATATATGTTTGAAATTTAAATATCATTCTTATGGAATACATTTGCTTTTATGTTTTATTTTAATACAAATTGCGAATTATTCAGAACTGTTATTTTTATTGTTATTGTTATTTTATTTCGGTGTAGTCCTTTGATCTCATCCAGGAACTTAGATGAAGTTTTACTTATGACAATATATGGATCTATTGTCCCTTAGAAGCCGTTATAATGTTAATGATGCATCCATATTTTTAACGAGAGTCGATCATTTATTTATACACAATTATATACGATCACTTCTAAATATTATATCAATACCTATTTTATTGGTCCGGACGGGGCTTGAATCCGCGCCCAACCTGTATGTCTGTCGTCTTAGCCAACTAAGCCACATATATATCCTATAGGCAGTTTTATAATATAACTATATAAATATAATAAAACGGTAGTAACATATTTTGTCTACTTTATTACCAAATGTGTAAGTTAAATTTATCGCGATAAAACTATTTAACATATCATTCAACTTATAATAAGTTACTTATGAGAAATAATAATTATTAATTATTAAACGGGAACATTGTTAAGACGTGTATACAGATTTTAATATAATGTAATATATTAATTATAATTAAATAATTATTTAACCTAAATGTTGTATATATTACATACAACATTTATATTTGAAACAGATTAAAGAGGTAACATATATTATCAATGTAATATATTCCACCAACTCTATAGTATTTGTGGGTTTTAATCCTCATCCACTTTCTGTAAAACACGTGTTTTGTAGTACAGAATTATGTACATAATTCTGTACTACAGATTAAGTAGTTATTGATAGATTACATTATATTCGTATATATACACAAATACATACACCCATATATATATATTGCTTACTTGCTTAATTTCGAAGATAATCTGCATTGTCTACTCGAGCATCAGTATGAGTCAACTCCAGCGAGATATCTCTATCGAGCATGTTGGTTCTTATATCTTCCTTCTCTAGGAGACCAGTGTCCTTTTTAAACACATCAACATAGTTCAATCATCGGCGACCTCTGTTAGCTTTGCCTTGTGTGGGTTCCCATAAAATGAGCGGGTGTGTTGATAGTTCCGGATGCCGTATACAGTGACCAGCTATTCTCATCCTTCTGGATTTTATTTTAGATGAAACAAGAGGTAGTTTACCATACACATTTTTATTTGTGGAGTGTTCTTGCCAAGATATATTTAGGGCTTTACGAAGCATTCGTGTGTATGTGTCATCCATTGATTTCTGCTGTTGAACAGTAAGTGTCCATGACTCAGATCCATAGGTTAATACACTTTCTACGGTAGCTACAAATAGTCTTCGTTTAAATGGTAAGTTTATCTTAGACTTCCATATAACGTGCATGCTATGTAGTGCGTTCCATGCTTGAGCCTTTCTCACTTTAATGTCCTTTTCTGACGAATTGATCCAAGAACCAAGGTATTTGAAGTCTTTTTCGACTTGTAATGATTGACCATCAGCTGTTTTTAAGACTATTGATTCAGGTGTGTTAAATGCCATTACTTTAGTCTTTTTAGTATTCAGATGTAGTCCTACTTTTTTGCATTCAGACTCTACCCTTAGAAGTAACTCCATGGCTTGACTTACAGTGTTAGATAATAAGGCTATATCATCAGCAAAATCTAAATATGTTAAAACAGTTGGATGCGATCTTCGACTTCTTCGAGGGACAGTAGTAAATCCTAATTCCTATTCATGTCCGTTGATTGATTTTCTTAGTGCATAATCTAGTACAATAATACATATATAAGGTGATAATGTATCCCCTTGTAGAACTACTGCTACTACGTCTAACTCTTCAGATATAACATCTGGTGAGTATACTTTGGCTCTAGTAGTATCATAGCTCCCATGTATTGCATCGACAAGCTCATCAGGTATTCCATATGATCTAAGTGCTTTAGCCATCTTGTCTCTATGTATAGAGTCAAATGCCTTCATGAAGTCAATAAATGTAAAGATAGCTGGTAAATTCTTATCCTTA
Organism: Osedax fenrisi; assembly: GCA_964019155.1. NCBI lineage: Eukaryota > Metazoa > Annelida > Polychaeta > Sabellida > Siboglinidae > Osedax > Osedax fenrisi. Next base: position 24,011,027 of record OZ025243.1, read on the forward strand.
ATTCCAGAATCCTTCTTATTGCTAGTATCTGGCCGACTGTTGTTCTCTTCTGTCTGAACCATTTTGGTTGGGTCTAAGTAGAAGATCTAATACCGGACGTATTCGATTGAGTATCATACGATTATAAGTTTTGGCCATTATAGAGGTGAGGCTAATCCCACGGTAGTTGTCAGCTTTAGTCAGATCTCCCGATTTAGGTAGAGGTACTATGTTAAAAATGTTCCATAAGTCATGATGTTCACTGTTTATATATGACTTGTTTATGATATCAAGCACAATTTCATCAATTGGAACATATTTGAGTACATCTGGCATTATATATATGGTATACCATCCTCCCCAGCGCTTTGTCCACATTTTATTGATATTTTCGCTCTCTTATATTCATTAAGTATAAATATGTCATTTTTTATATGTAAGTTTTAAAAACTGGAGGTATTTCTTCGTTTTCATCTGTCACTTCAGGTGAGTTCCCGAGAATTTTTCTGAAGTGTTCATACCATAGAACAACTCTATCCTTGCATTGTTACCATTTAACTGTGATGACTGGGTGACTTTCCTGCCATATATATATATTTATATATATATATATATATATATATATATATATATACCTATAAACTTATTGGTTGTAAAGTCGATCACTTCTGTTCAACTTGTTAATACACTATGGTATTATTATAGGAAACTATATATATATATATATATGTATATATATACCTAACTTTATCTCATAGAGTGCTGATAGGATCAGTAATGAGTATGTTAAATTACGGATATATCTATGTGGGCGATGACATTAGAAAATATTATTTATTATTATCTATATATGTTATAATATTAATATTTAATATTATTGATAAGCCCTTTAGAAGGACAACACATTTATATATTATAACCAACAAAAATAGAAAACAATAATGACTTCTAATAAAGTGTTATTATTATTGTTATTATTATTAAATATGTACATAAATATATATATATATATATATATATATATATATATTTATATATATATATATATATATATATATATATATATATATTATTATATATTAATTATTCTTAATATAATCTATATTTCCTTTAATTTAAATTACAATATTTATATGATGACCTATATGTCTGGGGTCGATTATATACCAGCTACATACAATCTACATATGATCCATATCAATTGCAACCTATCAATATACCCAATGTATCACAACAAAATATATGAATATACACACACACACAAATGTATGTAACAAAGCTACCTATAACAGTGTAAATCTACTGTATTATATTCTGAATACACTGTATTGGATAAGGCGTATACGGTGTATACTGTATACAGTGATAAGGGGAACAGTAATGTATTACATTGTTATTATAGTAATTAGTATGCTGCTAACCGCACCTGCAGGTTAACGTAATATACTTCCTGCGATAATCTCGGAATCTAGAACCACGTGATAACGAATCACTAAATAACCAAACCTATTAAACCGTACTTATATGGACCGACAATATTATTATCATTTTTATTTAAATCGCTTATTATTTTTTTCTAGCATTATTTAATTTAATTGTAATTATTTATATATATATCTAATACTTTTACTTTAATACCCAATCTTACGTTTAACTTATATGTGTACATTTAATACATTTAATATAGGCTCTCTTTAAAATAGGTACATTTACAAAATGTTGAGAGCACACTTGTAAATAAATAAATAAACAAGACAAGTATATACTTATGAATATAGTATATTAAGAAAATACAATATACATGTATGTAATATACATACAACAGTACGAGTGTATTACCTATATGTCCTATTACATATATGTCCTTATAAGTATTATAAATTATTAGTATATATATCATTAATAAATGTTAATTTTTATATTAAATGTTAAATTTAAAACTAGTTGAAATACACATTTTGTAATTATAATAATTTAAATTATGTGACAATACGTGACAATCAGAGTTCAAAAATAGTATAAATAAATTTAAATATCATATATATTATATATATTAGAATTTATTAATAGTTATATATTGCGAAAAAGTTTATATAGGTAATGTAGTTTTTTAAAATCATATATGTATTATTTTAAAAGTAGAAACTTATCGAATATGTATAAGATTGTCATCTTATAAGAAAATAGTATTATTATATTTGAAATAATTTGATAATTAGGTATTTTATCAAATACTTTTAATTATAAATGTATAAACTTTATAAATAATTAAATAACCTTACATTTGATCATAGTCATCAATTTACTAATACCTGGAGATAAACATGGCATACATATTATGTCATACATATTATAAAATATATGTGAAATATAATCACTACCATTATATATTTATATATTATATAATTATATGTATTTATTTTAGAACATTTTTCTACACAATATTTATTTTTTATAAATTTAAAATACTTTCATCTTTAGCATTAACATCATCAGTATAGCTATGTCATTGCATTGTATTGTATCAACGTATTGAGGTATACTATAAGTAGTAATGTAGTATACATCATACTGTAGTGCACTTTAAACTTGAGTATAATATCAATATATTGCCGACCCCTAAATGATTATTTGTAATAACTTATTCAATATTAAATATATTTATTTGAAATTTTTTAATTAATGGAAATATTATGGCAATGAAAAATGTGGCTATTTTAAATTGTTTATATAATTATATTGACAAGAATAAACAGGGCTCGGTAATTGGATACATGTGCCTAATACCGACCCCCTGATCCTATTACCTATCCCCACAAATAATCGTGGTATAAATAATCGTAGTAGTATACTACCCAATCAAAATAGTAGATATACATACATATAATTAATTATAACATTCGTGCAATTTATTTATTATTATATTTATGTTTTAATAGTAATATTAAATTTAAACTTTTTAGTAATTATATTAAAATAGTGTATATTATTATTTAATATTTATTTATTAATCAGTATGTATATAATAAACTGGAATCATGAATCCTAAATCTATATAAATGATACACACATAACTTACGACATATTTTAAAGTAAAATACGGATATATTTTGATTGTATATGATAAATCACATGGGGTCGGTATTATGGTAATGTAGGTGGTCGGTAATAGGAAATCATATGGATTGCTATGATTAAGATATATTGGTTAATAGTTATTCAATTTAAATTATGTATTATAATTGTCATAAGTATTTAATTGATTTACAATAGTAGGTACATATATACATATAATCACGTTTTCTTTTAATTAATAATGTATTTACAATGATTTAAAAAAAGTTATTATTCAAATATTTAAAAATAAACATATAATATTCATTTTATCAAATAACAATTATATTATTGAATATTTTGATATATTAAAAATACATATTTATCATTAAATTACTAATATTTTATGTATATATATATATATATATATATATATAATTTTTTGATATCTCTTATAGTTACTGAGATACAAGAGAGGTCGGTATTAGGAGGGGTGTAGGTAATGTGGGACTTTCCCCTACATCATCTAACTGTTCTAGTTTGACAGTCGTGTTTTAATAGTATTAATAATTAACAATTATTTGTTTATATCTTATATTAAATAAGTTAGATAAATTGTTATTACTTATAGGTATAACCATTATATGTACACATGTATATGTACATATGTACACATGTTATTTATTGTACGCCATTTTCTTAAAAGGATCAACATTATTAATATTATTTAGTATATTAATATAATATATTATGTTATATTATATAAATTATTTAGGTACCTACATGTACCAAGTTTATTGGTTTATTTTATTATGTTTATCCATCCGTCAGTATTTCTATGAAAGAATGTATTTATATATAATATATTATATTATATTATATTACATACCGAGTATTCCATTGTTTTCTAACGTATTACATTATATTATTATTATAATTATTATTAATAATAATAAAGAATATACATATTTTATAAAAATTACCGATTATGTAATGATTATATCAAATGTGGAATTGGGCTATAGGTTATAACCTTAGGTTATAAGTCTATAGACTAAAGCTATCCATTATATATTATATAAACATCAGGGTATTATTATCAAAGTAAAATTCATATACTATATTTTGATTTTACTAACAGACGATAAATGTCATCTTAATATATCTATTGAAATTCTAGTAATCAACGTGAAACATAAATAAGTTTCAATGACAATCAAAGATCAATTAACTCACACCACAACACACGCACACAAACACATACGCACATACATGGTGCTCGAGACATGGCTAATATCTCATAAGTAGGGTGACAACTAATCAATCAGAGCGCGAGTTAGTATGTCAAATCGGTAATGAATAATTCTTAAAAAACAGCATCAAAGATCGCCGATTTATTTATGCAGTATTAAATAACATAAATTTTCCATTTCTTCGCAGACGAGCTATCCGAAAAATAGTGATTTCTGTATTGCATGTAGTCCAATGTTTGTGTGTGTGTGCGCGCGTGAGCGATGCGTGTGTCCGACGGACACTGTCCGTGTGTTGTTATGAGTGTCCCTTCATCGTGTATTACGATACGTGTTCATGTATGTATGTGTATGTGTGTAGATAAACGTATATTAATATCGATGTATTTTTAACTTTATTTTTTTTAACTATAATCAGATTTGAAAATTATTATACTTTATTAAGTGTAATATTTAAAATTATAATATATATATTTATATAATATATATTCGAGGACACTGTTTTTATTAATAATATATATATATATATATCTATTATATAAAAGAAAGTCTATTTAATTATATATATATATGTGTGTGTGTGTGTGTGTATCTGGTGAGGTAACTCGAGAACCGGGGTACGTCGCGAAAATATTTTATACCCGATCTTAATAAATTTGCAACAGTATGGTCTTGGTCCGGAAAATTTTTTGAATTTTATACCGCGTACCCCAGAAAAACCTGAAAAATTGACTTTTTGCCATTAAAATGATTTTTTGTCATCTAAAATCTTCGGCGTCGCTTTTTTGAAATATTTTTTTTACATTTTTTCGAAGTATTTTTTTGAAATTTTTTGGAATTTTTTTTGAAAATTTTTGAAATTTTTTGAAATTTTTTTGAAATTTTTTGAAATATTTTTAAACATTTTTTTTGAAATATTTTCAACATTTGTTTGAAATATTTTTAAACATTTTTTTGAAATTTTTTTAAAATATATTTTGTAATATTATTTATATTTTTTGTATTTTAAAAAATATTATTTGAAATAATTTTTTATATTTTTCAACTATTCGTTGAAATATTATTATTTTAAGATATAATTAAAATATTATAATTATATAATAAATATATAAATATTATAAGATATAATAATATACTTTTTAAAATATTTGTAGAACATTTATAAAAAATATATTTTGTAATATTTGGAAATATTTGTTGTATACTAGGAATACAGAATCAGGAATAACTATAATTAATAAATAATAGATAGGCAAACAATCAAAAATCGATCAACGCAGGGTGCGGTTTGGGTTTTCGATATTTATTAAGTACTATTTTGTAATATTGGAAATATGTGTTGTATTTTTTTAAATATTATTTGAAATATTTTTGAAATATTTTTCCACTAATTTTTGAGATATTAATATTTGTATAAATTTGTTTGAATTTTAGCAACAATTTATGTTATTGTATATGAAAAGCAGAATCATGAATAGCCATAAATAATAAATAATAGATAGGTAAGCTATCAAACAACGAGTAAAGCAAAGTTGGGTACGGCAAGAAATTCCAAATCAGGAATAGTTATAATTAATAAATGATAGATAGGCAAATAATAAAAAACCGAGCAACGCCGATTTGGAACTGTTTGGGTTTAGGTTTTCAACATATTTTGGAATATTTGAAATATCTGTTGTATTTTTTGAAATATTTTTTATCTAATTTTTTAAATATTAAAAAAAATATGTTTCTACATATGTTTAATTTTATTTAATTGTATATACTAGAAATGTAGGATCAGGAATAGCTCTAATTAATAAATAATAAATAGGCAAACAATCAAAAACCGATAAATGTCGAGTCGAGTACTGTTTGGATTTGTGTTTAGGTTTGAGTTTTCGACATTTTTTTAAAACATATTTTGTAATATTTTAAATATTTTTTGTATTTGTTAGCAATTATATATTTTAGAATAATCAGGAATAGCTATAATTAATAAAAATAAATAGTCAAACAATCAAAAACCTAGCAACGCCGGGTAGGGTATGACTGCTAATATGTTGAAATATTTTTTATATTTAAAAAATATTTTTAGACACTTTTTAAAAATATATTTTATAATATTTTAAAGTATTTTTGTATTTTTGTATTTTTACAAAATATTTTACGAATAAGTCTTAAAAAGAACAACGCTAGATCTACATCGGATACAGTTAGATTTATTAAATATTAGTTAGAAGACAACAATTAAAGAATAGCTATGCATAATTAGGAATAACTATAATTAATAATTGATAGGCAAATAATAAAAAAACGAGCAACGTCGGGTTGGGTTCGGCAAACAATTCTAAATCAGGAATAGTTATAATTAATAAAGTATAGATAGGCATATAATTAAAAACCGATCAACGCCGTTTTGGGACGGTTTGGGTTTGGGTTTTCAACATATTTTGTAATATTTGAAATATTTGTTGTATTTTTTAAAATATTTTTTGAAATATTTGTTCACTAATTTTTTAAATATTATAAACAATATTTTTCTATATTTGTTTGTATTTTAAATAAACTTTATTTAATTGTATATACTAGAAATATAGAATCAGAAATTGCCCTAATTAATAAATAATAAATAATAGATAGGCAAACAAACAAAAACCAAGAAATGCCGGGTCGGGTATGGTTTGTTTTTAAAACATATTTTGTAATATTTTATATATTTTTTTGCAATTTTTAGCAATTATATATTTTAGAATAATCAGGAATAGCTATAATTAATAAAAAAAATTAATAGGCATTAAAAATCAGGTATGGCTACTAATATGTTGAAATATTTTTTATATTTCTTAAAATATTTTTAGACACTTTTTAAAAATATATTTTGTAATATTTTAAATTATTATTTGTAATCTTACCAAATATTTTACAAATAATCTTAAAAACGAACAACGCTGAGTCTACATCGGATACAGTTAGAATTAGTAAATATTAGTTAGAAGAAAACAATTAAATATTAGCTAAGTATAATCAGGAATAGCTACAATTAATAGGCAAATAATCAAAAACCTAGCAACGCAGGGTAGTGTACGGTTTGTGTTTGGGTTTAGGTTTGGGTTTTAGACATTTTTTTAAAACATATTTTTTAATATTTGAAATATTTGTTGTATTTTTTAACATATTATTTGAAAATGTTTTCTACTTTGTTTTGTATGTCAGCTAACATTTATTTTATTATATATATATCAATTAAGAATCAGGAATAGCTATAATTAATATATAATATATAGGAAAATAATCAAAACCGAGCAACGCCGGGTCGGGTACGGCTAGTACTATATATTATATAGAGGGTTGGGTTTTGGTTTTTGTTTAGTTGGGTTTTAATAAACCCAAACCCAAACCCAACCCGATATATTGGTGTTTAAATAAAAAATTAAATATATATATATATATATATATATAATTATAATGTTATCTCAGAATTTACTGACTTATTTATTAAATAGGACTACTGAACTTTTTTAAATTACCAAATTACCAAATTTAAAATACTGCTAAATAATAAAACTAAATTATATTCAACTTATTATATATAATTCAGTTTAATCAGTTATTTATATAATATATATATATATATATATATATATATATATAATTTTAAAAATAAATTTTAAATTACATATAATAATTTATTTATTTTATTCATATATGAATAAAATAAATAAATTATTCTATAGAACCTAAAAATGATTAAATTTACGGTATTATATTATTATTAAATGCAGTGAAAGTGATATACATCTTAATATTAAACTTCATATATAATAGTTATATAATACTTATATAAAATATTTAAAATATGTGCTTAAAATAAATTAAAAAAATATTTAAAATCGGTAAATTCAGAATACTATAAATAGTATATTTTACACTTAAATATAATTATGTATTTACCGAAGCCACTAGTCTATTTTAAACGGAAGAGGGTAATCACTGTTTCAGGGTAACTGTATACAGTAACTATAGTTACCCTGACAGTTATAACCCTAATTAATTAAAATACGATATTATTATCCGTCAAATATAATTTTTTTTGTAAAATCTCATTTTTTATTCATATACTTGATATAATTTATATGCAATTAATATTGTTATCGTCATATATAGTGACTAGACATTATAATAATGATTGGGTGCACTTTAAGTAGACATTCTATAGATTGGTTGTGCCTACATGTTTCTGAAGAATTAAAAATATTGAATTTTATATATATATATATATATATATATATATATATATATATATATAGATATATATACACCTATGCGTTCGGATATTATTTATGTTGCGGTATAAGATAGGTTCATTCATTGAAATGAGTACTAAAAGAGCGAGTTAATATAACAAAATATATATGCTTGTATACCGTAATATAGTATAAAGTGTATACTATACACTATAGTATACACTATAGTATATAGTATAGGTGACTATAGGACTATGACTATGAGATGTGACTAGGATAGAGCATGTTGACGAAGTAACCGATGGGTTAGATATTTTAGAATACATAACTCAAGTTAAAATGTAATATTTAAATTTATATATATATATATTATATATCTTCGAGGAAACTATTATTATTATTATTAATATATATCGAGATAATAATAATTATATTTTAAATGATGATCTCATAAAGATAGCTATGTAATATTAGTGTACTCGCGTTAACCTTCAGTGTAAGCTGTATATAAGCTATTCTAACCTCTTTCGGTAACATCTACACAAGTCCCTGTTTAAAGAAACAGATATGCATTAACATGAGATGATTTACAACGCTAATAATAATATATAGTTTATTAGGTAAAGAAAAATTAAATAAACAAAAATATGGAAAAAAATAGAGAATTGATACACAAATCGACATGGTACAAAAATTAACATTTTGTTTATATATAATAACAAGACGCATTGGTTTATGCATGCCGAACAAATCCTATAAGACATATATTATACACTAAAATGATGAGTGTGTATTGATCAACAAGAATATATAGTATGTATCCTATATAGTATATATATATAGTGTATAGGGTGTAACCTCTATAGTTAATAGTGTATAGGGTTTAACCTATAAAGTATAAAGTCGTGTGGTTATTGTAGAGCTACGAGTTATCAGTATGCGAATACGTTTGCAGTTACGTAATAGAATGTATTGTAGTACACTAGGTGTATACAATTTTCTTATAAGCTATTAGAAATTAGGGTACAGCGAGTGCCTTTTTTAGGGTGTAAGTAGTGTCCCCATAGCCGTACCCTAAATAGGGTAAAATTTGAATAAATACGATCAGTACCCTAAAATTGAACAAACGGTATAACGTAAATAATTGTAGCTGGTTGTACCCTAATTATATGATACCGTGTACCCTAATGCAATTGTATGATATGTACCATAATTGAATTGCATGATATGTAAATATAATAATACGTACACTAATATTTAACATAGCTATACCCTAATAAATATATATATATATACTCTATATATATACTCTATAGAGTGTACCCTAGTGCATTTAACAGTCATATATATATATGACTGTTAGTGTGGGGTATATCCTAATATTTAAGATATGCGTATCCTAAAAATATATATATTTTACCCTGGTGAGTTTAAAAGTCGTGTACCCTATTTAGTGTACATGGTAAATTGTTGTGATATTTTAACGATCTGTACCCTATAAATTGAATTCGCTGTACCCTATTTTTAACAGTGTAGATAGCCGGTGTTAGCTAGTGTCGGTAATAGGAGAGCGATGATTAGGCTGATGATTCATCGCCACCTATAGGTGCATAGATGCCATAGCAGGGGTGCGTGGGATAGTATACTCAGCGACCTTCGCTATAGTATAGAGTTGAGATAACAATAATCATAATCATAATAACAATAATAGTAATAATAATAATAATAATAATAATAATAATAATAATAATAATAATAATAATAATAATAATAATAATAATAATAATAATAATAATAATAATAATAATAATAATAATAATAATAATAATAATAATAATAATAATAATAATAATAATAATAATAATAATAATAATAATAATAATAATAATAATAATAATAATAATAATAATAATAATAATAATAATAATAATAAGTGAAAATAACTAATATGTGAAATTCCTAATATTTTATTAATCATCATAATGAAAACATCAAAATGACCGAGTTATAACGTAGAGATACGTGCACATCTGAGTGATGACTCATCACTGATGACGTAGCCTCGTTGCAATAACAATAGAAGAAGATGGATGCGATTACGCGCGATTTCTACATTGATGACACACACACCTAAGAAATAAACAAACAAAAGATAAAATAAATATGGAAAAATCGGCATTCGGCATTCGAAATGTGAGAACTTGATGATTCTGCATTCATGAAACCTATATAGGCATATATTCATATATAAATATATTAATATATATATATAATAATTATATATATATGTTATGTACATTACAAATAGTTCCTCTTATATATATATATATATATATATATATATATATATAATGAATAAATAATACTTGAATCCCACTACTTTACACATCGTTATTAAATACTATATAGAGTACACCAGTAGGCATTACTTACTATAGTACCTACTAGGTACATAGTTTTTAGTATACCTAACCCTATACTCCTCTATCGTTTGCATTCCTATGTAGTGATGTCCATACGCGCTGCCCATAGATATACTAGCGAGGACAGTGATGTCCTTACTGTTAGTAGCGATATCCGCTTTATTGATGTTGACCTGTATTCCATAACAATGTGTACAATATGTACATGTATACATGTATAGGTGTCACGTGACGTCTTTGTTAGATCAGTATAGTCATTCCATCTTTATTAACGTAGTAAAATTGTTATTGTTATTGTTATTGTTATGTTGTTAGTATTTTCATCCCATCCAGGATCTACATGACGTTTTCGCTTATAACCAAATAGCTCTAATGTCCCTTCGAAGCCGCTCTCGTGTTAAAGCGTTCATTTTTAGGTTAAAACTGTTAACAAGAGCCGATCATTTATTTGTGCACACTTATTATATAAGATAACTTCTAAATATTATTTAGAAACCTATTTTAATCGTCTATGAGTACTAGAGTACAGTAGTGCAGGGGTAGTTATAATTAAAGTATATTTTAATCAAACTACTTAAGTATCGTCTGTTAACACTACATTTGGTGAACAGTTCTCGTGTATTTGCTTACTTAAACAACGTATCTACGTTAAGTACCGACCTATACTGTATACTTTATAAAGTAAATATCTAAATAGAAACCACGTGCTAATAACATATAACGTATAGACTATATACATTAACATGCTAAATATAGATGTATATGTATCACGTGTCGACATACAATACATCAAATGACGTACTTATATGTATCAGACGTATACGTATACACGAAGTGTACTATAGCATACTTATTGGGTAGACATAGTAAATCTACAGGCGACCTCTTATTACGTAATAGTAATTAATAATGTGGGCAGCTTATTCGTCGTAATGACGTAATGACGTCACCATAACAATAACTTCACTTTTTACTAAACTCGTGATGGAGGTTATATAACGCTTATTATTAGTACGTTATACAATTGTTATATTTCTATATATCGACTTCGAAAGGTCATTAGAGCCATACATGGTTATAAGTGAATACTTCATCTAAGTTCCTGGATGGGATGAAAGGACTCCACCAAAATAACAATAACGATAACAATAATTGAAATATGAAATATTGTAGAATTAGTGATTATACATTATTAATTTCCTACTTTACTTTATTCCAGGATTTGTAGCTATATCTATTTAGGTATGCATAGCTGTTGTATCTAATGATTACATCATCACCGAATATGCCTTTATCGTATAATAATAGTAATGATGATGTAATACCTATGACGTCACGTAAACCATAGCTATGTTCGAAAAAGAATCGTCGGTACAATTTATTTTAAATTATCAACAAAACCTATATATGCTCGCGTAAATAAATACGCATATTTCGAAGAAGTTAGGAGTAAAATAATACTTTAAAGTATATTTACATAAAATATAATTATATAAATAAATAAACATCTTCTGCGGTGATAATTATCGGTAGGTTAGGATTTCTTAATTGATTTGATGATACGTTTTTAAATGCGTGAACTCGATGCCCCGATGCCCCGATGCCCCGATCCCCTGATGCACGTGCATTAACTGCACAGTACGCTAGAATAGGCTTATTTACGAGCCGAATTAAGCGATAAAAACATCATTTAGTTATTCGATATCGGAGCTCCCGTTCGTAAATCATACGTGTACAATAGTGGCGGACTACAACTCATTACGTATACGTATGTGTATGTGATAGATGAGTAAAGTTTAAAATAATTAATCTCTTAATAAGTGAAGCCGTTGTTATGATATAAAACCGCAAAACACCCGAAATTGTAAATCATTATACGACTAGCGAAAACATTCTGCGAATTAAGAGATGGATGTAAAATATAGTTTATATTAAAATATAGAAATATTACTTAATATATGTATTGAATTCGTATGGACATATATATATATATATATATATATAAATATATATTTAAAATGTATTAATTAAATTAACAATTTCACGAAAGATGCATTAATATCATCTTTTCTTAGTTTGGAATTATATATAATCCATATAGGGATAGTTTTAACACATTATTTTTGTCCTTAATTATTACATAGATACATATTAGATATATAAGAATATATGTAATATATAAATAATATAAAAAAAATAAATATATAAATAAAGAAATAAAAAAATAAAACATGTAATATAAAATGAATATAATATATATTTATGATATCTATATATAGATGATACCTACCAATATCTACATATAGGTATAGCATTTATGTAGAATTTGAATACATCATTTACATTTGTGTAGGCTTCATAAAGCTTTTTTAGTGTTGCACTTTTTACTCATGCCATAATTTAAAATTGTAATAATATGATTTTATTTATTTCTATAAATGTTTCCTTTTATTTTCATTTATAAATCCTTATAATTATTTAGAATATTATCCCTAATATACACGGTACTCCTGATATAATACTATAGTAAGTTGTAGTAGTATACTACTATATTAGTATAAAATAGTATTCTATACTATAGTATACCGTATACTGAATTCCACCATGAACTCGTTAATTAATGTGTTTATCTAATTTCAGATTTAATGATTGAATTGTATACCGATTATTTGATTACAATTACATACTGATCTTCTTACACATTGTTTATACATTATTTATAAACATGTGTATACTTATTTATAAACTTAGTTATAAACTTATTAAAATTAAATAATATATAATTTAATATAATCGTATACTATATACAATTATTTAATATATGATATAGTATAATTTAATATAATATTATTTAAAAAGCAAATTATGTATATAATATATCACACAATAGTTAATATAGTTACAATAATTAAGTGTGTTATTTAATAAATAAATAGCCTAACTATTTTAATTAATATACTATTAGATACATCTAATATATTAGTTATATACTATAGTATACATATTATATGCACGCAACGGAAATACTTTTTCTAATTTTAGAAATCAAATTTAATATTTACGTTCAAATAGTGTTACTATATATAGTTCAGGTTTGAATGCGATTATTTATGATTGCGAATAAAATAATCGCCAAGGACATATGTGCGTACATTTAATGTATTACATAACCTGCATTTATTACAAGTCTACATAGTTACACAATGGAGAGGGGTATCGTATTCATTATCAATAATATCGATATATAGATATGACTATATACCGTATACGACTTACCAAGTTGTAAACAAACGTACACATATAAACTACAAATACATACTATATATATATGTGGTATACATACATACATATCATACATATACGTACCCATATATCCACAGCCATACATATAAAAATATATACACATACTCCGAATACATACGATCAAAAGCGTATACCCAAACCATCGATATAAAGAAACTTTCTTTATATCGATGACCCAAATCCATGGGTGACACACCTTGGGTGTGTGTAAACAGTATAATTTACACTTCAGTATGCATGTACATTGTACACAGTGTACAATGTACACATAAACACAGATACAAAAACAATGTATGTCATAAACTCTTACATACATGTATGTGCACATACATATATATATATATATATATATATATATATATCATACAAACATATTTACACATACGTACAAACATATACTCAACTACACACACCCACACACACATACATATACCCACACATATAAAAACACACGCAGAGATAGTTTATTTATATATGTATAAACACGTGTGTGCGCATGTGTAACAAAGATATCGACTTTGTGACGATATTTAAATAACACATAAAAACACAATAGCAAATAAACATTGCATGCGATATAATATAAACAATAGTAATAGAATATGTATATGAATAGCGGGAATTTAAAATATTTCAAATCATTAATTATTTCAAATTATTGAGAAATATCACCGATGACAGTTGTCATTTATATCACCCTAATGGCGAATTCCCTAGCGAGTGAAGTACGCAACACAACGTAAACATAAGTCGGCCGGAAGTGTGAGATACACAATCACATGTGAGAAATGTTTATGTATATATCAAAAGATAACCGCGTTTCTGTGGAATCATCAACTAATATGATACGTAATAATATAAAGGACATGTGTCCTTGTTAATAGTACCAATGTACAATGAATCCTGATTTAGAATATAAATATAGAATATCCATATATGGTTAGTATCGTTAAATGTACAATGTACAATGTACAATATACAGTGTATATTGTACATTGTACACTGTACAGTAGACCAGTTCGTTCGATTCAATTTTTAATCCTTCATATAAAATATAATACATATCTATATTTTAGTATAATATGTGTTAATAATTTTTATAAAAAAATAGTTACCTTTGGTCACGAAGCATTTAAAGTTTGAAATATAAATTATTATTTTAAGATAAAATCTATAATATTCCATGTATAATAGTAATGACACCATCTTATTATCTTTGATTTTTACAAATATTTAAATTAATATTTAAAATTAATTATGTATTTGTATTATATTTAATGAATTAATATAATATATACCATTATTTATATTTATTATTAATATAATATCTATATTTCATATCTACAAATTACCAATATTAATGTCTCCTAAAACTCGAGAAAATACACCATTTTACAAAGTATTTATTTCAAAATAATTCAAAAAAAATAATTAATTTGTTAAAATTAATATATATAATTATACTTTACATACATTTGAGTGATCAGATTGTATTGAATTGTGGATATAAGTTAGATATAAATGTCCTTTATACAAATATAATTAACAAAATTAAAAAATATGTAAACTTATTTTGTATTTCATATTTCAAATAAAAATCCAAAAAAATTTAAAAATGATGTTAATTTTTTTTCTAAAAATAATTTTTAATTTTTTAATAATTAATTTGAATTGTATTATTATTATCTATAAATTATATATTTTAATTTTTTAAATTAAATTGTAATAATTTATTTATATTAAATTATACGATTTTTAGATATTTTTTTTGACTAAAATTATTTTATAAAATCTGGGCATCTAGATTGTTATGAAACATATTTTGTACTGTTAATACTACTTGTTATATATGTTTCTAGGATATATCCATAGTTGGCTTAAAAAAAATCATCCAATTTTATAAAAATTGAATAAAACTTATTTCTATATCTCCCCCATGTTAACTTTTGTATGTATTCAATGTTAAAATAAAAAGGTCTCGTGACATAACAATATTTAAGATATAGGTCTAAAATTTTAAACACTTATTCATCATAGCATACATAATTGTCACAGATGTGAAGGTTTTTAAAATTGCGAAAAAAAATGTAGTACGAACCGGTCTACTGTACAGTGTACAATACAATTATAAAGTGTACTAGTAATCCATTAATTAACGAATATTCATAATAAACGTGCAATATTTATAAATAAAATCGGGGATATATATATATATATAAGTAATACTGCCTGTGTGGCTCAGTGGCTAAGGCGTCAGACACACAAGCAGTAGGACACGGGTTCGAGCCTCGTCCGGACCATTAATTAATTTGATAAAATGGGTCTTACAATATTATTTAGAAGTGATCTTATATAATTGTGTATAAATAAATGATCGGCTCTCGTTAAAACCATGGATGCCTTAACATGAGAGTGGCTTCGAAGGGACATTAGAGCCGTATATGGTTATAAGTGAAAACTTCATCTAAGATCCTGGATGGGATGAAATAAAAATAACAATAATAAAAACAATATATATATATATATATATATATATATATATGAATTGCTGTAGTTTTCTATCAGCTATAGGTATATATATCATATATTAGTATACGATATCGCACACTAAATCCTAGGTTCGTGTGCGCACTATTTAGTGCGTAATATTACGTAATAAGTGCATGACGTAATTCTGCATTACGCGTCACCGCAGTGGAAAACTTCATGATCGTGTATTGTTTTTTATCATCCTCTCCTCCTCCTCCTCCTCCTCCTCCTCCTCCTCCTCCTCCTCCTCCTCATCATCACATATAGGTTAGAGCGCGTGGGTGTTTGCGTGTACATCTATCATCAGTATTACTAATACTAACTGACATCACGTGATGTACAGAGGTACACACGTGATGTAATAAGTATACACGTGTAAGCGCGTTGCGTGTGTGCGCGTATACGTATGTGCGTATGTGTGTGAGTATGTGTGTGCGTATGTGTGTGCGTATTTGCGTGCGTATGTGTATGTGTGTGTGTGTGTACGTATGTGTGTGCGTTTGGAAGCTACAGAGGCATATAACAATGTGGTATTCAATACTATATAATATAAGATAATATACATGTAATAAATGTATGATATTGATATGATACACTATTGTTATTGTTGTTATTTTTATTTGGTGGAGTCCTTTCATCCCATCCAGGAACTTAGATGAAGTTTTCACTTATAACCATATATGGCTCTAATGTCCCTTCGAAGCCGCTCTCATGTTAAGGCATCCATGGTTTCACAAGAGCCGATCATTTATTTATAAATAAGTATATAATAGCATTTTTAAATATTATTGTAATACCTATTGTACTGGTCCGGATGAGGCTCGAACCCGCGACGGGTCCCGCGTCCTACTGCTTGTATGTCCGACACCTTGGCCAACTGAACCACACAGACAGTTTAATATATCGCTATTTATTGAATACAATTGTCACTAGAGTGTATACACTCTCATATTAATTGTCACATGTCGCGCGCCATTCTCCCTCTCATCTTCTCACTAGTCTATCGGTATTATATATCCGATTAGCTCTAGGTGTCAGATGTCATTCCATGTTTAACTTTAGGCCACATTGAATCAATTCGATACACGTTCCATGTCATTGATCGTCGTGTGATTATCTACTTATTACCATCTTCCTATGTAATATTCTATCTCGTAATATAGTTAATAGACTATAGAAGATAACGAAGAGGTAATCTAAACATATATGTATATATATATAATATATTATATATATATATATATATATATATACTTACTGATGAGTACTTATGAATTTATATACTCTATGCATATGTTTATGTACATATAAGGTGACTATATGTATAGAGTATGTAGAGGTCATCATACTGCAGAGGTCAGTTACTTACTTACCGTAAAACATGTATATTCAAGGTCATTAGTTACATTATTTGCTTATATCTGCGATTAAGTTATCTTGATATGTATTGCCATTTTATCATACATATGTATACATGTAAGAATAAATACATATGTGTACATCAATATACATTAGTTAACAATGTATTCATTATTATACATTATTAATATATGAAAATATGTAATCTGTACCTGGAACATGATAACTCTGAACTAAACGAAAAACTGAACGAGCTTATAAGCTGTGTATGAAATGGACAACATCTGACAAATTCTCGGAATATATGAAACAAGATGAACTAATTGACATGGACATATTCTAACAATAGATAATGTATGCATTTACTAATGAGGTGAGGAAATACTTTATATATGCACGGAGTAAGTTTACAATACATACATCTATAGATATATAAAAGAGATAGTAATATAAGTCAAACCAATACAGGGCATAATCTGTAATATACATCTTAAATCAAAACCCCCAACTATTTCTATAAGGCAGATATAGGAAATAATCGTGATTGTATTCAAATAAAGCCAACAAAAACAAAATAGCACACGAATATAATTAGTAACAAGTGAATTTCGTGAGTTATACAAAACAAGGAGGAATTTAAAAGCATAGAGAATCCTATATTAAGTATACTTATAGGGTATAATATGATAAATAATTAGGTATCTTATTATACCCTACTTAATAGAATAAATAAAGGTGCGAATGAATCTAAACAAAAATGAATACATAATTAATGCCAATATATAGAACACTGATTTGCTATCGACATGTCAATAAAAGTATCACGATATTATCATAATATAGATAATTATATTATTTCTAAAAAGGGTAACCTAAAATAAGGCAGAAACTATCGAATCATTAGTTTGGTTACTCTTGTGAGAAGAATAATAATGAATATTATAACAAATCGACTCCAATATCGGGTAAAGTTATTATCAGTAAAAAGTAAGCCGGATCCGAAGAAATAGAAATAGGCCATTTAACAGATATTTAACTTAACGGCTCCTCTACTAGAAACATCGCCAACAATAATTGTTGTTAAGGGTCCCTAAGAGAAAATGTATCGTATATTCATTGATTTAAACATCCTTTAATAGAGTATGGTTAGAAGCACTATTGTAATCTATGAAGACGTATATTGTACTACGTACATTGTACGTCGTACAACTATAACACTAAACTAATAAAACCCGTCCATATTCTAAATTATACAGTGTATTGTACATTGTACATTGTACAATGTACAGTGTACATGTACGGCGTACATTGTACGCGTATCAACTACGGTTACCTGAAAAGAATTAACTGAGACTGGTTTCCGACAAAGACGGGAGTAAGGCCAGGTTGCCTTCTCTCTCTCACACACATACTACTCGCGGTATAAAGCTAGATGAACGAATGGTTACCGACCTTAGGTTATCGTATGCTATCAATGTAGTTGTAGGAACTATTACATCAAGAAACTTATGAATATTTTTGAAAAGTTGACTAATGTAGAATCCTAATTTTTCAATATATATTATATTTCAAATAAATGTCGAAGGTAGGCGAGGCAGACCGAATAAAGTATGGATCTAAACATCAAAGATTAAACTGGACGTTACTATCTGATACCAAGAATAAGTTTAATAATTGCCGTCAAAATGACTAAACAATAGATATCTAGTTAACTCAGTATCTAAAAGTTTTAGAAATACTGAAGTTACAAGAGTGTAGCGGTAGTTTTATATGTACGTTTTTATTGGGTAACCACGGTAAACAGGTAATCATAGGTAACCATGGTAAACATATGGTAACTATGTTAAACATAGGGTAACTATGATAAATATAGTGTAACTAATAGTTACTAACTATGGTAGCCAGTGTTCTGATGGCCCATAATATAACCAAGTGTGAATGCTATTAAGAGGCCCAAGGTTGAAGAGACGAATATCACTAGGCGATTGTTCTTATCGTTCACATGGTCATTGTTGTATTAATACTCCTGATTGGGATATATATATATATATATATATATATATATATGCTAAATAAATATGTATGTCTACATTAAATACCTTATCATACATACATATATACTTATATTTTGTTCGGCATGCATAAACCAAGGCGTTTTGTTATTAAATGCAAACCCAATGTTAATTTTTGTACCATATTGATTTGTGTATTAATTCATATCTATTTTTTCTTTCATCTTTTTTTTTGTATTTTGTTGTTTACCTAATAAACTATATATTATTATATGCATGCATACATATATTCGCACATATACATATATACACACACAACTGCATAACTTTTCGCAAACGAAAACTCCATCCGTTCATCACATTTAATTAAAAACCGTTTAGTTTTGACAGCTGTCACTTAACTTGTCATTACTTACTTAGTTACTTAGTCCCGTGACGTAGGCATCGTAGGGGGAGAACATCACAATGTTTTTATTAACTTTATACATTTATAACGATCTTTTGCAATTTGTCATTATGTTGACCTATATAGTGATGGTTAGGTCTTGCCAATAGTCATATATATTTATTATTGTTTTTTCGGTATTTTTTCATTCAGAATAATTCTCATTAGAATCTAAATTAACCGATATATGATGATTGAGGAGTTTAAGAAAAACATAATATTTGTAATAAATTGTCTGTTTAAATATATATATATATATATATATATATATATATATATATATAATATACGCACAAATACATACATACACATATACAAATATATAATTATATGAATTTAATATGGATAAATACCGATATCATACCGTTAAATATTGAAATGATCTCCTCTATCCGGATTTGAACTCATTAAAGTATTAACCAATCATTAGCCTGTGTTCACACTCCAAGTATAATAACACTGACATCGATCAATTAATTAACTGTTTTGTCTCCTTGAACCCTATAGATATACATATAAGAAGACACGCGTGTAAAGGAATACATAGAAAGTAAGTATGAAAGCAGATATAGCATGTTAATACGCAGACTATATATATTATATGTCTATTCTCTATACACACATGTATATAGAGGTCGATGCAACAACGTACGGAATAATGTATACGTGGATACTGGATTAAGTAGTTAACACATGTAGTACCCTCTATTCATACCTATTTAAGTACCACTGTCTTCCCTCTTACCTTCCCTCTCCTCTTTCTACCTCCCCTCCTCGATATCAGCTTCCTTGACTCCTCCCATATCTCCTTCTCATTAACTTCCCTCGGACAGTTACACCTACGGAGAAATCTGAAAGCGTGTTCATCTATATGCCTAAAAATAGGCATATACCTATATAATAATAATAATAATAATAATAATTTGATTTATTGAATCACAGATATAATAATATCGGATACAAATGGACCCCTCAAGAAGTCATTGACTTGTAAATGACTGTGGGGAGCCCCGGACAATACAAAACAAATAGTAACATTTTTTTTCTTGTGTTTTGATTTATCGTGTATTAAATTCTTGATAAACACAAGAGAAAAACAAGAACGGCCCGGAGTCGAACCCGGGACCTCTGACTTACTAGCTTTTGGTTGTCCCACTATAACTATATATAAATAGGTATACCTATATATATATATATATATATATATATATATATATATATATATATATATAGGTATATATAGAAGTATACTTCTACTTAACAGTGTGAACTTTGCAGCACTACAGCGTCGCACTACAACCCCTAGCGACTGCTACCACTACTACCGCCGTGTAAACACCGCCGCCATCATAGCGATGAGGTCCTTGATCGTAGTATACCGTAACGACGTAATCAACGACATCACCGCCGCCGACGTAAACAAACAAACACGAGATCTCGCGAGATCGTCACGTGATGCACTCGCGTGTATTACGACATATCTGTCGGCAGTCACGTGGTACGGTCACGTGTTACAGTCACGTGATCTACTAGTATATCTACTACGGCGATGTGTACCCCCTTTACTGTATAGTATAGTATATTACGGGTTATATTCGGCTAGTACCTTATAAGGTATACTTCGTATATATATATATATATATATATATATATATATATATATATATATAGTAACATACTTTACTGCGCTGGCTATGTGAATGTCTGCGTACGTATGCGTGTGTGTATGTATGTGTGTGCGTATGTGTGTCTGTGTGTGTGTGATAACGTAATACGTCGGTGGCACTTGTCTACAAGAACGGGTATAAACTGGAGTGACGCTTTTTACGCGAAGTTTGAATGAAGAATACTCGAACTCGAAGACGTATACGTAGGTAGATCTATTTTTAGAACTGAATACTTTGTGAGCATGCGCAACGACGATTACATATATATATATATATATATATATATATATATATATATATATATATATATTATTATTCAATTATTTAAATCAACAGTTAACCTGTTATTTCTGTTCCATTCATTCTATATTTAGTATATTGTCAATAGATACACTTATTCGTATATATATATACCATAGATACACAATAATAATAGTAATACAATAGCGATATATCCTATGTATATAGGATGTATAGTAAACTATATACGACAGTGTATATTGATAGAGTATATAGCATGGCGTATGATATGATATAATGTAATATAGTGTTAAGGGTGCAAGGAAAAGAGGTCGCCCTAAAGGAATTGGATGGACGACGTCTACGAGATGTCCGGTAGACATGTATACCCGATCGTTACTCGATGTAACGAAGCCCCGTTATATGTAACGGTACTAGCTATAGCTATAGCTGTAAGAAGTTGTGAATGCATGACGTTATATCATGTTCCCCTACGACTACTCTTGATGCGACTAGTTAACTAGTTAGTCAATACAGTATATATATACATATATATATATATATATATATATATATATATATATATAGAGAATACCTTATAGTATACTATATAATAGTATAGTATACCTTATAGAAGTCCCTATACCACTTAATACAGAAAAATCAGTTTTAATATTCAAATATTGCTATTATACGCTATAGTACACTGTTAGAAAAAAGAGTTTTCTATACCACCGAAAAAGAGTTTTTATATTTATTAAAAATTAGAACTCTTTTCGAGCATTAAGCAAATAGAAAACTCTTTTGCAAAAGAGTATTCTAATTTTTAATAAATATAAAAACTCTTTACCAAAAGAGTATTCTAGCTTTTAATAAATATAAAAACTCTTTACAAAAAGAGTATTCTAACTTTTAATAAATATAAAAACTCTTTACTAAAAGAGTTTTCTAGTTATTAACACATATAAAAACTATTTACTAAAATATTATTCTAGCTATTAATAAGTTAAGTTGTTGATGTGGGTTTAGATATAAAATAAAATATTAAAATAAATATTAGTATCTTAGTGTAGTAAATAGTATCGTAAAATGAAAGTATTAACTTGTATATTACAATATATTATATAATTTCATTTAAGTTATATTTAAAACTTAAATTCAACAATAATAAAATTGTAACATTTAGTACAATATTTAATCAATATTCAATTGCTACAATATTCAATATCGATCAATTATTCAACATGAATTCTAATTGTATTATCAATATAATTATGATTACAATTGTAGTTGATAATTTTGAAAAATCTATAGGATACTTAAATAATTTAAGTTTTTAAAATAAATATTGTATTTATTAAAGCAGTTTATTAACTTAAATATACCTTTAAACAAATTATTAATAATTAATTTCGATAAACAACAATATAATCAATATATTAAAATAAATAAAAGGTATAATATTTTATTTGTTCAATATTAAATAATTAATATAACTATAATTTAGGTAATATTTACATCAATTCTACAGAAAAGAGTATTCTACATTATATAAAAAGAGTATTCTATATTATATAAAAAGAGTTTTCTACATCATATAAAAAGAGTTTTCTACATCATATAAAAAGAGTATTCTACATTATAAAAAAAGAGTTTTCTAAATTTTAAACGCTGGAAAACTCTTTTGGTAGTTTTTATATCTGTTATGATATGGAATACTCTTTTGTAGAGTATTTGGCCGTATTAGTAGATAGAAAACTGTTTTTAAATAAAGAGTTTTCTACATTATGAAAAAAGAGTTTTCTATATTTTAACAAACACTGGAAAACTCTTTTTTCTAACAGTGTATGTTGTGATATCCAGCTTACGCTAGTTTTAGATTATGTGTATGCGTATGTGTGTATGCGTGTGTATGTATTATTATGTATATGCGTACATGCGTGGGTTTATATGTATATACCCATAACAGTAAACCTTTTTATTGCGCTTACTATATTTATTTCATTATAATTATCAACATCATCATTATATATGATGAAATACGTGAAGATTTGGCACAAGGTGTGAAAACTCCCCATGGTGCCGGACACACGTATACATAACATCAAACATAATATAACTACAACTATAATCTAACAGTATTTATATAAGTAAGGGGGGGTTAGAGAAAGGTGAAATATACAATAATTATATATATATATATATATATATATATATATAATTATATATATATATATATATATATATAATTAATATGAGAATAGATTAAACTAATATGAATTCATTGCATAACGAGGCAAACTATAAGAGCACTAATGGCGTTCGTTGATAGATGGTTAAACTAGGCAAGGAAAGCTAGGAAAGTAAAATTTACAATAAAATAAAATATCAAAGGAGGAGCAAGTAACCGATGAAAGCAATTGAAGTAGGGGAAAGTAACCTAATACGGACACTTTAACAATAAATGGTCTTAACATTTTATGACTCAATATTTTTATTCTAAAATTACAATAAATTAATATTATATGATTGTGATATTTTTTTAATTTTAAAATTGTATTTAATCTTTTTCAATAAATAACGGGAGTGTCCGTATTCTGTACCCATTTACGAATACAGATAATCTATATACCACTAGATAAACTATATATTATTGATGAACCAACTAGATAAATTAAATTACATTATTTATAATTAATTTTATGAATAATTTAATATAATTTAATTAGTAATTAATTTATTTATTTTTATTATTTTTGTTAATTAATAATTCAAGTTAAGTATCTAAATAATAAATTTTTTTAGATTTAGCTTATTGGTGGTATTAATATTATAACGCACGCGATTTTTATGAAAATCAGAATAGTTCACACGCTGCTTGCTGATTGGTTATATATATATACACTATAGTGTGTACGTATTAAGACATCTATAGTGTTCGTATAAGGGATTTATCTGACCTCTAGATATATTCTTATAATGTAATTAATATATTTTTACAAATATAGCAATTATGTATATAATGTTATTATCCTTTAGTTTTAAATAATATAATGTTATATTTTATATTGATACATTTGTATATTTTTGAGAAGGTTGACATTATTTTCATAAATTTAAAAACGTAATAAAAAAATCAGTTTATTGGAAATATCAGCACTATTTTGATTAATTAAAAAATAAAAAATACTTATTTAGACTATTTATATAAGTATGAATATTTTATTCATTAACATTTGTTTGTATTCATGGTTTCTGCGATACCGAGAGTGTCCGTATTCGGGCACTGTCCGTATTCGGTTACGTTCCCATATATAGTATTTACTAAAGGCTATAGACATATATAGTTAAAGAGAAGATTATGGCAGCTGTTAGTGAGATAATAATGGTATCATGAGTCTTAAATAGATGCAAGTAGGGGAAAGTCCCCGATTACCGACCCCCTATTAATACCGACCCCCTCTAGTATCTCAGTACATATAAGATATATCAACAAATAATATATACACGAACTGTTAGTAATTTAATGATAAACATGAATAAGTATTTTATTTAAAAAATATGTAATCCTACAATTGTCATTTGATAAATGTAATATTATGTTTTTACTTTTTAAATATTTGAATAATAACTTTTTTTAAATCATTGTAAATACTTTATTATTTAAAATAAAACTTAATACTGCGCATAATATTGTAGATCAATAAAATATTTATAAATATTATAAAAAATAATTTAATTTGAATAATTATTAACCAATATATCTTAATTATAGAAACCCGTATGTTTTCCTATTACCGACTCCCTAAATTATCCTAATACCGACCCCATGTGATTTATAATATCCAATCAAAATAGATCCATATTTTACTTTAAATATGTCGTAAGTTGTTTGTGTAACATTGATATATATTTCGGATTCATGGTTCCAGTTGATTATATACATACTAATTGATAAATATATATTAAATAATAATATACACTATTTTAATATAATTAATATAAAGTTTAAATTTAAATTTAATATACTATTATAAACTATTAAAACATAAACTCAATAATAAATAAATTGCGTGCATGTTATAATTAATTATATTTATGTATATCTACTATTTTTATTGGATATTATAATACTACAATTATTTATATCACGATTATGTTAGGGGGTCGGTAATAGGAGAAGGGGGTAGGTATTAGGTACATGTATCCGATTACCGACCCCCTGTTTATTCTTGTAAATATATATATTATATCAAAAATGTAAATTAGCCACATTATTCATTGCCATAATATTACCCTAATTACAACATTTCAAGTAAATATATTTAATATTGAATAATTTATTACAAATAATCATTTAGGGGTCGGTAATCGGGGACTTTCCCCTAGTTTACGTGGATAATTTAATATTATGCCATGGCATCCTTCGGCTAAAGGAGGCCATGGTTATGCATACTGGACTTTAAATAATGCTACTATACGATAACTATATTAAACAACTGTTTATATTGTTGCATATTTTATTTATAAAATGACGATTATCGATTATTTTTCTTTCATTTTTACGGTATACCGTTATAACTATACAACTTTTTACATTCTTTATATTATAATATCGTATTAGTCAAGTTGTTTATTTAAATAACGTATCTATTTATTAGGAAATATATCAACTTCGTAGTTAGACTATAAATCAACGTAATGGAAAATAAAAAATCCAATAAATTAATCACGAAAAAAACTACTCACTTCTATATTATTTTCTACCTTCCACTTAATTAATTTATTTATATTGACATGTAATTCATTCTATTTTCTTTGATTATGAATTTAAATATTTTTTATGTAACTTTTTGTATTCGAGTTACATTCTTATATATTAATGTCTACCTAATAGTTAATGGATATCTGGGTAATACCTATATATCTTATATGTCTACTTGTGTGTCATCACAATACACCTAATGATAGTACACCTAATATATATATATATATAATGAATAATTGTAGATTAATAAAAACACTTATAGTAAACGTTACTTGTTGTATTTAACATTATGATATCAATCTACCTCTAAACATATAACACTTAGTCATTAATACATGTCACACATTGCCTTGCCCACTTATTTCTGGTTTTTCCGTAACGTTATAACTTCAGTGCGCTTGTCAAATAAGTAATGCTTTTAAATATATCGATATATCCATTTTATTATATAATAACTATTTATAAACACATTTTCACATAAGTTCATGTGTATTTATTTTACTTACGTAGGTTACATGACGTCTAGTTATTATGCAATAGTATTTGGTGGCATTACGAAGAAGCGATGTAGTTTTATTATCCAAATACTAAGACATAACGGTTTTATAGAACACCTCCATGGAGGGGTGCAGGGGTGAAGGGGTGTTAGACGATGGGACATATATACGTCTGATATTCTACCTATAGGGGTGTTTCGCGACACCCTTATTTCTCAGTGTGTATTATTTCAGTTTCAAATTAAAACAATAACAAGAATTATAAATAGTATAATCGTAGCACATATATCAGTACGTATTAAAAAAAATATATTAGTACGTCTGCATATCTCCCAATGATAGTGTAGAACATCGTACTTGTTATTGTATTGTTTGTGTTATTATATCGTGTCGTTATAGTAACGAAGCGAACGTTACATCGATAGGTCGGTTACATCAGTTACATCAGTTACAATACCTCTTTTATCAATTAGGCGAAGATAACCTATAGGCGAAGATATATCTTCTAAGAATGCATACACCCACTCGAATAGGTTTGAGATAACAAATAAATCTCAGCTGAACTAAGGTCCACATTGATATCGCATGGGATTATGCCCAAACTAGTGATGTAAATAATGTTCAAATCTAAATCATCGATGCAGTTTTACCCGCTGTTGCCTAAAGTTTAAACTCGGTTCGGGCTCGTTTGGCTAGAGTCTCGGCTCGGCTCGGTCTCGTTTTTTTCCGAAAATGAAAGTGTCGGCTCGGCATCAATAACTAAAAGTCTTGGCTCGGCATTAAAGCTCGACATCATTTACATCACTAGTCCAAAACATGATATGTCACGTATATAGAGATAAAGCAAGGTGATATATTAGTGTTATATTCGATATCTCATCGCTATAGGTATAATACTTATATTATATCTGAAAGTGTATTGATAGAAGTATACTGAAGTATACTATAGTATGGTATTGTTATTGGTAGTAGCTCGAGTAGAAAATAGATACTAAAGTATACGATATATAGTATATAAGAGATAGTATATATATATATACATATATTTAATATTATATATTTATAAGTTATTTTCTTGTGTTTATCAAGAACTTAAAAATTAAGAAATAGATAAAAATTTCATTTAATTTTAAGATATTATAATAATGACAAAAATATTTATATTTGTATTTTAATATTATATGACCTTCACAGTTATTTATAACATGTATAAGTCTATGCATTATGTCTATTTAAATTAAATATTTATATTATACTTATATTATTAAACTGTAGCTATTATAAATGTATACTCTATCTTAAGTCGTACTATATATATTGACTATATAAAAAAGTAAATATATATATATATATATATATATATATATATATTATCAATTAAATATAAATAAATATTATTATATATATATATATATATATATATACAACAGTATATACAATAGAAATAAGTATATATGATACTATAGTAGTCCAATGAGTGTTCTATTCCTAGATGCATGTACGAATTCAGCTGCACTTGTGTAGATGTGCTTCACCACTGGAGAGTGGAGATCGTATGCGTTGTGCTACGTTTACGACGTGTTACTACCTATCGACTATCGTGCATTGTTATGTAACCGTTCGGTTATATAACTTTGAAACAGTGTCACTTATTAGACCGTTGAGGGCACCACCGTATACCGAAGTGGAGATTTATAGTAAAGTCAATAAAACATTCGCGTTTTTATAAATATTTATATTTAGGTTTGCGGTGCTATAATGTAATTAAGTTTGTGACGTATTTCCGCTGTTTTATAGGGCTATTACGTTAACAAATCCCTTGACTATGTATATCTATACTTATAAAATAGTAGTACTATAGTACTATTACTAATACTATATTATACTAGTACTAATATTCTAATATTCTATAGAATATCAATAGACGTTTAAATTTATTATTTATTTACCGAATTAAACATATTTGTAATGTAATTTCTTATTACTTACTTTAATTTGCTTTAGTGCCGTGACTCGAACATCGTAGGGGAATTCAACTTAGAGGCAACAACGCATCTTCTTCTCCATTTATCATGCTGTTGTACTTCTGATAATATTTCATCAACATCCATCTTCGTCCACTCTTAGATATCGTCGATATATTTCCGATTCGGTCTACCTATTTTTCTAGATCTTTCAACCATTCCTTGCATACTGATTTTAGTGATATTATTTTGTCTAGAGATAAACCCGAACAATTTTAATTTACGTCGTCGTACGGTTTGTAATAATGGCTAGAGTGTGCCAGTTAGTTCTTTCATTTTATTATTGACAAATACGTTTGTATTACCTTCATTATACGTTATGCATAGTAGTTTTCGGTGAGATTTATTCTCGAAAGCTTGGATTTCATGGTTGTTTAAGAGTTCAGTGTCAATGATTCAATGACAGCCATAAGTCAATATTGATAATATTAATGATCTATATAAGTTATACTTAAGCTTGAATCTAATATGAGTTATCTTCCTAACCGTGGTTAATTTCACCATATATGTGCTATAACTGATGTTGCTTGCGTCAGTCTTATTTACACTTCTTACTCGCATGTTCCGTTTGTTGTAAGTGTTGCTCCTAGATAGTTACAATGCTCGACTTCTTCTAGTTTGCTATCGTAGAGTTTGCTACCGTTTTATCGTTGCTGTTTACCATTACATTGTTTTGTCAATACTAATTTCCAGGCCGTATTTGCTAGAATTAATACACGAAATTATTAATTATATCTATATTATATTATAAACTATTACCTGACTATTTTCAAATGTATAAATAGATTAATGACTTATTTTATAACGGTATCTTATATTTTATAACATGTGTATGCATACCACGTAAGGTGCGTGAAGCAATGTAGAACATATGATAATATGGTGTAGGTAGGTGTTCAAAGTGATAGTGTTCTATGCACGATATGAACTATATTTACATCGTTTTGATTGGCTAGTATTTTAATAATACGAATATGACAATCATATATACATATACGACAGTTTAACTGAGAAGTTAATATATATATATATAATATAACATTAATAATGTTCTATTGTTATACATTTAGCTATTACATATGTAAATAAGAATAATAAATATGTACATTAAATTCATAAATAATATAATGTGGCCTACATAAATCCATTACATAATGACTATCCCAATAAAAATGATCCTATAACAATGCTCCAGTGACCAATTGATTGATAACAATTCGTCATTCGATTACGGAATATTACGCTATTAATAACGAGAGCATTCGTAATCAATTGTTGACTATAGCGTTGTTATAGGGGGAATTAGTATACTAATACAGCACAGGATTAGCCGCTAATCGTAAAGTACTTGGAACCGATACGATAGGTATCCGCGGGTACACAGTACATACTACTGAGTAGTATTCAGTGAGTACATCGCCCAGGTACCTTACATTCCTCTAGGGTATACTCTAGTATACTAGAAGTGTGAATATTTAAATCCCAGTGTTCCCTATATTTAGACGATGCTATCGCTAACATTCAGATACGATTTTAAAATATTCTTAATTCGTCTGCAGTTGTTTACTAACGTTTAATAATAATACCGTATATGGTAGTATTATTGTTTACAGTTGCGTTCGTTTGTCACTTATGTTATGTAATGTTAGTTGTTTCACTTATTAACAATGGCGGCAATGCACCGATTGAATTCAGATTGAATAAATAAATAAATACTTATATATTCTATATGAATTATCTACGTTGAATTGCACTAGCAATACTAAAACTACCGAAACCGATGATTAAGGTAATTAAGATGGTGAAAATAAACTTTATTTTTATCTCTATTTTTTCAATGGTAAAAAAATAATGAGTACTTTACCCGCGTTACTATTAATATATACATACACACGTTATATATAACTATGTGTTATGTAATAAAACACATATAATGGCACCTATTATATTGTATAAAAAACAGTTATTTAGTAGTATATTTTTAATTATATTAGAATACTTTGTATTTCGTTTTTTAATTATTTAAATTATCTAATATAAATAATGTGATTAGAATTGCATTATCGAGTTATAATAATACATTTTATATGATATGATATATTATGAAATTATAATATTATAAATTTATAAATTAAAAATTAATAAATTATCAATATAAATAATTTGTTTGATTAATTTTAACATTATTTTTATTATTTCTATTATTATTATTATTATTATTATTTTATTATTAATATTAATTATTATATTACCATGAACATTATTATCATCAAAGTCATTGTCATGATCAACATCATTATCATCACCAGCATCAACATCTCCATCATCACAATAATTATGATGATGTGCTGCAGCATAATAATTATGATTATATTTAGAAATCCAACCTTGAAGATAATAAAAATTCACAAAATGAAACTTCACTTTTGTGTACGTTAAATAAAGGTATTTATTTATATAATTAGAATTCTATTTTTAGCAATACTCCAGGTATGTCGTAGAAATATTATCAAATATAAAAATAATATCTAAACATAAATTATATGTACTAAATAATCGTTTTTCAGATATAAAATAATTCCTATAAGTACCTAACGTTTACTACCACTAATACAAGTGACAATATTATCTATTAAGTCATGTCATCTATTTATTACGTCATATAATGGATGTATTGCGTAATTAAGCAATACAACCACGTGATTCTACTCTTGCGTATACGCGTATACGTTATAACGTGATGTTATATACTTTACTTTAAGACTTTTTTAATAATTTTAGTTCCGAATATAGCCGACATTATTCGTGTAACTTGAATGATATTATTGAAATATTCCTCTTATGCGATTATTAATATTATTGTTATTACGATTATCATAATTAATGTCCTAAGCGAATTCGCGGTAATTAATTCTCCGCCGCATTAAACACGGTTTCGCGTATATCTATAAATAGATCGCTAAGTGATAATAGAAGCTTTGTTCTACGACAACGTAACTAATTATAGTTGACATGACTTCACTTAGATACTTCGTTAAGTATAGTGTGTTGACCCGCACGTACGAGCTCATAACGCATATGCGTACACATCTGTGCGTGGGCAAAACAACGCACAGTGCGCCCGCACATCCATTATATATTAATATTTATTATTTATTACGATTGCATAATTAATTTCATAATGTAAAATATCTCATTATTATATTGTTCTATTTCTCTATCTATCTATCGCTTTCTTCTCTATCTATATCTCTATATATCTCTAACTCTGTATATATATATATAACATTTTCTTTATATGTAATATGGGAAGAGTTGGTAATGTTGACAGCTTTTTGTTTTCCCTCTGTAACTTAAATTTTGAGAAATAGATAATTAAATTAAATTAAGTATAAATAATGTATACATGTATGAATAATGTATACACAACAATAATAATATATACATTACTACTTACCGGGGGTTATATAAATAATATATAGGCTTAACATAATTAAATATTTGATTAATAAAGTTATATAAGGCCTTATAATGTGATTAAACATACCCTATAAGGTTTTTAAATATATATATATATATATATATATATATATATATATATATATATATATATATATATGTATACGTAGCCTATAGGGTATACATACAATTTAGGGTATACCCTATATATACCCTAGATGACACATATATCGTACATCATACACGTATACGTTGAACGACTTATTGAATAGTGATAATGAGTCCAGTTTATCTTTAGATATTACAAAAAAAATTAACAATAGTGTATATTAATCGTTCATTAGTAATAATTAATTATTTACTTATATTAATCTATACACGCTATTATTAACTTATTCGTATTTTTATTATCGGTTAATAATGTAATTAGTTTAAGCTTGACAAATTAAATTTAGATATTATAAATAAATATTATTTATAACATGCTATTTATATAATTATTTATCGAGTAACACTTTAAATAAAATATTGTAATATTAAATATTGTTTGTTTTGAATTGAAACAATAGGTACATCATGTCCTACGGTTCAAAATTCTTTATTTCAGTATAACAATATAATTATTAATATTAATAAAAATTATATTTTATATAATCGTATAGTATTATAAGAATTAGATATTTGATGAGTTTTATTATATATAAGTTAATGTTATAATAATTTAAGTGCGTTTAATTTATAATTATTATAATATAACAAAATTCATAAATAATCTTGTTATCGTCTAAATTTTGAAATGTTGACAATTTGTTTATGATATATAAAGTAGGTTATTTTTAATAATCTATGACGATATTTTAACGATACCATGGTATAATGCATTATATTATTGTTGATTAATTAGGGGTAATCGTTCACTGTGGCTCAATTTACCCAACTCCCACTCGCATACGTAACCTACAGATGTTACGACAACTTAATAGGTACATTCTAGAGACGAAGTACTCCGACATCTCAAGCGGCGCGGTTATTAATTATTAATTATGCGAGCCGCATTATAAAAATAGATCGTCGATCCGCCAGTCGTAATTCATATTCGATGAATTCTTTTGTCCTAAATATAGAAGCGGCGGTGTCGATAATGAAGCAATTAAAGCCACTGAAGATGAACGTACTACCTATGATACCACTACCATTACCACTACCACTACCACTACCACTATAACAACTGCTACTATCGCAGCCGATTATATTTAGTAACGTGCGTGACGTCCTAAATTACGTGAAAGACCGCCTCCATTAGCATCTCCGTAATAAACGTTTATCTAGAAGCGCTAATTATAGCCTCAGATCGAAATGTCATGCGCAAATTTGGTCTACACATGACATATATATTGACGGCATATTGACTGTATCGTAGATACCTTATCATTATAGCACTAACCTTATAGTTATATATAATTAATATAATATATAATAAATGGACCAGTTGGACCATAGTCCATTGGATATATGTATGGCATGTAGTCAATAGCCTATATACTGGGTAGGTTTATAATACAAATGAAATGTGTTTACCGCTTTTAACTATAATTTAAGTTTCCTACTTATCCACTTGTCTAATTATCCAGTTGTCCACTTTGTAAGAGTCTACTTTGATATATATATATATATATATTATTTTCCTACTTGTATACCTGTATATTAGTTTATATGTATATTTGTGTGTCTGTTTACTTATCCATTTATATATCGTGAACATCACAAATTTGTTTACTTTCTAATATTTATATATATATATATATATATATATATATATATATATATAAATATACATATGTTTATATATATGTGTGTGCTTTTTACTAACCGACAACTCATTAACTTACAAGTTATGGCAATCCGATACCACGACGAGAGAACTTTGGACAATCTCGTTGTGGCATGCGTACACAGACTAACAAGCACATTAGTGCTGTGTATACGCGCGCTCTCTCGTTATACACACTTGTATATAGACATGTGTGTATGTGTATGTGTGTGTATGTGTGTGTATGTGCAATTGAGTGTGTAGTTATGCGCTGCCGAATACCTTAGCAGTAAATTTTCCACTTTCTCAACTAAATATGGTGCTCGGGCATTTCATTTAGAGCACTCAATATACTAATATTGTAAATAATCAATACCCTAATAAGGGTAATATTACACATATATATACATACACATAAATATATATATATATATATATATATATCATGTTCACATAATTAAATATAACTAATAAAAAATGCGGTTATGAAAAGAGATAGAGCATACACACATACTTGTATATACACCCCCGCATCTGGATACGCATATACACACATATATACATACGCATACATATACAAACACGCATACATACAAACGATTTTTCAATTATATATTGTATATATATAATTATAATTATAAATATTGTATATATTGTATATATATACACGCATATAAGCGTGTACTTATACATGCACAGTGTGCATTGCATACACGACTGGTAACCAAGTAATTCATATTTAATTATACTATAGTCTACATATAGACTATATATATAGTCTATATTCTATAAAATAGTTTTAATAATCAACACAATTTTATTTTAATTTAGATTTAATAGCCGCCGATTTTAATAGACGATCTCGCTGCGAAAACACCCGCAAGATGTCAGTACCGGTGCCGGTATCGAGAATAGATAGGCTAGAAGCTATTAAAACGTAACTCAGTGCGGTGTTCGACAATATGACCTTGAAGGGTCGTCACGCATGACAAAATACAGTCGCAATGTAGGCGCATCTCGTCTCTCAGTTTCGTCTCTGAACTTCGTAATGGCAGACTCCAATACAAAGGGTAAGTGTTCCACATAGATAAGTAGGTATCCGTAGTTTAAATGGGGTACACACCATATAGGGTAAACCCTCTATAGAAGGTATACGAAGGAGTGGGTAACACTGAAGGGGCGAATACATATATGTAATATTATTAATAATTATCTAGCGCATCGATGACGTACACATGAATATGTTAAGATGCACTACACATATATATCTACATTATTTGATACTTATAAGTAAACGTAATGTTAATTACACACTTATGTAATGCATATGTCACTCTTTTTTAATATATTTTTAAATATTTAATTTATGTATATTTCGTGCTTATATTTTTTTAAATATCTATTTCAATTATTTCAAAAAAATAATGTATATTTCAATATTTTGTAGTATATTCTTAATCTCATATATTCTATAGAATGAACATTTAAATATAATTTCGATAATAATTTAAATCTTTAACAAATGGAAATGTGTCATTACAAATTTTAAAACTAATTAAACCTGTCAGAACCGAATTTTTTAACATTTTTATTTCTAAATCGGATATAAAATTAAATAATTTGTAGTCGAAGTTTATAACTATAGATTTTCAATCAGTACCGTAAATATAGTTAATAATACATTATTATTAATATATTCAACATTTATTACGCTTAAAATACTCGCGTATGTGCCCTAATTAATGAGGTGTCGTTAGCACCACTTGATAATAGCATTATATTGGTTCTAATAGCCTGCAGGTGATTAATTGACACAACTATTTTCATTACATAAAATCAATACTATTATTAATATTGTGGTAAATCATAGTGTTCTATTAATATTACGTTAATATACTAATATGTCAAACTTGAAATGAATATTTTATTATCTAGCAGAAATGATATATATATATATATATATATATATATATATATATATACAATATTAACGATATATCTGTGTATGGATAGATTCCGCATTCTATTTTGTATTTTACTTATGTATTATCGTTACATTTTATATATATAAATATATTTGTGTGTATGTGTGTCAATTAAGTATAAATATTAATACTATAGTATCGCATATCTTTCTAAATATATAATTGTCAGTATAGTAACGATCAATTATCGATTTGTTTTGAAATTCACAACCACATCTATATGTCAACGATACAATGTCATACATGTCAAATATGTCAGAGATGGCAGCTGCTGTACAGTAGATGTCACACTTGTGTTAACGCTGACCTGGTGACCTGTGTATAACCGGCAAGGTGTTGTGTGATACAAATTAGCCGTGATAAGTAGTAACCAATTCAGTTGTAAAGTGTGTAGGTAGTAGTGTGAAACAAATGACCTGATATATCTTATATTATGCTTATATAAAGTATTCATAATAAACATATATATATATATATATATAATAACAAATCCATACCAATTCATATAAACTACTACTACTACTACTACTACTACTACTACTACTACTACTACTACTACTACTACTACTACTACTACTACTACTAATACTACTACTACTACTACTACTACTACTACTACTACTACTACTACTACTACTACTACTACTACTACTACTACTACTACTACTACTACTACTACTACTACTACTACTACTACTACTACTACTACTACTACTACTACTACTACTACTACTACTACTACTACTACTACTACTACTACTACTACTACTACTACTACTACTACTACTACTACTACTACTACTACTACTACTACTACTACTACTACTACTACTACTACTACTACTACTACTACTACTACTACTACTACTACTACTACTACTACTACTACTACTACTACTACTACTACTACTACTACTACTACTACTACTACTACTACTACTACTACTACTACTACTACTACTACTACTACTACTACTACTACTACTACTACTACTACTACTACTACTACTACTACTACTACTACTACTACTACTACTACTACTACTAATACTACTACTATTACTAATACTACTAATACTACTTCTACTACTACTACTACTACTACTACTCCTCCTACTACTACTACTACTCCTCCTACTACTACTACTACTACTACTACTACTACTTCTACTACTACTACTACTACTTCTACTACTACAAAAAGATATTTGGTGGTCGATCCTTTAAATGTATGTCCCCTATAAATTCCATTCCAATCAATATAAGGAATATCAATAATCACTCCACCTTTAAAACTCGACTAAAATTATTGTTATTACGTAGGCAGCACTGAATGCTGTATAAATCTAAATTATGACTATTATTATTTTATTATCGTTCATTATCGTTTCTTGTTCTCGTTATGTTTATTATTATATATATTTATATTTATACTCATCCATAGCAACTGTTTTACTGAATATCTGTATATTGTCTATACACTTGTGAGATAAGTTTTCATAGACACGCATACATATTCTGAACAGTTCGGAGATAATCACACGTATAATAATCGCAATCTCATGCACTAGAAAGAGTGCAACTAGATAGCAGTAGTGCTAGTACTACAGTATACTATAGTAGTAACACTAGTAGTAGTAACGGCAATACATAACATATACAGTTAATACTAGTTTAATACTATGTGTATACACATGCGCACAGTAATTACTGGCTTATCTATATATAGTATACTACAACGATATTGTATTGAGGTAGTGTTATTTTAGTTTCGCTAGAATTGTCATCGAGACAACTCAACTCAATTTTATATATTATATAATATATATATATATATATATATTGAAAGTTTATATATATATATATATATATATATATATATATATATATATATATATATATAAGTTATATATATAGGTGTTTAGTATGGATGTGATCGTATGGATATTGTATACAATATACTATATATAGTATACAACTTTTGCCACACACCAGATTATTACCACATAACAATATATAGCCTGTATACTTCATATGTGACGATATAACTTGATTAATTAGGAAAAAGCTTATTAATTAATTAGTCCGCATCGCGGGGTAGCCACTAATTATTAATAGGTCGTTAATTATGATAGCTAATCTATGCGGGAATGTTAACCAGTAGTCGTCGTTTAGCGAATTCCCGCTAAAGGGTATGTATTCACCATGACAACAATAGCCGTATAGATAACACAACGTTATCACTAGCATCGTTATCACTACCAATAGGTTATCATAATAAACATACTAAACTTATATGAGATTTGTGTGGTATGAATTGATAAATATAATTTAATATATTGTTATTTTTATTGTTATTTTTATTTGGTGGAGTCCTTTCATCCTATCCAGGAACTTAGATGAAGTTTTCACTTATAACCATATATGGCTCTAATGTCCCTTCTAATCTAATGTCCCCTATATATATATATATATATATATATATATATTCAATTATATACCTAAAGGATACAATATACTTATATCCTATAGGCTATAGGTATAGATTTTTATTTTGTTTTTATCCAACATTTTAATTAATAAAAGTAAATATACTATATATAATATAATGTCATATATGAAATTATGAATTATGAACATATAACGTGAATGATTACGTGAATGATAAGAATCCAATATAACTAATTTTATGATTATAATCTATAGATTGTTTTTTATACATGTACGAATACGAATATTTCGAAATCTTCTTCATATCGCACCTGCATGCTAAATCTACATATATAATTATATATGATGTAGGTATGATGCGCGTGTGATATATATATCTAGTTAGTATATAGTTATTATGTAAGTTATTTAGTAAGAGTGAACCGTCATCTATTTCAACTATTATAAACTAAATAGTTTGCGATACCGCTAAAAAACGCTCGCAAAATGCTCGCAAACGCCCGCAATTATGTAGCCGATCAAGCCCGCTAGATGTCATCGCGAATAAATGGCGGCGCGCATTCACGCCGGTTCACATCAGGAGACACCGTAGCGTTAATATTGCGTAATGACTGGCGTAAAGTCTGCTCCGAGGTGAGTGTGTGCGTATGTGCGCATGTACGTACCACCACAACAACAACCACCCCCACCACCACCACCACCACCACCGATTCTACTATAAAACAAAAATTAGGACGATAATAATTTTAAACGCAGACGAACAGTCGAATGCTAATCATTACTGGAGTCTGTGAAACATTCACACACTATCAGGAGCGGAGAAGTCTACTAGCACACCTTGTAGCATCCACCCATACCATTAATCATTTGATAGGTCCCATAAGTGTCCTGTAGTTTAATAACCATTACATAACATACCTCATTCACGTAATGGCCGATCAGTTGCCTATTCTAGTCGATATCTGTACGAAGAGGAAAGGTAACTATTACCTAGTATTAGTATTATCATTATTAGTATTATCAATGATAATTTATCATTATTATTAGAATTACTATTATATATCATTTTTACTATTATTACTATTATTAGTATTACTCTTATT
The DNA here is from genome assembly GCA_964019155.1 of Osedax fenrisi. Classification (NCBI taxonomy): domain Eukaryota; kingdom Metazoa; phylum Annelida; class Polychaeta; order Sabellida; family Siboglinidae; genus Osedax; species Osedax fenrisi. Next base: position 24,051,611 of record OZ025243.1, read on the forward strand.
ATATAATAGCGTATTACATAATACGGTATTACGATATGTATACACGTGTAACTATAGTAATACGATAACTTGTGTTAGCTTTCCAAAGTATTCACGTGGAGTAATCCTGTAGGCTGCAGTCCGCTACACCTTCCCTATATACAGGCCTATGGGCAGTCTGCTATACATCGTTATAATACAATGATACGTTATCGATACCGCTACAATAGTAATAGTACAAATTGTGTACAATGTACCCTAATTACACTGTATACAGTACCAGGTATTCGCATAGTACTAGCAAATATGTTTCTAATGCACTAGTACTGCTTCGTAAGCACTAGTATACTGAGTATACTATAGTACAGCTGCATTTCATATAGTGTGTATTCTAGTAAACAATAGAGTAGATACTAGATTGCACACTGTAGTATACGCTATATACAATGTGTATAGTAGTAGTCTACGGACAAACCAGCTATACGTTCGGTTTCTTACGTAACTCTCCTCGTTACATAACAGCAACTGGCATACTTTTCTAGACCTCTAGGTACGTATTGGCGTGTTTGAGTGGTTAAGGGTGGGTAAAGGTTAATTAAAGGTTAATCCCGATCCACTCCGCACACTTTAATAATATACACGAACACACGCACATACATACACACGCACACATTCACATACACATACACACACAAACACGCACACAATAATTTAACCACCATTATCTGGATGTCTCTAGTGTGTAATAGACTGGCTCACTAGCAGCAGCAGTAGCAGCAGCAGTAGTAGCAGCTTACCATGCGTAGCAACAGGTGGACTGCCGGTCGTGTTCAGTATGTACAATTACCACCATTACTACCATTAACACAACCACTACCATTACTACCATTACCGTCTACACTACCATTACTACCACTACCACCACCACTACCACTCACACGTTACAATTACCAATAGCACTACTAACATCGTCACCACTATCATTGCCCCCCCCCATTACCATTACTGCTAGCATTCCCCCCCCAGTTAACATTACCATCACCACTACCGCTACCACTGAAACAGCTACCATATCCACTACTATCGCCAGAGATCGCTAACATCACTGTCACTACTGTTACCACTACGATAATTACTGACACTACTGCCACCACTATAACTACCATTACTGCCACTACTGCCACCAATATAACTACCACTACTGACACTACTGCCACCACTACGGGAACTACTGCCACTACTGTCACCACTATAACTACCACTATCGCAACCACTATAAATACCACTACTGACACTACTATCACCGCTATAACTACCACTACTGACACTACTACCACCACTATAACTACCTCTACTGCCACCACTGCCACTACTACTACTTACACTACTGCCACCATTATAACTACCACTACTGACACAACTGCCACAACTATAACTACATATACCGGTAATCAGGTAACGTATAGGATCGTTACTATTAGCTACTCGACGCTAGTACCGAATACTCCACGGCCTAGTACAACTACTCGCATGTAACCTACCTGCTACCATTACTACTACTAGTATGTAGTATGACTCACACACACATGCGCCGCACAGTACACATGATATTACGATTTGTTATTGTTATTTATTGTTAAGGAGTGGTGCCATTATTTCTAGCGTAAAAAATAACAAATGAATTACTTTCGATACCACTACCACTACCACTACTATTACTACTATTACTACTACTACTACTACTACTACTACTACTACTACTGCTGCTGCATAATTAATATCTACATGCATTTAGCATTCTATGATAAGTATGATAATATAATAATACGCGGTATATATTCTGTATAATACGCGGTATACATTCTGTATAAACAAACTCTTGCGCATACATATATAATATGGGGGGGGGCGTGTGTTTAGAGGTATTACATAATATCATATTGCACATGTGTATTATCATATCACGTGATACATATCAGGATTACGCAATGCTATGAACTATGTTGTTTTATACATCTTTACATCTCTATCTTCCCTCTATCTAACAATCGTTCTATCATCCTCAGTCTCTTCTATATATATATATATATATATATATATATATATATATATAGTGAATCTAAATATAGCCGCACTATAGTGATATATAGATAGGTGTATATATATATATATATTGTAATAAAAAATACTATATATAGTATACTATACTATATTAGTATTCTATACTATAGTATCACTAAAGATTTTGCTAAGCTTAGACACATCTCTGAAGTCACTAATAATTATTATACAACTCAATGTAGTTTAGTAACGTCTACATATCTACACAATGTAACACCACCGATATGAAGAAAGATATAAAACTTTCTTTATATCGATGTGAAGCACACGCACACAAATTCGTGCATACAAACGCACGCACGCATACACTAACAGCCACGCCAGACTAGACAAACAATTAATAGAACCGGGTTGCTGGTGTACTCTGGGTCTGCGGCGAGAGCTATATTTAATGTTAACAGTAGGTGGAGCTACCAGTATCGGGTAACAAGCGTATTCTTACTGCGCATGCTTACTTAATAAGTACATCTCAATATGACGGTATAGATAGGTATACCTATTAGGTACACACGATGGTACCCACGTGTGTCACACGTGTACACGCTATATACACTGTATATACACTCTATATACACGCTATATATACTATATAAACTCTATGTATATATACTATACATATATATATATATATATATATATATATATATATATTATATATACACACGTTACACTGTGCAATGCACACTGTACACTGTACACTGTGCATAATACCATGTATCCCATCGTTATACACATCACATTATACAGTATATAACTTCACATACTGTGTACATAACTCTTTATAGTATGTATTATTGATATCGTAGAATGAAATATACGCACTCGTGTATATATATAATAATAATATTAATCGTATTTATTTATAAGTACGATTATTTCAATTATAATTCGTACACATACGCATTTATAAATACGTATAATATACATGTATGTATACGCTTATAAATACACACGCGCATACTGTATAATGTATATATATATATGTAGCCTAGATAATCGATTACTGAATCATATACATCATATACATGTGTATATTCAATATACCAATATAGCAATAAGCGTATAATTGTTATTAATACACAATTTGTACACCGGAAATATGTATTAATAACATCATATCGGTTATAGTAAACTATCTTATCTCTTATCTATAATATAGTGCGGATATCTGAGTGCGGCGCACACTGCCAGATTGTACGCGAATATTAACTCGTTGATGTATACATGTATGCATGTATGCATGTATACATGTATAGTATACTGTACATGTATACATATACATATACGTATATATACTGAATATACATTAGTGTGCACAATGTAAACATTATTGTGCACAATGTACAAATTAGTATGCATAATGTATACATTATAACGCATATACTATATAGTATACTATAACTGATTGCAATACTGTTAACTAATGTAAATTACGTGTGCGTGCGTAAGCGCTGAACACACATACGCGCACACACAGGCAAGAGTTCTGTCTGACATGTGACCTACACGTGATGTGTACCTCTACACACATACACACACACACACACACACACACACACACGCACACACTTTATACTGTAGCTAGAGAGAGAGACATACAGACATACTATTGTACGACGTACATTGTAACGCGAGAACTGCAAACTTCACTATACATATCATACCTGCGTATATAGGTCACGCGCACCTAGTGTGTATTCGTTACAGCATAACTTATGTAATAGTTACATAACTATTGTGCTATACACACACACGTTCATTCACTCACACACACGCTCACACACGCGCGTACACACTCAAAAACACGCGCACCTGTATATTAGGTGAATTGCATATCGATAACCATTCTACTAACCTATCTACCTATAGGTATACCCCAATCTTCCCTATATGTAGTTATAGAATAGTGTGGTCAGAGGTCACATGTAGACGTGCACTGTGCACGTGCACGTCGTGCAGTGCACGTCGTTCACCTATTAATATAGTAAGATCACATGTAGATGCTATATATATGTCCTATAGGAGTTATGAGGTGTGTATCGGGTAATGTAGTAGATACTATATGCTAGAGGATTTATGTATTAACATAGGCTTGTTTTGGTGATTTATTTATATATGTAATAATGAGTGGCTGAAATAGGTAATAGCAATATTACACCACTCAAAATTATAGAGGACCGTTTTATTTAAATTACTTTTTATTTAATAATCAAAACAAAAACCATATACTAATGCTGTTAAAAATATACACAACATTACAATATAGAAAAATACAATATAACTTTATACAAACCTCCACGTGTCAATGCATAATCAAAAATGAAATAATATTATTAAATATAATATAATTCAGGATTATAATATTTCTACACGACAGTTCATTGGTCCAACCAATTCTATTAAAATAAACTAAATAACATTAAATAAAAAAACACAAAAATCAATATATACGAAATCAACATTTATACTTTTATAATTATTCCATAACACACAACAACAAAATATCTAATTAAAAACCAATTCTATTAAAATAAACTAAATTACATTAAATAAAAAAACACAAAAATCAATATATACCAAATCAACATTTATACTTTTATAATTATTCCATAATACACAACAACAAAATATCTAATTAAAAATCTATAATATCAAGACCTCCTATAACCTCGGTTATAGGAGGTCTTGATAATATACACTTAAAAATAACTATATTAAAAATATAGAAGACGTTATTCTGCTACATATATATATATATATATATATATATATACATATATATATATATATATATATATATATATATATATATATATATTGTATGTGATATCAATACATAATCGAAGGAATGAAGTGATAATAATATATTAACTTTAATATAGATAATGATGCCGTTCATTATTGATGCATTAAACATTAACATTAAAAAATTACACACTTATTAATAACTAACACCTTTACTACTACTACTATTACTATTGTCGTGGTACACTATTATCTATATATTACGCAATATTTCACACTTTCACGTGACGGAGGCCCAGACAGATAACGACTGAGATAAGAATCTCGTATTTGATAACGAGTATATCCGCGTAGCGGTGGTATAGCGCATTAATCGTTCTTACTTCGGTCGCCAGGAGGTGTAATATTAGTAATAAATGAATGCTCGCGTGTGTGTGTGCACCGCTATAGAATGTGTATAATTCACCGTTTTTACATAATACATAATGTATACATGTATAGTATGCATAGTGGTAATTATTATACTGGTATGGTACACGTCGAGTCTATAAATAGACGACGAGCTATCTCCTGTGACAAGCGTGGTATTCAAATATGTAACATCGGTAACCTTTCAGGTATATATCCGGGTTTACCGGCTTACACACTATGTTGTCTGCTCGGGTACACTCTATACCGTATACGGCATACTCGTGGCATGTGTATGTATGTGTGTGTGTATAATAATATGACACTTATTATTAAAATCGATTAAATGAAGGATGTGTACATTCTAACATATAATACAAACACATTATATTGTGATAGCGGTTTATATATACAGTTAATATACAGTGTATATAAAACGATATCACTTAGTAGGATTAATTGTATCGTCACGTGACGAGATTACGAATAAAGCCTATTATTCCCTATATATGAATATTTTCATCTTAGGAATCATATTTCTCGTCTGACGAAATCACACATATATTTACATAAGTATATACCTGTGGTATCAATTAATGCTCTTATATATTCTACTATCACTGTGTGTTTAGTGTATGCAAGCTATGCCATGGAATACTGGTATACTGCAGTATACGTTGATGACTATATTCATTGACGCAACGATACAATGTAACAATGCCATCGACATCGACTGCTTATTATTTTATAATAGAGGTTATGTCGAATTACAATATGGGTATTCGTAATACGATATTTAATTGATTTTATATTTATATATATATATATATATATATATATATATATATAAATGCGTATATTGTTATATATTTATAATTTTTAATAACATGTATCATGGCTAATATGTAATACAATAAAACACGTGTTAGATAGTTATTAATCATAGATCTATTAATAGATCTATTAATATATCTATTCTATATAGGGTGTGAACAGTCATACCGATATTATCACACCTTATTGATTAGAACAATCACACCAATTTACAACCGATTGCATCGAGTTATCCACGAAAGAACGATTACATTTGAACTTGCCGCTCTTTTGTTTATTTTGAACTTCATGTTGTAAATAATCCGTTTCTAAAAATAGATCCCCGTAGTCTATATGTTTCCCCTCGAGTATATTTAATATCGAATTGCAGAATATGCGCGTAATCTATAGTAATTGTATATTACGTAGTTCGTGTATAGTAGACAAATATATATATATATATATATATATATATATAGTCATATATGACTGGTTTGAAATATATTCGATAGGACAATAAAACAGTGCGGACAAGTTACAATACCTATCCACCACAATAATAAGTTATCTACTTCTCGGAGGAAACTTAACAGACCTCCTCCGCGGGCGTAACATACGCTGAAGTTACGTAATACAAGTGGACCGTGGTACAGTTACGTGGGTCCCGCAGCAGCAGCAGTAGTAGCACCACCGTCTGCATTGCGAGAACCACCCGTAGCCCACCCTATATATAGGTGCTAAGTATACTACCCTATAGGGCATGGAAATCTCCCGAAATAGTTCGCATCTAGTCTGAGATCTACACAACTATGCTGGGTATGCCGAGAGTGTGTGCGATTGTGTGCGATTGTGCGCGAGTGTGTGCGCGTGTGTTATTAATGAGTCGTGTGCGCGCTCACTAACATATAGATATGCGTGTATGCGCATTTATAATATGTTTATACACACATAGTAATGATGATTTATATATCATGTAAATACCCTCTACATATTGTTAAATCATTATGTAATATATATATATATATATATATATATATATATATAAAGTGTATACTATATACGGTATACACAATATGTATACAGACAATGCTATACGATATAAGTAAAGAGATATCATTATAAATCGTATATTGTACACAATGATTATAGTAGGTACACGTGTGTGTATGTGTGTGTGTGTGTGTGTGTGTGTGTGTGTGTGTGTGTGTGTGTGTGTCTGTGTGTGTTTACTGAATAACATAGTACTACACATACCTACAAACTTTGTCATGCATATCGTCACCATTACATATATGTATTATAACGGTACTATAGGATACTCCTTAAATAATAATAACTATATATTAGGAGTGTATTTAATAACTCGATAATGAACCGCATATATGCAGCACATATGTGTATACATAACTACCTATAGGTCTATATAACCTTAATACACTATACTATCACCTACTATACTATAACATAGTACACTAAACACACGCGTACTACTATGAACAATGAACACACACAGTTATGTAACTACTACTAATGTAACAACCCTGCGTATGTTGCGCTGCGTTAATGAGAGGCGTGTGCATAATTAGCCAGTGTATTGTTCACCTTTAAGTAAAGGTGTGTGTTAGCGCAGTGTGTGTGTGTGTAGTTATGTGTGCGTGTGTGTGTTTGTGTGCGCGTGTGTTATTATTGGTGCGTTACCACCCTCGCACACACGCCGCACTATTACGCGCTCATTTCACGGTGCGCCACACAATCCGCCGCACGGTAATCTCGTTACTCTATGACGTCACGAATATTACGTAACAGTACGTACACATGCGTACTGCAGTACGGCTCAGTATATACTCTATATATACACATAGTTACCATATCTGTTGTTGATGATATGTTACCTGTAAAAAGTAATATATATATATATATATATATATATATATCAGGACATCGATGTCCTTCACTATTACAGATTACTTCGTAGCTCGTACCTTTAATAGGTCGATGGTACGTTAACAATAATACCACGCGGTGAAGGTCGTGACCCCGAGAAGGACACGTAGAGCGCCGTCCTATATATCACCTAGCGATACAGCTCCTAATTACATCGTTGCGTCTCGTAATCTCTCGCGTAATCTCCTGCCGGCTCACGTAATATCGCCCTTACCTTATCGTGTCGCGTGACGCTCGAGTTACCCTTTTGAAGCTCGAGCCCTATTCTATAACCCTATTCTTGTTCACTATAGTCATTATTCACTATAGTTTAAATAGTTAATAATTTAAATAGTTCAATTCGCACATAGCAATACTTAGCAATACCGCTATTGAATATTTACGGAATTGAATCGTTTCCGGTAATCCACCTAACGACGTGATTACGGATATTGCGTAATACCGACACCGTTATTGTTACACGTGATTACGTAAGAGCGAGCGCGGTGCCCCAGTGCCCTAATTAGCGGACGATCCTGTTCGGGGAGCCGTTAACAATAGTTATGTTTATGAATAATTAAGATGGCCGCAGAAAACATAGTTGGTTACGTAATGAAATACTACTGACGTCATCCGGGTGTATGGATGCATCTCGTGCTATAAGATACATGGAGAGGGGTAGTAGATAACTTGTAAACCGTACGGCGTACGTTAAAACTCAACGTAAAGTCTCAATGTTGAAACATGCTATCTACCCCGTGTTAAACTTCTAGGTGATTACGTAATACCTTGCGGGTATCAGTTTTAAACGAAACTTCGGATTTATACTCATAAGTACTTCCTCATATTAACCGTAACCAGTCAATATCAATTTTCGAAAATATATAGGTTTCACTGCACCTTACCGTACGCCCTCGTGGATATACTACTTCGTTACGTGGCGTCATTACAATTATTAAATCCATTATCGTTATTAAATAGATAACACAACCGTACTTTAGATTATCCACTAGTATTATACTAATACATCGGTGGTGGATGGTTATATAGATATTCGCGATTGTTAAGGTGACGCTCGCGATTATAATCTCACTAGATCGACACGGCTGTTCGATGTTTGCGAATATTCGTTTATTCGCTTGTTTTAGCGAATGTTCGCCTGTTTCAGCGAATATTTGCCTGAAGTGTGGAATTAGCTTTAATATGTATACATAGTATACGATCCTGTTTATATGTTTATGTTATATATATATATATGCATTTGTGTATACACGCTTTCACACGTCGTGTATATGCTGACCTAAGACCTCTGTACGGGAACACCAGCACCACCAGCAGCAGTGACCGTCACTAATTGTACACAATACAGCGCGCGCGTGTGTGTGTGTGTGTGTTTGTGTGTGTGTGTGTGTGATGTTACGCAATACTCAGTGTGACGCGTAATCACGTTATTAATAACGCGAGATTACGTCACAGTAGCGTTACGTCACATCACACACACACACACACACACACACGCTGTACGGAAGCGGCGGCGTATGGCAATGGTTTCGTCGAGTGAAATAATAACTCATTTGTTTGTGCATATATATATATATATATATATATATATATTCACATTATATAGGTTATGCTTTAGCTGATATGTTCAGGGAAACGGGGAAACATCAAAGACACACACATTGTTACATAATACGTATTACCTAGACACGTGGTTACGTCACAACAATAACATCCGCTATTAATACACTCACTGTGTACAGTAGTACATTACCCTATACGGAACGATCAAATCAGATGTAATCAGCACTAAAACGCGCCGCTTATCAGCTTAAGGGTCAGGCATACTGTATTACGTAATGTTATGTGTTATGTAATAGTCCTTATTTACTATTATGTAATAACATCCATGATGTACTAACGATGTACTATGATGTTCGTTAGTACATAATAGATGTTAGTACATAATAATCCTTATTACATAATAGTTTTATTAAATAATAGTCATTATTACATAATAGTCGTAACAGGTGATTGTGTTATCTGACAATGGGAAGCGCCGAGAGTATAAAACATGGTGAATTATTGCCGTATTAGCCGATATCCTGACGAAGGCTGATGCACCGTGGTAGCGGTAGGGGGGGGTCGATATTAACAACCGGGCTTGTTTATCACGTGTAGGTGGAGCACGGGGGTTAGAGGTCAATGATGAGTACAATAGAGGCGCGGAGAAAAAAGACGCACGACATCTGCGCAATAACATCGCACACACACACACTCGCGCACACAACGCGGCGACGCTGTATACACCCGTATGAGGTATGTGTGTGTGTGTGTGTGTGACTTAATACGCACTGCGGTGTGTCGCACATGTATATAGGTGTGCGTAAATAGGTTAATGTGCGCGATAAATTTAAATATCACGCGCACACACACAAATACGTACGCTGTACGACGTGTGCAAGGCTGCAGCTAACGCGATTCTCCGGATTATTACGTCACAATCGCTGGCTGTTATGACGTAATCACTCGAGCTGTTACGCAATCACACGCATGCGCGTTGATCTCTTCCTAATACGGCGCGATGTGCGCGATAATATAGCATATATTAATGTATCAATTGACGTCAAATAATTGATTATGTCATATAGATATTATATATATATATATATATATAAGTGGATCGTGATATATAAGTGTATGTAAATGTACGATATTTTATCAGATTCTAATTAATGTGTTACTTTTCATCGTCACGGGTGGCACTAGTTACTTCCGATGATTCCCGCTAGAGAATCTCAACCATAGAGAACGAAGTGGTCTTCGTTCTCTATGCTCGCCACACTGATGATGTACTAACACGTGACCCACCACCGATTATAGATGTGGCCAATGACAACAATAATGACAGAACGGATGTCGTTCAACCTCTACTGCTGCCGTTGGAGAAGAAACCTATACAGGAAACCCTGCTCTCCCCGGCTGAGAAGGTTAATACGCGTGCGTGCGTGTGTGCGTGTGTGCGTGTGTGCGTGTGTGCGTGTGCGTGTGTGAATGTTCACATGCACAAATGTGTGCGAGCGCTTGTACGTTTGTGCGATAGTGTTTGTGTGTGAATATGTTCGTGTGTATGTGTGTGTGTGTGTGTGATATCGTGTGCGCGTATGTGTGTGCGTAACTGTGTATATGTGCGCTTGTGTATGTATGCGTACTAGGTCAGTATAAACATACTCGGTTATGTATGCGTGTGCGCTTATTTGTATGCGTGTGTGAGCGCGTGTATGTGAATGTGCAGTGAAGTAGAGTTGTCGTTAATAAATATGCATTATATTTAGTACAGGTAATATAAGATAATGTATTTTAAAGTCATATATATATGGATATATATATATATATATATATATATATATATATATATATATATATATATGTATGTATGTATATAATTCGTTGTAAGTAATTCTCGGTCGTATGTATTAAATTAGCCTATATCTGTACTATTTCCTCGATACAGATATATTACCTAGACTAGTAACCATAGCAACAGTGTGAGACACCTGGTATTTGTGGAGACACCGGAGGTAATGTACTATTCGTACCGCATCCCCTGTTGTCACGATGTTCCCTTTATCACGTGATGTAAACAAGTATACAGCACGTGATGTAAACAAGTATACAGCACGTGATGCGCCGTATGATGCGTATACACTATAGTATGAAGTCAGTAGGATATACAGTGTATAACGGGATATACATTTTACATTAAACACTACAGATATACATAAATACATTGCATTATTCAGTTGTACATAATTATCGTCAACGTGGAATACTAATACCTCGTACTAATAAATACATACACATATATGATAAGTATACTTGATACACGATACATACGTATATATATATATATATATATATATATATATATATATATATATATATATCTATATATATATATATATATATATATATATATATATATATATATATATATATAGATCACATGGCATGAATGCGAGTGTGATAATTACGCAGTGTATATGCGCATGACCCTTCGTATGACAGCCTCATTAATATATATTCAACGACACATCTACATATCCATGTCATGTAATTAACGTATTGAAAGTATTGCCGTAAAGGTTGTCTGCGTGCTATATATAGAATAGTGATAAGTTACGTATGTGTTTATCTAAACATGTGTTTTTGTGTATTTTAGTTATGTATATATTTTAAGCTATCAATATTAATAAATAATAGTTATGTTTATTAGTAATACTCTATCCTATATATATATATATAAAAGTAGGTTCATGATTAATATAATTCTATAGCCATCGTTTATTTGAGATATGAAAGCGATGAATGGCTCTCTCTCAGTGGCAACTTACTTGCAGCAGCGACACCACCATCTGGTGAAGTGGTGTAACTCGAGGTCACGTGTTATGTCACGTGCTGTGTAGCGAGGACATCGATGTCCTCGCTAGGAGCTATCAGCTAATTGTCAGCGATCGTATGCGTGTGGGCGTGGCTTGTAATACGCGTAGTGCGCTATAGAAAACATTATTATTAAATTGTCACATGACAATTAAATGTTATATATATATATATATATATATATATATATATATATATTCATATATACTCACACACACATATATATATATATATATAATGTGGAAAGATGATTCTGATGACATTCGTAGAAGCACAATTATATTTAGAATGTGTGATAATCAGAATAACAGTTTTACGTGTCAATATATGTCCCAATAGCGATAAAAGCGGTCACTATTTGTAATACAAGTTACGCCGTATGACATACTCTGCTCGAGGACATGCCCTGACATTGTCATGCCCTCGCTATGATGTAATCATTCGTTTGAAATATAAACAATATATTGCATATATGGTATACCATTTTTAGATAAATAATAACACATATTCTATTGTCATACGTGCTATTGGGTGCGTTCGTGCGTGTTCGTGCGTGTGTCGGTATGAATAGTTGTATGCTGGTGTCTTTATATTAGTGTGTTATCGTAAGTAATAGTGTGTATATGTGTGTGTGTGGGTAAGTTAAGGTAATGCATTTTATATAGACACACATATACTGGTAGCCAATCAGCGGTGTTCAAAATAATGATAACAATTGTATTACTAATATTAATAATAATAATACGATACGAATGCGAGCTTAAAAATCATAGATAACGCTATATATAGATAACTGTCAATCACGGATGTGTATGTATTTGCATCGGTGTATGTGCGCGTGTGTATGTGCGTGTGTATGTGAGAGATATCGAAGGTCCGTGTGAATAATGCAGGCGAAGTCGTACTGTACCGTTGAACCGTCCGAATGGTTCCTCCCTTTCGTAGCCGAGTTTTCCACTCGAGAGCTACAACTAAACGTGATACCACACGCAATAGCCGTTCCTACGCATCACAGGCGCGGCGCACACATATATATATCCTATAGGCTGAATGCGCTAATTAGCCTATGGAAGCTATTGTGTACGGCGATCACATGACTATTGGCATACTATTTACTTAGAGATCTACCCACGTATGTACGTGTTAACATGTGTTTATATACGTATATATACATACATATATATACGTATATGTACACGCGTGTGTATATGAATGTGTGTATATGGATGTATGTATATGGATGTGTGTATATCAGCTATATCAGATAGTATCGTATATGTAACTATAAGACGTACACACATATGTATGGCGGTATCGACTTCACCGCCTCCCCACCACTAACCACGCCCCCTCGCTCATCACGTGACAGGTACGAGTGATACTGTCCGAAGTTGATAACGATGACGAATACGGAAGCGGTGACGTCACGCTCGACGGACACGGCCTCTTCTGTCAGATGGACATGTTGTGCCATTTCGACGACGGCGAGACCGGATGGAAGCAAGCCGCTAGGTTAGTTACGGGGTGACCTCGTCACTGTCTGGCAAGGTCGTTATGTAATAGTGACACCGCGTGATATATATATATATATATATATATATATATACTGAATATATTTCATTTTATAATTTTTATTTACAGATTTGTTTTACAATTTCAATCTAGTATACTTAATATTGAATACACTAATAAATCAAACTTTAATACGTTGATTATATGATATTTGTTAATAGTTTAACTTTCTATTGATGCTACATGTGATATACACGTGTGCTTTGCTCGTAGTGGTTAATGTAGTAGGTGTTAGTGTTAGTGTTGTTGTTGTTATATATAATAGTCAGGTGGTATACAACCTTTATACAACTATCATTGGCTAATGGAAAATTAAATGCATATATATATATGAATTTTCGCAAATAAATATATTTAAAATAACAGATAATTGCGTAGAATTATTATCGATTGTTGAGTATTATGTATTGAATATATTGGGTGTATAGACCGTATACGGTGATTTTAATTAACCTAGAATATAAACAATTAAATAATAAACACAGATCACGAACGCGGCCTACTTTAGGTCCGCTGACATTGTATTAAAAAGCGACTTTATAATTTATTACGAATCCATATAATGCGGGCATATAAATCCTCCGTCCTATTATATTATACTCTATATTAGATAAGAGTATACATTATATTCGATTATATTCCGCGAGAGGCGCTGTGTATAGACATCATAATATCTAGTAACCCAGTGAAAATAATAAATAGCTCAATATATATATATATATATATAACAATTTATTTTGTTATATATCGTATTGCATTCACTAATTGTACTAAAGTGAAAAAAATACTATATATATTCATTATATATATGGTGTGTGTAATTATATATATATATATATATATATATATATATATATATATATATATAATAGTATATGATGGGTAATTCTGTAGTAATACGAGATGACTAATTGATGACCTTTATTACGTCACTAGCCACAGCACACACAGAACACACACATATACGTATACGTATGTGTGCGTTCGCCGTTCGGTACTTACGGCTAAAAAATAAATGAAATTAATTGTTCGCATTAATCATTACGTAATGGGGAGTCTGCGCGGCGTTAACTGGGTGGGCGTGTCCGAGGGGGCGTGGTTAGTATCGTGTGGCGGGCGTCCGGGCGGCTCGGGGTTACTGTCCGTCACAGTTACTAGAGAAGTAGGGCCGACGCACGCGTACAAACGATGCCTATCAACGTGTGTGGAGATCTATAGCGTATGTGTATAGTGTAGTGATTCAAACGTAGAGCTAGAGATACATTTCTCTCTAGCTCTATGCATGTAAATGATGCTCAAATTTAAAGCATCGATGCAGTCTCAGTTTCAGTTACCTAAAATCTCAACTCGGTTCGGGCTAGTTTTTTTAGAGTCTCGGCTCGACTCGGTCTCGTTTTTTTCCAAAAATAAAAGTTTCGGCTCGGCATCAATAACCAAAAGTGTTGGCTCGGCATCATTTACATAAATAGTGTAAAATGTACACTATAGTACCCTCATAGTACAGTGTATATGTATATACTCGGTGAGTGGTGCGAATTCATAGGGGAAAGTGAAGCGCCTCGCTTCATCCTATAGGATACAGCATGTCCCCAGTGTACTGTACTTCAGGTGGCTATAGCATGTAAACTAACCACCTAGCGTTTAGAATTCGAACTAAACACCTAAATATAGGTTAATCTAATAAACTTAACGTTTAATTTTATACAGTTTACTTGTATACGTATGTAAATACAAATATATATATATACAATGTATATTATACATATATATATATATATATATATATATATATATATATATATATATATATATATATACATGTAGTATACAAAATATATGTAATATAAAAAAAGTTACATTTATACTACACGTGTATTTCTAACGTGTACATGATGTAGTGAACCATACGACACATCTGCTATACAGTGCATGGTATACCGCACTATAGGCTAATGAATAATATAATTCCCTGTACGCCCTATAATGTTGAGTGTACAGGTGCGTACGATATATGGGGGCATATTAATATATCATCATATAAGCAATGAGAGTGTACACCTAATGTATATAGTATTAAAACAATACACCATACACACTTAGGCCTGTGTATCACCACACACACATATCACAATATGCGATGTGCTATTCTTATTATAGAATATTAAATATACATATACGTTATAGACTATTGGATTATGTATAAAACATATTTCCAAGTGTTTTCTATTCGCGGATTGTAGGTTTATCATACGCGCGCGCGCAGACGATATGAATAAATAAAGCTAGCAGACGATATGCAAATAAATACGCGCACGAATTATAGAACCTAAATACGTATTCGCACAAACAATAAATCTAAATCAATATTGGCCAATAGGCCGACTATATCGTCCGATCCTCCTTCCCAGAAATGTCCGGGGATAACTAGCGCCGTATCATTAATTACGAGAATTCACGGTGTTGGCGTGCGTTCTGGCGTACATTTAAGCGTGTATGCGTGTATATATTCCTATAACTTAACTAATATAGATGATGATATAAGTTTTATTAAGCACTAAAATAGGGTAATGTAAAATAAGACCCCTTCGCTCGACGAGCGACGCTCGTGCGGGAATAAAATAATAATAAGATAATAGTATTACTAAAGCCCTTTGGTAAAACGATAACAATTTTATATTAATATACATTGATATTAATATACATTGATATTAATATACATTGATATTAATATATAATATATATATATATAATCCGATATATAAACATATACCTATACCTATACCTACACCTATACCTACACATATACCTACGTACATATCTATAGATGGTTGAAGTACGAAGAGAAAGTGGAAGCCGGAGAAAGATGGAGTAAACCCCACGTACCCACGACGGCCCTACACGCCCTGTTCGAGATACGCAAGTCCATCAGCGACGGCACCGCCCAGGTCTTGCTGGAACTGGACAACAGTCACGGATGTATTCACCAGGTGGCCGGTTAGTGGCGGCAGTGATGACATGAAACCGAGGTTTCATTGGGCCTCAGTACAGCGCGTTGATTAAACTATATCATCCGCCAAAATGAGTGCATATATATATATACGTATATACACGTATATATATATATATATATATATATATATATATATATATATATATATATATATATTTATATATCATGAATTTGAGCTCGATTATCATGTAATCTTTATGGCATATATGATCTATACTTTGTATAGACTGAACTATATATTTCACTCAGATACTGGGTGTATGTCCTATAGGACATGCTACACGAGGAAACGTGTTTCATTACGTCACGAGTGTTATCTATTACGTAATCGCTGGGTAACAGTCGACTAGGGTGCATAACCCTATAGGGTATATATATATATATATATTATCTATTATCTCTATCTATAGATAATGGTATACCATTATATATAATAGTATTAACTATAGCTTATGGTATACCATCACAACATCAACAACAGTTACATAAGTTACATTAATATACCTAAGTGTTGTTATTACGAATACAGTTATCACATGCTAGTAGTAGTAGTAGTGGTTACTATCATATCATGTATGTTATGTAGTTCCACATGGGTTTTTCCCTATACGTTTTTTATTTAATTTATAAATTAGATCCATATTCATGTGTTTATATATATATATATATATATATATGTAATCTAGTATGATATACGTTTCCTACCGTACGCCGTAGCCATACGGCGTACGGCTATGCATGTTCCATTAAAGTTCCTCACTTAATCACACACACATTACTAGTGGTGGGTGGGAGGGAGGCTTTGATTGACGGGTTACGTAATACGATGGTAAGGACAGCGATGTATATATATATATATATATATATATATATATACAAGTCATAAAGGACATATAATGGTAGGTGTTGTACTAGTGGTATATAATAGACACATATATATGTACATGTACATGTATTGTACGCGATAAGATGGCTGGCTTATATACATAGGCTCGTGAAATTTAAAATATGCAATCACATAATTCTATACATTCCGCTGGCTCCGAATCAATATAGAAATAAACTTATCTAGTATTAATATACAATTATAGTTGTATATATTTATATTATAGTATGTGTACACGAATGTGTGGGTTATACTATAGTATACAGCGTATACGAATTGCTTACCCCGAGTTAACCCCTCTACCCCACCCGCGCGCAGAGAGGATAACCCAAGCCGTGGTAACGGAGCGCAAGCTGCCGCTATCTCTGGGCAAGAAGATTCTGGAAGTGATCCTGAAACCGCACAAACACAAGAACCGGAAGGGAAAGTCGGCCGAGAAGGCCAGCAACAATAGGAACGGATCGCGCAAGTCCGCGAACCCTCACTCGGATCAGTGCGGCGGCAAATGTCGCGGTAGAAACGCTCTGATTTCCGGTTAGTCTCGCGCGCGCGTTATCTCGTGAGATTGGGCGAGATATGGCGAGATAGGACGAGATATCTACGGCGGTGGGCTTTCCTATGCTATGTAACTATCCCCTCTCTCTCTCTCTATATCTCTCTCTCTCTCTCTCTCTCTCTCTCTCTCTCTCTCTCTCTCGAGTTTAAGAATTGTGCACCCACGTGACCTACAATAAAGTCACGTGTCTCGTATTAGTCACGTGACTATATATTTTGTAGCTTCTCGTGTAGCTTAAACATAGAATACCTTCCTTCCACTTAACATTCGTTTCCGGCTGTTTATTTCCGTAGTATAACTATTGATATTGACTAATACCCGTACATAGACACATACACACATACGCACACATACACTTGTATATCTATAACCGGAATATAAGCTAATATGTTTACCTTATACATGTATTATACAAATATCAAAATGTATTATAAACTAGTGAATATATTACATTTTACATAATATTTACAGATATTTAAATGTGTTGATTAATATGTTGATTGTATTCAATATGTATATTAGATAGAGGTCGAATAACACATATATATATATATATATATATATATAAATACCAATAGTACGAGTATGTGGATGATAAATTATGCCCTAAATACGGATTATATAGAAAGTATTGATTAATACATATGAATTAAAGTTATTTTTTTGTAGAATTAATGAATATATATTGTATAACATCAGTTTGTTGAATAATACATTATTAATGGGCGTGCTTTAAGAATGACACCCACTGAAAGAGATATCGCACTAATATAATACTTGTGAATATGATATCCGTGATAATTTAAAATCAAGTGTAAAAAACCAATACATAAAAATCAATGTCTACTGGTTGATGTATGCACGCAAAGAAACTAGAATGGCTACCGTATTAATTACTCTCAAAAAAGTGGGTTATAGTACGGCGTGTTATGTAACCGTTTCCAACGATGAACTCCGACCTCCGTAGACGTACAAGAGCCCGCTCGTAAGAGAAACTCCGAAAACGGAAAGAAGAGGGAGTCGGCCCTACAACACATGTATCCGAGGGGCCTTCAACCCGACGATCTACACCCCCATAAGGTACCACTACGAGTACTAGGGTACTAAGTGGGTCGTCTAGATCGCAACCCACTTATAGTAACACTTTTCGTAATTTAACATTATACGAATAATATATTTAAGAATACGCTGACAATTAGTTTATTTTGAATATTCGAATGCTCATTAATGAATATAAATTTAAAATTATAATAAATGAATGATATCTATATTAGAATAATATATATATATATATATATATACGATATTATTTGTGTGTGACTTTAATTATTTTTTAAATTTAACAATCCAAACTCACTCGACATTAGTTTAAATTAATCTCAGCTATCACCCTTTATCATTACTAGCCACCACTTACATAACCCCTATTCACATCCCTATTCACACCACTTTTAACCCCTCTTAACCCCACTCTTCACCCCTCTTAACCCCACTCTTCACCCCTATTCACACCCTACCTCTCCGCTGTAGCCGAACAAGAAGTTCATGAGTAAGATCACGTCGGGAAGTGAAGTCGCCAACATATTGGTTGGTCACGCCGATTTCCTGGACGAGCCGATAATGGTGGTAGCTCGTCTTGACAAGGCTTGCGTGCTCGGAGATCTTTCAGAGGTACGCAACACGATTAGTGCGAATATTCTGTCAGCCGACTATAACATAAATGATAATTACAGTCACATTAATAATAAATACCATAAATATAATAATATTCTAACTGATTTATATTTGTTGTGTATTTTGTTATTTTATATATTTTTTAAAAAATAGAGAACGTATAACGTTATATTTGTGTTAAAATAAACATTCATTCATAATATATGTATATGATATATTCATGTGATATATGTATATTATATATGTATAATAATAGTTTGTTATCGTTATAAAATATGTATACTTTATACTTTCGATTATATATTATGACTATATATTTTCTTAAATAAATTATCAACCAATCAATATATAATATATACTTTTAACTATATATCTCTATTATATCGCTACCCACATTATAACATTACCCACATTATAACACTACCCACATTATAACACTACATACATTATAACAATTAAATATCGTGGCAATAGGTGGCACTACCTACAAGATTCGTGATCGTGATCTTGGGACCCACCAAGTCTAAGTCTATCTGGGAATACGAAGAAGTAGGCAGAGCTATGGCTACCCTCCTTATCGATAGGGTTAGCCCCAATAATAGTCTCCGCCCCCCCCTTTGACTCCGCCCCAAATTAGACTCCGCCCCCCTCGTGATTAAACACAGCGGGTAATATATTCGCTGAAGTGATTGATGTGTTTCGAATGCCACCGCTATTAATTACTACTACGGCTACTATTCTATTACCCCGTTCTCAGTCACCCTCGCCCTCTCTCGCTTTATCAAGTGGACAATTAATTTTAAACTAAACTCGTGGTTGTTTGCCGAAAAAAAGTGTTGAATGAATCACTGTTATATAATTGTACATTCATCGAGTCGTGATGATGATGACGATGACGATGACGATGATGATAATAATAATAATAATAATAATAATAATAATAATAATAATAATAATAATAATAATACATCATGCAATCACCCCCCCCCCCCCCGCACATAATAAAACCAGCACATAACATAACCTTCACATAACAAAACCCACACATAACAAAACCCACACATGACAAAACCCACACATAACAAATGCCACACATAACAAAACCCACACATAACAAATGCCGCACACAACACAGGTATTCTGTGAAGTAGCCTACAAGGCTGAAACTCGTCAAGATCTAATAGACGGAATAGACGAATACATCGACGATCTAACAGTACTGCCCCCTAGTATCTGGGATCCTACTACACGTCTTAATCCCCCCGAGACTACGATGACAATGGTTAGCACCCCTTAACACCCCTTATCACCCCTTTAGCACCCCTTATTACCCCATAGAACCCCGTTATCATCCCTTAGCACCCCATAGCACTCCGTAGCACCCAGTTAGCAACACATAGCACCCCTTTAGCACCCCATTAGCACCCCATAGCACCCCGTTAGTACCCCATGGCACCCCATAGCACCCCATAGTACCCCCAATAGCACCCCATTCGCATCCCATAGCACTCCATAGCACCCCATATCACCCCATAGCACCCGCTTAGCACCCCTTAGCACCTCATAGCACCCCTTAGCACCCCTTAGCACCCGTTAGCACCCCTAGAGAACTACTAGTGGTTAAGAGAGGGTGATACAATCTTAAGCTAATTGTAATCGATTGTTAATCTGTTATCGTAATCGATACATAGCCCCACGATATTTATCTGATTACTTGTTGGATTGTGATCTTATTACTATAGCTTGATAGCTTACTGGCTTACTTGTCAGTAACGTGTATCTAAACTAACGGAGAAGGGTGTATGTCTTTAATGTTAAACTAAAAAGGAATTAAAATCGAACTTAAATAATAGAGGGTAAAAGTACGTGGACCCTCGTATTGTGGGATTATGTATTGTCCTCGCATTAAAGGTAGTGTTCCCCTTAAAAACAGAGAAACTGGCTAACTTACTACAGTGTCACTATTGATAGATAAACAGATATAATAATATCATTAAGTTATACAGATCTGTGTATATTATAGAATATATTTCAGCTAATCAATATTTAGATAAGGGATAATTACTACTATTATTACTAATTACTACTATTAGTAATACCACTGTAACCATGGTAATAACATAATAACCATGACAACCATGACGATAACCATGACAACCATGACGATAACAGGACAAGATTCGCAAGCGTTTGGTGGACTCGTCGCGTCACGCCGCTCGCGAGGAAGCTTTCCATTTCTCTGGTTCAGCTGGTCACGACGATACCCTACAAAGGACCGGAAGGTAGGTCTCGGTGGGGCTCAGTGGGGCTCTGTAGGTCTCGGTGGGGCTCAGTGGGGCTCAGTAGGTATCGGTGGGGCTCAGTGGGACTCACGTACGGTGTTAACATAACATCTAAATCATCGTGAGAACTACGTAGAACTAGAACTATTTGTTGTAAACTATATTCAATTGTGGCGGAAATAAAATTAACTAAAAAGTGATATTAATTCCATATTTTAGTATTATATTATAGATATAATAGGAATTGATCATACATATATATATATATATATATATATATATATATATATATATATATATATATATATATATATATATATATATATATATACAGAAACACATGCATAACAAGTGTCTAACTCCGGTACAGTAGCTCTAGTGATGACCTCCCCTACTAACGACTAACACACTGACACTCTGACACTCTGACACACCGACACACTCCCTCGCCTCAGGTTATTCGGAGGTATGATAAACGACATCAAGAGGCGTTACCCCAAGTATCTGTCTGACTTCAAGGATGCTCTGCACCCTCAGTGTTTCGCTTCGGTGATCTTCCTGTACTTCGCGTGCATCACCCCTATTGTGACGTTCGGGGGTATGATGGGACACGCTACTGATGGAAATATTGTTAGTATGGGGGTGATGAGGGGTTGTGAGTGGAGTAGGGAGGGGGTATGATGGGACACGCTACTGATGGAAATATTGTTAGTATGGGGGTGATGAGGGGTTGTGAGTGGAGTAGGGAGGGGGTATGATGGGACACGCTACTGATGGAAATATTGTTAGTATGGGGGTGATGAGGGGTTGTGAGTGGAGTAGGGAGGGGGTATGATGGGACACGCTACTGATGGAAATATTGTTAGTATGGGGGTAGTGAGGGGTGGTGAGGGGGTTAGGGAGGGGGTATGATGGAAATATTGCTAACAACAACTTATATTTATAATTATTATTTATACTTACATCAGTGTGGGCCTAATGCATTATGGGTAATCGCAGATAAGCATTCAACTCGTTAAACATTAAACATTGCGAATAAGTTTGCGAGTACATTATAACCCCCTATAAGCCCCTATGACTCACTCTAAGTTAGCCCCACTCTCACCCTACAGGGAACAATGGAAGCTATGTTATCGGGTCTTATCTGTGGAGTTATCTATCACATGTTCGCCGGACAACCTCTGACCATCGTCGGAGCTACTGGACCTCTGCTCGTGTTCGAATCTATACTGTACAGAGTGTGCACGTTAGTATGGGCGGGGTTAATAGAGGGCGGGGGTTAGTAAAAGGGTGGGGTTAATAAGGGGCGGGGTTAACCATAAAGGTAATACAGTATGTATCTGCTTTAGTTAATAATAAGTCCGAATAGGTAACGATTAGCATTAATTAAATAACTATTTGATGAACAATAAACTATGTGACTAAATAAATAGGTAAATAATCAATTAAATAACTAATTAATTAGATAACTAGTGATTTATATAATTGTGTATAAATAAATGATCGACTCTCGTTAACACCATGGCCTTAACATGAGAGCGGCTTCGAAGGGACATTAGAGCCATATATGGTTATAAGTGAAATCTACATCTAAGTACCCGGATGGGATGAAAGGACTCCACCACGATAACAATAACACTAATACCCACGTAATTCACGAGTTTCCCCACCCCGACAGAGACTACGGCGTAGACTTCCTGGCGTTCAGATTCTGGGTCGGACTATGGGTAGTGGTTATCCTATTGGTCATCGTGGCCTTCGACCTCTCGGCGCTGGTACGCTACATCACCAGGTTCACGGAGGAGAGTTTCGCCGTGTTGATCTCGCTGATCTTCATCTTCGAGGTTAGGGCGGCCATCTTGTTAGGGCGGCAATCTTGTTATGCCACTCTCTTTATGCCACTCTCGTTATGCTACTCTCGTTATTCGATCGGTGTGTGATGATTATGTAATCGTTATACAATCGTTACGTGATCCTTGTTCGTCAAGCGCATCATTCTTTGCGTTGACCTATTTAATGTTAACTTTGTTATAGAACACTATTAATGACTAATTAGTATATATTACAATCCGGAGAATAGCATATGTAATGAATTAATTCTACTGCGTTAACCACAACATTGACAACTAAACTAGCTAATATACTGATCTCTACACTGACCTCTACACTGGTCACTATACTGATCATAACATTGACCACTATTGACCACTACCATAACTCCACCTCACTGACCATTATACTGACCACTACTGACCACTACTGACCATTACTAACCACTACACTAACCATGACTAGGCTTTCAAGAAGCTCGGAGGAGTATGGAAGACCCATCCGGTACACATATACGCGAGGGTGGAGAAAGATCATAGGTGTTACTGCGCCCTGCCGTCTCCTGCAAACTATACCCCCACAACCCTTGCTGCTACTACTACATTATTGCCCACTACCCTACTCTCCAATGTTAGTATACATACTATATCATATGATAATAATGCATATGTGTGTGATATATGAGGCTATTTGTCTCTATAACCAGTACTACTTCCATAATTATCCTAGTAATGTCTAAATCTTATAATAATAATAACAATAATAATAATACTAATATTAATAAATATATATTTATATAAATAATAAACTATACAATTCATCATAAATGTATTTGCTTATGAAAAGTACAAATATTTATTACGAGATTTAACAGTCTTATATTTATATATGCATATATTGATTCTATAATGAAAGAATTTATTCCACACATACATTATAAGATATGACGCAAGATTCATTAATAATTAATAATAAATATAGTGGTCTTTCTATTTTCTATTAGAATTCTATATGTATCTGTTACATTATTATAAAACATATACTATAGAACATATAGTTAGAAAATAGCATTTATTTCTCATTTATATTCAGTTAATAATAATAATAATAAAAATATATATATATGCATATATGTATTTCTAAATGATATATCACTATATATTGTATACAAACATCTCTTGAGAATACTTACAAGTTAATCACGGATACATCGAATGTTAACCTCCATCTCCTGTAATGTCCTATGAAATAGTACCTAGCTAGCATCGAACCGAGGACCTTCCTCTCTCTAGTCTAACGCCGTAACCACTACGCTACGCGCCCGCTTATACTTGAGACTCCCTATCTATACATTAACTCGTGTTGCAGGCTACTACTAAAGAATCGATGATCACCGCTATCGCCGAAAACAAAGGAGTAAACGACTTCTACGACCTCGTTAACTGGACCACGAAGGTCATCGAAGATTGCATAACCTACAAGGAACACGTCATCGTTAAAGTCGGATGTATCAGGTAACTTGTAGTCGCGCGAATATCGTTATAATTACGAAGTTTAACCGAGTTTATAAATTATGAAAATATTCGAGCGATATTAAAAATAAAAATATTTTTATGAATTATAAATATATTATAATTTCAAAACTTACGAAGAAATAGCCTTAATTCATTGTAATTTTTATGAAGTGATTCACATTTTTATTAAAATCACTTCGATATCGATGATATAGAATATATCACGAACATAAGATCTAAATATGTCAATCAGTTAAAATCAGTTAAACCCTATAATTAACCCACACACCCGCATTACTACCTCATACTTAACCCCTCCCCTCGCCCTGAATGCCTCCAACACGGCTGGGAGCTATTAAGTAGCATCCCATTCTTAACCCCTAACCCCCTAACCCCCCTCCCCCCGCCCCAGTGAACCCGAATGCCTGCAACACGGCTGGGAGTTAACAAGTAGCGCCCCATACTTACCCCCTAACCCCCTAACCCCCCCACCCCCAGTGAACCCGCATGCCTCCAACACGGCTGGGAGCTAACAAGTTGCGCCCCATTCTTACCCCCAACCCCCTAACCCCCTACCCCCGCCCCCAGTGAACCCGAATGCCTCCAACACGGCTGGCAGTTAACCGGAAGCGGGTGTAACGTGATGACCGTCACGAAGTCGGTACCAGACGTGTTCTTCTTGTGCAGCTTCCTGTTCATAGGAACCTTCGTCGTGGCTACCTTCTTTAGGAACATGCGTAACTCTAATGTCTTCACCTCCCTCGTTAGTTACTACCTTACCCCCCTACCCCGCCCCTTATTAACACTCTATTTGATATTATCTATATAAGTATTTGTATATATTATGTGTAATATAAACAATATACAAATATATTTGAGTATTAATTATAACTAACTCATTAAATCTAAATTATATATTATCTATATCATAATGTATATATATATATATATATTATCTGTAATATAAACAATATATAAATTAGAGTATTAAGCATAACTAACTCATTAAATATAATTATATATTATCTATATCATAAAGTATATATATATGTTATTTGTAATAACAAAATATCTATTACATTTCGTCGATACAATAAGATACCGATACGCTATACTGATAGCAACGCACTAGATAGCGAGCCTCAGTACCTATAACGCAGTCACGTATACCCCCGTTACTTATGCACGCCCATATTAGGTAAGATCCACTCTGTCCGATTTCGCTGTGCTGATCGCTATTGTACTGTGCACGATCATCGACTTCATGATGGCTCTTGACACCCCTAAACTTATGGTTCCCGAGGAGTTCAAGGTTAGGCAACGATACATAACAACACCCTCACGCACATCCCCCTTATTACACAACCCCCTTATTACACAACCCCCTTATTACACAACCCCTTAATACACAACCCCCTTATTACACAACCCCCTTATTACACAACCCCCTTATTACACAACACCCTTATTACACAACCCCTTAATACACAACCCCTTAATACACAACCCCTTATTACACAACCCCTTATTACACAACCCCCTTATTACACAACCCCCTTATTACACTTCCCCCTTATTACACTTCCCCCTTATTACACAACCCCCTTATTACACAACCTCCTTATTACACAACCCCCTTATTACACAACCCCCTTATTACACAACCCCCTTATTACACAACCCCCTTATTACACAACCCCCTTATTACACAACCCCCTTATTACACAACCTCATTATTACACAACACCCTTATTACACAACCCCCTTATTACACAACCCCTTATTACACACCCCCCTTCACATCTCCATCCTCGCGTACTCCTACAACCCCTTACACCCCTGACAGACCACTAAAGAAGGTCGAGGCTGGATCGTGAACCCGTTCGCCCTAGATCAACAATGGATGATCTTCTTAGCCATCGTACCCGCCGTTCTCGCCACGATTCTGATCTTCTTAGATCAACAGATCACGGCTGTTATCGTCAACCGCAAGGAACATAAGCTTAAGGTCAGTGGTGGGGTGTCAACGTACGGCACTCTGAGGGTGAACTAGTGCAACGCGGCTAGCATACACTCGTGTAGCACTATGCTTACGATTAGCTACGAATAACTAGTGATAACGTTATATTATCATAACCTATTATCTTATTGACATAATATGTTCGCGTTATTATTTTAAATAATGTGTAATAAGGCTAGCATTAATAAACTATCTCTGTCTGTTGTATTGTATTACATATTACATAGCGATAGAGATAGAGAGTGAGAGTGAGAGATATAGAGATAGAGAGTGAGAGGGAGAGATATAAAGTGAGAGATTTAGAAAGATAGAGAGTTATAGAGAGCATTATAGATAGTGAGTGAGATAGAGAGAGGTAATCAACACCTAACCCTTGACCCCACAGAAAGGTCACGGATACCATTTGGACCTGTTCGTGTTATCCATCCTGATAGGAATCTGTTCATACTTGGGTCTGCCGTGGTTCGTTGCCGCTACCGTGAGAACTATCACTCACGTGAGGTCACTGATCCAAGAATCTGACCTTAAAGCTCCCGGTGAACGCCCTCAGATGTTGGGAGTAAGGTTAGCCTGCCCCTATACACTCACATATACACACACACACACATAGTTCATAGTATTACTACGATAAGCCTAAAATATAAATATTTGCAACTATTTAAATAAAGCTTGTAAAACGAGTATATAATAAAATTAATACAAATTTAAAAAACAATTATTAGATATATATATATATATACATATTATTAATGAATAGCTAAAACTTCGATATTTAATAATTTGTCATGTAAATATCAATGATTTCGAGTAAATTGGGAATTGTTATCATAGTTTCTATATCCATTAACCCACTCCATTAACTCCATTACAATAATGTCTAATCTACTACTACATACCGCGGCAACCTCTAACGCACCTATGCACCCGTTCTACCCCTCCGCCATCACCCTACCCCTCGCAGAGAACAAAGACTAACCGGAATAATGATCCACATCCTGATCGGAAGTTCGGTGTTCCTGACTCCTATACTGAAGCACGTGCCGATGTCGGTACTGTACGGTGTGTTCCTCTACATGGGAGTCACCTCTCTAGCCGGAGTACAGGTAGGCTATTGTTATAATATGCACGATCTACGAGCTAACATATAGCACAGCTATCATTGAACACCCATACACATGCATACACATATATATATATATATATATATACTAAATCAAATATAATAACTTACCTTCACTCGTCTACACGGATATATGTAATAACATATCTTCATATCCTTACACACACACACATCTTCATACCCCTACACACACACATCTTCACACACACACACACACACATACACACATCTTAACACCCCTACACACACATCTACTGACACACCTCGACACCTGCACAGTTCGTACAGAGAGTCACGATACTTTTGATGCCCCAGAAAGGACAGCCCGACTACATCTTCCTGCGACACGTCGAGACGAAGCGAGTTCACACGTTCACCTTCATTCAGATAATCTGTATGGGATTGATGTGGTTCACGAAGAGTATGAAGGCGATCAGTATCCTGTTCCCGTTATTGGTTAGCGACCACTGCTCTCTGGTGAACGTTTAGTTTAGGATGCAGGGGGTTAGACCTATACTTCTGGCTAACGTTTATTTTAGGAGGTAGGGGGTTAGACCTATACTTCGGCGCTATATCAAAAATTATAAATATAATTAATTTCGAATTGAAAAATTTAATATATTCAATATAACTATGATATGAAAATATGAAGAATAATTTAATTAAATTTGAATAGAATTAAAATTTAGGATTTCAAAAACAAATCTCTGTCATTAGAATTATAATTAAAATTGACATTACATAACACTGCCCACATTACATAATACCCCCCTATTACATACCACCCACCCCCATATTAAATAACACCCCTGCCCCCCCCGCCCAACAGCTACTGGTTCTGTGTTTCGTCCGTAAAGCCATGGACTACATGTTCACCCAGAGAGAACTGTTCTGGTTGGATCACATCCTACCGGATGAGAAGAGACGAGAGGAAGAAGATGAAGCTATTGAGGCTGGAACTCAGGTTAACCATGTGACCACCATGCTTGACTGCGGTATCATAATAGAGAGAGAGAGACTACTACTTTACTATATTTAATCTTTACTACTTTACTATTATTATCAGTTTTATCATTATTTACATGGTTTATTATTTATAATATGTTTACAATAATTAAAATATATTTACAATAATTATCATATAAATATTACTTATATTTTAGATATAGTATTACATTTATAACGATATAACGAATATTAATTTGTTAACCAACTGAATTTTTTTCATAATAGTGTATTTGTGTAAATTAAATAATACAATACAATACAGAGTGCATAATTATTCACTCTGTATTATAATCAATTATTTCTAATGAATATCACTAACGAATGTCGTATTTTATTTAAATAAATGCAGATTACGCTATTTATATCAATATACAAAGCAGTATAAATCAATATAGCAGCGTATATATATATATAAATAGTATGCATATAAATGATTGTAAATATCCACATGGACAACCTGGGTACATCGCTAGAATACTAAACATACATGTACTCTACAGGGAGACAGATACGACGACGACATGGGTGAGACCCCACCCGAGGGTGACGAATGGACTGAGATGGCAGAGAAACGAGACAGATCTCACAAGAACAGGTAGGCAACGGTGTCTTGGTTGTACTAGTAGTGGTAGTGGTTGTGGTGCTTATCTAGGCGCTACTAGTAGTCGTGGTGCCTTTCTCACCCCTACTATAGTAGTATCGATGTTGTATTAAACCTACTAGTATTGATGCGGCTTATCTATGCATTGCTAATAGTGGTAAGGCTTATCTAAGTCCTACTAGAAGTGGTGGTGCCTTTCTCACCCCTACTATAGTAGTATCGATGTTGTGTCAGACCTACTAGTATTGGTGCGGCTTATCTATGCCCTACCAGAAGTAGTGTTTTCCTTAGCCCTACTAGTAGTGGTAGAGCTTATCTCAGCTCTAGTACTAGTGATGATCTGGTTAATGGGTAAGAGGTGTATTCTATTTGAAGTAGACCTCCAACTGCTAATACAATTCGATGTTATGCAATAATGCCTAGTATACTTATATGTATATAACTCACATTTCAATTTCATACATCGCGGGACTTTCTAGTAAATTAATCGAAATTAATAGTATAGAAATATTCGATTAATTTACTCGGAAAATGCGTCTATTATCCGTCAACCATCTATTAGCCGTCTTTTAGCCCTATTCTATTAGCGCGTCTATAGGGCGCCGAATCACGGGGGTGGAGAGCATCCCCCCGCGATTCGCGCCCTGACGCGGCCTCGCTTTACACCCGCCTTCGTAACCCACCGCACACAGATCGAATCGTTACGTTTAACAACCCCGCCCACCCCAGACATCGAGAGCTCAGCGAGGGCGTTATCAAACGATACCACGATGATCCGCATCATCACCACGCGACCAATCAGAAACCGGCTAACGGGGGCACCGAAACGCCGCCCAACGGCGACGCATTCCGAGAACGTAAATTCTCGCTGTAAACTGTCGCCGCCCCTTCCGCCATCAACACAACATAATTATTAACGAGTGCCTATTATTCTACACATTTTATATACATAATACATATAAATACACATACATATATATATAAATACACACATATATATATATATATATATATATATATATATATATATATATATATATACGATTATATACTTACTTATCACTGTAACTTTTACAAATAATGTTATACATAGATTACAAACCGTCGTTTATCAATCGTCCGGGTGGATGATTAACTGTATCTACATCTATTACTGTATTACTCATCCCGTTCCATCCCCTCCACCCTCCCCCCTCCTCCTCCTCCGCATCCTCCTCTAATTCCATTGTTATCGTGTTGTTATTGCCATTGTTATACAACCTGTTCATTGTACTTTCCTCCTTCCCCATTTTCCCCTTCCCCGCCCTTCCACCCCTCCCACCCGTATCCTTTCCTCCGATGCGATGATTAAAATGAAACGCCGGTGTTTTTATACTAAAGGTTCCCCACCCCGCCCCGCCCCCAACGCGTATTTTTATGTATTATATTAATATGTGATTCGTTATATCAATCATGAATAGTTTCTCCAATATACATATCATATAAATATATTGAAATTATACACGCGTTATTGTTTACTTCTCGGTTCCTCGTTGAGATCTATCATTTCCATAAATTATTAAGATTTATTTAAGGAGATAGGGTCACATAACGGTGTATATTTAAGTATAAGAAATAGGATGTACAATGTATATTGTACATACTAAAACTAATAGTGAAATAACACAGAGTATTATCGAAATATTGTCAACATTATATCACTATTAGCGATAAGTTCCAACCACGTTATATGATCATTGAATATCTAGATATCGAAGAAGTGAATATAGAATCTAGTGTAGATATCCTAAAATTAATCAGACTACCCGTACCCTTGATGGGATGAAATGACTCCACCAAAATAACATAACAACATATTAACCCTAATGTCAAATACACATTCAACAATATTACGAATCACTGTGAGTTATGTACACAATAAATAACATGATCGAAATGAAGTATAACCCATCCCCATAAGTAAGTTAGACTTTATCTTCCTCTTATAATCCACCTTTATATCCACCTTTTAATATATCGCAATACATATATATATATATATAAACTACTTAATCTCTAGTACATACTCCACATAAAACTAAAAACATTAACCACAATCTGTCATCGCTTCAAATAAAAACTGGCCACCATTCCCGTATTTCAGCCGCCACCCGTCTTCAATTCGACCAGATCGATAAACATATTACATGACGTTAACTTCAACATATGGGTATCAACTGAGACATGGCGTATATCCACTTATATACTCTGATATCTCCACTGATCTCACTAGCTTCATTAACCTAGCTAGGAGTCGCCATAACTATGCTGGTGTTGTAGGTATTATCTACAAGAAAATCCATAAGCGCGCGCAAATAATCTTACTTTTAATTCTTGTGAATATTTCCGATATAGCTTCCATATTCTCTAGATCTCACCCATTTAAAATAATTTCTATATTCCGACCCTAACGTAATTATATCACATCCTGCATTGACTCTAGCTGACATAATTCAAGAAAATTCCTATCCATTATAGTCCACCTATTTACGACACAATTCTGAATCTTATCATACCCTAGCCGATACACTAGATCTTATCATTTCTTATATCGGCACCCTCGCTAGTAGGTTGTGTATAAATGTACCTAATCTATCAACGCGATAATGACTACTACCTTTATTATTAACTCAATCACTTCGACCTATTTCTTTAATAAGTCAACTATTGTCGATTATAATCATATTAATATAGAATGTTACACCGACTTCTTGAAATATCACTCACATTAGCAATACACTACTACTACTATCCCTGCATGATTTAGACTGACTTCGGCCCCCAATGTATCACGTTTCTAAGAAAGAGTTCAAGTAAACAATGCGTTATGTCGTATATAATATAATATCAATAAATAAGCATATGGATTATGATATGTATGTATATATATATAGTACACAACCTCACTACTCGGTGAATAATTTACTGATAATATAATAGAATGCCAGCCGAGAAACGTTTGCGTGACCTATTGGGGGCTGATGTCAGTATGCAGCATCTGCATAGGATACACTTCTTACTTAACCACTCAACCAAAACGTTGCCATTAAATCCACATTATTTACACTTTGGCAATGCTTTAAATCCTACTTTTTTGAATTTTTAAACTCGAATCGCTCTCTAGAAAGATTAAATGATATCAGAAGAACTTAAAATCCCTATAAGCCTATAACGGGGGCGACAACAACATATGCTATAACTTATTTTGAAGCCTTTAAGAAAAAAAACATATTAATATTATAAACTATTTAACTAAACAGAAAACAAATAAAAATTCTTCCAATAAATATTATTATTATAATTATATAAGGACATTTTAATCATAAATATATAAAATAACTGACGCCGCCAAATTAATCTTCATAACTCCAATTCATCAAATATAAAGAAGAATATTTTACCTACATTACTGCCCACACATATACCTTCACAAATATCTTCATTTTCTCTCAACTCTCAACGTTCACTGTTAACCCTTCATTATCACTCATCAAGTTAGAGATTGTTTAGCTATGCTAAAGTACCGTCTCGTCCAGACCAGATGGCCATAACTCTTCTCCATAAGCTGATACCTTCTCTAACACCTCATGTAGGATATATATATATATATATATATATATATATATATATATAATATATGAATCGATAAATCCAAGTAATATACTACCTATATATATATATGTATATATTAAGACTTTTGTTACACCGGAAAACAAGCTAACATTATACAACTATTATGACTACCTAACTAGTTTGAACTATCTCTACAATTACAACTAGAGTGATCGCTTCATAACCTAAATTAAACATATCCAAATATAATATATTAATACTCATACTAAAAGTGGCTGTACAAACCATAACCATCTCTAACCATAAGACAGTCGGAGTGCATTTATTCTAATGATTAATGATATTTACGATATTTCATCCCATAAAAAGGTCTAAAAGGTCCTTACTATATTTTTACCATAACGTTTTATTTTTAACCATTCAGTTCTAATCAACAGACTCTTGGTATTAATGATATTCAATTATTATTTACGAGATAGATAATACCGCATCCTTAATAGATAAACTTCAAAATCTCTAATTATAGGTCAAGGTGTTCCTACGGGTTCTTTAGTAGGACATGTATTATGTAATTTTTACGTACTACCTTTATTTCACGTACTAAATAGGTGAATGAATGAATGAATAATATTTATTTTACTTATATACTATAAATAAATAATTAATACACATGGAATGTGTATACAATACAATATAGTTATATAATAAGTAAAAAAGGAACCCTTTATAGTGAGATACTTTCTAGAAATGATTTCACAAAAAAAGCATATAAGAATAAAATAAAAAATACAAAAGAAATATGATAATAACATAAATATAATAATATATATTAACTATACAAAAAATAAAATGACATAGTGAATCAAAAAGTTCCGATCTCATGTGTGGTAAATATCTACTCACAACATGCACACATGACCGAATGACCTTTATCGTCTACATGTCTTGGTATATTAGTACTAAAGGATTTTATTGGTGTATAATATATTTCTATCTTAGAAAACCGTAATATGGAGGAATTAACGGTCACATGTACACGCTATGAATAGCGTTACATTCACATAAGACAAGATACAAGAATATTTACTAATATTACTTAAATATCATACTCTCTATATACATATGTATTACCTGTTGGAATGGAACAATACATGTGATTAATGCCTACTTATACGTTGATGACACTGTATTGTCATACGTACGCATAGATTATAATGATCTACGTGAACCAGATGTTAACATCTACATACTAGCTGGTCCCACACTCTGACATAGTCTACCTATATATGATTATATGTACGTGTTAATTTAAGTTTAAGCTAACAACTTATTTATTTGATTAAAGTTATAAGTAATATTCATATATATATTGTTATTTTATTTTGGTGGAATCCTTTCATCCCATCCAGGAACTTATATGAAGTTTTCACTTCTAACCATATATGCCTCTAATGTCCCTTCTAAACCGCTCTCATGTTAAGGCACCCATGGTTTTAACCAGAGCCGATCATTTATTTATACACAATTATATACGATCACTTATACATATTATTTTAAGACCTATTCTAATGGTGCGGACGAGGCTCGAACTCGCGTCCTACTGCTTGTGTGTCTTACGCCTAAGACAACTGGCAGTTTATATATATCTATATATCGTACATTCTAAAACTCCTGACAGAAGTTGAAGGAAGTTCTTAAATATGTAGTTGTAGGTTAAGGACACACGTTATACCATAAAACTGAAAATAAAAATAATTTCTAATTTATTAATAAAATATGAATGAATATCTTAAACACGATGTATTAATTATACTTTTACATGAACTAGAACACACAAATGCATTTTAAAATTCCAATAAAACTATTTTAATAAATTTAGATTAAATATAACTATATATATATGTATGTTATACTATTATTTATGTATATTTATATATATATTTTATTTTCTATAAATATAATGTAGTATATTTTACATGTTTTTATTTGAACATATAAATGATATAATTTATGTGATCAATAAAATATGAAAATGTATTTAAAACTAGTATTCTAAACTATTTCTGCTCTTCACACTATAAAATAAATGTAATAATAATGAATAATTTTATTTAAAATTGTTAGTATACCATTATAATATAAGTATTATTATTTCTAAATTTGTGTATATAATATTTATTTATGTATAATTATTTTCAAAATATATATTATTCATTTTTTTGTGAGTTTGTTTATAAATATATATATATACATAACTAGTAGAAATATCCATAAGATAAAACAGTTAATTATATTAATTTAAATATATTATTTATAAATAAAATAACAACAAAAATATATGATGAAATATGATAAGCTAATTATTCTTTAAAAATTAGTGATTTTTTGTATCTTTTATAGGTTTTCATAATAGATTTATTAATTTATTGATTTATTCTTAATATATTTTATATCCTGAATTTAAAATAATAATATTTAATTATAAGATATATCATATTAATAGTAATAAATAAACCATAGATTGGGGTACGTTTAATTAATTTAAAAATATTTATTAAAGATAGAGTAAACATTGAATGCAATACATTAAAGTTAATACATTACATCGGGTAAATCACATTAGTTTTCATGAATAACACGGCAATAGAGTATCCATATGAGATAAGGATATCAGTATTTATAATTAATTTATAATGTATTTGAAATTCAGATTTAGATCTATCGTAATAACATATATTATAATATGTAGAGCGGTATCCCGATATCTTAATGACATTACAAATGTGACACACGTCATTACCCGACAGCTTAGATAAGTAACAAATGTGACACACGTCATTACCCGACAGCTTAGATAAGTAACGAATGTGACATACGTCACATTACCGGACGTCGGACAACCGTTTGACGCCGGAGTTTCGCTTCGGTGACTTACCCGCCTGTTCAGCCTGTTCCGTCTGTACGTCCTTGACGAGTTTATTGATCTCCTTGCACAGCAACGGCAGATCGTCGCCCTGAAAGTGACCGCCGTCCTTACACCAGTGTACGGTGGCCTCCAACTGTGCGCCCACTTCGCGTTGTTGCTCCACGGGCAGGAACGGGTCTGACTCGGATGCGAACTGCACCCACGGGTAGCGGACGTTCGCTTTCATGTCCTTCCAGCGCCACGGCCCGTCGAAGTAGCCCGACTCGGCCTCGAGGTGGTCGCCTAGATCCGAGGTGTAGGCGCTCACTAGAAACACGGCCAACAGACGATCGGTTTCGGCCAATCGCATGGCGGCGACGGCCCCGCTGCTGTGACCGACGACTATGGTGTCGGCGCCGCACCGGAGCTCCGTTCGCATGTAGGGCACCCATAACGAGCGTAGGGCTCGGAGGGGTTCGGGCATGTTGTGTATGAGGACTTCGCTGATGGCGGGGTTAGAGCGGAGACGTTTAGCTAGCCACGAGTACCAGCAGTAGCTGAGCACGTCACCGGTTCCGTTGCCAGGTACTATTACCACGCGGACCATCTGTAACGGGGGGAGGGGTGGTGGTAAAGGGGGGTGTAGATAGTGGTAGGGTAGTGGGGTAGTGGGGGAGGGGTAGTGGGGTGGGTGTAGTGGTGGGGGTAGTGGGGGTAGTGGGGTAGGGGTAGTGGTAGTGGGGTGGGGGTAGAGGTGGGGGTAGTGGGGTAGAGGTAGTGGAGTGCTGGTAGAGGTGGGGGTTAAATGGGGTAAGTGTTAGTAGTTAAGATGAGATGGAGGTGGGGCAATGGAGGTAGTGTAGTAATAGTAGAGGTGGGGGTGGAATTGATGATAGCATTGTAGATGGTAGTGGTAGTTATAGTGGTGATATTCGGGTAGTAGTGGTGAAAAGTTAATGAGATATAGGTTGTAATGATAGTAGTAGTAGTAGTAGTAGTAGTAGTAGGGTAATGTGATTATGTAATGGGGACGATTATTAATAGAGATATTCGAGAGTATATGTTAGTGGTTTGTTAGAGATTCATAATATTATTACACAATTTAAAATTCTTTATAAATACTATAATTTACATATGATATATATACAATAGGATATCGATCAAATATATGTGTATACATGATACATATGAATAATGTAAAATATGTAGATGTATTGATAACAATCAGAATGGTTATGTGTTTAAGATAAGTAACTATTCAATGAGTCATCAGCAATTATAGCACAACAAAGTAGTATTAAGACCTACTAGAATTTTATCTACACTATAAGGTTTCTATACTATGTTATGACCCCTAATATGACCTTCTAGTGGTGTTCTCAATACTAAACAGCCTAACTAGACATGCGTTATATACTAGCATTGCAAATTCTAGTTCATGAACTGTTTCACTGACTTATTTTTAAGATAATTAATAAAAAAAAACCTAATAATTAGTTTTTTATTATTTAACATTTATTATTAATTAATAAAAATTACTATTAATAAAAAATACTATTAATTAATAAATAAAAAAACTTACTTATTTTTTTTAATATTTTTCATTTACTCTTTTTACTATTTATATATAAATATCATTATGATTAAATTTATTTAAGTATTAATAGATTCTAATAAAGATATACATGTATATTTTTTTTTATTATCTACGGATATAACTTGTTTACTATTTATCTCTATTAAAATGAATATGTATTATTCGGAAAGGTAAATAATTATAATAATACAACTAGTAAAAATGTCTCAGGTAAGGTATAGTATCATTATAACACATAATTATGAAGCATAACGATGATATATTAATCAATATATAATATACAAAATTACATTATGTAAAATAATCTACTAAATATTTAATAAAATCTGTAATGAAATTCTATTTGAAAATATGTGTTAACTTTATATTTATTATAATCTTCTAATACTTCATAAATATTATTAATAGAAATATATAATTTATGGATTTGAACTATTACCTCATAATTATTTATAAATATTATTTATTATTTATAATTTAATAAATATATATCTTATTATTTACTATTTATTACAATTTGTAATATAAATAGATTTAAAGGGTCAATAATTTATAGGATAAAAATTCTATCCAAATATAATAATTAAAATTAAATATTTGTATAGAATTAAATTTGTCTATATGAATTTTCTATAATAACAATATCAAATTTTGAAAATTTTCTGCGGGGTGAATGCACGAAAGTATATAAAATCTTAGAATAAAACTTAAAAAAGAATAAACTTCTAAATAAACTAATTAAAATAATAATATAAGTCATTAAATAAATAATATAATAAATATATAAATAATTATTTAATTAGAAAAATATTTAATATTTTTAACATGTTTCGAATTAAACAATTCTATATTTGTTTTACTTTAAAAGTTGATTGCTATGGCACAAAGAGTCTTTAAAATAAATTAAATTAAATTAAATTATTACTTCAATGGTCTAACATTTAATATATCTACTTCTATATATGATGGTTGAAATATACATGGAGAACATTTTTAATTTATATAAATAAATAATATATAGAAATATGATAGAAATGAATTAATGGTTGAATGGTAGTGATACAGGTGGATACTGCCCTAATATTGGGGGACACAAGATAAAATATTACATTCTTATTTAGAAGAAATTGGAAATGCAATATTTTAATTACAATTTATTTATTATAGCAAAAAAAAATCTTTTAACAAATAATAATAATAATTATTATTATTATTATTATTATTATTGATTGATAATTTATTTAAGCAAATATATAGTCGAAATTAAAGTATAAATATTTGCTAACTATAACATACGTTATAGAAATAAACAAAGAATAATACGAAATTAAAAAATTAAATAAATTAAAACGTGTTACAGTTACCATAAAAATATATGAAAATAGTTTTAATAGTAATAATTATATGTCTATAATATCGTAAAATATTGTATAATTATTTATTTATTGCGTTCAATCTACAATGCATGGTTATAAAATGTTATTCATTGAAATGTCTACGTACATAGAAATACATACATACCTATATACATTCCTCTATTGTATACTCTATAGAGCAGGGGTTCTTAAACTATGGGTCATGACCCAAAAAAGGGTCATAGGTGTTTTTCAAAGGGTCATGGGGTTTTTTATTAATAAGATTAAATTTTAAAAAGAAGATTTCTCTGAAAATTCCGTGTAATAGTAAATCTCAATTAGTATTATTATTGGTGAACAATTACATTCTCAATATTTAAATGATATGTTTAGAATCAAGTCAGCTATTCGACGAGTTAAATTTTCCTGCGAGCCAAAACAAGTAGCAATTATAAGATTTCCTCTATAGAGCATTACGCCCCTCTATTGAGTTTTTCAAGTTTAAAAAAACTCAACTTAAACGATCACGTTTGGACAATGATTCAAGTGTAATGTTTCAATCAAGAAACGTTACAAGAGCATCCTATGAAATAGCGCTTCTTATTGCCAATCAAAAAAGCATACACAATAGGAGAAACTGTATTGACACCCTATGGTTTCATTGTATAATTAAAACTGCCAAATTGCTTTTGGAATAGAAATATGTATTCATATTGAGTCAGATTAGTTTATCCAATGATACAATTAAAAATAGAATTGATTAAATGTCAGAAGACATTAAATTACAAGTAATAAAAAACATTAGAATCTCACTTCTTTTTTTTTTACAACTCGATGAATATATAGATATTTCTCACATCTCACAGTTATTAGTATATGTACGTTACATTCGCGATAGCAAAGTTGAAGAAGAATTTATATTTTGTGACCTTTAAAAACAACGACAGAGGCTATTTATATACCTTATCTTACCAGGTCGAGCTTGCGCGGCATTAAATTATTGATATAATGAACATATTTTCAGAATTTTTCGAAAAAGAAGAACTGTCTTGGTCAGCATTAACTGGTGTATGCACAGATGGAGCTCCAGCAATGCTAGGATCAAAATCAGGATTTGCTACTTTAGTAAAAAAGAAGAATCCAGATATCACTATAATTATATATTCCATGATTCATCGAGAAGCTTTAGCGTCGAAAACTCTTCCTATTAATATGAAATCGGTTTACAAACATCAAAATGGTTAATTTTATTTTAAAAAGTGCACTTAATACACGTATTTTTCGGCTTTTATGTCAAGAGTTGAATTCTACTAACAAGGACCTTCTTTATTATACGGCTGTCAGATGGTTGTCGAAAGGTAATGTTATAGCACATGTATTTGAGCTCATGGATTAATTAAAAATCCATTTTTAATCTCAAGGTAAAAGTACAGAACATCCGTTTATTATAATTATGGATTATACATTTCCTATTCCTGAGGAAATGGAAAACGAATTTCTTAGTTTAGTAAATAATACATCCATGAAAAATGTATTCAAACAAGAAGAAAACATATCAGATTTCTGGACAACGATATCTTCACAATATCCAAAATAGGCCGAAAAAGTGCATGCGAATCACTTTTACTATTGTCATCAACGTATTTATGCGGAAAAGGATTTTCTACATTATTGAATATAAAATCAAAAGCTAGAAATAAACTTTAAGCAGAATGAGAACTGATATGCATTTTAAGCAAGACTTTGCCGAATATTTCAAATTTAGTATATAAAAAAACAAAGTCACAAATCATGAATGATTCAATGAATATTTTAAGCAAATCTGTTTTTTATTTTCAAAATAATTGTGGGTAATAGTAACATTTTATTTTATGAAAAGGGTCATGACAAAAAAAGTTTAAGAACCCCTGCTATAGAGGATAGTCTCCAATTACAGACCCTTAACTGAATATTAATAACTTATTTAATATTGAATATATTTAAAATTTTACCAAATGCTAACATCCAATAGATTGCGAAACTAGTTATCATTTTTCAACCAATCAAATGAATTGTTATTTTTATGATACACGGTCGACGACCGTCGGTCGTCTATGAGGCCTAATTTAAATTGTAAAATATCACTCTAACAATCAAATAGGAAAATAGTATTTGTTTATTTCATAAATATTAAAATATATACGTTATATATTTATGATCATAAATTTTGTTTTAATAAAAATTAACAAAAATACAATATGACGTCTATTATGAATTCAATAAGATTTCCAGTGATACTAATACAAAATATTTTTTTTAAATGTTTAAAATAATTTCAAAATTTTTATTTTTAAATTTAAAACTATTAATGTTTAAAATTTTTCAAGAAAATGTTAAAATATATATCAAAACATTTTTTATAAATATTTAAAAAATATTAAATTTTTTTTTTAAATATTTCAAAATAATTTTTAAAATATTTCAAATGGGCAAAATTTAAATCACTAATTAAGAATTTCAATTTTGTTTGATCCCATAACCTAATAGTCTTGATTCGTTTATATAGTATAAGTCCTTGTTAGGCTTCATTTACACGGCCCTATCAAAATGCTTGGCGTAATTTATATATAATTATCTATACTTACAAAATTGTGTTCGAAAAAGTATCGATACTTCAAAAATGTTGTTCGAACATGTATCGATACTTCAAAAAGTAAGTTCGAACAAGTATCGATACTTCAAAAAGTGAGTTCATTTACAGCACTACTCCAACCTAATATATAGGTGTATCGAATCAATAAGGCTTATCGCCTTTACGAATGCTCGTTAAGTGTGCCTGATAGTCACTGCCTATAGGGAACATCGCACACACGCTAGCCACTGCGTAAAGCTATGTTATCCTAAATACAATGTAGCTAACTAACAATTGTTCACATGCACACTGTACAGTAGACCGGTTCGTTCGATTCAATTTTTAATCCTTCATATAAAATATAATACATATCTATATTTTAGTATAATATGTATTAACAATTTTTATAAAAAAATAGTTACCTTTGGTCACGAAGCATTTAAAGTTTGAAATATAAATTATTATTTTTAAATAAAATGTATAATATTCCATGTATAATAGTAATGACGCCATCTTATTATCTTTGATGTTTACAAATATTTAAATTAATATTTAAAATTAATTATGTATTTGTATTATATTTAATGAATTAATATAATATATACCATTATTTATATTTATTAATAATATAATATCTATATTTCAATTTTATATCTACAAATTACCAATATTAATGTGTCCTAAAACTCGAGAAAATACACCATTTTACAAAGTATTTATTTCAAAATAATTCAAAAAAATAATTAATTTAAAAAATTAATATATATAATTAAACTTTACATAAATTTGAGTGATCAGATTGTATTGAATTGTGGATATAGGTTAGATATAAATGTCCTTTATACAAATAAAATTAAAAAAATTTAAAAATATGTAAACTTATTTTGTATTTCATATTTCAAATAAAAATCCAAAAAAATTTACAAATGATGTTAATTTTTTTTCTAAAAATAATTTTTAATTTTTTAATAATTAATTTGAATTGTATTATTATTATCTATAAATTATATATTTTAATTTTTTAAATTAAATTGTAATAATTTATTTATATTAAATTATACGATTTTTAGACATTTTTTTTTACTAAAATTATTTTATAAAATTTGGGCATCTAGATTGTTATGACAAATATTTTGTATTGTTTATACTACTTATGATATATGTTTCTAGGATATATCCATAGTTGGCTTAAAAAAAATCATTCAATTTTATAAAAATTGAATAAAACTTATTTCTATATCTCCCCCATGTTAAATTGTATATGTATTCAATGTTAAAATAAAAAGGTCTCATGACATAAAACTATTTAAGATATAGGTCTACAATTTTAAACACTTATTCATCATAGCATACATAATCGTTATAGATGTGAAGGTTTATAAAATTCTAAAAAAAAAATTAGTAAGAACCGGTCTACTGTACAGGTTGCATTACTCCGTAAACCATCATCGTTCGTTACATTCCAAAACATATTATATAATATAATCTATTTCGAGGTAACATCGTCGATTATGGATACGTTATCTATTCGGCATCGCCGCGATCGAAATCCGTAACGAGAAGCGTATAA
This sequence comes from Osedax fenrisi, assembly GCA_964019155.1. Taxonomy (NCBI): domain Eukaryota; kingdom Metazoa; phylum Annelida; class Polychaeta; order Sabellida; family Siboglinidae; genus Osedax; species Osedax fenrisi. The sequence goes on from OZ025243.1 coordinate 24,095,763, forward strand.
CTAGGTGAGTCGTAGGGAGTAACACCGCGCGGATCAAGTTAACATGTGTATTATGATAGTATTAGTACTACTATCCACATCCTTCATATAAATATCAAATATTCGCGGGAGAAAAGATATAACACTCCCCATCTATGCAACTTAATAATATGAATGCATCCGCTACTGGCAGGAGTATCGAAATCACTGATATATATTTAGATTTGATGCGATTTACATACGACAATATTTTCATTGTTCTATTAATTACGTTCACTATAAGTTAGCTTTTACTCGCCTCATAGATATGTATATACATATGCTATATAGCATTTAATATCAAACTATTCTAATTTATTTCTATATGTTAGTTTCGAACATTTAGTTTTCATCGTATAATAATAATCTAATATACGTTTTTTACATTAAAAAATTGTATAGTTTTACAAATTTATATTATAAACTACACATTTATCTGAAAATACTAGGTAGCTCTGTTCATGTTTTTGAATTACACGATTTCATGTAAGTGTTATATCTTTCCCTAGAAAAATCTTTATAAATACTAAGGATATCATTCCTATCTAATATAGGAACATTTAGTACGTGCAATATTATGTTGCAATAAGTGAGCGAAATCATTGAAATGAATAGAGTTATTATATTTCTGTTATTGAGGTGTTTTCTAATATATTATTATATTTAAATTCTCGTAGTTTAACAATAAAATATACTCTATATCAGGGTTCCATTTGTGGTAAAAACCTGTTTTTACCGGGCAAAAATGGCAAAAAGCTGTAAAAACATATCTCTACCATGTTAATCTGCGGTAAATACCGGTAAAAACCTGGTACTCATAAAATATAATACCTTTAAAAAAAATGTATATTGGAATTTAAAGTAATATTGATTCATTTATATATATAAATGTTATGGCTAATTAATCTAGAGCTTTATTTGAAAATGTGTCTAAATATATTATCACTCTGCTTTAATTATGCCATTTATAGTACATTTCTTTGTAAAAATTAACAAGTTGATGTAATTGTATACATTTTATAAATGAAATAAAATCATACTGTGCTATATATTCATAAAATTACACAATGAAAATATTACTAAATAGTTATACATTATTGTAAAAAATATATGTTAATATATGTTAACTATATTTAATTTCATATATATAGAAATAAATATTCTATTCAGTATTTATATCTACTAAATATAATTAACAATATCTATAGATATATTTAATATATTTAATTAAATATCATGGTATAAAATCAAATAATGAATATATTCAAATAATTTATCAATGAAAATATTATTAGTTCTATTGTTTAATATATATTTTTTTTTTTACAATATTAAGCCCCTGTCACACCGAAAAAGTTGGCCGATTTTTCACAGATACCATACCGATTTTCTCTCTCTGTGCTACACCCCTACCGATATATCACCAATATATCATCGATATCGTGACAATATCGCTATTCATAATTTGGAGATATCTCTAAATATTTAACGATTTCTCGACGATTTTGTTACTGCGCATATCGGTGAAAAACCGGCCGCTTTTGTTGGTTTGAATGGGGCTTTTACTTTTACCTTTTACTAATACAAAATAAATATATTATTATATTCAATATTTTATATATATATATATATTGAATTATTTACTCATTTATTTAAAATTTAAATTTTAAATTTCAATATCATATTATTTATTAAAAAAAATTGTTCTTTACATAAAGTCAAAATTAATGAAGGTTGTTTTTAAAAAAATCTTATAATATTGATTTTAATGTAGTATTTTTAACTTTAAATTGTATATTATCTATTACATATTACATCTATAAATAATATATAATTGTAAATTATATAGACAATAGTAGGTTTAATATATTATAGATAATATTATATTTAATTATATAGATAACACTAGGTTTTACCATGGTAAAAACCTGTTTTTACCGGACAGGTTATTACCGGTTATTACCATAGGCGGTAATAACCTATGGAACACTGCTCTATATATATATATAGAGTATAAAAAATATAAATTATATAAATATTAAGATATAATATTTAACATATAATATAATATTAACATATATGTTTAGTATCAAATATTTCTTCTATAAACTCATATTTATGGTATACGTGTATTGTGTGTATTGTATTGAATGTATGTATTTATGTATTATATACGTATATTTACGATAATATTCATATATATATATATATATATATATATATATATATATATATATATATATATATTTATATAAATATAATGATCATGTATTGTATATAGTCGTCTTTTATATTTCGTAACTTCTCCCTAAGACATTCTCATATTATTAAATCATCCGCAATTACTATTAACTATATTTTGTGTGCTAAATGCGTTCCTAAATTGGGTATACTCCACGATTTTTCATTCGATATCCTTAGTATTTAAAAGAACTTAATAATACTAATAATAGGACCCAACTTAATAATGAGGAAGGCGATAGTTACTTAGTAAGTTTATCTTAAGTTAGTAAGTTACTATATTCATATTCATTGTTATATACTATATAATATAATTATTATATATTATAATAATATTATATACTATTAATAGTAGTATACTATACTATGTATAGTATATATGCATTATCCGTAAATTAGTATTTTACTAAACATTTGACGTTAAACAATAAATCTATGATGTTATCAGACTAAGTATAGTATATAACCTGTATTCGGACTAATGGCAATTTTATTTCAGAAAAAAACTTAATTTTAATTTTGAAAATGTATCATGTAGTCACTACTATGAAAGTATAAGTTGACTTACATTATTAATTATCAATAGTAGATTATACCCTTTTATTTATTTATTAAAATATATATTTTAACACACTTTTATATGATATTAGTAACTGTTGAATAAATATAAATATGGATGAATATTATTCATTGAATATATAAATTATATTATTATTATAACAGTATAATATCATATTAAATATGGTTAACTATATAATAGTAAACCATAATGAAATATATACATAATATATATGATCAATATTAATTAATATTGATATAATAGTAATTTAATACATATACATGTTTAGATAAAATTGCAGTTAGTCCGTTGCAACTGTAAATAATATAGTAGTTATAACACAAAATAAAGGGGAAGTAGCAACAAATATATATAGAAAACATAAAAAATATGTGGTGCGAGTCTCAGAAATTACATTTCAGTGAACGTGAGAACTAAAGTAGGAAATATTAATGCACGTTTATTGTGAATTCAGTAGTATTATATATGTTGGGTTTGAGTTGATTTCAATGGTTTAGTTTTATTTAGTTTGGTTTGATTGGGTGTAGTTTTGATATTTCCAGGTTTTTTTTTATATGCATTACATCCCAAGTTAACCAATAAAAGTATATATATATATATATATATATATATACTACTAATTCACAATAACACGTACATTCATATTTCCTACTTTAGTTATCACGTTCACTGAAATGTAATCACTGAGGCGCGCTCGGGGAGGGTGCGGGTTATTTAAGGGTGTGCATCATCAGATTACCATAACTCACTGAATATGTATAAAATATATATGAAAAAACATTCTTACAAAATTGTAGCATTTTTAATTAAGTATAAGGTTTCCCTACGTGTCATCAAAGTGTTGTATTATATATATCCATTAACTTGTATAGGATCAAATTAAATAAACAGAAAACAGTATTTTCAATACTTGTGATTATTTTTTCATAATTAAAATTCACCAATATATATATAATGATATTTAAACAGAAAATATTGACAAATTATTTAAATTATTCTAGAAATGTCATGGAATTTAATGGAAATTCCTAGAATTTAAGTAAAATAGCCTTTATTACAAAATAAATTAATAAAACTCCTACCAAGATATATCAATAGTATTAGACTTATTATATAAACATTATAAAACATTTAAATGCAAACAATTTTAAAGATTTGTTTGACTTTTTTTCACTGGTGATTTATCGTAACATTTTTAATAAAACATTTTGTTGTTGATTCATTCGATAGATATATCTTAGACGATAATATTTTCCACCGCTCAGCGCCGCTCGCCAAATATTGTTTAGTTTTCTATTTTGTGTTGCTACTTAAATACGAGAATATAGAAGCAGGCGGTCGATTATTATTAATAGAATGTCAGAGTTAAATCTTAAAACTCTCGACATTATTATAATAACAATCGGTGGCCTGCTTCGAGATAATTCCTTAAATGAGTACTTTCAAAGTAACTTAAAGTTACTTAAAGTTACTTTTACTTTTTTTTAAGTTAAAGTAACTTAAAGTTAAACTCCATGTTTAAAACTTTTAAGTTTAAAACTGCATACAATCACAACATAAACACTATTGCTATATATTATTATAATAATTATAAAAACTAAACATGACAGTTCTATTTATAATGGTACTTACTCTAATAAATGATAACCTATTAAATAAATAATATCGACTTTTAATTTTATATAAAATAAAATATTTAACTATTTAAATTATTTAAATGTTCTTTTATTTACCAACGACAATTATTTTAGAATGATATTAGATATTAGGAAATATATTTTTCCAATTTGTTTGGTTATATTTTAACCATCTCTAAATAATAAAATAAAATTCTTAATATAATTACAATAAAAAGTATTATTTCTTATTTAAAAATAATGTATAGTTTAATTATGCTTAAAATTACAAAATATATTGTTTATTGTTAATTTTTGATTGACAGTAAAAATAGCGTTAGCATCTTTCCTCGTTTCCGTTGATATTTGTTTTGATTGTGTCGCCTTTTATAAAAATTTTAAAATGACTGATATTAATATGAGCCTCGATGATATCATCAAAAAAAAGAGAGGTACACGTGGAGGAAGTGTTCGTGGACGTGGAAATACAAGAGGGGCTCGCGGTGGTAGAGGTGGAATGAATAGAACAAGAACAACTTCAGAAAAAAAAATAACAGGAATTAAAAATGGAGGCGTACAACAGCGTCGTTCATTTGGAAAGTCACCTCGAGGAAAGGTTTCCTATCAAATTATTTATAAATATATCTTATAAATTATGTTATGTATATATAAACCATTTTTTATATATAATATTAAAATTTAAAACCTAAAATATGATATATTGTCTGATATAGATATTTCAAATATATATATAAATAAATAATATTAAATAATTATAATAGTACATTTAGAAGTATATATTAATAACAATAAGCTTATAAATTATATTATGTATATATAAACCATTTTGTATATGTAACATTAAAATTAAAAACCTAAAATATGATATATTTTTTGATATAAATATTTCAAATATATATAAATAAATAATATAAAATAATTATAATAGTACATTTAGAAGTATATATTAATAACAATAATTATTTTATAAATTAATTAAACACATTTTACATATCTGCATAAATACATTTGTATTAAGTATGATTTTAATTTCAACAGGCAGCTCCATCTCCTAATCAGGCATGGAAGCACGATATGTACAACAAGTCTCCTGTTCTTAATAGACAAAATTCATTTAATAATCAAAACAATTCGAATAATTTCAACAATCAACAGTCGTCATTGGTTACTGGAAAATTAGTAATTAGTAACTTGGAATTTGCAGTATCAGATAACGATATTAAGGTTAATTAAAATTATAATATTTTCATATATTTATGAGTTATTAGATTTATAGCAGCATATATTTTAAAATAGAATCGCCTGAGCGCTCTATAATTAAATAGGTTCTAAATAGATCGAATATTGTATTCCTTACATATAATATAACATTGGAAATTTATGATGTAGAAAATTGTACTTTATATTTTATTCATTGTTCTCTGTTTAAATATAATATGTAACATTAAAAATTGTATATATTAAAATATTTTAAAATTTCGTATATTTTATATAAGATATATATGTACAATGTCAACGTATAATTATTATAAAATAAAATGTATACACTTTTAAGATCTATTTAGAGCGCTCTTGATATTCTGTTTTTAAATATATTCCGTTATAACATAATATTCAATATGACCCTGTTTATTTTATTATGCTGAGTTCAAATTTATAAAATATCTTATGAATTTCTTTAATTTTTAATTATAATAGAAACTAATTTATATATCTTATGTTATAAGACTTATAATATTAACCATATGTGCACTGTTCACATTAGTTTATCATATACACTAGTTTTTAAAATAATGAAATAAGTATTTTAAATGTTACTCCATAATAAAAATAAACGGAGGCAATATTGTATACAGGCCTACTAAATATTGATTATAATTTTAAATAAACAATCCTGTATTATTCAAATATATATAATTTACATTTCTATATAATTATTTTTCAGGAATTATTTTCCGAGTTCGGACGACTGTTAAAAGCCAATGTGAATTATGACCGCTCTGGTCGATCACGAGGCGTTGCTGAAGTTCTTTTCACAAATATTGTTGATGCAAAAAGAGCGATGAACAAATACAACGGAATTCCATTAGATGGTTTGCAATTCAATCACATGCTGTTCACATTGTTCGCCGGAGTTATCAACATGTCTGTTTGAATTCAGAACTGATTACTGTGTTGTTTCTCTGGTGGATGTTGAAGATTTCATGATATGTGGTTTCATGTTATCTAAATTTTATTATATTTGTAATATATATCTTGGTTTGGAATATATTAAAAATTCAATTCTATATAATTAATGTTTAGGTCGTCCAATGAAAATAGCCTTATACACTAAAGGAGAAGTTGTCCCAAGGTAATTTATTAGATATTTTTTATATATTTTAATTTTTTTTTTATATTTATCAGACTTGGAACTGCTAATTCTCGTTTATCTGGAGGATTCAATGGGCGTACCCAATCAGCTGGACGTGGTAATGGTACCACTGTAAGAGGTAGAACTACATCTGCTGGACGTGGCAACCGAGGAGCTATGCGCGGTGGAGCAAAGAATACTAGTTTTAATGGAACACCAAGAGGACGCGGAACTAGAGGTCGTGGACGCGGTGCAGCACGTGGTGGAGCTCAAAGAAAACCTGTGTCCAAGGAGCAACTCGATAAAGAATTAGATGCCTATTCCGCACAGGTTAATTGATATTAATCTTATATACTACATATCTTATACACTAATTTAATATTATGTTACCTATTTCAGACTGATTGAATATATGAAAATTAAATATTATCTTTTTTTAATAATAAATAAATCTGTATATGTAATATAATCGTGCCGATATTGTATTTATTTACTCATTACATGTGATGAGATTTTATTTTATATTATAGTAGTATCGGTAATAACTTATCCTTATCCTAAATAAGTATATAAATAAAGATTTATTACTGTATTTTTTTAATTTATTAATAAAACAGTCATTTACAATATCTATCTGCTTTCATTTTCTCTCGTCTGTAAAATATAGAATTCATATGTAAATTTTAGTAATTATAATTATTAATGGTGAATATAATTTTAGAAATCAGTGTATAAATAAATTGAATATAATGCATCTGGGCATTTTTTAATTATAAATGAATATTAATTATTACATCATTGTGTAGGTCAAACATGTAATAATTTAAATAAAGTATTATAATGTATAAATAAGAATAATTAATAAATACATATTTTCTGCATAATATAACATCAAGATTGTAATTACAAATGAACAATTATTATAATTTAAATGTTATATAAATATATTATTTCAATTGGTTATTTCTTACATCAAGATTGTCAAATTGACAAATGAACAATTATTATAATTTATATGTTATATAAATATATTATTTCAATTGGTTATTTCTTATATTAGATATATTTTATTGGATTAATTAATGTCTTTCTTTTTTTTTCATTTATTATTCTTTTTCGTTTATTATAAAAGTTATATATATAATAAAAGTAATGATTTTAATAAAAATACTAAGGGTTAACAAATAAAATTGTAATAATTATTCTTAAATTCATGTTAATAGAAAAAAATATAATAAATAAATAGAATATTTAACGATGGCTTTAGCCAGTTGCACAAGTACATAAAAAGATGAATATAGATTAAAAAAGTATGATATCTTGAAATAAAGAATAAATATTTTTTAGCCAGTTGCACAAGTACATAAAAAGATGAATATAGATTAAAAAAGTATGATATCTTGAAATAAAGAATAAATATTTTTTTTTAATTATAAATATTTATCTTGAATATATATAACAAATATTTTAGACTGATAATAATTATAAAACCATAATAATTGAACCTACAGATTAATAATTTATTATTTTACAATTCAAATTATATGTAATTTATCATAAATAAATTGATTAAAGTATCATGAAGATTAACAAGTAGTTATATTATTTGAAGATATATTAGTTTGTTTATGTAGCTTAGATAACAATTATAGAAATGAGTTTATTTTATTGGTTATGATTTTTACCATGTCAAAAAGACATAAATTATTATAAATATCATTTTTTTAAATCATTGAAATTATAATCTGAAATGTAAACATAATTATTAGAATTAGATGCATTATGAATAATTTTTTACAAGATTATGTTTATAAATCTTACTTATATCACATAGTTAATTTTATATATAAATAATTTTTTATTTAATTTACATGTAATCCCGCGAAGGTAGGGCTTCCCCTAGATATTAAATTAAATTTGCTAATTTTAATAAATAATATATTTATTTCTTAAATCATATTTAAATGCCCTTTAACAATATTAAGTAAAAGGTAAGTTCCACATAAAATTATAGAAAATGGTGTATATGAAAATTAAATTATATCTAGAATAGTTACCATTAGATTCATTATATAGTATTAGAATCATTAATATTAATTATATTATTAAAATATTTATTTTGGAGAATTAATTATAATGAACTAATTATAAAGTAAGCTTGATATTTGGATTAAATATATTGAATATCATAATTTAATTAACCTCATTATGTATACTTGCTATGATTAAAATGTAAATAAATAAAAGTAACTTTAATATTTTTACAATTAAATTATTGATGAAGCATGGCTCTAATTTCATATTATAGGTGTGACATTAACATACATATTATGTTGTTCTAAGGGGAAATTGTATTGTAGAAATATTGCGCCTAATGATTTTTTATGAATTTTTTTTTTAAGAATTGAAATTCAGTTATATATTATTTATATTATGAAATTATCAAATAAAAATAGTAAAAGAGATCTAAATGAGATATTTTTTATAGATGGGTAAAAAAGAAATCGATAAAATGTAATAATTTTACCATTTATTTTTAATTGTATATATTTATAATTTTTATATAATTATATAAACCTCTTTATATATACTCTATTGTATTATGAAATAAATAATATAAAAATAATGCATTTATCCCAGAATAATTATTTTCCCACAATCACTAGAATTCAAATTGCATCGGAAATCACAGTATAATATATACTAATAATTTTGTTTGTTATAGAAATAAGATATACAGTTCTTCTAGTACAGATATAAAATCTTTTTTTCTAATAAGTTTATTTAGTTATATAAATATAAACGATTATATACGTATATTTGATACATTTTTAGAAAAGATCAAAATTAATTATAAAAATACATATTTCATATATTATATAAAATTATCTCAATTGTTTTTATAAGTATATATGTCTAGTTTATGTAGGACACATTTGTGTATCAATATTCCTAAAATGATAACACTGAATATATTTATAGTAGTACTATGTATTCCCTATTAATATGTACATGTATGTGTATGTGATGTGTATCCCCTTTACTTAATTAGTTGAATATATTAATTATTTTTGTTGTAAGTCAACATTAGGAATTTTTATAATGATTCATTATTACTATACATATTTAGAATTAATTCTTTCAAGTGAATTACTATTGAAGTAGCATATTCCGATGAATATATATTATATTATATTTAAGGGCTGAAATCTTTTCATAATTTCAAGTAAAGGAATAAATAGGTATACTTTTATGTGTTCACAGTTAATATCGTTCAAGATATTTGTTATAAAACATTAATATCTATATAGTATGTATTACATACAGTTTATCATGTTATAATATCATAAAACTGAACTTAAAATTATACTTTTTTCTATTAATATTTATTTTACGAGGTATTCTAATATAATTATATCTGTACGGTTTATATTAATTTACTAAAAGTACCTATATATTATTAGGTATATATTCTAGACATTTGTATTCATCAAAGAGGTAAAATGCTGAAAAGTTTAAATAAAAAAAATGTCTTTGATATAAGTTTCTATGGGGTTTGTTTTTTACGTGTAATAAATAATAACATCATTAATACTAATGTTTATTATATACAATATTTACACGATAAATATAATGAAACTTCACTAGTAATACTAAAATATATAAAATGAAGTAATGTAAACCTATTACGACCACATTTTTTAAATTGAATTAAATATTTCATAATTTTTATAGAATTACGATTAAAATACATATTTGACTTATATTTATTTTGTATGATATACATTATTTTAAGAAGACGATGAATATAAAATCTAAGATTTATCCATTTCAAGTTCATTTCGTAAAATAAAGTAGAAAAATTACAATAGATTTAAAAAAAAATTAAATTCTGGTAAGTACGTATTAATAAAATATGGGTAGATTAGCAAATAAAGAAATATAATCTTGGAGAACAATAACAAAATTAGATGTTATAAGACAATAACCCTTATAGAATAATATATTATGAGATCAATGAATAATATAAAAGAGTAACTTTATGAAGTAAATTATGAAATTAATATAACAATAGTTTATTAAAAATAAATAAAATATCTATAAATAAGCTCAATAGTATATTTTTTAAGATATATATTTAATACAAATTTAAGTTTAATTAAAATTATGTAAAAACTAATAGTTATAATTAATGGACAAAATTTGGAAAATATTTGGCCATAATTTAAATTATAAATAGAAATTATTTCTCGTACATTATTTATTCAAAGTTCACATATATATATTCTAATTGTGACAGAAAAATAATCAAAACTCACAGTATAACAATACATTTAAGTAATAATTAAAGTATTCCAATTATTATTAGTAATATCTAGTATAGGGTGTATATTTTAGACATTTTTATTTTACAATATAATGATTTAACATATTTAAGTTTAATATTACATTTTTAATTTAATTTCTATATAAATCTATATAAAAATAATTTGTATATGATTTTAATTAAATCCTATATAACTAAAAATTGATAATTATAAAAATATTTTTAATAAAAAACTATTTATTATTTTTTTTTTATAAATTTTAATTTTAGTTACAAATTATTAGTAATGAAATTAAAAAGTATGGAAATTACTTTCTATAAAATATTTATTACATTTAATAAATGACACATGTTATTGATATCTATAGTATTCCTCTTTTACTCCCTGCTCTCATGATTTTATGTAAGCATTTATTATTAAAAATACAAAATCTAAATTCCTCGATAATAATTTCTTCTTAATAATATATTTGTATATTATTTTATCTACCTATATTACCTACTATTTTCTAATATGTATTCAATAAGTCAGGACATCTTTATGTTAATTTTATGTTTAACTTTATGTTAAATGAAAATGTCATGTACATTTTTCTAACACATTAAATTCATCTATGTACATCTACTATAAGAACTCAAAAGTTAGTTTTTGTAATAATGGCAAACATTCGGCAAATAATGAAATGAATATTGTGAAATAAAAGTAATAAATAAACTAATGACGACGACAAGGAGATACCTAGTCTATTGTCTGGTGGTAACCTGTCTAGTAGAACCTCGTGTAGGTTACCATCAGTCTTAGCCCTCTTTATGTTACTCTTATCTTCAGTGTTCACCTGTAGATCGGGTGTGTACGTCGGATGGGTTAAGGGATATTAAGTTGATGGTAATGAAACGAAACAAAATAATATAAAATCGTAATATATAAATAATTGATTTATACGACCCGATTAAAATAAAGCCAGAAGGCATGCGAAGATGACGAGTAATATATACAAAGAAGTAGAGAGTGATACGGCGGTAGTATTAGGCCACTAATGACCACTCCACACAGTACCGCCTACACACACTACTCTCACCCTATCCTTCTATCCCGTACACTACACACTATAGTATAAACGAGGCGAAACTCTAACCTATTGCCTATACGCTACGACACACACTAGAGACCATCTTACCCTACACACTCACCCGTAGCTAGATTCTATACTCGAAGCTCTACATTACGCACTGGATCATACCACCCTGCACATGGCACTAGACATATAGACCTCACACTACCCATCCGACTTACCCTTAGCCTTCTGTCCTGGAAACTCTGGAACTTCTTGATGTAGTTCACCTCAGTCTCCATGGAACCCTCGTCTTCGAATGTTTTAGCTTTCTTCTCTTTCTTTCTGCACGACCTCAACTAGGGGGGACAGACGCGTTAGTTAGTAAAGGTGATTGGAAAGGTGTTTAACGTTAGTGATGATGGCAATCGTTGATTAAGAAACTAAGCGCTAGTTATTCTGTTAAGGGTTAAATAGGGATACTAGACAAGATTACTGGTTCAGGTTATGGTCTGTGGTAGTGACGATTACAATGATTAAAGGTTTAGCAGAGTTTAAAGGTCAACGCTTCACTAGCACTACCGCTACTAACCTGTAACATCTCGGTGTCCCCTGCCTTCTGACTGGTGCACACTAGTTCTCCGTTAGCCTTCACTCCTACGAAACAGTTGTTACTACCCAAAAGCGCTAGCTTACCTCCCTGGAATACGGGGGTCCATTGTTCCTAGACGAGGTGTGAAACATTACTGGGACGTTTAGTTGCGTGCGTTTGCGTGTAGAGTTCAGTTTACTCTGCTTTCTAATAAAGCGTGGTAAGAATGGTAATAATAAACTTATTATTGATGAATTTGAAATATTTTACGTACATAGTTATTATAAAATAATTTGAATACCCTGAAAACAAATTAATAACATACCAGTTGTTCGGAGGAAATGGTATCGAAGAATGCAAAACAAAATTAATATGAATATTTATTTTCCCGAATATTGAATATAATATACAGAAGGATATTCAAAAGTAGTAGGTTATATTAAGAATATTCTTATAACAAAAATATCAAATATTGATGATAATAATAATAATAAAATATAATAATAATAAGAATGTAATACAAGCATATTAATATCGAATATATATATTAATAATAATAGTAGTGCGCATAATAATACTTATGTTCATAAAATATAAATAATAATATAAAAGCGATGAATTTTTAACATAGTATGGAGTCCATACATTTATAATCACATACTAATTTGAAGATTAAAATATCTGCGTAAAGTTTCAAGGTATATTTGATAGGCAATCTATGAAGGATAATTTAAACAATGATCATAAGCTTAACAAATCAGCAGACTGGTAACATCATTGTAATGTGAATAATGTACACGACGACAATGTTGTAAACACTTCCATCGTTGTATTAATCGCATGAGAAATGAAGTACGTCGATATCGGTAGTACTGGTAACTGCGATCGATGTTTATTCAATATCGATAGAGTGCGGAATATTCCATTTCAATTAATCACAAAAGTATTCGACGAGTAGTTATAATAAATTAAAATTTTATATTTTTATAATGATTAATTATATAAATTATACACACTCGTGAAAATATGATTGTCATTGTTATTTGTGTTTACCGATAAGCTTAATAAATATGCGATCGAAAATTAATTATATTTGTATTGTATTTCTCATGTTATTTTAACATGTCTTCGACTTCTTAAGGGTTCATTTATATCTGTGGTTCGATAAATTAATACTGAACTGTTATGCATAGTTCCCCATTACGTTTACAACGTATATAATAGTACAAACTATAGATGGAGCTAACCTGAGCAGCGATGGCCTCTGACCTCGCGGTGACCCTGCCAGTCTTCATGTCCACGCTAAGGTACTTATCGAACCCTGACTTCAGAGCTATCTTCTCGTCGGACACTCTTATGGATGTGATGATCTCTTCTGTGGAGGGCTCCTCGCCTGTTTGTTTATACGTGTGTATTAGTGTGTGAGGGTTTATGTGTGTGTGTGTGTGTGTGAGTGTAATAGTGTGTTTGTGTGTGTGTATTAGTGTTTGTATTAGTGTTTGTATGTGTGTATGTATGAAATAGAGTATGTGCACGGTGTTATTAGATATATAGGTACAAATGTGTGTGGTCGAGTAGAGGGATGTCACTTATGGTATAGATCATTTAAAATAACAAATAACAGCGGCCTCGGTTTTAGATACAATTTTATTTTTATTATATATTAATGATCTTTCTAGTATATTCTCTTCAAACATTCATAATGATTTATTTGCCGATGATACAAAAATATAGTTTTCTTACACATCTGAGAGTGAAATATTTCTTTTACAAAATAATTTAAATTTATTTTCACAATGGGCAAATAAATGGCCATTAAATATTTCATTATCAAAATGTGCAGTTATGACTTTAGGGAAGGTTACTCCATCTAAATATTTTATAAATAATATTCAATTAGAATAGGTTATTTTTTATAAAGATTTAGGAATAATATTTGAGAATAACCTTTTATTTAATAAACATATTGATTATATTTGTAAAGCATTTTTTCTTTGATTTCAATTTTTAGATGCATTACTATAAAATCCCCTAGAGTATTATTAAATGTATATAACATTTATTGCAGACCAATATTAGAATATGCATCCATAATGTGGTCATCTTTTTCAAAGGTTAGTAAATTTCGTAGTCTCATAGACAAAATTGAAAGAGTGTAAAGATCATTTACAATATAAAGTATATACAAATTCATAAAATATTAATTATAAATTATATAAAGAGATTAGAATATTTTAAATTATAATCACTTTAACTTAGAATTTTGAAAATAGATCTAATTACAATTTTTAAAATTTCAAATAATAAACAGATATAATTTTATCTTATATTCTTAACATTTCAAAAAAATTTAGAACTAGACATAATTGTAAAAAATTAAATGTAATACATAATTATGATAATATAATTAAAAATATAATTAATAATAATCTGTTAATATATGGAATTCATTAAATAATAATATAATACAATCTGTATATATATATATATATATATATATATATATCTTTAAAATATAAAATAAACAAATTTGACAAACAACTTTTTTGATACATAATTTTATATTGATTTGTTTCATGTTTTATCTTTATTATTGCACTTTCTCTTTATTTTTTCTTTTTTCTTTGTAGAATATTTGGGTTTTCAAATATACTTTTCAAATATACTTTAATATAAAATTAAAAATTCATTATTATTACATATTTTAAATTTAGAAGTATTACTTTATTTTTGTTTGTTCTGTATTATATTTTGTTATATATATGTGTGTTCTGTTTGTATATATATATATATATATATATATATATATATATATATATATATGTTTAACATTTATTATACTATTAAAATATATAATTAAGAAATATTATTACAGATTTTGATAAATATTGCATTATTTGTTTGTTACATTGTTTTATTTGCTTTTTAACTTGTTCTGTTTGTAATATATTTAAAATTTATAATTTAAATATTAAACTATAAAATTAATAATATATTACTAGCTATACATTGCAGGCTACAAATATAACAATAATTCAATAAAGATAAAGTATAATTTTATGATTTCTATGACATTTACAAAACAATATATTTTATTTCAATTTTCATTTATTTGTACACTATATTTCTATTTTCAATCATTTATACTATATAATTTATTTCTATTTTCGAAAATTTTTATGGTAACTGTAAAACGTTTTAATTTTTTAATTTTGTTATTTTTTGTTTATTTATACAACGTATGTTTTTGTTAGAAAATATTTATAATTTATACTTTCGATTTTTTTTAAATTTTCAATCAATATATAGCTACAAAATTAATGAGAAAAATGATATGCCCTTTTAATTATAGATTTATATATATATGTATATTAGCACGGAGTGAATTTTACTATGTATTTCATATTCAAATATGTGTCAATCAAAATTATCTTTTATTTTAATATAATTTAAATTATTTTGATATAATCTACTTTAATTTATTATTAAATTTATATTATAAATGGGTATTAATCTTATAAATTAAGTTATATTTTTATGATTATGATGCCACAAAGAATTATTTTATTATAATTTAATGACACCGCCAGCTTAATTCGTTATATATAATAAAGAATTATTAATTATCTTTGTTTATAAATTTATTTCAAATATTTGTTTACAATAAATATTCCAAACAAATACATGAATATATTATTAATTTTCTTGTTTCAAATAAATATATAGAATGGCAATATACTACACGAATAATTATTGGTTAGTTATTTTTATTTCAGTTAAATGATATATTATGATATGAAATTAATCGTGCATGAATTTAATTAAGTATATAATATATATTTTTATTTCAAATTTTAAAAATTGTAAATCATTTAATAAATGATTTATAGTTTTATTCGTTTACTAAATTAATTAAATGTTTTATAATATATTTTATAATACTACAACAATAATATTATTTTAATCATAATATAAATTCGATAATTAAAACAATAATTGAAAACATAAATTTTAATAACATTTAATATAAGTAAATACTAATAATTATTATTATTATTATAATATAATAATTATTATAAGTAACTTATAATGATTGAGTTATAATATTATAATGTATTTTATTATTGTAATAAATATATTTTATTACAAAAATAATAATACATACGATACTATTATGTTACTCAATATATGTAAATACAAGTTTATATTATTGAATAAACTTTATAAAGTATAACAAATAATATTTGGAATAAAATATAAAACATAAATTAGTAGAATTTATATTACTAATATATTATATAAACATATACAATGTATACCCAATTATACCATATATTGGGACTGCCAATTTCGCTTAGAGCACTTACGCGATTCTAATTTTAAATATTTTAAATGATATTATTTATAATTTACTCTCCCTACATAATTCTATTACAAAAGTAAGTAGCATTATAACAACATATATACTTTATTACTATAATAAAATATATTTAATATATATGCATTATACAATTTTACGTCCAGTAAATTATAATAGCAATACCAATAATTTGTGTATTATAGAATTTAGAATTGTTAACTAAAAATGTTAATAAAGATAGTATTTTAGAATACCAGTGATTTCGTGGGTGGTGATTTCATACAGATTTAAGATCGCGTATGAAATGGTAATATATATTAATGTAAATAATTATTTATATATATTATAATGTGTACAGTGTTATGAAAACACCAAACTAACTAAACTAACAAATTCTCTCTACACTAGATCACTGGTTATCATATACTGTATTTCAACTATATGAGCACTCTTGGTAATACATAATATTTAGTTAACTATTAATTAATTATTAACCATTGCTTCAAATTATGCTTAAAGAATACAAGTTATTTTATACCATATTTATTATTCCATTTGTTTTGTAAATTAGCCATTAAATAAAGTTAATTATCATATAATCTATAATACTATTAGAAATCATTATATAAATATTAAATAGATGTTTTTAAATAAAAGAATAGACACCAACACCATTTTATAGATAGCTAATTTATGATTTGAATCAACTTATACATTTGGTATGATTTTAATTTTGTAATGCATTCATTTAATTTATATCTATGTTAATATTATAGTCTTTCTCATGATTTAACTAAATATTTTATAATGCAATTATCTATTTACAGTCTAACTTTAATTTCTATTTAATATAATCATAAAATGTTTATTAATGTAAAATAGAAATATCACTAATTTGAATTAATAGTTTCATTTTTAATTTATGAATAATATATAAATTTAATAATATTTTCATTAATTTATTATTTAAATATGAACTTTATTTTGTTCACAATTTTTCAAATTTGTATTACCTAATTATGTAAAACAAATATATTGAATAAATAAATAATTTATTAATGATTACATGATTTAAATTAAATAAATTTAGCATTATTGATACTATTTGATAATACATTATATAATTTGATTAACATATAGTATATTAATTTTATACACATCAAAAAACATATTTATATATTTATTTTTTTTTAAATAATAATTTTGATAAACAAAATAATTAATATTCCATATTAAAATATTTTTTAGATTCAAAACTAGGCATTATTATTCTGGAAGTTATTGCATTACATATCATCCGGTCTCTTGCATTACTTCCTGATAATCGGAGAGAAGAATCAGTGACATCCTTTATTCTTCTTTCAACGGCTTGTGAATGACAAGGATATGAATATTTAAATGGAGGGAAGTCATCTTCAAGGTATTTTTCTAAAGTATTAGTACATATATATTTAGTTCAAATTGGTTCAAGTATATCATCGAAATCAATCAGTTTATAATATTCGTCAGCATCAAAATTCAATGTTGGAATAGTAAATTTTCTGATGACAATTTATTCCATATTTCTTGCAAGTAATATGTATTTTATGCCCATTCTTCTTATGTTAATATCATTATTTGATATCATCGATATAATGATATTTTCCGAATGGGCATAATATACATTTATTGAAAGCTTTTATATACTATATTTTTAATAAAAATAATCTTTTGAACAGTAATTCTAGCATGTGAAGTTGACATACCTATAGAAAATTTGTCAATATATATATATAATATTCAAAATAATTCTAATTAATTAGTTAACATTATATGAGATAAGTAAATTAAAATCTATATTTGATTTTGTATTAATATTATATCATATTATATTATTAATTATTAAATATTTACTATGTATTTATATTTATTACCTTCATTACAGGTTAATTCGTGAATATCAGTATCGGTATCGTCAATGGTATGGTCTTCAGCGATATGTTCATCAGGTATATCTAATATATTATACATTATAAGTTTTAATTTATATTAATATCAAGTAATCATAATTATATAGAATATATTTAATATAAATAATATATTATTTTTAATTTTATTATAATAACATAAAATAAATACTAATATTAATTATTTATTGTAATAAATATATAATTGTTATATTACTATCAAAGATTTTTCTAAGGAAAAATATAACACTGACGCGAATCCTGTAATTAGATTTAATTATATATTTGAACTATATAGGGTCAATTTTCAGAACTATGTGTTGTTTATAATGTAAATTAGAATCTAACTATACACTTTTAAAATGTAACATAATATGTTTTTAAATTATTATATATATGATGAAAACTAACTATTCATTTCTAATATACCCAGTAAACAACAACATAAAATATTGCACATAATATGTTCATTAAATCATTAAATGAATTTAATATAGGATTTGAAAAATATTTATAATGAATATTTATAATATTTTAAAATAATAGAAATATATATCAATGATGAAAATATTACCATAATATTTTCAATTAAAATTCAATATAATATTCATAATATTAATATCACTGCTTTTATCTATTGAAATTGAAAATTTAATGATATGAATATATGAAACAATATATTTACAATAATATAATTAATATAATAATAATACAATTAGAATATACATTTATAAAATAGATATCTAACAATTTTTCTACATATTACATTACATAATATGATAATAATATAATTAATTTGTAATGAAAACAAATTACATGATGAATATTAAATTAAGATAATACATTATATTATCAATGTAATTTATAAAATAAATAATATCTATATTATATTATAGATATTATTTTGATATTAATAAATATTATAGAGAACAAAATTAAATCAATATGTTTATTAGGGGATTTAATATTATTTTGTGATTTAATTGTGAGATACTAATAAGATCTATTATACTACAATTACTAGTAAATATTGTCATTATTTCATTTGTATCTTAAATTGATGGTTTCAATGATAGGTAATGTTTTTTTTATAAAATTATATAAAAATGAAATAATTATGAATTTTTTAATAATTTGATTTAACATCGGACCAACCCTGTAATGAAATAATTATTTTTATGAAAATTATATGTGTGATATGAACATATTATGCGCATAATATGTTGATATTATTATGAGAATGAAATAATTATGTGTATAACAATTATATGTGTATGATAACATATTCTTATGAATATGTGAATGAAATAATTATATGTATGAACATTAGATTTTTACAACATATTAATATTTATTTGTATGTTCATATTATGTTCATATTTGTATATGCAAAATATGTTCATATTTGTATATGCAAAATATATTCATATTTGTATATGCAAAATATGTTCATAATAGGTATGTTGTTGTTTACTGGGTATAAAAAAGCTATATGATAGGTTGGTTTTAAATTCTATACATATCTATGAGTAAAGGTGTGTAAAGGTTAATTTATATTCTATGTAATTTAATATAGCATTGAACACATTTTTGTAAAGAAAGTGCACAAAAACTAAATCTATTTCAATTATTTTGATACTACTGCTAGCAGCGGGATGTATGAATATTAATAACTAGTTACGGAAATATGAAGTGTTATATCTTTGCTTCGCAAAAATCTTTGTTACTATAAAATTTAATATTTACAAAATTGATATCCCTTAAAGTGCTGTTCACGAGTAACATTATTTCAGATAATGCACAAAATTGTAAAATTATGTTATATAATATTTATAAATGACATATGAAATATCTAATAATTTATACTAACTTATAATAGATGAAGAAGAAGATGGAATTTCAAGAGAAAGACTTGGATGTTGATCTAATAAAATAAATAATTGTATACATTATTTATTGAGATAATTATATATATATACTATTATTTACCTTATATTTATAAATTTATATACTAATTAATATAAAATATATATAAACCTCCTTCACTCCATATTATATTTCCTATCATATATCTTCGTTCTTTACTTTGGTCGTCTAGAAATTTTCTATCTTCAATACATAGGTTTTCTTCTCTTTTATCAATATCAAATGGTACATTGTAATCTTTGCTTAATTTCGGTAATCTCATTTTATTATATAATAAATATTAATTTTAATTTATTTCTAATTGCATGTATTTTTTCATATCCAAGATATGATCTAGACCATATTTCAATAATTTCTAATGATATCATTTTAATAAATGTGAAATCTTTAATTTTAATATTTGTTTTTTTATTTTTAATAAATAAAATTGCACAAATGACATCATATTGTGTAGGAAGCATGTTTTTATTAAATGCTTTAAGTGGTGATCACACCAAAAATGCCGGCAAAATATACCGCCATATTATGTCGAAATATCTACAGTTTAAAAAATAGAGAATATAATAAATCCTCTGTGATTGACACATATGGGTGCGTCTAATATGTGTCAATCAATGTATTAATAGATTGTATTATAAACAACTTAAAAACTTACAGCGTAGTAGATTGTTATAGTTATCGTTATCCTATTTGGCAGTAGAACGTAGTATTAATTTATTTATATACATAACTAAACAGAGAAAACAATGAAAATATTAAAGTATTTATTATTAAAAAAGTTATTACAACAAAAACGTACTACGTTACGTAGACAGGGTGTTTTTTGTTATCTATACTATACGCATCCCAAATAACCGATCTCTTCTTAATTTCTCTCACGCATTTTATGTTTACTTCTTCTTTAGACATATTAATTTTCAAAATAATTGTTAATATATTTTTTATTATATTCATCTGTGATTGACACATATAGCCGTGTAGGACACACCTTCAATGTATTAATACATTTATTATAATTTAAAGTTTATCATATTTAATATATAATATAGCCTATATTATATATTATAAGTACATATATTTAATATAATTTAATATATAATATAGTATATATATATTATATATGATATTATTATATTTAACATATAATTTTATATAGATATATACAGTTATATAGGTTAATTTATAATTATATTATATTAAGCTCCTCTGTGATTGACACATAGGACACACCTTTTTGCCGACATAAATCAGAAATATTAGGAATAATTCTATTTATTATGCAGGCATTTGTGTCGACATAATATATGCATTTCACACCAATTTGTCGGTATATATGACTTATTCCGGCAAAAATGTCGACATATATGTCGACATAAGTCCGGTGTGTTCACCACTTTAGGAATGAAAGAAATTTTAGATACTATAATATAAATTATATAATAGATATACCATGATAATGTTAATATTTATAATATGTTATATGTAATAATATAGAGTAAGAAATGTATTTATAAAAATTATATTAAAATATATAAAAAACTGATGTTTGTAATTTTTAATAATAATATAATAAATATGCCCTAAATTGTAGTCAATATTTGTAATCAAATTATTTAAAATAATGTTAAAATAGTATTATATAATATGTGGTATATACAAAATTAAAAGTACTATAATTTTAATATATATTTAAATTGATATTTATGAATGTAATTAATGTGCTATTTTATTAATTTTAAATATATAGAATTATAAATAATTAATCTAATTATATTGAATTATAAAGAATTAATCTAATAATATATTTATGTAATAGACTAATATATTAAAATAATATTATGATTTTAATAATAATTAATATATTTAAATTGATATTTATGAATGTATTTAATGTGCAATGTTATTCATTTTAAATATATTGAATTATAAAGATATAATCTAATAATATATAATATAAAAAATATATAAATGTGTTTATAAAAGTAGGTTTTAATGATATAAGGTAAAATGAAAAATATTACATATGCAAATAATTTGAATTTAAAATTCATATCAAATCTGATTGGATAATTATTTATTTCAAATATATTTGATTTTATTATCCTTGGTAAATAATATCCTTGATACCGGTTCAATCCTAATTAGGTCATATGTTGAACTTAGTAGAATATATTAGATATTATATTACTAACTCGGTAATTAAGCTATATTAAATATAATAAAAACACATGTATCTACTAACCTATATTACAAAGCATTCCTGAAAAGTTTATTATAAAATAATGCATAATAAATAAATTATATATATATTAACATATTTTTTTTCAAAAATGGCGAATTTTGTATATTTTAACATTGATAATTTTAAATGTGTATGGTTATGTCGATATTAAATATACTGTCACCAAATTAAACACCAATACAAAAATCATTGTTTACAATAAACATACTTAATACTACACCGTATAGATCGGTATTTAATAGTAAATCTTGTAAGTGAAAATTTCACTCCGGCCTATATTATACATTGTATATATATATATATATATATATATTTTTTTTTTATATAGTTAAGATCCTGGATAGGATGAAAAGACTCCACCAAAATAAAATAAAAATTAACAATATATATATATATATATTAAAAAAATATTAAATATCAAGTATGTCATATTATTTATTAAATATTATTTAATAATATTATATTATTAACATATAATAAAATACATTATTATCTAAATTTAATCAAAGGGGTTTTAATGATATAATACAATACTTCAATAATGAATTAATAAGTAGATATCATTTTAAAACATAACATATATTTGTTAATAACAAATACAAAAATTGTATAGTGAATATTTTTTCATTGAACATTTTTTCATAAACATTATTCTATTCACATCTATATATATATATATATATATTACAATGTATTATTAACACCATTATTGTGAAATAATTATAAATGAAAACTATAATCTGTATATAAAAATCTGTATAGCTATAATACAAAGCTATATGAATATTTATTTACTGAATATTTAATTAATATACGGAAGGATATTCAGAAGCTATACGTAGCTTATATTAAGAATATCCTTATAACAACAATATTAAATATTTAATATATAATAATAATTATGAAATAATAATAATATAATAATAATAATAATAATAATATAATAATAATAATAATAATAATAATAATAATAATAATAAATGATAATAATAATAATAATAATATAAATAATAATAGTGCGCATATTAATAATACTTATGTACATATATTACAAAATATTATAAAAGATATGAATTTTTAATATAGATTAGAGATTACATGATATTAAATATTTAATTTTTGAACAAAATTGGTTAAGTGTGGTTTGACTATTGTATGATTTTATATGTATCGGTAGATTATTCCAGCAAATGGGTCCATAATAAGTTATATTAAACTTTTGTGCATTGGTATTAACTAAAGGTATTTTAAATTTGTTATTATCGCGCATATTATAAGTAGAGTCTTGTAATTTAAATAAATTTATAATTGTTGTTGAAATTTGATAATTTTTAATCCTAAACATAATTTTACAGGCATTATAGAATATTATTTCTTTAAAAGTTAAAATGTGTTGTTCTTTGTAAATATTATCCACATTAGTTCTATTTTTTTGACGATAAAATATTCTTATAGCTTTATTTTGAGCTATACTTATTTGTTTTGATGTTGCATCATAATTATTCCCCCATATATGTGTACAATAAATAATATGGCAATGAAATACAGAATAATATATTATTTTTAAAATATTGATGGGTAAAATATTATTTAGTTTTCTTAGAATTGATAATCCATAATAAAGTTTAGATTTAACCATATTAGTATGTAGTTTCCAATTCATGTTCGAATCAATAATTACACCAAGGAGTTTTATTGAGTTTTTTTGAATAATGACAATATTATTTAATATAATAGATAATTTTGCTTTATTATTATTAAATATTAAATAGTTAGTTTTGCTTAAATTAATTGTCAATTTATTTAATGATAGCCATATATCAAGATTTTTTAAAGTTTTATTCATGGAATTTTCCATAGAATCAATATTATTTTCACGGAATATAATAGAAGTGTCATCAGCGAATAAAACAAAATGGCCTTGTGTTTTAATATTGACTATGTCATTTATAAATATTAAAAATAATAGGGGACCGAGGACAGATCCTTGAGGGACACCAAACTTAATATTCTTTATTTGTGATTTAGACTTATTGAATATTACAAATTGATTTCTATTATTAAGAAAAGATATTAATAATTTTAAAGCAACTCCTCTGAAACCATACTTCTCTAACTTATTTATTAATAGATCATGACTGATGGAGTCGAATGCTTTCTTTAGATCTATAGATATAGCTGCACAATATTTCATTTTATTTGAAGCTATGGTTCCGGTTAGGTCAGTCAATGCATCGGAAGTTGAAACTCCTTTTTAAAACCAAATTGTGATTTATTAATTATTTTATTTTTTTCCATAAAATCTATATATCTAGATTTTAAGACTTTTTCTAAAAATTTTAAGAAAAATGATAATAGAGCTATAATTGGCCTATAATTAGAAGGATCATCAATATTACCAGATTTATATTTAGTTACGACTTTAGCAGTTTTTAGACAATTAGGAAATATACCTTGTTGTATACATAGATTAATTAAATATGATAATATATTACTTATTGAAGAAATTATTTGAATAATTAGTTTAAATGAAAAGTTATGAGAATCAGTACTATTTGTTGGTTTACTTTTTTCAACAATATTAGTTATTTCAATTGGATTAGTGGGAGTAATAAATAATGAATTTGTATAATTATTATGTATATAATTAGATGTATTATTGGTATTACAATTTTTTTCTGATTTAGAAGCTAACTTCTCACCTATGTTACAAAAATAATCATTAAATTGTTCACACCGTTTATTATCTTCTATTACATTAGGAACTATATTACCATTTTTGTTGTTATGTATAATAGTATTTATTTTATTCCATATCTGCTTAGGGTTGTTTCTGTTAGTAATAAAATATTGACTATAGTAATAGCGTTCAGCTTTATTTATGATTTTTGAAAGACAATTTTTATATTTTTTATAAATAGTTTCATTAGATACAGAATGTTTTTTTTTAAAGTTTATTTTTTTTAATTATACATTTTTTAAGGCCCTCTATTAGCCAAGGTTTATTTAAATAAGAATTTTTTGTATATATTTTTTTTTTAGAAAGGAATTTTTGTTTAGAGTTTTCTAAAGTAGAAATGAATAAGTCAAAAGCATGATGCGCATTATCTATTCTGTATAAAGCTGACCAATTATAATTTAGAAGATAGAGCTTAAACTCGCTTATATTATTCTGTGTCATATAATATATGAATTCATTATTTTTTTTAATAGAATTGTTAAATTTATTTAATTTATAAATACAAAAAATGGGTAAATGGTCACTAATATCATTATATAATAAACCATTAGATATTGGTACATGATTATAATTTGTGTATGTGTTATCAATTAAGGTGGACGTTATATTAGTAATGCGTGAGGGTTTGGTTATTATTGGATGTAGACCTAATGAAATAAGTATATCAATGAAATGAGAGACTTTAGGACAAGTTAATTTTAATATATCAATGTTAAAGTCTCCGCAAAGAAATATTGTATTATCAGTAGAGAGTGTATTAAATAAATTATATATTTCATCTGAAAAATTAATGATATCAAATTCGGGGCATTTATATATACCACTTATTATAATATCTTTAGAATTGGGAATTATTAATTTAATGGTAACTATATCAAATTTATTTGGTAATGTTGTACTGAGTGTATCAATAGTTATATATTTAAAAGATTTTTTAACGAATATTGAGGTACCTCCACCACGTTTATGATTTCTGGTTATATGTATATTATTATAGTCTAATATAAAATATAGATCTTTATTATATTCATTTAACCATGTTTCACTTATAACTATTATATCAAATTTATGGTGTAAAGAATATAAATAATTAGTAATAGAATTAAAATTTTTTATCAGACTACGTGCGTTAAAGTGTATGATGGATATATTACTATTCGTGTGTATTTGGTTTGGTATATTATCATAGTTACATTGATTATTTATACTATTATAAAGTTGTTTTTTATGATGATAAAGAATACTATCGCTAGAATTGAAATGATTATCGAGATTATCTAAAGTTTGTTTATATAAATTATTTTGAAATATATCTTTTCGTGAATTATCGGCATTCATAATCATTGGAAAAATAATTAATATGAGATTAATATAGAAAAAAAATGTATAAGATAAAAAATAAATAAATAAAGATATATGTTTATAAAATACTCTGATGTAAGTTTTCAGATGTAATTCATTTTATGATATTTTATATCTATGATGTGACTATCTAACGTTTACATATTCTATAATTGTATGCATCTATAGATTCATACTATAGTCTATATAATCAGTATAATCTCATCAATCTACTAGTATAGTTTTCTTATTATATGATATATTTCGTAAAGGATAACAATTACTATATAGAAACAAATTTTATAGTAATATTATAAATTAAAAAAAAAAAAAAAAAATTATATATAAATTTTTAAAAATTAAAAAAATATATATATATATGTACATAAGTTAATAGTAATAATAATATGAATTAAATAATAGTACGGGATAATAGTAATACGAATTGTGAGTGTACATGATCTTTATATCAGGGAGAGTGGTCCTCCGATACAGCAGATGATCATAGATGATACCGAGCCGTGTAAACAGAATGTCGTCGAGTATTCGCGTGTATTCTGGCAGATTCACTTTGTATGTTCTTGTAAGTTCTTGTATGTTGTATTCAGTAGTCGTATTCCAGATAGTACCACGTTTCAGATTGACTAAATGTATAAAAGGTAGAGCAGCAGGATGTATCCGTTAATGGTTAATAGTGGCTAACCTTATATTGAAGGTAGGTAGGTGACACTACCTAAGGCGCGGCTCCCAGAGGATATCTCCGGGGTATGAAGATTATAGATCGTATGATATATTTTAATTATAATTACTAAAAGTTAATTATAAT
>OZ025243.1:24126443-24433943 GCA_964019155.1 Osedax fenrisi
AATACACGTCGAGCCTATTCTCAATCAGGCCTATTTAGTAAATAAGTTACTAGCGAGTCTATATTAATCGTTCCTAGTTATATATAATATATATATATTCAAATAATATTGTTTTATACTATTTTACAAGATACTTTGTTATAATAAATTTTATTTCAGAGTATATTTTTCTTATTTATATCAACACAGATTAATAGATTTAAACGTGGATGAAGTCATTTAGGACGACTTATTTTATGTAGGATATTTGTATGTCCTATATCTCGATTAAGTCTGCATACATTGTTATATGTCGACACATATCCATGTATTCGTATATATATATATATCCACTGTACTACGACTATATATATACTTATATATATATATCTACATGTGTACAGATATACATATCGATATGTTACTATAACTTATATAGATACATATGTATATGCATGTATTTACATATACATATATATCTGCGTATGTACGCATATACGTATATAGATATTCCGTTTAGATATCACTATTATATAACGTGCATCCTAAATATAAGACACGAACATACGAATAGGCAAATAGGCATTCCGCAATGCAATCCGTAGACCGTGACACTGTGCATGACTCCCTATTGGCTGAGCGCTTCCCACGAAGCCCCGCCCACCAATAGTATATATAACGTATCGCTCGCTTTATACATTGTTGTTTCTAATAAACTTTGATACTGGACCCCTTGCCTATTGATACTATCCGCGAAAGCTGCGGGATACACACACATACCTAACCATATTACATTAACACAGGTATAACATAACATGGTGAAAGCTGCGGGATACACACACATACCTAACCATATTACATTAACACAGGTATAACATAACATGGTGACAGCTACGAACTCGCTCCTCCCTTCTCCTTCATTCGACTGGCAGTCAGAGAGCATCACCGCGGAACTGACTGAGTTCAAACAGCACGCTGAACTAACCTTCGAAGGACCGCTTGAAGGCGCTACGGACGCATCGAAACTCGCCCACGTTCTCCTCTGGCTAGGACGCGACGGGCGACAAATCTACAACGCTTGGGAGTTAGACGCCAGCAAGAAAACTCTTATCGGCTTCTGGGTCTACCTCGCTAAGCACGTGTCCCCTAGCTCTAACTTCTGGTTATCGAGGATCAACCTATCTCGATTGAGGCAGCAACCAGAAGAATCGATAGATACCTACATGACGAAACTACGTCTGCAAGGCCAACGATGCGAATTCCGTGACGCTACCGAGATACAACAACGCCTCACGGAACAACTTGTCATAGGAGTTCGAGACTCCATCGTCCAGGACTGGATGCTCTCGCAAGACAAATCGATGACACTGGAAGCGGCCATTAACCACGTACGCATACATGAGGCCAAACTCGCCGATATTGCTTCCTTCCGGCAACCTCAACATCGCGCTACGGTAAACCTCGTTACTCGAAGGCACAACGCGCCACGACGTAACAACGCACCAACCCACGCACTTCCCCAGTCATCCACTCCCCGCTCATCTACTCCACATTCATCCACATCCCACCACGACCGTACGTCATGTCCGAACTGTACCACCGCGCACGAACCCGGTCGTAAGTCCTGCCCGGCACGAAACTCTAAGTGCCGCAAATGCAACCGCGAAGGACACTCGGCCGCGAAATGTCGTTCGGAACAACATCCGAACCAGACCCGGCACCACCACGACGTAAACACGAACGAAGCCTTCGACAAGGTCGTGTTCGATACGATAACGTCCCGCGACGAAGCGTACACCGATGTACGTTTCAACCATCCATCCCTTAACGCGTACCTCCGAGTTAAGGTCGACACGGGTGCACAAGGCAATTTATTGCCTCTACGCACATTCCATAAAATGTACCCCGACAAACGCAACCGACCGCATCTACAACCCAGCACTACACGGTTATCAGTCTACGACGGTAGCACTCTCACGCAATACGGAAAGCTCGATCTTTCGATCAGCTCTGGAGCTCATACAACGGAAGCGACATTCTACGTTGTCGACACTCCCGGACCCGTTCTCCTGGGATTCCCTTCGAGCATTGCACTGAAGTTAGTTACAATGCACTGCTCTGTAAATCCGCAACTATGACTAGCATCCACCGCGGATCTAGTCAACGCATACCCAAAGTGTTTCGCACCCATCGGAAACTTTGAGGGTACATATCGAATCGTTGTCGACCCATGCGCACAACCGATTGTACACGCACCCCGCCGATGCCCTATCGCGCTCCGAGACGAGGTCAAGGCCACTCTCGAGGATATGGTATCCCTAGGGGTAATCAAGCGTGTACACGAACCTACCGATTGGGTATCGAGCCTCGTATACAGTCGCAAGGCTAACGGCAAGATCCGGATATGCTTAGATCCGAAGGACCTTAATCTCGCGATTAAGCGACCACACTACGCGACGCGGACCCTCGATGAAGTGACCCACCACCTAGGCGGCGCTCGGGTATTCTCGAAACTCGACGCGCGTTCAGGGTACTGGTCAGTACATCTCGACCAGCCCTCTAGTCTATTAACCACATTTAATAGCCCCTTTGGTAGATACCGATTCCTACGCCTACCCTTCGGACTAAATCTCAGCCAAGACGTGTTCCAAGAACGTATGGACCGCATACTCGAGTACTGCCCCGGAACTATCGGAATCGCCGACGACGTAGGCGTCTTCGGGAAGGACGAGCAACAGCATGACGAGAACCTCCGTCATCTGATGAAGACCGCATCCCAACACGGCCTCGTCTTCAACGAAACTAAATGCTCGATAAAGACCGACAGCCTTACTTTCTTCGGTCTCCACTTCGACAAAGACGGCGTACATCCTGACCCCGAACGTGTGAAGTCGATCCAACAGATGACCTCACCAGACTCTCCACAGGCCCTGCGAGAATTCCTGGGTATCGCGACCTATATGGGACCATTTACGAAAGACCTGGCACACCATGCGACACCTCTACGTGAACTCCTCAAGAAAGATGTCGATTACCAGTGGTCCCCTACCTACGAGAAGATCTTCAATAACGTGAAAGATCGAATATGCGCACAGACTACTCTGTCATATTACGACCCAAAGAAGAAGACAACGGTTCAAGTAGATGCTTCAGGCCGTGGCCTCGGCGCCACCCTCCTACAAGACGACAAACCCATTGCCTTCGCATCAAAGACCCTCAGCCCTGCTGAGACACGCTACGCTAATATCGAAAGAGAGATGTTGGCCGTAGTCTTCGGATGCGAGAGGTTCCACAACTACGTCTTTGCGACCAGGTTCATTGTCCAGTCTGACCACAAGCCACTGGAGATGATCACCCGAAAGAACCTATTCGCCGCACCTACCCGCCTCCAAAGAATGCTGCTCCGAGTGCAGCCGTACGACTTCAAACTAATCTACAAACCTGGAAAAGAGATGCTGATAGCGGATGCGCTTTCCCGCCAGCCATTAGATGCCAGCGAACATATCGACCTTGACATCCAGATCAGCCCCGTGCAGTTCGCGACACAGAAGATCGAGAATTTGAAATTAGAAACCAGCCGAGACGAAACACTTCAAGCCCTGCTTCACGTAATCCACAACGGGTGGCCTTCAGTGTATCGAGACGCTCCGAAAGACCTCCGAGACTACTGGCCATTCAGAGACGAACTGACTACTCACGACGGTTTAATCTTGAAAGGCCCACAAGTCCTCGTACCTCCAAACTCCCGACGATCGATCCTCAACACTCTACATACACCCCATATGGGAATCGTCAAAACATGCGATCTAGCGAGATCACATGTCTACTGGCCCGGTATCTCGAAAGATATCACTGATATGATCCAATCATGCCTCAAGTGCCGGGAACACGCAAACCAGCAGTGTAAGGAACCCCTATTGCCATACGACACCCCGACCCGTCCATGGCAATACCTAAGTTCCGACTTATTCTATTATAACAATATCACGTACCTCCTTATATGCGATTATTATACTAAATTCCCATTCGTATACGCTATGCGCGCGCCCATAACCAGCGCAAACATTATAGATCGGCTAAAGACACTATTCGCGGAACATGGCATCCCTGACCGGGTACTTAGTGATAACGGAGGACACTATTCGTCACAAGCATTCCGAACGTTTGCATCCGAATGGGGATTTGACCACGTGACGAGCAGCCCCTATCACTCCCAAAGTAACGGCCTGGCCGAACGAACCGTACAGAGTCTGAAGAACATCTTGAAGAAGTCCGAGAACTTCCAGATGTCGCTACTTCTACTACGATCTACACCAGTAATCGGATCGACACGAAGCCCCGCCGAACTGCTCTACGGTCGCAAGTTAGCAAACCCTTTGCCCTGTAACTACCCCATAGATCCGTCCCACGAGAACACATTGTCGTCTAATGTGTCAACCGCTCGACACTACGACAAGAACACGTTCCACCGCAACTTGCCCGACATAGAGCCACTCACGAACATCCACTACCGCGACCATGTATCGAACACATGGAAGCCAGCCGTAGTGACATCGCAACGCCAGGAGCCTCGGAGTTACGACATCCGCACGACTGATGGTACTACCTTCAGGAGGAATCGCCGAGATATCCGCCCTACTGCCCCGTCGACGCGCCGTCCGGAGGTAGTAGCAACACACCTAGATGCACCTGCGTATCACCGCGGGTCTCATGTCCCATCCTCTACCCCGTCGACACTCGGTCCGGACGTAGAGATGCCCCTCCGTGATGTATCACCACACACTCACCTCAGGGATGACCCTCTCCCCACTAGTCCGTTGACACCCGGTCCGGAACTAGATAACCACACCCTACCAACTATATCGCTGCGTCGATCCAATCGTATCACACGACCCCCCGCTCGTCTTATCGACTCGTAGCCATTTGATTTACAAAGGGGGATGTTATATGTCGACACATATCCATGTATTCGTATATATATATATATCCACTGTACTACGACTATATATATACTTATATATATATATCTACATGTGTACAGATATACATATCGATATGTTACTATAACTTATATAGATACATATGTATATGCATGTATTTACATATACATATATATCTGCGTATGTACGCATATACGTATATAGATATTCCGTTTAGATATCACTATTATATAACGTGCATCCTAAATATAAGACACGAACATACGAATAGGCAAATAGGCATTCCGCAATGCAATCCGTAGACCGTGACACTGTGCATGACTCCCTATTGGCTGAGCGCTTCCCACGAAGCCCCGCCCACCAATAGTATATATAACGTATCGCTCGCTTTATACATTGTTCTTTCTAATAAACTTTGATACTGGACCCCTTGCCTATTGATACTATCCGCGAAAGCTGCGGGATACACACACATACCTAACCATATTACATTAACACAGGTATAACATAACATTTCCTATAGTCGTGTGTATTATGAGTTTGTAAATACAAATTGAATATTATTATCTATATAACGAATGTTGTATGAATATTCTTTTTAATGTCATACATCAGTTTAAAAGTTTAAAACTTTAAAACTGATATTAACATATCTCTATTGTTATAAAATTATTTGGTGATTAAAATAATAACATGATAATCATCATGATGATCTATAATAAAACATTAAAATATTATAATACATATATTTAATATAATTTAATTTAATTTAATATAATATTACGTACTATTATTATAATAATTATATTTAAGTATTTAACTTAAATACTATTTAAGTATATTAAATAATTTGGTTACTATACGTGTCGAGCCTAATACACGTCGAGCCTATTCTCAATCGAGCCTATTTAGTAAATAAGTTGCTAGCGAGTCTATATTAATCGTTCCTAGTTATATATAATATATATATATTCAAATAATATTGTTTTATACTATTTTACAAGATACTTTGTTATAATAAATTTTATTTCAGAGTATATTTTTCTTATTTATATCAACACAGATTAATAGATTTAAACGTGGATGAAGTCATTTAGGACGACTTATTTTATGTAGGATATTTGTATGTCCTATATCTCGATTAAGTCTGCATACATTACTGTAATGATTACACAAATAACACACAACATTTAAAACTGTATAATATATAATATGTATATGTACAATGTATACGTATAATATATTTATAGTAACCTAGAAGAAATAATGAATTATTTATAATAAATAAATAATTTTATTTTAAATATAAACAAATTATTATTAAAAATATTAGAAATAACTTAATTATAATTCAAATATTTTACGCACATAGGGTATCAATATATTTTTTGAAATCCCGTTAAATTTCAATTAGATGTAATAGATAATATGTGTATAATAAGATAACAAAATGATAAGCTAACTGTTATAGTAAGGATACTAATGAATTATATTTGTTATACATTTTATTTCAAATAAAATATATACAAATTATTATTATTATAAATAACTTAATTATAATTATAATATTATACGTACCTAGGGTAACTATATAGTTTCTGAAAGCCCGTTTAATTTCAATTAGAAGCAATGGATAATATTTGTACAATAATATAAGACCAAACTAAGTAAACTGCTATATTAAGGATACTAATGAATTATTTTTCTTATAAATGTTATTTCCATTAGAATGTATACAATTTATTATTAAGTTAAAAATAACTTAATTATAATTCGAATATTATAAATACATAGTAGATCGATAGAGTTGTATAATATAAACCAAAAAATAATAGTAATATTTAAAATATATATTATATTTATTTTTATAATTAATTCAGACTATTCACATAATATATATATCAAAAATATTATAATATAACCAGCTTAATATAACCTTTATTGGTACACTGTGTACTTAAAATATTTGAATTATAATTTGTTATTTATAACTTAATAGTAATTTGTAAATATCTGAATGGAAATTAAATTTAATAGAAAAATAAATCTAGTATCGTTACTATAACAGTTAGCTTATCATTATGTTATCTTATTATACACATATTATCTATTACATCTAATTGAAATTTAACGGGATTTCAAAAAATATATTGGTACCCTATGTGCGTAAAATATTTGAATTATAATTAAGTTATTTCTAACTTAATAATAATTTGTTTATATTTAAAATAAAATTATTTATAATAAAATAATTCATTATTTCTTCTAGGTTACTATAAATATATTATACGTATACATTGTATATATACATATTATATATTATACAGTTTTAAATGTTGTGTGTTATTTGTATAATCATTACAGTAATATATGCGCACTTAATCGAGATATACATAACATAAGTCGTCCTAAATGACTTCATCCACGTTTAAATCTATTAATCTGTGTTGATATAAATAAGAAAAATATACTCTGTGAAATCAAATTTATTATAACAAAGTATCTTGTAAAATAGTATAAAACAATAGTATTTGAATATATATATTATATATAACTAGGAACGATTAGTATAGACTCGCTAGTAACTTATTTACTAAATAGGCTCGATATGGAGCTGAATACTGACATCAGCCCCCAATAAGTCACGTGTCAAACAAAAGTTAAAATAAACATTTCGCGGCTGGCGTTATATTTCTCAGTAAAGTATTCACCTAGTAGTGAATTCGTGTTTTATATATACATACATATCATAATACTGTATGTTTATATATTAATATGATATTATATAAGCCCTACACGCATTGTTTACTTTAACTCTCGGTTAGTCACGTGACATATTGGGGGCCGATGTCAGTCTAAATCGATATGGAGAGGCTCGATTGCTAATAGGCTCGACGCGTATTGTTAGTAACAATTTGTTACCAATAATTTAATATACTTAATTAATTAATATACTTATATTTTTATATAGTATGATGTTATAATACTTATAGGCAATATGTTCATATAATGTATTATAATATTACATGTAATAATTAATATACTAATTTAATAATTAAATATAATATTTACATAAATTAAAAATTGTAATTACTAAAATTATATCATTACAATAATAATGTATATTTAAAAATTATTATAATTTAGTTAAAACTAAATAATACCTTTCTTTTGTATTTAAACTTAGTTTAGTAGTTCTAACTTGATTATATAAATCAGACATAATCTATATACTATATATTTTTATATCAGAATAATAAATTCGATATCTAATTTATAAATTTTATTTTGAATACTGTTTATTACAAAGACCTTAAATAAGTATCTTACTCACTCACCTAATGTCGCTATATATCGGAATTTGAAAAAATCGTGTTTTTAAATAAATATTTTATAAATATTGATAATATAATCATCCTATTTACCAACTATATATTGTGTTATACTTTGATATCAATAATAATCTCATAAATATATTATAACTAATTTATTGACAGATTTTATTATAAATCATATATCTATATAAATAGTTATTTTAAATAATTGAAATTTATTAATATTTTTTTATAAAATATTATATTTTAATAATAAATATAATATAATATAATACTTTAAAAAAAGTTTTACATCGACAAATATGAAGGTTAAAATGTTATCAAGAAACCCTGATGATTATGTCAGGGAAACAAAAAGAGATATACATAAAGGTTATTTATAAATATATTTATATATATGTATCTTTAAGATAATCTTATGGTGTTCATTCTTAACGGACGGGTTAAGAATTTAAATATATATATATATATATATATATATATTTTGTATTAATATGTGAGGGTTATTTGGTTTAATTAGTTTAATGTTGTTCTGCTACGACTCGTAGCTTACGAGATAACTGTATAAACATTATAAAAGCATAATATTTATTTGAGTATACTTTTAAAGTAACTTTATCATATAAAGTTTATTATATACAGTTTATATATAAAAATATTCATTATACAATTTAAAGATGCAAGTTTTATATACGATAAATATACAGAGATTACATTTTTGTCGTTTACTATATATTCAGATATTATTTCGATATCATTAAACTAATGATTAGTGATATTATATCAGATATTATATCAGATATACCACATTATTATTTACTAATTTTTAAATCTGAAATAAAGATCCTTGATATGTATTTCCCTTAGGTAACCAACCAGTGAATTGGTTTGGTGATTTCGTGAGCAGGGTATATTCTATTATTTATATCAATATATATTATCATTGCGCACGAGATCACCAGTCCGCACGAGATAGCTCTCCACGCGAAATCACTTCACAAAAAGTAGCCTTACTCAGTTCATATAATATCAATGATACAGATGGTAAATTACCATCACCACCTCTACCTCCACTACTCCTACCACCACCACTACCCCCGCCCCATACAGTTCAGAGGAACTACGACCCGGTGCTGCATCCGTTCGAAGCACCGCGCGAATACACTCGTGCCATGAACGCGGTGAAGCTGGAGAGAGTGTTCGCTAAGCCTTTCGTCGGCTCGCTGGACGGCCACAGGGACGGCGTTCAGTGTATGATCAAACACCCTACGTCGCTGTCTAAACTGTTGACCGGTGCTTGCGATGGAGAGGTTAGTAGTAGTAGTACCCGTTACATGCGCAGGCTGAGTTACTTGTAGTAGTAATGACAGGTGCTTGCGATGGAGAGTTTACTTGTAGTGGTAATGACTGTTACATGCGCTGGCGGATTTACTTGTAGTAGTAACATACTATTAGTGGAAGAGCATAATATGTCAATTCTATTTTGTGTGAGATAATAGGAAATAATTTAAAATCGACTAATTGATAAATATATAAAAATGATAGCTCTACATGAACTTAAAAGAGCACATTTCGACTCAGTTATTTTATTTAATATTTTCGGCTTAATTTTATTGCTGAAAATGCCTTAGCTCGGCTTCAATAACAATTATCAGCCTTATATATATTTCTTTTTAAAAAATAATAAATAATATGTGTTATTTTAATTATTTTTTCAGAAAGGATATTGTTCAAAAGTTCAATAACTAATTCATGTAAAACTTGTTTAATCGCAAAATTGTATTACCTATAATTATGAAATCATATATTTATATTTGAAAATAATAAATCTCAATAAAAGTGATCCTAAGATGTGATAAAGATTCACCTAGATAACGTTTCTTCAGTTTATAGCAAATATATTCAATTTAAGAGTAATCTAAATGTGAATATTCTAATTAAACTATTAATGGTATTTTGATTCTACATTTCTAGCCTCACCGTATTACTGTTTATATTATAACTTCTCACACGATAATCAATGTAAACTCACTTCTAGTATTATTGTCAATAATGTAGTGATGTAATCTTTAATTAAAGTATCACTAATGACGTACTTTCTGATAATAATAATTCAGACTATAAATGGGCGGACAATTATATAATAACAATGCCTGATGTAATCTAGAACAA
Organism: Osedax fenrisi; assembly: GCA_964019155.1. Classification (NCBI taxonomy): domain Eukaryota; kingdom Metazoa; phylum Annelida; class Polychaeta; order Sabellida; family Siboglinidae; genus Osedax; species Osedax fenrisi. The sequence continues at coordinate 24,136,870 of OZ025243.1, forward strand.
ATATTTGTACTTAATTGTCGTTTAATTATATATAATTAAATTTTTAATATTTCAACCTAATTTTATATATCGTATATTGCGAGTAAAAATAGATTGTAATATATTTATTTAAAAAAAATGTATTTCTCATTATAATAGTTATGTTAATATTAAGTAAAATATAGATTACTATGGTTTTAATATCTCATTGTATTAGTTAATTACTATGTTTTAGTGTGCCCAATATGCGGCTATGCATATACTACGATATCTATTATGTAATACATATATATATATATATATATATATTTATTTATTTATTTAAATAAGACATGAAATACAGAGGTCCATTAACGATCCATAAACGAACATTATAAAAGAATAAACTAAACAAAACAATTAATCTAAGAAACAAAATTTAAAATACTATACAAATATATATATATATATTATATGTGTAATTTTGTTAATAACGTATGCAGATCAAACTATGGAATTTGCCGAAACAGAAATGTGAGCTGTCCATAGCCGCTCACGACGGTTTCGTACGAGGCATAACCTACCACCCCTCCGGGCGCTACTTCTATTCGGTGAGTTCTACTGCCTTCGAGATAGTAGTGCGTACGGGCATATTCTACTATCGTTGTATACACCTAGTAATACTAGGCTAATATGTATTACGATATTAAGAAATCCTTGATAAAAAAAGATATTCATCGGTTCATGTTCATTTTATTTAGTGCCTAATACATTTCATTACACGTATAAGTTTAACTGAAACCTTATTGGGTTATAGCATTAGTTGTATAGGTATTTGTGTTATGTACATATATATACATATATATATATATATATGTAGTATACTTCAGAAATGTCAACATTGAGATCACAGGATGTTGATGTGAACTTAATGTGATTATAGTGAGGATCCTTCATTCTAGCCGAATAATGTTAATGATAACATATTTAAAATAGTAGAATATATAATCGATATTAGTGTTTTACTATATTCGGAGCTTATCATTTTTATTGATTACCTACAGTTGAACATTGCTATATGATAATTATACTGTATGGCAATAATATTAATAAATTAACCAATTATATATTTTTAATTTTTTGCTTAAATTAAATATTAATTTTAGTATTACTCTTAACATAATTATTAACAATATTTAGAATATAATTATTCTTCCAGAGACAATATTCTGATAAACTATTTATAATGTGTTTGAAATAAATCTATTTAAAATGTAAAAATATGTGTGTATTATAATTTAAACTGAATTGTGTGTAGTAACCTATTACACACTACATAGTAATAAGTAGTGATTGAATCTCAGGTTTCGCTTGTTTAGAATTACTTTCAGGCCGGGTATTTACTCGAAAGTATTGCATCTCTTTTAATATTTAAAATATATATTCAAGAGAAACGGATTATTTTTAAATAAATATATTATTTATTAAAAATAATATTTTATAAAAATCAGAAAATTTGACGAATACACATTATGTATGATATGATGTATAAAAGTAACTATAAGTTCCATAAAAAGGTATGTGAAAACATATGCGAGTAAAACATAATTATTAGTTTTTTAACTACTTTTAATTATTAGGTTTAAATTTTAGATTTTAATTTCAATATTATATTTACGATTTGAAAATTGTTAAATTAAAAATAAAATATAAAAAATATAATAATCTTATATTTAAAATTAACTGAAATTAAAGAGTAAAGCTTATCTGAGATTTAGGCTGAATAAATTTGTGTTTTTTTTTTTTTCAAATAATTAAAAATAAATATATCTATTTTAATTTATTATTACAACTATTGTTTTATCAACATATAAGATGAATTATTATAATTTATACATATTAAGTATTTAAAAAATATTTATTAATTAATTTGCAGAGTAATTTATTAATTAATTAAGTTATCTTCTCGGGTGAAAAAAGGTTAACTCTTTGAACATCTACAAAACTAGAATTATTACAGATATTCTCAATGACCACACATTTTCTATATTTAATATCTCGAGAACTTTACATATATAATGCCAATAGGAAATTTATAAAGTCATTAAATAGTTTACAATAATGTCTACTCTACAACCTATATCTATATACATATATGTGTGTATATTAATACAGCGTAGTCCGACAATACATAGTCGACGTAGGTGTCTAATTGTATTTAAATTGACATGCGATGTATATGAAACGTAAATAAAACCATTTAGTCCTATATGTATATCAACTTATGCTGTCTAGTAATGAGGTTTTAAAGAGGCAACTAACAAATGCAACCAAATATATATAGCATATAGAATAATCTACATGTCGAGCTATCAGGAAGTTACTGTATATATTAATAGTATATCTTAATATATATATATATTATTCTTATTTTATTAGTCTTAATTGTATGCCTTTTGCGGAACTATTATTATTATGAAATGAAGAAATAAATGTATTCTAACTAAATCTATTGTGAACTATCTAGTGCGGAGATGATATGACGATCAAACGTTGGAATTCTAATCTTCCGGCTCAGACATCCAATGACTACACGCCAGCTTCTACTATTGTTGGAAAGGTTTTTGTTAAGCTATCACACTATATACTAACATAATTAATACATCAACAATTCTATAAATAGATAGCTACCACTATTACTACAACAATACTAGTAATAGATATAATAGATATATATTTTTTGTTTATTTTATGGTAACTGTAAATCGTTTTAATTTCTTTAATTTTTTAATTTCGTATTATTCTTAGTTTATTTCTATAACGTATATTATCGTTAACAAATATTTATACTTTATACTTTCGATTACATATTTCGACTATATATTTGCTTAAATAATTTATCAATCAATAATAATATGTATTAGAATAATTTCGTTTGTTTTCTATTTCGTATTCTAGTTTATAATATTAATATGCATGATCCCCCTAAAGGGATGTGAGCAATCTATGCTTGCAATCGGCTGTAAGAATTGCGCAACTGTAAAAGTAGGTGTTTTTTCTGCGACCATTGCTAAATGTTCTAATTAGAATATTTACGCAATTGGTGAGGAAAACACATACACGAGTATAAATGCATACGCAATGGCCTTCACGTATCAATACATTTATAAACTATTACAAAGATAAACAAATAACAAAATGTTTAATTTGAATTTATATTCTTTTCTCAGTGTTATCGATTACACATAATGAATGTAACTTAATTTTGAAATACATTTTATATAAATATTCTAAATATTATTAAGTTAATAATATTAACTAATCATACTTCTCTTAATACATTATAAAAGCGTAACAAAGTACGTATATCTACAAATAAATGATATAATAAACGTTATCATAAATCCTATATTATATATCATAAGTTCATATATTATATATGATATTATAACATTTAACATATAAGTTTTTATACTTATATGTTAAATTAGTTATATATGTTAATATAAGTTTAATAAAGATGTATACATATATAATATATTTTATATTTTTTCCAAAATTTATATATTATAAATCATGTAATATATAAATATGACATATATAATAAAATAAGTTCATATAATTAGGTGTATTATGCTATTTATTTATAATATCACATAAATAATGTATATAAATAATGTATATACGTCTAACAGTATACACGTTATAACGAATGTACTATTGTATAAATTATAATAAATTATATAAAATAATCAAAAGTTCATAAGTTAAAAAATGTATGTATATTTTCCGCGACGATTGCATGAATAGATGCTTCTCATTCTCTCACGTGAACAGCCCTTTAAGCCCAAAATAATATAGCATCTTATCAGTTTTTGTCACCCGTAATATATATCCTAGCACGTTACTATCACAATACCATAACAGTAACGCTATTACCACACAACACAGACCGCTTTCCACTCTATCACTCATCATCGCAAAGAAGCTAAATTCGCTACCTCGGGTTCGGTGGTGAACATCTGGGACGCCGAGAGGCAGGATCCAATCAGAACGTTTCATTGGGGCGTTGACAGCGTTGGCTCTGTTAAGTTTAACCAAGTCGAGGTTAGTGGTTCTCTAGTCAGTGTAGTTATAGAGGTTAGTGGTTCTGTAATCGTTGTAGTGGTCCTTGTCATTAGGGTGCACTATCGGTCACTTTGATCTATACTCAATCCGTCATTTATCAATCACAATCAAATTATAACAATGAATTTATTTTTTTTGATAAAAACAATCTATTTTTTTACAAATAATGATTAATATATATATATAATCTATGTATTACTCATTAAAATCATAATAAATTGAAATACGTAAACAAATATAATATAAAATACATTATTATTGCAAAAATAACCTAATTAATGTATACAAAAAATGAAAAACGCATTCAATATATGTCTAGTTGATTCGAGTAGAGTAAACTCAATTCGATTAGAATAACAATGATTTGTGTGCATTTTGTTACTCTAAACTTAACGATCCCCTCGTGCAATACAATCATGTGGAGAGGAGTAGAGTGGTTGAGTAAAGTGACCATGGTACAGCTTAAGTAAGTATGGCTAATTAAACTTGTAATCATAACATGCAGTATTAATATACATCTTAGTAAGGTATGTGAGTGTAGTGCCTCTACCCTACCTTAGATATATATCATACCTATATTAACCCCCGCTACAGACATACATACTACAATTGTGTGAATCCAATCTACAGTAACCCCACCCCACCTTCAGTAACCCCACCCCACACCTACATCAACCCCACCCCACACCAACATAAACCCCACCCCACACCTCCCCTTAACCCCACCCCCCCCCTACATTAACCCCACCCCCCCCTACATTAATCCCAACCCCCCCTACATTAACCCCACCCCACTCCTACAATAACCCCACCCCCCCTACATTAACCCCACCCCCCCCCCTACATTAACCCCACCCCCCCTACATTAACCCCACCCCACCTACATTAACCCCACCCCACCCCCTACAGTAATCCCAACCCCCCCCTACATTAACCCCATCCCCCCACACTAAGCCGGAGTGGCTCGGTAATTTTTTTTTGAAAATTGCTGCACTTTTTTTTATATTAACTAGATAACATATTAAATTGAATACAAAAAAAAAAATTAAAAAAATTAATTATTGGAGGTGCGCCACCTCATTAAAGTTTAACATGAAGAGATAGGAAGTTTAACATGGAGGATATAGGAAATATTTGAAACTTCGATTTAACATCATTAAAATTTTTTTTTGTAGTTTTATCTGCAATTATAGTTTGAATTATATATTTTTGTATAAGATAATATTTGTACAATATTTTTTTTCGATTTTCCAGGAAATTTCCAGGAAATTTGGAAAAATACAAAATATTTTAATTTTAATTAAAAAAAAATTATTTATAAAAAAATATAAACATAAATATATATACATAAGTATATGAGTGTACTATTACATGAAATTAATTTTAAAACAATAATGTATAGTATAAAATATGGTTATTTATTCACTATTTTAATGTAAAAATATGATAAATTTTATATTTGAAAAAAAAAAGTTTACGCACTATTAATTTTTTTTTCAATCGACTGGATTAATAATAGGGTTTTTTTAAAGAATTTAAATCGTTAGAAATTTTTTAAAATATATTTTACTTTTTATCTTATTTTTTTATAAATTTTAAATTATTAGTTTGCTCTATCATTTTTTTTCTTTTGTAAATTTGTAAAAATCAAGATACAACTTATATTATAGAATTTAAAGAGCTTTGTAAAAATATAAATTATATTAATTTTAGATAAAAAAAATATTATTAAAAAAAAAATCCCAATTTTCCCCATATTGGTCAGAAATGCTGATATTTTTTTTATTTCTATAAATATTTAGATAGCTATATTTATCATATATATATTATGTTAATTTCATTATATAATATTCATTATTGAATGAGTTATGTTATAATATGTATTATAAATAAATTAATACATTCATAATTTCTATCTACAAAATTAAACATTTTTACTAATTTTGTTTTCACAATTGTGGTCATAACTTTTTTTTAAATAAAAATTTAAAAAAACTAAGATATGACTTCTATTATAGAATTTGATAAGCATTCCAACTATACAAATTTTATTATAATAGCATAAATATATAAAATCTCATTTTAGTACCAATATCCCATATTCGAATATCTTTATAGTTATTATTTATACAGTAAGATTAGCCGATTATATCCATATATGTTGTTATTTGTCATTTAGTAAATGGTTTGGGGTTATATAAAATATAAAAAGGTGTATTAGTAAGAAGGTTCGTGGTTAAAGAGTATAATAAAATGAATATAAATTTGAAAATTAGTTGTTTATAAGGGTTTATAATGTAATTGTCATGTGATTTCAATATAGGTAATAGCGGTATTTTTTCTATAGAAAAATATTTATAGGTATTTTTAAAAGCTCTGGCGCACGGCGAATACTACATGTAAAAAAAAAAAAAGTATACCATTGTGACAGAAATACTCCAAACATAAAATGCTAGAAGGTGCAGCAATTTTCAACAAAAAAAGTCCGAGCCGCTCCGGCTTACCCCACACTAAGGGTGAGTGACAGAAAGAAACACGAACAAAAATAATGTGATTATAAAGTGTATACTAATATAAATATAATACTTTAGTTTCAAGATTTTATAAGTTATATTGTGGCAGCGATTTGATATTTTAATAGGTTTTTATTTTTATAAATAATAATCTCAAAATTTAAAATATAATCAACTACGCATGCGCAACTTATGATCATTGCTTGTCAATTTAAATATTTATATTTACATTTTTATCTCATTTATTACATTTTACTACTATTTCACTCGTTTATCATGTCTATAAGATTACGATCTCACATAAATGTATATTTTACACCTACAAATATGTCATATAGAAAGTTGCCGACGTATTTAGACATCTATAAGCACTATTTATTTCTTAAACCATGTTCCGATACGTCGTCAAAGAAAAAAACTGTTTTAAAACTAATTGACATATGGAATCGGGCTTCTCTACCTATATTTACTAAAGCATATATTACTGCAAAATTAGCCAAATATATTGAAGAAGTTAAAAAGCTTAAAAAGAGCATAAGCAACGATAGATTCGAATATTTTGTAGCGGCGCACAAGGAAAAATACGATAAACTTTTCGATATCTGTCCTTGCAAATGCGAAGTGAATTGCAGATGCCCTAGAGAGTACAGAATTCCAACAGTAGAACGTCAATTCCTGATCGATCAGAGGACTGTTAGAATTATGACTATAGATTGCTCATCAACTGTAGCAACAGCTATACAGAGTCGCCACAGTATTGCTGAAAATTCCACAAGATCTTATTCTAGGTAAGTCAAATGATTATAATGATTTATAATAATTATAATAATCTATAAATTATACTATTTAATTTACTAACTAATATAATATATACTCTAATATATATACATATACATATATATATATATTTATATATATATATGTATATATATTATATATATATATATATAGTAAATAGTATTTTGTATATATTATATATATATACTTTCATCATTATAGAGTTTATTTTATTATAATTTATATTATTGTATTTTATAATTACTTTGTATTATATATATATATATATATATATATTTTATATAATAAATATTTATTATTTATTATATATATATATATATATATATATATATATATATATATGTATATATATATATATATATATATATAATGTATATATGTATATGTATTATATATGTATAGAGTTTACTTTAATTATAATTTATATTATTGTATTTTTAATTAATTTTTATTATATATATTATATAATAAATATGTATCATATATTATATATATATATATATATATATTAAATTTATTTGTTATATATGTATACAATCACAATTATAAAGTTTACTTTCATTTGTATATAATTATATAGAGTTGAATCATCTTCGATTGCCGGCGATATCATTTTTTATTCGAGTTGTGACGACACCGATGACGATGACGACGAAAACCTACAGCGACACGATGATCTTGATAGCGATTATATACCCGAACGGATAGCTATGCCATCGTTAGTAATTTTTTTTAATGTATATATAATTATTTATATAATAATAAATATCATACCACAAATTAATGCACACATTGTATACATATATTCAAAATTTGTAATCACAGACATCCTCGATATGATTTCAAAGTTGCAGTAAGCAACGGAGAAAGATTCGGAACACCTGATACAGAATTGGCATCGATTATCACTGGAGTACTCGTCGACTTAAACATAGTAACCAGCAACGACCTATCCCAAGTTGTCGATAGAAGTCTAGTTCGTAGAATTAGAAGTAGGATTCGCGCGGAATCAATGCCAGAAAAGAGTAATATATCTAGTATATATTTCGATAGCAAGATTGATACCACATTACAGAAAGATAAAACTCTACGCCCTGAAAACCACGTCACGATTCTAAATGAACCTGGATGTGAATATATAGGACATAAAGTAATCCCAGGACATTCTGCACTTGATATGCTCAATGGCATCGTAGACTGTATTCCTCCTGAAGAGTTTGACTCAGTATTAGCTATCGGTGCTGATGGTACAAACACGAACACAGGGTCTCAAGGAGGTGCTATTGCTCTAATCGAAAGGAAGTTGAAGAGGAAATGCCATTGGATCGTTAGTTTATTAAGGATATACATAAATCTATATTAAACTATTCTAAATATATATATATATATATATATATATATATATATATAATATTATAGTTTATTACTTATTACGTAATATTATAGTTTAATACATACAAGTAGGCTGCAATATGTATAAATTAATTCTAAAGTATATGAAATTACTACATATATATATATATATATATATATATATATATATATATAATATTATAGTTTATTACTTATTACGTAATATTATAGTTTAATACATACAAGTAGGCTGCAATATGTATAAATTAATTCTAAAGTATATGAAATTACTACATATATATATATATATATATAATAACTAATCCCTAAATATTTATAATATCAATTTAGTGTTATCAATAAATTAAATATATCTTAATGCTTCATTAATAGTGTATTTATATTGCAGATATGCATTTTGCATATGAATGAACTTCCTATGAAAAAGATATTTGCGGCATTAGATGGATCTACGAGAGGGCCGAATTTGCATTCTGGACCAATAGGAGTTCTACTAAATAGCTGCACAGATCGTTGTCCTGTTCGCTTCGAACCGCTTCATTTACCAGAAGAATACCTCTCGGATCTACTCAATAATACAGATTTGAGTAGTGACCAGCTCTATCTCCGGGATATAATCATCGCTATATCATCCGGAGATATATCCGAGAGCCTCGCTAATCGTTCTCCTGGTAAACTGGGTTATGCGCGCTGGCTGACCACAGCTAATCGTATTCTACGTATATATGTTACGTTTGAAAATCCTTCAACTGATTTGAAAATAGTGTGCAATTATATTATAAATGTATATGCTAGAACCTGGTTTTCTGTCAAAGCTAAGCCCCACTTTTATCAGGCACCAATCCATATTTATAATATGATAAATAATGCGAAAATAATTAATGATGAGCGTATTAATAATATTTTACTTAAAGTCATTAATAATAACTCGTATGCATTACATAGCGAAAATATAATATGTGCAATGCTAACCGATACTAGAAATGAAGTGAGGTTAAGGGCTGTAAAGATTATAATGCGATGTAGAGGTAGGAGTAATGATAGTAATTGTCGTATATTTATTAAACCAAAAATTAATTTTAATGCAAATAACTATTTTGAATTAATAGATCAGAATGGAATATGGCTAGAATCAATCCTTACTCGTCATATTTCTAATGATTGTTTAAATAATTATATTAATTCTATAGTACCTATTATTTTATTTCCGTTTTATCCAAGCCATACACAAAATGTTGAGCGACATATTCGTCTTGTGTCACAGACATCTAAGACAATCGTGTCTCCTGAATTAAGAGATGCGCGCATTAATATTACTCTAATACAACGCAAATTAATTCCCCACTTTGCCTCAAAATGTAATTTTGTTGTTTAATTTTATCTAATGTATATATTTCACATTCCGTATTATTTTTGTATATTCTAAACTATATATTTCTTTTATATTATGCCCGAATTTTTTTGTTTAATTTTATCTAATGTATATATTTCACATTCCGTATTATTTTTGTATATTCTAAACTATATATTTCTTTTATATTATACCCGAATTTTGTTGTTTAATTTTATCTAATGTATATATTTCACATTCCGTATTATTTTTGTATATTCTAAACTATATATTTCTTTTATATTATGCCCGAATTTTGTTGTTTAATTTTATCTAATGTATATATTTTACATTCCATATTATTTTTGTATATTTTAAACTATATATTTCTTTTATATTATGCCCGAATTTTGTTGTTTAATTTTATCTAATGTATATATTTCACATTCCGTATTATTTTTGTATATTCTAAATTATATATTTCTTTTGTATTATGCCCGAATTTTGTTGTTTAATTTTATATAATGTATATATTTCACATTCCATATTATTTTTGTATATTCTAAACTATATATTTCTTTTATGTTATGCCCGAATTTTGTTGTTTAATTTTATCTAATGTATATATTTCACATTCCATATTATTTTTGTATATTCTAAACTATATATTTCTTTTATATTATGCCCGAATTTTGTTGTTTAATTTTATCTAATGTATATATTTCACATTCCATATTATTTTTGTATATTCTAAACTATATATTTCTTTTATATTATACCCGAATTTTGTTGTTTAATGTTATCTAATGTATATATTTCACATTCCATATTATTTTTCTATACTATATATTTCTTTTATATTAAATAATAATATAATATTTTATACTCTAATACAACAAAAGTTAATTCTCCACTTTGCTTCGAAATGTAATTTTGTTGATTAATTTTATGTTGTATATATTACACTATCTGTATTATTTGATCGTATTATTGTTATATATAATAAACTATATATTTCTTTTATATTAAATAATAATATAATATTTACATTATATAATAAATATTAATTTTATTAATTATTTGATATTATATCACAACATTCTTAACAATTTTATATTAGTTATTTTGAAATAATAAATACAAATACGAATTCATATGATGCACAAATATATAGATTATATTTATAACATGTGAATAAAATTAGTTTATAAATACAAATTATTCAATTATAATAACTAATTTAATTTTATAATCTTCAGCCTATAAGTTTAATTTCATTTTAATGTCATATCGTTAAATACTAATAGTAAAATAAAAGTTAAAAATATATATGAATTTTAATATTTGTAACGACTATATTGGTCATTATATTATCTTAAAAACCTACCTGATTTATTATATTAATTTTTTTCAATTATGACAACCCTATCTATTATTTATAATGTATAGTAATTAAATTAAATATCTTTAGCAAAAAAAAAATATAAAATTGTCGAAAAAAAAAAATTTCCGAAAAAAATTAAAAAAATTATGTAAAATGGAAAATAATGTTAAAAAGTATTTTATCTTCATATTTTATCTATATCCTATATATACTCTACTTAAAAATAAATTTTCAGAATGTAATATTCAATAAATAGAGTTTGAAGTGACTTTTTATGATTTTTATATATTTTTAATTTTTTTAATGACAATTTTCCTATAGGATATATGCTAATTTTCAAAATGAAATCGCCAGCCCACATTTCATTCAAATCAACTAATTTTTTTTATATAGGATAATATCATATAACTCTATAAGATAACATTATTTTTAATTGTATCAGTAAAATAGTATATGAAAATACTCACCCTTACCCCACACCTACATTAACTCCACCCCACACCTACATTAACCCCACCCCCCCTACATTAACCCCACCCCACACCTACATTAACCCCACCCCACACCTACATCAACCCCGCCCCACACCTACATTAACCCCACCCCACACCTACATCAACCCCGCCCCACACCTACATTAACCCCACCCCACACCTACATTAACCCCGCCCCACCCCCTACATTAACCCCACCCCCCCCCCCCCTACAGACAGACGTACTAGCTGCCTGCGCATCCGATCGCTCCATCATAATCTACGACCAGCGGGCCTCTTCCCCCCTACGTAAAGTGGTGCTTAAACTGCGCTCCAACACCATCGCCTGGAACCCCATGGAGGCTTTCATCTTCACCGCCGCTAACGAGGATTACAAGTAAGTAACGCCTGCCCTCTGGTGGTGGGTGTTAGCATTATTACGTATTCATACACTATTTCTTATGTACTTACATACAATACCCTCTTACATACACCCTCTTTAAATATACCCCCCTTTATACACACCCCTTATTCCCTCTTACATACACCCCCATTACACACACACCCCCTTTATATACAACCCATTACATACGCCCCCCTTTCACAAATACCCCCTTACACCCCCACTCACTCTCACTCTCGCACAGTTTGTACACATTCGATATGAGAAGACTGACAACTCCTCTGAACATACATACTGATCACGTGTCAGCGGGTTAGTCTACGCAGGTCATAGGTCAACCTGTCACCTGCACTCTGATTCAATGTATACTGCACTCTGATTCAGTGTTCCTCTCCAATACTTTACTCTACTATTTCACGTGTTTCAATTAAATGTAATACTATACTATATACCATACATAAGTATACTATTCATACATCTACATACATACTCTATATGTACATTAGCTTTGTAGTGTATTGAATACAAGCAGTTAGTACAGCTAGTATAATACTATCATGGTCACTATTGGTCCAAAAGTTGCATACACTGCGATTATTTTCATAACAATAGTTACTGTTTCTCCTGTACACATATGTATTACCATGATAAGGACATACCGAGAGAGATAAAGAGACTACACTACTTTATTGTACTACTACCACCATACCACCATCACCAGCACCACCACTAATACCGAATGTACTGCAGTATTATTACAATTATAGTATGATTATACCGGTGCAATCGTGCGTGGATCAAGGATACAATAGCACCCCTCCTCCTCCTAATAACGACCCCTCCCACACGCAGTAATGGATGTGGATTACTCGCCCACCGGTAAAGAGTTTGTGTCGGGTGGTTATGACAAGACCGTCAGAATCTACCAGTCTGATAGCATGCATAGTCGGTTTGTCACTACACTTAGCATGTTCCCTTGTATTTATTTAATCATATATTCAATTCATATATTTTTCAAATTAACATATTTACGAAGTGTAAGTTTTTATTTGTTTAAATGTTTCGCTTTAAATATCATACATTCGTTTAGTAATATCACATCTTAATTACGTAATAAAAGTTATCATTGCCACCTTTCATTAATACTACTACTACTACTACTACTACTACTACCATCTTACTCCTAATACTTCCACCTGACTACTAATACTACTACCTAACTACCTGACTACTACTACCACCACCTGACTACTACCACTACTACCACCTGACTACTACTACTGCCACCTAGGGATGTGTACCACACTAAACGTATGCAGCGTGTACTAAACGTACAATGGACGCTAGACAACAAGTACATCCTGTCAGCTTCCGATGAGATGAACATTCGACTGTGGAAGGCTGATTCTTCTGCTAAACATGGAGTGGTTAGTACGGTGGGGTGTTGTTGGAGTGGAAGGGGTGAGAGAGGCGTTGTGTTAGGGGAGAGTGGGGTGGGGTTTTATCAGCAGTGTTGTTGTACTGGTCTACCTGGTGTGTATTGTATTAGGTTTATCAACTTTATATATTGTTTAATATAGTATTAATTTATTCAGATTTAAAACAAATATCAACATTATCTGCAGTTTTTAGAATTCAGTTGATATTTTAATATAACAATAATATTTATATTTTGAATGATGATTTAATGATATAATAAAAAATAGTGTATATATAGTGTACACATATGTATATATATATTTCTCTCATGTTCCATATAAATAAAATGTAATAACATTATTAATTAAATATAATATAGAGGCTATAATTAATAATAACTTTTAAAAATAGATTTATTTTGTTATCATTTAGATATTCATAAATTAATTGTACCTTAAACATGACTATTTAGAAAATAAATTCAAAACTATATATAATTATTTATTTATTAATACAATTAAGTTTTCAAATGAAATTGACTATTGAGTGTGTTTTAAATTAAATGTTAACTTGTAGATGTTAAAATAAATATATATTCTAATTTATAATATTATTTATTATTTAATTGTATATTTTAATTCCTATTAAAACCTTACTATGCATGTATAGTTAATGAATGTGTAATATAAAAAGTTTGTATTACAAACCTAAGCCCATACCTATTATAATACCGGTTACCAGTGAGTAAGCAGGCGAATTCACAAGGGGTGGGACTATAGGCGTGGCTATATCAAAAATACTATAAACGCTAATTCGATTATATAATATTGTAGATAGTTTTTTTAAAGATTTATTTAATTTAATTTGAATCTTTACTTATATTATATAATAGTTAAAATGTTAGAGTTATTTAATTTATGTTATTTATTGTATTTGCATACATGACACGTGTTTATTTAAATGTTACATGTAAATAGATAGGTGGAAATAGGTGGTCTTTTAAAAAAGTTACTGGTCACTGAATGTTGAATATTTTAAATTATTTTTTAGTATAATATATTCACAACATATAGCTCTAATTTATTCTTATTATTAAAAAATCTAAAATTAACCTAATATATATTAAAAATAAGTATTAATAATAATCTATATGATTTATGACAATTTTATAAATTTAGTATATATTATATACTACATATATACTACCTATATAAGTGTATATATATATAATTATATAATTATATAAATAATATATATATATTAGTAAATAATAAGAATAAATTAGAGCTATATGTTGTGAATATATTATACTAAAAATTAATTAAAAATATACAATATTCAGTGACCAGTAACTTTTTTAAAAGACCACCTATTTCCACCTATCTATTTACATGTAACATTTAAATAAACACATTTCATGCATGCAAATACAATAAATAACATAAATTAAATAAATATAATATTTTTAACTATTATATAATCGAATTAGAAATTCAAATTAAATTAAATATCTCTATAAAAACTATCTACAGTATTATATAATCGAATTAGCGTTTATAGTATTTTTAATATAGCCACGCCTATAGTCCCACCTCTTGTGAATTTGCCGGCTATAGTGCAGATCCCCCTACTATATCTACTTAGTTTGTTTAATTCAAATATATATTGTATTCACTATTTATCATTTATTATACAGATTGGTAGTACATATTCAAATTACTTACTTTAGTCGTTTCCTTTTAATTATTAGTTAATATCACATTATACCTTGATGTGTACATTATTTTATTTTTATCCATCATAAATCATGTATATAATACAAATTTGTATGTATTATTAACAGAACAATCATGTAACATATAATACATTTGTAATTTAGGGTAACATTATATACATATATTCAAGCTATATCATTTTAACACTGCAATGTTATTTATCTTTTATTGTAAAATTATATTTAATAATATATATTGTACGCACTATTCTAATCGTACTGCTATAACTCTATAATAAATATACGCTGTGATATCTTGTTAAGTTTAGTCTCTATACACGACCGGGTTATAATTATATTCGATGTGTTAATTTGAACTCCTCTAGCATGAAATAGACTGTAAATAATTTGTATTCATAACATTATTATACACTATTATATTTAAACGTATATTTATAATTATTATCCGTTACCGACCCGAAACATATACTACTAATGACTACTATCATCGCTAAGCGTTACAACGAGTCCACCGTGAGTGGTTACGCGCGCTAACCCTGCCCCACCCCCCCCTAGTTACTCTCGCTAACCCCGCCCCCCCTAGTTACTCTCGCTAACCCCGCCCCCCTAGTTACTCGTGCTAACCCCGCCCCGCCCCTAGTTACGTCCCCGCGAGACGGACGCGTTCAACTACAACGAGAAGCTGAAGGAGAAGTACGCCTCTCACCCTAAGATACGTCGCATCAAGAACCATCGTCACGTTCCCACCGCCATCAAGGCCGCGGCTAACGAACATCACGATATCCACAAGTCGCAGAAGAGGAAGTTAGTGTCGCGAGCGCGAGAATGTATAGCGTACGTTCACGTAGAGCTAGAGAGAGGTAATAGAGCGGTGGTAATACTCGATGCCTGGCCGCATCCATAGAGCTAGAGAGAGGTAATAGAGTGCTGGTAATGCACTCGATGCCCGGCAGCGTAAGCCAAAGCGGAAATAAAAAATCAGCCATCTTGCGGTGACTGAATATTAAAATATAATATTCTTTCGAACATAACTTTTTATTATTAATTATATCAAAAAAGTAAAATATGAAACTTATATTACTTTTTATCCTCTTTTCAATGGTATTAATAATTTTATTCTAGCTACAAAATAAAAAATTAAATAGGTAAAATCCACCATTTTGCGGTGAACAAATTAGATTGACGCTTTCCGCATGTCAGATACCTTGTTTACTACTCTATTTCTCTCTATAATCATACGCCTAACTAATAATAATGAAGATATAGATGTATTGCTATTGGTGGTTATATATCTATATTGTAATTAGCGCATGTGTGTAGTGTATGTATTGTATGTATTTTAATTCTAGAGATGAAAACTGCCGACGATGTAAATGTTTTTGTTATTGTGATTATCTGTAGTATTTTAAATTTGATCAACATAAATTAAGCTTATATTTTCTAATGTTCACTATGTTAATATATGTTAATATAATATGAAAACAATATATTCATTGTAGCAGTATCTCTATAATTATAATATTTTTGTTTATTTAATAATAATTATCTATTTAATACCTAGTATTTTCAGATATATAAATTCATTATATTAATTAAATTAATAATAATATTTTGATATCTTAATATTTCAGAATATTAGAGATATACTCCATTTTACATTCTCTATGTAATAAAATGTTATATTTCTCTTTGAAATATTGGAATACCCTGAATATCAATGTATGTTGATTGAATATATTATGTAAAATGTTTAATATGTACATCTAGTTCAAATTGACATTTATATATTAACAGTAATATAATTTTAAACATTGTCTATTTAATGAATTTATTTTTATCATTTTAAATTATACAATTTTCATTATTTATATCATAACTTAGTTGTATATATGAAAACAAGATATGTGTTAATATCATAATATAATCGTACGTTATTTAGATAATGCTTAACATGTGATTTTTTATATATCACTAATATTTAATAATAATTTCACAGGGAAACTAATAGAAATATCTACACTAAACCGGAAGATATTAAAATTAAAAAGATTAAGGATAAAAATGTTATGGGACAAATTTTGTAATACTATAATTCTATATTTTAGAATATTTATATTATAAATAATAATGTATGATTTTATGATTGTTAATAGTATATATTCATATATATTGTAGATATAATAACTTGAATAAATACATATATATATTTTATTTCATTATTTAATACAATAAAAATATAACAAAGTAATGAATAATAAAACTATATACAATAAAATATATATATTGTTGAATATGAAATATTTTCTATTATAATAAACAATATTCCTAGCCAAAAGGTGATTGAAAATAATATTGATATCACTTATTATTATAAATCTATACGAAGCATTTAATCTATATATATAATGATTGTTTATCACGTCATACACATATATATTTAACATATATATATATATATATATTTTAATATTATCACCAATATCGTATTATGCCGGTCTATCGAACAGTTTGCATTCCGCTAGCTCGCCTAGTGCTCAGCAGGTGGTGTTTATGCGTCCTCGAAGTGCTCATAACGCTGAGCGTAGCCCTATCGCCCCCACCCCCGGGTGTGCCCCTACTCCTAACCCCGTCGACTCCCTCTTTCATCTGTTCGGCGCACTTGCGCTGAAGGTCGTAGAGTCTGTGCGCCACCGAACCCCTACAGATGCGTTCCACCCGACGAGGGGTATCGCCCCCCGCCCCCGCCGCCGCTACCGCCGTACCCCCCCCTGTAGCTGGGTCGGAGGGGTTCGTTACCCCGTGAGAGTCTGCCATGCGTAGACTACCCGTCGACGACTGGCCCACCAACCAGACGATGTCGTCCGCCGTGTTCATCGGGTTGTCGCTGAGGATGTAGTCGCGGTCCAGTATCGCCATCTTGCGCTGACCTTGACGGGGGGTAGGGGTTGTGGGTAGTGGTGAGATGCGCTGGGTGAACTTAGGTATTGTCCATCGGTTATTTTTACGAGATATTATTAAATTGTATTAATATATATATTTAGTAATCAGAAATGATACGAGAATTTACCAATTTGACATATTTACAAAATATTTTCTGTTAGATGATTATCAGATAGATATGCTAGTATATTTGTAAGTATTGAATGTATAAATAGTATGAAGCATATGTTAAACTAGAACAGTATAGTTACTCTACTATTGGCAGTGATTATTCAGTAAGCTTTAATAACGTCTGCTAATTAATCGTAGTCGCATTGCAGCCTTATTTCTGTGAACCACCTCGATGATAGCTAACTTAGAAAGTAACAATGATAATAGAAGCGTTATTTCTCACCTTTTATTGTTGATCTACCGCTACTGGGAGTTCTTCTATTTTCTGCATCGATATGAGATAGACTGTTCAAATATATGCCAGCATTAATAAACAACATAGAATATACTTAGCATATAACATTATTCATACCGAATGCAATTTATTTCATCATTATATATTAAATTAATATATATATATATTATAATTATTATTAACTAATCTAGTATTCATATTATTTTTATTTTGGTGGAGTTATTTCATCCCATCCAGGAACTTAGATGAAGTTTTCACTTATAACTATATAGCTCGAATGTCCCTTCGAAGCCGTTATCATGTTAAGGCATCCATGGTTTTAACGAGAGCCGATCATTTATTTATACACAATTATATAAGATCACTTCTAAATATATTATGTTATATATATATTAATTGTAATGGTCCGGGCTGTTGTATATGTCATTAATTATAGAGTATCAGTATCTTGACGTACTTAGCATTGACGGTAGAGCTACGGTAGAACTAGTGCACACATTCCCTGCCGCCGCTAACCTATGTTTGAAGATAGAAGCGCTGGTCTTCTCCTGCGAATAAGGGTCTGCAGGTCTTATCCTATTCACCTTGATCGGCTCGAAGTACACATTACCTTCGTACCCTCGCCACGCCTACACCATGTAGTGAATGTTATTTAAGTATAAATTATACTTACATTTATACTTGTAATAGTGATATCATTATACTAAAGATATCCTTATTATAAGCTAAAGATAGCTTCTGGGTATCCCTCCTATTATTATATAAAATATAAAAATTATTATAAAAATTGTCTTCCAATATTCGGTAAATAAATTCATTCATTAAAAAAAAAATCATTACTTCGTAATCACTCGTTGTTTACCCATGTGTTACGTATGATTAACTGTATGACTTCGCTTATACTAAATATTAACGATTAATCGTTACTCTTAAAGTAAAACATATTTAAATTTCAGATTTAAAATTGCGATGGTCTTTTACGAGCATGTGTACAATGTACACTGTACATACAAGGTGTTCTATAGCCTTAGGTTGTTGTTAAGACGATATTATAGTGTATAAATAGATAGGATAGTTGCGCAGACATAGGAGCGAATGTGTTCGAATGTTCGCTCCTGCCTATGTATAGTTGTCAGACGAGTATGGTTTACATAACATATTGTTTACGTTACTAGTTCGAATATTAGATATATAGATGATAATTTATTATAATGTGAGAATAGGTGGAAATAGAATTTTAATAATTTATATAAAATCACGGGATGTTTTATTTTATCAGTAAATTATTGGGTAAATTATTACCGTTAAGTAGGCGTAGCTGAATAGAATTATTATTATCGGGAATTTATCAAGGGGGGAAATAAAAATTTCAAAAATAAAATAATTTAATCGGAAATAAATTTAAAATACTACATTAAATCTCAAATGTACCTCGTATATAAAATATTCTCACGAGGGGAGTCATCTTAGCCCAGTGCCCTTAATGGAAGCAATCCTATTGTAATAATGCAAAGTAAGCATGTCAACCCATCAAATCTGACATCCTCAGTGATTCATCATTACTACACATCAGCCGATGTAAACTACATGCATTACGCATCAGCCGATGTAAACAATGATACATTCGATATTGACTGATGAAGTTATAATGATGTTATTGAATAATTATTAGAAGAATTACAACATTTTTTTCTGTTAATTTACAAGTATTCTTTTAGAATTATATATTAATTATAATTTGTCCCCCTAAATGGTTTCAAAATAATATATTATATGTTCTGTTGCTGTCGCTCATTGAATAATATTCAGAGGATGTAATTCTATAAAATAATGTGTAACACAAGGTTTAACAACAATTTCTGCGACTACCCAGCCAACACTGACATCTAATACATACTACGTTAGACCTACCTTTAAGGGTTTCATGGGTACGGGTTTAGTTTGGTCGACGTAGAAGAAACGCCGCCTGTGCGGGCCGAACGGCTGACTCGACGTGTCAATCAAAGGGGTACGCTGAAACCTGTAGGACGCGGCCGAGGACGGAGGTCCTAGCTGGGTGCTCGTGCACCTAACCGACATCAGATTCATTGCTCGGCGATAGGCTCCATCGCGAGATTCGGACGTAAATCTAGACGTGGTGGTCAGTTATCAAGTGGCCGTAGCGGTGTAGGTGATGTTAATGACGTTTAATGAGTGTCTTTATGTAGATTAGTAGGTTATTATGGTGGTTTATTCAATATATATATATGTAAGGTAATAAATCTACTAATAACTTAATAAAAAATTAATAAAACTATAAAATAAACTCCCTACTAAATCTCTATTAGATGACGGCTAATGAAATATCATTAGCCGTTGTATCATACAACTTTATTAGTTAGTTTTCTCTTTATAACGTTATATTTTATATTGTTTACCTTTACCTGTTTAATTTGTTTAATTCGGATTTTTTAGTTGAATCACTTCGTGCGAAGATAAGTTTCATTATCTCACTGTGACTAAAATCGAGCAGCCTATATTTATTGTAAGGATGAGTCACCTTTTAATAATTTTACAAAAGAAAGATCATACTTTGATAGTTTATAAATATAATCTATGTAACCCTAAGGAGGAAGCTCTTTTAGTTTGAAGTTTTGTTATTTTTGAAAATAGTTTATTTAATTATATTATATTGTTATAATATCCGATTTTGTTAGTATATACCTATAATATTTTAATTTATATTTAGTTCATTTTATTATCTACACCTAAATTATATATATTATATTATATATAATATATATATATATATTTTGTTAGTATAATATTTTAATTTATATTTAGTTCATTTTATTATCTACACCTAAATTATATATATTATATTATATATAATATATATATATATATATATTATAAATATTATGTATATATATCCTACTTGCATATACTTAAATTATACCTACATTCACCTCTTGCTAACTCAGAATTTTTATAAGTTCTAGTTTAGTTTTGTTCTAATAAATACATGTAAGAAAAATTTAATAGGAATATTTCAGAAACTTGATATATGATATATAAGAAGCATATTTTTCTTTCCCTTTGAGTCAAGTTATAGGAATCGTGTTTATAAATGTATATATATATATATATATATATTTATAATTGAGTACATTGTGAAGTATTATATTCCTTTGTTAATTGGATTACGGATCAGGTTCAGTACATGGTATATCAAGTATACTTAGGTACAAGTACAGTGTACCTACTTGTACCTAAGTATACTTGGTATACCATGTACTGAACCTGATACCAGTACACGTAGAACCTACGTCGTAGGTACAATATATGATATATATATATATATATATATGAGTTATACTTAACATGTACTTACAACTATCCTATAGGACTTACAACTACCCATATATATAGCTAATATAATATAGGATATACTATAGTACTGACTATAGTACTGAAATAATAAAGGATATTTTATTGTAGGTGTAATGTTATCCTTACCTCACAGAGTGTGTATACTGTATACAATGTGTACTGTGTAGCCCTTCTGTATACCCCCTATAGGGGGTATATATACATATATATATATATATATATATATATATATATATATATATGTACCCCCTATGTATACACTTATACTATACGTGGTCCTTCACGTGAAGGGGTACACCTGCAGTCATTACGCTGAGAGGACACGTTAGAATTTTGTTGTGATAGGTTAATACAAATTTATCATTACTTTATTAATAGTATATATATATATATATATATATATATATATATATATATATATATATATATATATATATATATATATATATATATATATATATAGTAATAATAGATTATAACTATAGTTAAACTAAATCATATATATTGAGAATTAGTTAAAATAAATAATAATATAATCATAATACAATAAATATAATTATTTAATTTTGAATTATAAAATTGTATACATTATAATATATAGGTTAACATTTAGTTAACAATATTATTATGTATACTATGTATTATTTATGTAAGTAAAATTAGATATGTGGGAATATTATGACCCCGGCCTTATCTAGCAAAGGTAGTACATGTTATACACCCCTTAATGAGGGTATTGTTATTTTATAATAAAGGGATAGAGTGGAATATAGGTCAATTATAAATAAAACACACTCAAACCTGGCGAACTATACTGGTAGTAGTCGTTAATAATATACGATATATCGCTATAGCATGTGTATGTGTGCAAGTGTATAGGCATAGTGGATATGTGTGTGTGTGCGCACATGTGTGACTATTGACTCGCAATCTACTGATATCTAAACAGTCAATTATCGATACGTTCTTACGACTGACAATAGATCTCTTGTTCTCGGTAACGTATCGACTTTCTAAAGTCGGGTTTCACACACCGCACATAGCGCACCGCACTCCGCACACTCACCCCAAACCGGGCACCACACTCCGCACACTACACTCACCCCAAACCGCACACGCGTGTAACCCTACAACAATGTACAAGTCTATAACAATAGAAGGGTGGGTGGGAACTATGTGCGTATGTGTGTTCAGTGTTGACTCGGTGCGCTTATGACGTCACCTACGGGGTGGATTACGTAACACCCCACGTGTGATCGCAGAAGTGCCGGATCGTTACGTCACCGTTCCCCCCCCCCCCGATTAGGAAGTGGACGTAGCGGATGTGACGTAATCAGGGGGAGAATTGTAATTTAATAAACACATTAATAATACAGTTCTACTTACTATAATGTACATATGGGTAATAGGATTATGTATGCTAACTTCACCACATTATAACTTCACTGACATGCGCATATATGTTAATGTGTATGTATATATATATATATATATATATATATATATATATATATATATATCAGCTGAGACACTATAGTGGGACAACCAAAAGCTAGTAATCCAAAGGTACCGAATTCGACTCCTGGCAGTTCTTGTTTTTCTCTTGTGTTTATCGAGGCCTTAATAAAAATATAAATCAAAACACAAGAAAAAAAATGTTACTATTTGTTCTGTATTGTGTTGGGCCCTTCGTGAAGGGTATACCTGTGCACAGTTATTTAGAACATGTACAAGTCTACGACTTTTTGAGGGGTCCATTTGTATCCGCTATTATTATATGTATGATTCAATAAATATTATTATTGTTATTATTATATAAAGGACATGAAGGAGTTTTGGCAGACCATGGATTTTTCAGATACGTAAGGATATAGTGCAAACAATATATAGTGTATACATATATGATATATATATATATATATATATATATATATATATATATATATATATATATATATATATCATATAAATATAAAAATGTTATACAACTGTTTATCAAAAGTATCAAATTCGATACCCACTCACGAGGCTCGCGTCCCTTATGTGTGCGACTCACAATGTGCGTATATAGGTGTGTGTATATATGAAATGTAGCTAATTTTTCACGTAATAATAATGTTTACACTTCTTAATAATTGAAATAATGTCCGAAAATGTTTGCAATAAAGCGATTTTCTAGCAAGTTATAATGGGATACCCCCTATAAACTTACTATATTTTCGGCAAGTGGCCTGACATTTTCTGGAAAGTTAGACGGTTTTCCACTACTAGCTAGAAAATCGCTTTCTAGCAAATATTTCCAGACATTATTTCCGGAAATAATGGTATTGAATACCCCCTTAATATATATATTCTATAAAATTATTAATGAATATTCAAATAATTAAAAATATTTCGTCTATAATATAAATGTTAATAGTATATCAAAACTAAAAGTATCTTCAAAACATTTAGGTGACCTAATTTTGTACAACTAAATTATTTGAAAATGTATTACATCTATTAACCATATATGGCATATATTGTAGGTATACCTACAATGAATTTTCCCAATAGAAAAATCTTTGCTATTTGGTTAGTATAGATAATTATAGGTTAGTATAGGTTAGTACCTATATATCTACCTAAATACTAAATATAAAGGTTGATTTTAATAATAAAAACATTATATGCATATATTGAAAGCATATATTAAAGTAGACATGCCTACTTTAAACAACCCATTTAAGCGACATTCTCTAAATATGTTAGGAAGTTAATATAGGATTTTTCGATACAATTCTCATTTAGAACATCATGTAGGATGTTATAATAATATATTCGTGTATTCAAATGAAGGTAAATGTATTCAAATCCTATCGATAAAAGTTATTTTAACTTATTGTAGGTGAACGGATATTATAGAACTTGTTTTAAAACATACGAGCAGCCACTTCGGAAGTTCCGAATACATATTGCGATAGCGTTGTCAACGTCACCATATTACAGTAGGTGAATTGCCTTTTTATAATATTTGGCAAATTTCCATAGATAATTATTTTATTTTCAATAGTATATGCATTCAATCTAATAAAATACATCTACTGATTTATAATGAATAAATATATTTATTTAATTAAGGTTAACATCAAATTAATTATGAAACATCTGATTTTTACAGTTTTTTTGCAATTTTTTTTGAATTTCCCACAAAATATCCACTAAAAAGGCACTTATTGTGTGGACATAGGTTCTATATTTCCTATATGTATGTGTGTACATAGGATGCCTAAAAATGTACTCTATATTATAGATATTTGGATTATCTAAATATTGTACATATCACTTTTTATCCTACCTAAATGCTGCTATAGCAGCATTTAAACGTTAATTAAAACGACCATATGGAGTAATATTACTCCGATCTCGGCCACTACCCCGTTACGTCCCCTATAGGGGTATATATACTTATATATATATATATATATATATATATATATATATATATATATATATATATATATACTTATACGTTATAGAATGTTCCGATCACGTGTTCTAAATGTAACAGTCATCAACACTTCCTGTCCGAATTTAAAATATATTTTTTAGTGTGAAATTGGCTTTAATTTAAAAATTATGTAACTGAATTATTTCATATTTTACACAAACTATTTAATTAGCGTTAAGGCTATAACATGTTTCACTGTAGTATATATATTGTTATATTAGGTAAACCTATAGGTTAATAACTATATATATATATAGTTATTTAATCAAATCCAGGAATTTAAATGAAATATTGACTTAAACAATATGACTCTATAGAGCTCAATATATATCTTATAATATCCCTTCGAATCCACTCCCATACTAATTAGGCATCTATATATGAATAATATACCTATACGTATATTATTATATTATTATGTATACATGATTATATAAGATAACTTCTATAGGGGAAATTCTCCGATTACCGACTCCCTCCTAATACCGACCCCATATCGTATCTCAGTAACTATAAGAGATATACAACAATTATATATACATGAACTGTTAGTAATTTAATGATACATATGAATAAGTATTTTGTTTTTAAAAATATTTAATCCTAAAATTGTTATTTGATAAAAGGTAATATTCTGTTTTTATTTTTTAAATATTTGAATAAAAAATGTTTTTAAATCATTGTTAATACTTTATTAATTAAAAGAAAACTTAATTTTGTGCATGATATTGTAGATCAATAAAATCTTAATAACTATTATAAAAATAATTTAATTTGAATAACTATTAACAAATATATCTTAATTATAGCAACCCATATAATTTTCCTATTACCGACCCACTAAATTACCCTAATACCGACCCCATGTGATTTATTATATCCAATCAAAATAGATCCGTATTTTACTTTAAAATATGTCGTAAGTTGTTTGTGTATCATTGATATAGATTTAGGATTCATGATTCCAGTTGATTACATACATACTGATTAATAAATAAATATTAAATAATAATATACACTATTTTAATATAATTACTATAAAGTTTAAATTTAAATTGAATATTACTATTAAAACATAAATTCAATAAAAAATAAATTGTTTGCATGTTATAATTAATTATATTTATGTATATCTACTATTTCTATTGGATATTATAATACTATAATTATTTATACCACGATTATTTTAGGGGGTCGGTTATAGGAGAAGGGGTCGGTATTAGGCACATGTATCCGATTACCGACCCCCTGTTTATTCTTGTAAATATAATTATATCAAAAATTTAAAATAGACACATTATTCATTGCCATAATATTAACCTAATTACAAAATTTCAAATAAATATATTTAATATTGAATAAGTTATTACAAATAATCATTTATGGGTCGGTAATCGGATACTTTCCCATATATATATATATATATATATATATATATATATACTACTCTGGCAACCACATAATGGTAAACGAAAAAGTGGACGACCAGCGAATACGTTGTGTACATCGATACACTAAGATACGATATGAATCTTACTACAATATGCGAGATGAAAACAGCGATAGAGGATATAGAAGGGTGGAAAAAGCATGTCAAGGATTACCGAACAAGCTCGACCTGGTAAGGAAAGGTAATATATATATATATATATATATATATATATATATATATATATATATATATATATATATATTAATGATGCAATCGAACCAGTTCGAAATGGTCGAGTATCAGTTCGAGTCCGAGTTCGAAATTTTATAATTATTGAGTATCAGTATCAGTTTGAAATGCTTGAGTATCAGTTCGAAGTTCGAAGTCCGAAGTTCAATTGCATCACTAATATATATATATATATATATATATATAATTGTAATACCTATTTATTGGTTCCGACTGGGTTTACACATATTGGTACCCCATTACACATACATGTGTGAACATATATGTTCTACTCCCATAATATATGATACCTAACATGCTGAACTAAGCAAATTAAATATATATATATATATATATATATATATATATATATATATATATATATAGCGTATACGCTATATATAAATATCGTTATACTAAACTATCTATATACTTAACAGTACTAGGCTTACCTAGTATCGGTGGTCGACTCCCTATCACTAAACCGACTTCCGGGGGTCCTGGAACACCGATATCCATGTTGATCCATGGAAATAGAGACCACCCGTGGTGTTACCCACCGCTCTCTATATGAATAGCTACGGCGGACGATCCGACTACGCCACGCCCCTCTCCCTCCGCGGGAACGCCTCTAATCTCGCGCGGACGACTTAATCGGATTTTGATTGACAGGCGAACGACTTAGCGCGAATACTGTTGACTTTAACGCTGCCGTTGCGGCAGCTAATTTACCATTATTATTATTATTAATACAGTTTTCTTTCGACTGAAAATAATCCAAATGGATTATAGAACCCCTATTCATAGCAGTGATTAACGATTAATATCTATGCGGGAGACTAGATAGAATTGCCTATATTACCAATAATCATAACAACAACTATTAAACCTTTCTTAATAATATCTATAAATCGATAATATGTATTAATTTCATGGAGGTGCCATGTTGTTATTGTATTCGATAACCATTGTTCTTTGGTTAGGCGAAATGTTGATTGTTCTAACATATAATTACACCTTATATGTAAATATACATTGGAGATTCTTTTAATATTAGTAGGATACATTTTTATTTTACCCCTTTGTATTAACAAATCTAAATAAACGTTACTATTAATCTAAGTGTTATATATTAACACATAGTGGATCCGTATCCGTTAGAATATAACTTATAAATTGCAATTGGTTTATATGTAGGGGAAAGTAACCTAATACGGAAACTTTAACAATAATTGGTCTTAACATGTTATGCATAAAGTCATGACTCATTATTTTTATTCAAAAATTACAATATATTAATATTATATGATTATAGATATTATTGTGATTTTAAAATTGTATTTAATCTTTTAAATCCATATATAACGGGGGTGTCCGTATTCGGTACCCATTTCCGAATACAGACACCCTGTGTTAATATACGGACACCCTGTGTTATAATACGGACACCCTATATATAGGGTATAGCATATATGGTATAGGTATATGGTATAGGTATAGGGTATATATACCAATAGATAAACTATATATTATTGAATCAATCATAAAAATTACAATTACATTATTTATAATTAATTTAATGAACAATTTATTCTAATTTAATTAGTTAATTTATTTATTTTTATTATTTTTTTAATAAATAATACAATTTAATTATAATAATACAATTTAAGTATCTAAATAATACAAATTTTAGATTTAGCTTTATTGGTGGTATTAATATTATGACGCACGCGATTTTTATGAAAATAAGAATAGTTCATACGCTGCGCTATGATTGGTTATATATTGGTTATATACCCTATAGGGTGTTCGACGGACAGTGTCCGTATTAATACATATAGAGTGTCCGTATTAGCGACTTACATAACCTATAGATATATGCTTATAACTTAATGAATATTTTATAACAAATATAGAAATTATATATATAATTTTAGAATACTTTATTTTGTAATAATATATTATTATATTTTATATCGATACATTTGTATATTCGTATACATTTGCTTCTCTCCTAGGACACTGACATACTTGCTTAACCTATTGAACCAATGGTACAGTTGTACCATCAATAATTTGATTAATTGTATTGTTTCTATAAAACAATTAGGTTTGATTAGGACCTAATATTAAATTAATAAATCTATAAGATATTATTCTTCCAGATTCTTTTACAATATTTTCTAAATAAATGTGATAATGTGTTCATTTGTTCTGTACTATAGTACATATATGTCGATTAACATATATATATATATATATATATATATATATATATATATATATATATTAATGAGTAACAAATATCTTCATTGGGAGTAGCATTTGATCCTATTACACTTATCTAAGGAAACATGTTTAAAAAATTATACTTTTAATATATTTATAAATATATATTTCTGTAATCAATAATAATTAAACTTTAGGTAAAACTAACCAATTTTTCTATTAAGTGAATATATCAAATTCTTTATTTAATGAAATATATGTAGGTTATATGTTTCTAGTAGAGTATACTTACATGAATATGCTTTGGCGATTTATTCAGAACTATTTACGCTTGCCATTGTAAAATGTTCTAATATATTTATAATATCTAAATAGTCATTAAAGACCGATGATATAGCATTACATCTGCCTGTCCAGTGGAGAGTGGACAGTGTCCACCTTAATAACTTTCTAGTAAACATTTCCGGAAATACTGGTAATGGGATACCCCCTTAATATGCAAAAGGTTGTTTTTTTTTGTATCAAGGCTTGTGTTCCTTTATATCAGCTGACATATTGATGCTTAAATCATAACAGTGTCCTCGTAAATTAGACATGGATATACCGAGACGAATAATGTTGTTTTTCAGATTATTTGCAATAATTTCGCCAGTACTTGATTTAGGATATATAAAATTCTAGATGAATAAAATCCTATACATTTTTAATAATTATATTTATAGTTTAAATTAAACAAATATAAAGAGTTTAATTTATGTATAAACTAACAAATAGCGAAATAAAGTATTATTCTTCATTATAAATAAAATGTAATCATAATATATTGGAAATTGTATTATATTTTTAATGAATAAGCAAATATAATAGATTATAAATATAAAATGAATAGAAATTTGAACTATAATACTTCACTCTAATGTCTATGATAACATTATTAATTTCTGCTAACATATAATCACCACATAGATTATAATAATATACAGAAAAAATCCTTCATTTTACTTAAATTGCAGGGGGGGTTTTAGATATCAAAACCCCTCCATTATTTTGTATACAGGTAATTTAGGGGTCGGTAATAGACAAATTAAATAGGTGAATCATAAAAGCATATCCTCCTATATGACCTATATAAGTAAGATATATTAGTTAGTAGATTAATAAACTACTTATTCAAATTAAATTATTTTGTATAGTGTATATAAACATTTAGTTAATCAACAATATTATGTTTAGAATTGCGTTTTATTTTAGTTAATAAATAATTTACAACGATTTAAAAAAAATTATTATTCATATATTTAAAAAAGTAAAACCCGAATATTTCATTTATAAAATAATAATTGTACGATTGAATATTTTGAAAGATAAAGTACTTATTCATATGTACTATTAAATCACTAATAGTTTATGTATATATAATTTTTTATATCTTTTATAGTTACCTAGATTTCTTTTATTTGTATTTGGAAGGAGTCAGTAATTGGAGACTTTCCCCTACATTATATTTATGAAATTTCTACTACTATTATAAATTTATAAATATATATATACATATAAATATATAAGTTTATAGTTGTAGCAAAGATTTTGCGAAGAAAATCCTTAGAAAAATCGTTGGTTGTAGTTTATAAGTTATAAGTTATAAATTAATAGTGTTAAATTAAGGTAATGTTAATCCTACCTATTTATTTTCATACATCAATAAATTGTCATTGTATACAATTAGTATACTAAATAAAGAAAAATGAATAACTTAAATACAACGGAAATGTATAAAGTGAGATAACAATTAAAGAGTTTCAGTTTAAAGGTATACTTTTTGAATACACGTATATGTTTGGTATACTAAAATTCTCAAAATACTTAATAAAAA
Source organism: Osedax fenrisi (assembly GCA_964019155.1). NCBI lineage: Eukaryota > Metazoa > Annelida > Polychaeta > Sabellida > Siboglinidae > Osedax > Osedax fenrisi. The sequence continues at coordinate 24,168,358 of OZ025243.1, forward strand.
TACCTAAAATAAGAAATCCATATTAAAGAATAAAGTAGATTATCGTGTTAATATATACATCCTATATATAGGATATTTACCTATATAGTGTTATGTTAACTAATAATATTATATTAATTATCGGAGTAAAGGAATGGAATGATCTTGGAGTAGATATAAGAAACTTGAAAGTTTAAGATATTTAAAAGTAAAGTAATTAAAAGTAATTAAAAAAATTAAAGATATATGAGAATGTGAGATTGGAATATCTCAAGGCTGCCAGTAAAAAGGTGTATTACTTACTTACTTATGTCGAGCTCTCGCTCGACTCTTCTTTGCCTTTTCTCTCCAAACATCTCTGTCCAACATCATCGTCTTTATCTCATTTATATCGTCTAGTCCTATGTCTTCTCTTCGATTATCTACAAAAGTGATGGTTTTGCGACCTCTTCTTACACTACCATTTGTCGGTTCCCAAAGGACAAGTTTATGAGCCATTTCGTTGTCGTGTCTCATCAAATGACCTGCAAGTTTTAGTCTTCTTTTTTTTATTACTTCAGATATTCTTGAGAGTCCATTATATAGCGTTATGTTATTGATTTTATCTTTCCAGGATATGTTTAAAGCCATTCGGAGAAGTCTGGTGTAACATCCATCTATTCGTTTAGTCATAGTTTTTGTAGGTGTCCATGTTTCAGCACCATATGTGTATATTGTTACACTCATGTATAATGTATATTGTTTCAAATGTGTATTACTTGCTGGTCGCCATTGATGGACCAAAGAATAAGAAATAAATCACCATTAACTATTATTGTTATTGTTACATCATTAATTATATGTGATATAATTTATACCCCATCAATACATATGTACATATATATATATATATATATATATATATATATATATATATACTATATAATATATATATATTATATATATATATATAAATGTGTAAGATATTCAATTACTAATGAAGTTAATACAATGCGTTACACATGTAGGATACAGTCAACGATTAAATTTCTAAAGTAGTAATATGCCCCTCGTAGCATCACAGCACTCGGGTGTACCACCCAGAAAACAGTAATAGCCTCATAATAGCAACATAATAGCATATATAATAGCCTCAAATATTTACATTGTGCTATTAAATGTATATTATTCTGCTATTAATTTGTCATGCTATTATGTTGCTATTATGAGGCTATTAATGTTCGCTTGGACAGTGCCTATCACATTGTCTACCACAGTGATACCAGCTGATATCAACTAGTATAACATCACTCGGCTGTACCACAGTGCCTATCACAGTGGTACCAGTATCACAGCACTGCAGATCATACAGGTAACCTTCTATTATTATTACTATAAATAGGTATTGTAATACATGCATTGTAATGCCCTGTACCTTGTCCTATATAAAAGGTACAATTGTGCATTATTATATAATATATCGATATAATACAACTTTTTATATGATTATTACGGGTATCAATATGTCGAGTTATATCATGGAACATGTTCTTTATTTATAGGGTTTGCCTATAAATAGGACACGCCCCTTGCGTTATTAACAATACCCATGCAGATAATACAAAGTATGTAGGTAGTAACTACTAGTATACTAGTAGTAGGCTAGTAGGCTAGCATAGTAGCTATAGCTACTAGATACATATAGGTAGTATATATTATGATAGGTACTAAACTAGCCTATAGGCTAGTGATATATATTATAGTATGAATATTAATTATATATAGTATATATACTACAGGAAATTAATATTCGTAGGAAATTAATTAGGTAACTATTATAGATTATAAATATTGTGTTATATGAATCTATAAACATAAATATAAATACATCCATACACCTACACACGTATACTCACACGCACATACACACACACATATATATATATATATATATATATATATATATATATATATATATATAATTACATCGACATTGTAGGAAATATTAGGTTATGATAAATATATGTTACCTATATCATATAGGCTATATGTAACATATATTTATCATAATTGTTAGTTCACACCTATAGTTGTACGATAGGGCATATATCTATAGATTCGGGGTACAAACCTTGCATTATCTGCATATCGGTAAACCGGGAAGTAGGGTGTGTACGGGGTGCAAGGGGGTGCTACTAAGGACATAGGTGTCGTCGGGGGTAACAACAACGACGACGACGGCGGCAGTGGTTCCCCTTCCTCGTCGTCCCCTTTCCACTTTATCTTCACGCGGAAACATGTGCCATATCCTAATTCTTCGCAATCTAAATATATGCATACACGAGTTATTATCATTTACTATAGTAACTATAGTGCGTGAACTTTATTATAGTAATATTATATTTCCTTCATCACTCTATAATATATAGAGCACTATATGGTATGAAATATATTCTACAATACATTATTTTTATATATTTATTTATTACATAGTATACTTATATATATAACTCAAAGGGTGTAGCGAACTACTGGGTAGATATATACTTATATATATATATATATATATATATATATATATATATATATATATTATTATTATTATTATTATCAGATTTAGGTACAAGTACCTGGGTAATTGTAGAAGTATTGCTGCTTGTCGAGACAATTACCCTTAATTTAACTTGTTGACAGATATCAAATAATTTAATTCCATTATATAAATATAATGGAATGTGAATATTGTGGAATATAATATATATATAATAATAATAAGGTTGACTTCCTATTTACACTAAGATACATATAATATGATAAATTGTGATATATGTCAACTCGTTATTGATTAATTCATCATTTAATAATTAAATAAACTATAAAATAAAAGATAAAAATAAATAAAATTAGTGTAGGTATACAAAAATAAAAATACAAAAACATCATTAAAATAATTTAAATTTCGATACTAAATAATAATACGAATATAATAAATAAACAGATGAGGAAACTATACTGAACAACAACAACAAACTAAGATTTATAAAAAAAAATATAAATAAAAATTATATAGAAGTCAAAATTGATAAAAAGTAATTTTCAATAAATGTCATTAGAATATAAATAAAATAACTATTTATTAATTTTTATATGAGTATAATTTTTATATAGAAGTCTAAAATTATTAACAACAAAATATTGTATTATAAAAGGCAGTAAGAAGATTAACATTATTATTATTTTTTTTTTTTTTTTTTTTTTTAAAGTTGTTATTTTTAATATATAAGGTTATTATTAATATATAATATAAAGGTCAAGTTAAAAACAAATTATTTTATTAAAGTCATTAACAAATATTTTGTAAGGATTTTTTAAATTTTTATATAAAGGTCAAGTTTAAAATTATAACTGAGAACAAAAGAGCAAAACAATGAGGATCATTTTTATATAAAAGTTTAAAAGGATTAAAAAAAATATATATTTTATTATAAAAGTCAATAAGAATAAAATGATTATTTTTTTAAAGTTTGTTATTTTGATATATAAAGAGTAATAAAATCAATTTTTATATAAATGTCAGGTTGAAAATTATAACATAAAAGAAAAGATAAAATATTTTTTTTTATAAATGTAAATGTTTGAATTATTGGATTAATTGTAATTATCGATGAATTTGTCATGAATTTTTTTTGCGAAAATTGATTTTGATTTTGATTTTTTTATATCAGAGTTATATTATTCTATGTTTTTGGTCCATTAAAAACTAAAGAAAATAATAATACATTTTTTCTGCATAATTCTATTTCAAAAATTAAGGAATCACGAATATTATATATTATATTTTTCTTTTTAAAACATAATGATGAAGACGAGTAGAATTTATTGTACATGAATATACTAGTGTTTTTTTCAACAAGGTCACAAAATTTAAGAGTATTTATATTTTTAAATAAAATATTAGTATGGTCATGAATTTTTTTATTACAAATTATTCTCAACATTTTTTTTTTGTTGTAACAGAATACAATTTGTATTAGATATATATGTATTGCCCCATATTATATTAGCATAATTAATGTGAGGAAGGAATAAAGATTTATATATCAATGTTAGAGCTTTGAAATTTAATAATCTTGCGACTTTACTAGTTATCCAGATTATTTTATTCAGTTATTTAGCTCTTAGATATGAAATATGATATTTCCAACTTAGTTTGTTATCAATAATTACACCAAGAAATGTTATATTTGTTACCCTTTTTATATTATTTTTATTTATTTGTATATTCATGTTTTCTTTACAATAAAATAGAATGTAATTGGTTTTATCAGTATTCAATGATAACCGGTTATCAATAAACCAGTTATTTAATTTTGATAATTCCATATTTATATTTCTTGATAATGAAACAATTGAACTATTATCAATAAATAATGTGGTATCGTCAGCAAACGTAAGGTAAATGTAAATAGGGTTATGTAACGTTTAGGTAAATTTAAATATATTAGATGCATTTACTAAATCATTAATATATATTAAAAATAAAATAGGTCCAAGAATAGTTCCTTGGGGTACTCCACAATTTATAGTAGCTATGTCTGAGTATACATCATTATATAATACAATTTGAGATCGATCAGATATATATATATATATATATATATATATATATATATATATATATACTTATAACAAACTTATATTTAATTCAATATTATTTTATTCCTAATACTATAGACGTTTATATTGATGTATGATTTAAAATAAATAATAAAAATATTAATAATAATAAATATATATATATCCTCCTATATAGACTTTGTGTATAAACTGATTTCATTCATATATATATATATATATATATATATATATATATATATATATATATATATATATATATATATATATATATATATATATATTGCTTTTAACAACAATTTGTCAAATTATTAAAGTATTCTATAGAATTCTATTGAATTCTATTATAATAATTTATAAATTATAATTAGAATTATTAATGATGTTAAAAAGTATTGAAATAATTATTCTTAAGAATAAAATGTAATATATACTATGAGCTATATCTGTATACATGTGAAGGTCATGATATCGATATTACTAACCATTCATAGTCATCTTACATATATGTATATACTAGTATATATATACTGGTAACGGTAATGGTACTGGTAACGGTAATGGTATTGGTAATGGTAGGTTCCGATACTAGAAAGATCTCGTGTTACCGGATGCAACGCCTAGTGATACGCTCAGCCCCAGGCACCACTACGACATGCATGGTGCCTGGGCGGCGCATGCGTGCGTAAAGATCTATACATAGATCGTTTACTTTCTTCGGCGCAGACGATGAAATGTGGTATTACGTAATGGACGAGCTGTCAATCATCGCGTCGAGAACATCGCGGTATCGACGCGGCGTCGGATTACCCAGAAATAAGGACACGTCCTTATTAATATATTAGTGAAGTGTTCGTGTAATTCTAGATTATTAAATTAAATATGTATATATTGTATATATATATATATATATATATATATATATATATATATATATATATATATATATACAGTATAGGAGACATATAATTCCTGTTATATTATAATCTAAAGTATACGTTTCTACGTTGCTACGTTTCTATATATAGAACTATAAAATAAAGTAATTATATATATATATATATATATATATATATATATATATATATATATATATATATATATATATATATATATATACAGGTATATGTATATATAAAGTCGTATAATATACAATGTTAAAAATAATAGCATTCAAAACCCTTTACTTTATAAAATATCAATAAGTAAAGGGTTTCGTTTACCAAACCCTTTAATCGTATTTCATATTAAACTACAGAGTTTGTCGAAACCCTTTAATACCTTAAATTTGCATATATAAAGGGTTTATATTTATCTGTTAATATAATAGCTTTCAATACCCTTTACTTTATAAAATATCTATAAGTAAAGGGTTTCGCTAAAAAAAACCTTTAATCGTAATTCTTAGATACTAAATGGTTTCACGAAATGCATAGTGGTTATTCGTATAATTATTATATACACAATTATTATGCCAACATTATTAATTATTCTAAGTAAAATTATATTATTTTATAATATCGTCTCTATTTTAAAATATTTATTTAATTATACCTTATTAAAAATTAGTAATTAATTATTATTTTAATTTTATATTTAAGGTAATATTCGTAATTATATAAATAGAGTGTTATTTTAAAATTGAAATTTGATTAAATAATCAATATTTCTTTTCACATTTTATAATTACCTAACTTGAATTAGGTAAACCAGACTTTTATCGGGAAACTTCCCGCTTTTATATTACATTGACAATTAAGTATCTTAATTAATATAATACAATTGGAAATCATGTTTAATTAATTGCTCAATATTGGACATATAATAATTATAAATTTATTAATTGTTATGTATAGCATACTATTTAAAACATTATAATTTTATTAATATATTATTTATTAATTCTAATAATACAAATTAAAATACAACTGATAATAAATTCTATAATATTTTATGAAAATCTATCATTTTGAAACCCTTTATTAGATAATCTCACGAAACCCTTTATTATAATAAATGCGTAACTAAAGGGTTTGTAATTTATTATACCAAACCCTTTAGTTCGAAGTATGACATAACTAACGGTTTACAAACCCTTTAGTAGATAGTCGACCTAATCCCTTTATTTGAAAGATTACCTAACTAAAGGTTACCAAACCCTTTGTTTACGAACGGACATCGATTAAAGGGTTTAATTCACGAAAACTAAAGGTTTTTTTTAACAGTGTAGTCTTTGTCTGCTTCGTCTATATATAAATTGACGTTATGATCTATAGATTTATGAAAATAATAATAGTATAATTATATATATAATACATAATTTTATAAACCAAATTAAAATTAAATATTCTAAGTCAGAATAATTTGATAATTTCCGAATTTTTCAATTGTTTATAATCGCGGATCATCCCGGATATTTCATCATTCAATTGTGATTATACTATATATAATATTATATTATAGTACTATAGTATAATTATTATTAAGGCTTATCCTATATGATGATAAGTGTGATATAAGTTAGTAGGTACAACTAAAAATACACCACTAAACAACTAAAAATATGGTTGTGATTGAGTAAAGAATGTATTTTGTATATTTAAAATACACCTACAGGTGGGTAAAGATATATGGTTCATATATGAACATACATCTTATATATAGTGCGACGCAATAAGTGCTTCCTTTATAAAGTATTTTAAATTATTACTTGATATCATTCTTCTCGGAAATTGTTGTTGTTTTTAAATTAATTAGTATTTCTCCCCGCATATTCGTAAGCCCTACGCCGTATACGGCTATAGGAACATATAGTAACCAAACCTGCCCTAAGTAGGGCAATATATCGTTACTCATTATCATTATAATGTGTAGGTATATATAGTATACTAGTATATATATATATAGTATATATAGTATACTACTCATTACAAATTAACTGGCAAGTATATATACTTGTACTATAGTACTCCTAAGGTGAATAGAAGATATATCTACCTATAGGTGTAGGCGAAAGTCTCCGATTACCGACCCTCTCCAAACCGACCCACTCTCGTATCACAGTAACTATATATAAGATTTATCAACAAATTATATATTCATGAACTGTTAGAAATTTATTGATAAATATGAATAAGTATTTTGTTTTAATAAATATTCAATCCTATAATTGTAATTTAAAAAAATGTAATATTCTGTTTTAACTTTTTAAATATTTAAATAATAACTTTTTTTTTAAATCATTGTAAATACTTTATTAATTAAGAAAACTTAATACTGCGTATAATATTGTAAATCAATACAATGTTTATAAACATTATAAAAATAATTCAATTTGAATAATTATTAACCAAAATATCTTAATTATAGCAACCCATATGATTTTCCTATTACCGACCCCCTAAATTACCCTAATACCGACCCCATGTGATTTATAATATCCAATCAAAATAGATCAGTATTTTACTTTAATATATGTCATAAGTTGTTTGTGTATCATTGATTTAGATTAAGGATGCATGATTCCATTCGATTATGTACATACTGATTAGCTAAATATTAAATAATAATGATAACTAAATATTAAATAATAATATACACTATTTTAATATAATTACTATAATTATACTTTAAAGTTTAAATTTAAATTTAATATTACTATTAAAACATAAATTCAATAAAAAATAATTGCGTGCATATTATAATTAATTATATTTATGAATATCTACTAATTTTATTGGATATTATAATACTACAATTAGTTACACCACGATTATTTTAGGGGGTCGGTAATGAGAAAAGGGGGTCGGTATTAGGAACAGGTATCCGATTACCGACCCCCTGTGTATTCTTGTAAATATAATTATATCAAAAATTTAAAATAGCCACATTATTCATTGCCATAATATTACCCTAATTAAAAAATGTCAGATAAATATATTTAATATTGAATAAGTTATTACAAATAATCATTTAGGGGTCGGTAATCGGAGACTTTCCCTATATTAGAACATATAGATTTGGTCGTATGATAACTCGACTAAAGTAAAGTAAAGTAAGAAGATATAATGTATAGGTATGGTGAATAGTCAGATTATTAGTTTTGTTAGGAGTTATATATATATTTATTAAAAGTAGAGTTGTGTAAGTTATTATCTCGAAGATAGAAACCAAATGGATTTTTTAATAAATATATAATATTATAAATCTATTAAACCTATATCTATATCTAGAAATTTATGATAAGAGCACTAAGTTCGTTACAAAAAATTAATCCAGAACTAAAAGATGAATATAGATAAATAAATATATTAATTCGCAAATTAATGAAAAAAAGGATATATCCTGGATCCTACTATAGTACTATAGTACTATAGTATACTGGATAACAATAACTTTAAAGTTAAATAAATGCAATTGAATGTATATAAACGAAGATATGGCAGGAGGTAGAGCTAACACGATAGCATACCAAACTCTAAAAACGATAATTCTGATAACAAATCATTATTGAAAACACTGTCAGAATATTGTAATGAATTAAATAATACATTGCACCAAATTAGAATGTGATTAGGACCTAATCGAACATATAATACTGATAACGAAGATACACTGTTAATTCTAGAATCGGAGGTTGAAAATACAATTAAGATGCTAATATATGGGATATCACCTGTCAATGACAACATTCCAAGTGAACGGGTAAAATATAGAGGACAAAGTATAATCAAGAATTTCATATCGATATTTAAACGTAGGTAAAACCTATGTAAAACAAACAAAAATGTCTAGATAAATGGAAAAAGTCACTAATGTTCTGAAAAAGTCGATTCAACAAAATCATCCAACTATCGTAGTCTAATCAACCACGCTAGTAAAATTATGCTAAACATAGTTAAAACTTGTCTAGATTCACAAGTAGAGCATATATTCTCTGAAGAACAAGCTGGAGTTAGGAAGAAGCTTAGCACGATAGAGAACATTTTCAATTTACGTCTCATCTGCGAACAAAATAATCTTCAACAAAAAAGCTGTACCATCTATTCATCAACTTCCGAAAAGCATTTAAAAAAGTTTGGCAAAAGGGACTTTGGTCTTCAATGCAAAAATTTAATATTGAGAGAAAGTCAATTGATATTATCAAAAATCTATACGATAAAGCGAGTATACACTATAGTGCAATACTGAAAAAAGGAGTAATTGGTGAATAATTTCCAATAAAAACTGGTGTTAGACAAGGATGTCTGCTCTCACCAACTCTGTTTAATCTCTTTTTAGAAGTTATAATGCAAAACGCACTTTTCTGTCATAATGGAACAATTAAAATGAACGGAAGACTAATTACTAACCTAAGGTTTGCTGATGATATTGACTGTCTTGCTGGTTCGGAAGATGAAATGATATTTCTAGCAAATAAAACATCAGAGGCAGCAAGTAAATTTGCTATGGAAATAAATCCAACTAAAACCAAATTGATGTTAAATGATAATACCTGCAACCCAAATATCATAATCCAGAACGAACATATTGAGACAGTTAACCACTTCAAATATCTAGGATAAATAATTGATGAACAAGGTTCCAGAAAAGAAATACTAGCTAGAGCAGCACAGGAAAATCAAGTATACAGCAACCTGAAAGTAATATGGAATGACAGACACATTAGACTGGGATATAAGCTAAAGCTTATGAACTATTTAGTGACGTCAATCTTTCAATATGCATGTTAAACATGGAAGCTAACTGCTAAAATAGAAACTAGGATAAGAACATTTGAAACAAAGAACTTACGAAAATTACTTGGTGTTACATATAAGGACAGAATAACAAATAACGAAATCAGAGCCAAAATATCGCAAGCTGGGCGCTATACAGACTTACTAACAATCGTTAAACGATGAAAACTAACATGGTATGGTCATGTGACACGATCAGAAGGACTTGCCAAACTAATCCTACAAGGAAATGTAGAAGGACGGAGACGTTGTGGTCGACTTAAAAAGATGTGGATCTACAATATCAAAGAATGGACTGACAAAAGTTTGGGAGAAACCCAACGGATGGCCCACAACAGGAACAAATGGGAAATATATGTTATGACGCGGCCCCACGGCGGGACCAAGGTTACAAGGTTAGATACTTAAATAATTTATGATTTTAAAATAGTAACTTTATTTATTAAATACATAATATTAACTATATAAATTAAAATAGTAGCTTTTAGCACTTTCCGTATTCGGTTACCTTCCCCTAACTATAATATATACTCATATACTCATATAACTATAGATTATAATAGTATATTATATTCAATGATTTATATATATATATATATATATATATATATATATATATATATATATATATATATATAGGGGCGTCGGAATTATATTTGGTATGGGGAGAGCTATTTATTTGTATTTTATATTATATATTCTATTATTTATTTATTTATATTATATATTTATTTATAATATAATTACTAATTAATATCTTATTAATATAGGATACCTCTTTGGTCTATGTTAATATTCATTTATAATGTTTAATTTTTATAACAATACTTAAGTAATCTATTATATTAGAAAATAAATATAAAACATTACAAAATTTATTATTATATAAATATAGATTTTCTAAAAGTTTGATCAATTCCATTATGCCGGGAAATATTTGTTGAATTTCAAAAGGTTTTTCCATTATGTATATGTTTGCTTCGTCTATGCCATAGACTATATGATATTAAACACATGTATTGATTTGAACATAGATAATTCCATCTTTAATCTTTTAATCGATAATTCTTCTTACATTTTTTTATTCACATATGTTTAGTGTAGCAAAGAGGGAGAGAAAGAGATCAAATTAATAGGATTAATAAGATTTATCTACAAAATAAACCGCTTTTTCATAAATTATATTATTTTGTAATAATGATTCCTTTAATTTATAATAATGTATAAATGATGTTTCCTTAGTATCACATTTGGTTTTAATTGTTATCATAATGGAATCAAACAACTAATAATATTTTATTATGTAAATATTAATGAATATTACAGAATAGTAACATATTAACTGATCATATCTAATCACATTATTATATTAACATAACATTAATGTATATTATTTTATCTAGATAAGATACATAGTCTTTTGACTTTTCATTACTATTCACCTCATACATAATTATAATAATGTATATTATATTTATTATTATTATTCTCTGAATTAGATATACTTAAAATTAAATTAGATATATTTAAAATAAAAATAAATTATTATAATATGTTATTATAATCATTTATTATAAGTTATTTTGTATTATATAATATGTTTTATATAATATTGTTATACAATTAGTTTATTAAGCTTGAATCAATATAAAAATTATATATATAAAATATAAAATAATTTTGTTTCTATAGGTTTCTATTGTTACTATTTTGAATGAATGTGTGGAAATTATTTCTATCATTATTCATTTAATTAGAATAATCTTTACTGTATTATCTGATAATTTATGTTTATTTATTAATGATAATTATTGTGATCATATAATTATAAGCATGTATGCTTTATATGCTATATGCTTTATATGCTATAATCATATAATCCTAGTATATTTTTTATAAATTTTACTTTAAATAGTATGGTAATGACAGTGACTTTACTTTGCCAGAAAATATGGGTTAAGAAAGAATGGCCCTATGAATGGGCACAATATTTAATTATTCCAATACCAAAGAAAGGTGACCCATGGGTTTCTTGCAAGAAAGTTCAACAATTATAAAACTATAGTTAGCCTGATATAATATATTAGCCTGATATCACACCCAAACAAATCATGCTGAGAATTATTTTAAATCAAATCAATCCAATATCAGAATATATCCTAGCTGAAGAGAATGCAGGTTTCAGAAATAAAAGAAGCAAAATAGAACATATATTAAACGACAGCAACCTCTACATTCGTTCACTTAATCACTATATAGAAGAGTCGAAACATATCACATACAAAAATAATACTGTACAAATCACTAATATTGTTGTACTACTTTATGGGTGAGAAACTTGGACACTAACAGAAAGACTGGAAATAAGAATTACTTCAGTTGAGCATAAAGCCTATAAAAGAATCCTGGGGATTACCTACAGATAAAGAAAAACAATTATTATGTATACCAGATAATTGTTGAATGCATATATCAAGTTGAGCATCTCCTATCAAAAGTAAAGAGAAGGAAAATGTCATAGTTTGGTCACATGATGCGTTATGATAGTCTGAATAAAACTGTGATACAAGGTTGCATTTTTGGTAAAAGAAGAGGATGATCCTGAAAAAACTGGATGTATAACATAGTGGAATGGGCGTGGTCATAAATGATCCAACTAATTACCTTACTAGAAGCTACACGGAACCGTGACGGATGGAATAGAACTTGTGTTTCAGCGATTCATATACCCCTACGATCAACCGGTTAACGGACTTAGTAAGTAAGTAAATCCAAGCTTACAAATATCAAACTTTAAATATTCATAACAAAATATTTGACTTATTCATATTTTTTAATAATACATTTTCAATATATTTGTGGTCATATGACCAATATTGGTAATATAATCTAATTATTTATATTCTTTCAGTGCATCGATTAAACCACTATATTGATATGTTGTTTTAATACATGCATGTAAAATCATGATTTTCGCAGTCCATATTGTTGGACCTATTGATGTCACTATCTTAACTGTGTTTTTATTAATATTATATACATTCCGGATTTTATAGTTTGTTCATATAATAATCCCTAATCATGAACTACTCTCAAAGCTTTTCTTATATTTATATTATTATCTAATTAATATGCTATGAATTTTGTGGGATGAACTCCACAGTGTGTATAAAAAGCAAATGGCTGTCTATAGTATTAATACTGTAAATTTACATCATTAAATTTACCAGAAATATTAGCTGCACCTTATACGAATGTCCTCTATATTTAGAAATAGGCCAGGTAAGATGTTCAAGTTCAGATAAAATTAAATGTTCTATACCTTCCCAAGTTGTTGCCCCAATAATATTGCATATTCTTATGTATATTTCTTTAATTTCATTATGAATATCGCCAGATAATAATTATCTCTCATAAATATTATCATATTTCATGGAGGGGGGAAAATAATAATTAACCTCCCCCCCCCCCATATTTTTGGTAATATTCTTTAGCAAAAATATGTATTAACAAAGACAATATACTAGATTTAATATATATATATACAATTTATTATAACATATTTCATGGGGGTGCAAAACATACTTAGCCCCCCCCCATATTTTTGAATGGGGGGGGGGGTCCGATACCCCCCGCCCCCCTATATATATGTGTGAGCTTAATGAAAATAATGTATATTCTCATATATATAATAATACTAGATTGGACCAATTTAATATAATGTATTAATCATTCTTTTCGCTGCCAAAATATACATATCTTTATCTTTATCTTCATTCGGATTTTCCACTCGTCCGAATACTGACACTATCAGTATATAAGAAACCTTAAATCCTACAAAAAAAATGTAATTAATAATGTTATATTGTGTAATGATTGAGTGTGGGTTTTGTATAAGCTCTATTACTAAACGAACACACGAGACTTGCGTGCCATGGAAGCGTGTACCCGAAGGCTAGTGGTGCGTATAATGGTTGTGGCCGAAGTGACAATATTGTAATGGCTAATTCGGGATGCAAGTGCAGTCACACGCATTGCGTGCGTCGCCATAATTAGCCAGACCGTAAACATATTATATAACAATTGGCGGTTAACTATATATCGGACGCGTATGGACAGTTCCACACATAACAAATAACATATTCATAATTATATAAAAGTTTAAATAAGTATTTTTTATTTTTTATTTATTCGTATTAGTGCTGATCATCGATATAAAGAAATTCTTTCTTTATATCGATGGTGCTGATATATCTAAAACTATACCTAAACTGATTTTTTGTATTACTTTTTAAATTAATAAAAACAAATTTCAACTTAAAACCTCCTCAAGAATATACAAATGTATCAAAAAAACCAATATATTATTAAAAATAAAGTTCTCTAAACATTATATACATAATTGCTATATTTTGTATAAAATATTAATTAAGTTATAAGCATATATCTCGAGGTCATATCATTTCCCAATACGGATATATCCGTGAGAGTATATATAGAGTATACTCTATAACCAATCAGCGCACAGCGTGTGCACTATTCTGATTTTAATAAATTTCGAGTGCGTTATAATATTAATACCATAAATAAATCTAAATTCTAAAAAAAATTATTATTTAGATACTTAACTTGTATTATTAATTAATATAATGATAACAATTAATAAATAAATTACTAATTAAATTATATAAAATTATTCATAAAATTAATTATAAATAATGTAATTATAAGTTATATTATTATAATGGTTAATATATAGGTTATCAATAAGATATAGTTTATCTAGTGGTATATATGGTGTCCGTATTCGGACATGGGTACCGAATACGGAAACCCCGTTATCTATTGAATACAAATATTAAATAAAATGTTAAAATCACCATAATATCTATAATTATATAATATTAATAAATGTAATTTTTGAATACAAATATTAAGTCATAAAATATTAAGACCATTTATTGTTAAAGTGTCCATATTAGGTTACTTTCCCCTACCTACATTTTTACGAATATTGTTTCAATTAATTTCTGGCATCGTTATTTTATTATTATGTTAGCTCCAGTGACAGACCAGCATAAACATATGTAGAGTACTAATTAACCATACAAGTAAATACACATATCGGCGTCACTATCTCTTTAGTAGGTTTGCTACTTTAATAGATTGGTATATAATATATATATACTCTATACCATATATATTATATATCTATCAAAATATAAATGTTATTATAATATTATTTTACATTCTATATATATATATATATAAATATTATTACCATCCTACATTTTTATATAAAATAGGTGATACAATTACCTACTAATAGACAACGAATATATTAATATATTAGATGTTAGCAAATATTTAGAGTACCGACTAGTGTATTACCAAAGTGGGCTTTGGTATTACTATATGTTACCAGGGAGTATACTCATATATATATATATAGCATATATATATGCTACATTATGTTACTATAGTCTATAGTTAACTATATGTCTTACTTTATATATATATATATATATATATACAATATCAGAAACAATTAACCGTGGTTTTGAACAATGCATTATGGCAAGCTGTGATTATAATCGATAATTGTAATCAGTAAATTGTGAATAACAAACACCTACTCGCACCGCTCCGTGAGTCGCACGTGTGTATGTGTGCGAGACGCACTGTGGGCGCACACTGTGCGCACACTGTTTCCTAGACGCCGAGTGCGTCCTACAATGTGTCGCACACACGCACACTCGCGTCTCGCGCTCACATACTGTGCGGCGCACAGTGTGCGCACACTGGACGCACACAAAATAACACATACACTCCATTGATATAAAGAACTTTCTTTACATCGATACTACGCTCGAGTGGACGACGTTGTCCACTGGACGTATGCTAACATGTCCTGAATGCATTCCCTTGGGAGTGGCATATAACTCGTGCAAACAAAGTCACATCAGTTTATATTAACCTATAGTTTAGCTTCATTTGTATACCTACATATTGCATAGACACATGTTTAATATATATATACTATATAGTATACTCGCATCAATGTACGTAATATACCTAGTATTGTTAGTGAATTGTATAATTTATAAATAAAAGTGAATTCCTAATTAATGACTGTAAATAAGATGACGCACACGAGTCATACTCGAATGCATTGTAAATTACAATTTGTAATATAGATAGAAGCTTCCATTATACAGACAAACATACGAATACTTTCTATGGACGTTTCCTATGCATCGTATACTTGATCATATGTATTATATATTATAAAGTGGATACATACATTGAATAAACATGGGAATTTGCCAGATGGTAATATAACTGATACTTTGTATATACGTCAATATTGAATTGATTAAAGTATCCACTATTTTAATCTACATATATTCTATTATCTAATAGTGTATATACCATGTAGGTTTATAGTATATACCTATAATATGTATAT
Source organism: Osedax fenrisi (assembly GCA_964019155.1). NCBI lineage: Eukaryota > Metazoa > Annelida > Polychaeta > Sabellida > Siboglinidae > Osedax > Osedax fenrisi. Next base: position 24,185,158 of record OZ025243.1, read on the forward strand.
ATATATATATATATATATACATAGCGATATATTCATAATATATGCAAGGGTATGCCCTTGATATATGTTACCATGTACAATACACATATATAAAAGGTAAACGATGAAAGATATATAAACAATGAATATATACTATATTATATAGTGATGAATGTATTGTACTCGATAACATATATATTATGAATATATCACCATGTCAGCTTTGTCTACACGAATACATGTCTGGTTATAACCAGAAATGTATTCGTCAGACATGTATTCGACCCTATATATAGGGTCGAATAGGGTCTGACCCTATAGGGTCTGGTAAATGCACATTGTGTACTACAAAGTAGGTAATGAGTGACACCGTGTAAGCATTATAGTATTATATTCAATGAGAATATATAATATATGATAATTGAATAATCCCAGCTAACATTAATAGCCTCATAATAGCATAAATAATAACCACAAATGTTTACATTAATATAACCGATATACTGCTATTATGTTGCCATTAAAAATATATTATGCTACTATTAATTTGAAATGCTATTATGATGATATTAAGTTGTTATTATTATAATAACAACATAATAGCAGCATTATAACATTACAAATAAATAGCATAATAATAGACTTTTAATTGCAACATAATAGCATCATAATAGCACAATGTAAACATTTCAGGCTATTATTTATGCTATTATGAGGCTATTACTGTTAGCTGGGAAAGTTCTGAAGGAGTTCAAGTCTGGTCTCATGGTTATTGTGTTATATTGTATATCAAAAGAAGAAATGATAACTCATTTACCTTATCATTTTTTATTTACAATATAATTTATCTATATTTTCGATTATTTTTCTTTTATTTTTACGGTAATTGTAAAACATTTTAATTTATTTCATTTCATATTCTTCTTTGTTTATTTCAATAAATTATTTGTTATTTTTAGCATATATTTATACTTTCGACTATATATTTTCTTAAATAAAATATCAATAAATAATATATTGCATAAAGATAGAAGTATTTACAAAGTTTAATTATTTAATATTTGAAATTTTAATTGATAATTTATAAAAAATTAAATAAATAATATATTTTTATAAATATAAGATGTATTAATACAGAAATAAAATGTATATATATGAATAAATATATGATATGTAAATTTAATGTAGAATTTTTAGATATTAAGGGGGAGTCCCAGTGTTGCGACATTATGTTTATTTTACATGTAGTAGATAATAAATATACAGGATTATTCAAATACTGTTTACAATAAAACTATTCATTATATTTAGCAATTTTTTTGTATCATATTCACATTTATAAATGCATCTTGCAAAGAATACATTTACTAGATATACTATATTACATATATATTTTTATACATATAAACAACATTTATTTTAAAAAATGAATCTAGAATTACTAATATTTTTACTTATAATATTGTTCTTTGCAATTATTCATATAAATATAATCTCTATATATATCTACAGTGGTTTTCTGTAGAAACTCTAATGCATACTTACCTAGCATAACAATTTATCATTAAGTAATTATGTTTAAAGTTTCATGCCAAATAATATGTGTAATAATTATAGATACAAAATATGTTTTTATAGATTGTTTTAGGATACCAATTTTTCACATTTACTAGATTACACATTAAATAGTAGTTTTATGGAATACTATTTTGTTGTTTTATGAAAATTTATAGATTTCTACAATGGGACCTCTCCTTAATTGTAATATAATCATTTATTAAATTTGAAAATAACGAAAATAAAGGTAATCCAGTAGATTTATTTATAAACACTTAAATATATATTAACCAAATTCATAGTAATTACATAATAAAAAGTTTATTCTTAAATATATTACATTATTCCCAACTGTTGAGAAACTTATTACTAACTCTGGACAAATATAAAACCCTGAATGGCAGTTTTAGATTATTCTTTTAGTAGTCTTGATTTGTTAAAATCTTACTCAGATATATTTTAAGGTATTTTGTTAACAAGTGTATGTATTTGATGATACAAGATCATAATATGTTATAAAATGTCTATATTTATTATTCTAAATATTTCTATTAACAATATAATTTAACCATTGTTATATTTATGTACATATAATTTACTATATAAAACTATTCGTATAAACATTATTATAACAAATTTGAGAAACTTTTATAGATAACAGTATTTATTAGTTTAAAAAAATATCAAGACAGTATCTATCAAATACGGTATATATTATATTATTAATTAACTTAAATATATTTACACAATTTTTTACATATTTTTATAATTTTCAATATCAGGTAATATAAATTTAAATTAGTGAATAAATAATTTTACAATTCTTTGATTTTATAAGGTAAATTAATCTATCTAAACCAATATTGACAATACAAATTTATAATATTTAGGATTTCAAATGAGGTGTTTAAATAATATATTATAATTTAATATTTATATAATAAAGTAAATAAAATAAAATCTTTATATATATTTTTTTATTAAATTCATAATTTAATTAATTATGAAATATACGATATATTTAAAAAGTAATATAATAACAATAATAAATAATATAGGTTTGCATATTTATATTGAGAATATATTTGTATTAATATTATAATTCAATTTAATTATATATATATAAATTATAATTATTAACATATATACACAAATCTCATAAAATTCGGAATATATATAATTTAAAAATTAACAAATAACAAATTATTAAAAAAGGCAAAATAAACATACATCACATGAAATGCATATATGTCATATATCAACTAATCTGCTATAACTATAGGAAATATGTCGAGCATAGCAATGATACACATAGGTACATGTATACATGCGTTCGACATGTATAGATGCAGAGTATTCAAACATAACACAGTATACAGGTAGTAATATAGGTAGTAGTAGTGGTATAGTAGTGGTATACTGTAATATCCATGAAATAGATAAGTGAACATAATAGTCAACGTAGAGTGTGGTACAAGCACAGATACACGCATACACATACACGTGGATACATATGTATTTGTGTATGTTAGGAGCGATTATAATAGGGATTGTCTACTATGTAGACAGGTAAGTGGGGGCGGGGCTCACTGTGGGGGCGGAGTGGGGCTCGACGGGGACGTGCATCGCTATTGAGATCTGACGGACGCGTACGTCTGTCTGTCCGTACGTCTGGGGTACGACTTCGAGAACTGAGGAAATGAGTGACAGGTGGGCGGGGCTTATTTCACTCGATACCGACGGAATTGTTCAGTTGATGTTTGGCGTCGAATCTAGATTTGTGATTCTTGGCCATGTAGATAAAGTAGGTCAAAGTGTCCTTCTCTTGAACGTGTAGAGTACGGAAATGTCTGACCACCATCTGTGCGAACAGGTGTTAAATGTGAATATTAATCAATAGGGGGCGATAGCGATGCTGAATCTGGCTAGTTAATGAGTTACTGTTATGCTCTTCAATTTAATCAAAGTTGTAAATTGTAATAATTAATTATTAGAGGGTTTATTAGCGAACTTAATTAAACCTGTTATAAATATATTGAAATAGAAAAATTTATTCTATTTATATAATGAATATATATATATATATATATATATAAGGTATGGGAAAGTCTCCAATTATAGACCCTACATGACTATTTATAATAACTTATTCAATATTCAATATATTTCTTTTAAATTTTGTAATTAGGGTAATATAATGGTAATTGGATTGACAAGAATAAACAGGGGTTGGGTAATTGGATACATGTGTGTAATACCGACCCCCTTCTCCTATTACCGACACCCTAACATATGTGTTGTAGAAATAATTGTAGTATTATAATATCTAATAAAAATAGCAGATATAAAGATTAATTAATTACAAAATGTTTTAATATTAATATTAAATTTTATATTTATTATATTAAAATAGTTTATATTATTATTTAATATTTATATATTAATCAATATGTATATAATCGACTGGAATCATGAATCCTTATTCTATATCAATGATACACAGTGTGTATTACATACCCAAATTATAACAAATTTTAAAGTAAAACACTGATCTATTTTGATTGGATATTATAAATAACATGGGGTCAGTATTAATATAATTTATGGGGTCAGTAATAGGAAAATCATATGGGTTACTATAATTAAGATATCTTGGTTATTACTTATTCAAATTAAATTATTTTTATAATTTTTATAAACATTTAATTGATCTACAATATTATGTATAGAATTATGTTTTCTTTTAAATAATAGTTTCCCAATGATTTAATAAAAGTTATTATTCAAATATTTAAAAAGTAAAACCAGAATATTAAATTTAATCAAATAACAATTATAGAATTGAATATTTTGAAAAACAAAATACTTATTCATATTTGCCATTAAATTAGTAATATTTTATAATGTTTTAATATATCTTATAGTTACTGAGATACATGAGGGGGTCGGTAATTGGAGACTTTCCCCTATGTCGTTAGTTAACATAGGAGGTTAACAAATAAGAACAACATGTGATGCTGAGAAAGGGAGTACATACATCAGATAGCTGTGCCTTGTTCAGACCAGGCCTAGTCTGCAGTTTGAAATGTCTCTTATATCTCCTTAAGGTATTCACTTGCATCTGGGCAAATGCAATCTGTGTATTGTATTAATGTAATGTAATTTTATATATATATAGAATTGTATTAGTACATTTGATTAATAAATATATTATTAGATTATTATTATAGAATTAATCAAGTAACATAAAATAATGTATTTGAAGATGTATAATTATTATTTAAACTTAATTTACATCAACTTATACAATTTATACAAATAATGAAATTATCTAAAATAAATCAATATTATAAATTTAATTATCATATTAATTATTGGTTCATAATTTATATGAAATAAGTCTAATATGTATAATTTACCTGTATCTGTAACAATACATAATAGGTATATAAAATTAATTAAGTATAACCTATTAAGTATAATTATTCAGTTTAGATTATTAAGTTTAGATTATTTATTATGAATATTTATACAATATATAATATTTTGTGTACATAGTCTGATTAAACTATTAATATATTGTATCCTATATAATATAATGTTAATATATCAACATTAACAATAGCATTCTCAATATATACATTAAACATATTAACTGTTTTTATTGCCTATATACATATTAACTGTTTGTATTATTCTCTATATAAATTGCAAATTGTACATATATAGACATTAACAGAATGTATACAATATATATACAATAGAATAGTATACATTATATAAATTGTATACTACTATTTTATCAATTGAATATGTATGCATAGAACATGATGATGAAAAGATAATGATAATACAATGATGATGAAAAGATCAATGTCTGTTGAAAATTCAATGAATCATTAGAGGCTGAATGAATGCAAATGAATCATATTCAATTTAATCTATACTCTATATTGCATTATACTTATATATTATTAATACATACATAAATGAATACATATATATATATATATAAAATATATATATATATATAAAAAATATATATATATATTATAATTATTATTATATTTATTATGCTATATTTTATTAATAGATTTAAAAATCAAACATTTATATACATCATTTAAATTCTTTATATATATTTATAAATATTTAATTGTATCTACTTTTAGATATAAAATTTATATTAGATGTAAAATATAAGGAGAATATTGAATATGGTTTGTTTTGATTACGATAGCAGGGGTCAAATTTAAAATATTTTACTTATATCGTTGTATGCTTTAAAATGGTAGTAACAACTAATTGATATATATACTACATGTGCATTTTCAATATAAGTGTATCATGTACACTAGTGTCAAATATCGAAACGAGTATTTTGAATTTTATCTCATATATAATAATCAAAATAAACAGGAGGGGGAGGGGGGTGTCCCCATATTCTATACAGACCAAATATAAATGACCATTATAATCATTATTATATAAGAAAAGATAACATTAATATTCCATTAATAGAGCAGTATGATATATCTATAATCATATTATTATGTTGATGTTATATAAGTGATGAATTTATGAATATTATATTATAATAAATATGGATATTTATATATATATTACATATATTTGTTGAATGTATTCTTTTACCAATTATTGCAGTATATAATATATACAATATAGTAAAATACATATTAATAATATAGTATAGTTATATATAATACATATAATATATATGATATATAAATATTAATTAATAAATATATTGTTTATATGGTATAGATATTATATTATCTTAGTATATTATATTATCTTAGTATATTATCATTTGTATTATTTAAAAAACTTATGAGTTAAGGGTTGTCACAGTGCACAATGTGGTGCATATGCCATTTCAAAGTTTACCATATAAATAGATAGGCAGCATATGGTCTATTATTGGTCTGGCACTCAGAATTACATTAATTTAATCAATCTGTTTTTTTTGTGTGTATTATATTTATAATATATGCATATATAGTATATATATATATATACATTGTATACTCACATAGACATATATTAATAATATATATATATATATATATATATATATATATATATATATATATATATTATTAATAGGCTATTGTGTATATATATATAAATTTGTATTTATTGTCATTTATTCTATAGAAATTGTATTTTTACTATTATTAGAAAAATAATATTTATTAAAGATATCTCTATGGTAATATATAAACAGATGTTCTTTGTATAATACAACATAAAATAATAATATAGTTATAATAGTTTTTATATGAATAGAATTAACCTACATATTATACATACACTGTTAGTGAGAATTCATTATTTTGAGAAAACAGCATTTTAATATATATGAATATATTAGATATTATATATAGTGAATAAAAACCACTTTTTATGTCATTTCTAGACTGTTTTCATGAATATTTTGTTTACAGTTATTAAAAAACATATCATAGAGTAGTATAATGAAATAAATGTTAAATACACAATTATTTTCACCAAAAAAAAATGTGTGATATCCCATTAAATATTTAGTTTTTAAATAAAAAATGTTAAATATATATTTCAGATGCAAAAATGATAAATCAATTTCTATATATATATATATATATATATATTATTATGGGATTAGTTGTTAGATACATATAACTAATAATATTATCAAGGATCATAGATGTGAATACAAACAACTTCAGGTTGATCATGTTCATCTCTTTCTTCACTGTCCTTATGTTTTCTTTTAATGCGCATATTGTGTATTATATTCTTGTGGTAATCACAGATGTAGATGTGTTTTACCTACCCGAAGGAAAATGTATCAAACGTAAAAGATGGTTTAGACAGACGGAGTTTACAAAATTATTCAATATAATATGAATTAATATATTTAGTACGAAAATTATGATAGTAAATTAGTAAGTAAGCACTTTTTTATTATAAATTATCAATTAATATACAACTATATTATCCATATTAAAATAATATACATAGTACGTATTACACGCTACTTATAAATGTATATAATATAATATCTACATAGTTATTATATGAACATAATATACATCTAAAATGAAATATCATACTTGTATGATACGTTTGTAAACGTATCAGAATGTATGAAGTACTAACATCACGATCTAGTCTCAGTTTAAGACGACGTTGCAGCACTGTTTTCTCGACTCGTTTACTGTAGCTGGCATTGCCCGCCGTACGATAACACCTATAGGGCGACGCTTATTACGATATCTAACGTAATTATTACTATTCAATAACTTAAACACCATATTATATATATATAGTACTATTTGAATATAATTTTCAATAATCTAAGTATAAATTGGGGTAGTTATATAAGTTCAATTTCATTGGTGACGGTTCTAGAAATAACCGGTTTAATCAGAAACTATTATAAGTATGAGCAATCGTGTATACTAAATCTACAACACGTGTATATGTTATTGTCTAACATTTTTCTTATTTATTACCTATTATTTAAATTGCAATAAGTATAATCAGTTTTGTTTAAATATCAGTTGGTATTATAAAAATCTAATGCCACTGCATAACTAATATGAATTCATATACCTTAAGGTGAAATTGTGATGATTAATTTTTAAACTAACCTTATTTCAGAATCTACCAAACAACAAATCTGACCCTTTTCTCTTTCAGAATTTATTGGAGATTGGAAACTTTTCTGACTAGATTGTGGTACATCAGATTTAGTCAAAGTCGGTTGACAAATCACATTAGAAGTATTTAAGGCTGATGTTCCATTCATATTCTATTAATATATTTCAAGAATGACATATTTTAGTCTCAAACATATATTAATGTACTTAGTATAATATTATATTAATATAGTCTTATAATAATTATATAATGCATAATAAATTACATTTTGGTGAGATATAATACATTGAAATGTATCATACAATGTATGATTCATACATTACTATATATACGCAGTTAGTAACAGTTTTACACACGTATTTATAATAATACAAAATATATTTTTGTATTTAATAAATATAAATATTAAACTAAATATTTATAAAAAGTATAAACTAAAGATTTAGATATATTAATATTATTATAATTATTATATTAAATATATATTTTATAAATTTAACATAATTAATAATAAAATTGTTATTCCACAAATTATAATATATATAAACATACATTATTATAATGAGTTTATATATTATATATTATATGATAATAATAATGATTATCATATTGTAACAATAATTGTTTATAATATGATATTATTAATATCACTATCATGATTATGTCATAATGTTACATTCGATGTATGATAATGTCAAATTAAAAGCATATTCAAATGACGTAGTCCTAATATAATATTAATAAGTGATATTAATTTATTATATTATAAAAATAATAGTGTTATAAATGCTAGCCTATAATAGTAGCCTACTAGTTTTTAAATATCTGTATGATAATCGTAATGTTGATAATATTCCTTAATTCTTAAGTTCAACGTAACATTAAAATAGCATAGTAAATTGTGTACTTAGTGTAACACTACAGTATGGATATTAGATTACATTTTGCAATATTTTAATTTAACTTTATTAATATATTTGTTATTATTCTGATATATGCAAAGTTAATATAAATGTAATAGTGTATATTATTCATAACAAATATCGAATATATTAAACATGAAATAAAAATAATAATTTTTTTTAGAAAAACTTTATAAAAACTAAAAATTATATAGATTATAATAATAAAACATTATTTATTTAGTTTATCATAATATTAAACCTTTATTTGAATGCCGACGTATTATGAATATAAAGATTAAAATTATTGTTTAAAAAAGGATATTATATTGAATTTACACTATTTTCGATAACAATTGTTTTTAAACATGAATACAAATCTAAAATTAACTATTTAAAGTTATACTTTTTATTTAAATTACTTATTTAAGCTAATACTATAGAACACATATACTTAATATTTATTCATATTAGATGTTATTAGCATAGAGAATATATATATACTTATAAATACTAGTTCAAACTTTATGAAGAGGAGATAAATATTAAATGATATACAATTGGTTGTATTTAGCGCGGTTATATGAAATGACCAATGAGATAATAGTTATTTCACCGTTGTAAAGTATAGCTTGTATATCTTATACATTGATTCGATACGTTCTATATCATAGCCTATATTGAAGGTATGTTTTACATTACTATGTATATATATTGTAAATATTTTATTTTTTAACGTTATATGAACATATTAGCACCAATCTGAAATATACGATATATTAAATAATATATATTAATTATGATCTTCTGGAAAAATGTGTTTTTAATCCAATATTTTCACATATGCAAAGCTATTACAAATGGCCGTCATACATAGGAAACTAATTTCTTAATTAATAAAGATTATTAATATTTTTTATAATATCTGAGATAGTATATCTATTAATAACTGCGTTTCAAATAATTCTATAATTTTTAAAAATTATTTTGTTTTTCAGAAAATTGTATATTTAATGTATTGTTATATAGGCCTTTGTGTATGGCGACCATTGATATTTTTCTATTACTATTTCAATATATTTTCTATATATATTTATATGTAAGAATTACTACTATTCATATAGATTAATGTAACTCATGATGAATAGCGTATATTAGTATTTTATTTATTTATATTAATTATTTTTAAATTAAAATTTATCTAATTTTTTATTTAATATTTATAAACAGTAGTATATCATTAATTTATTACAGATTTGTGTCGAAGGTGAAATTATAATAACATTTATGTTTAGTTATTTATGCCGCCATTTTAAATAACAATATTTTTATTTTAAATTTTTTAGAACATATATTATAAGAGAAACAGCAATATCTACATATTCATACATACATATATAATACAAAATATTAATTATTTTATTTATAAAAATAGACTTTATATGCAGATAATAAATAAATATATTTATTTTAAAATAACACTTTTATTGTAATTTTTTTTAATTTCTAGTTTTTAATCAATATAATATACTTAGTTTTAAGTATTCAATAAGTTTAAAAATATTTAATCGTAATAATGAATATTTTAAATATTAAATTTCATACATATTATTTTTGGTATTATTTTTTAATAATATATCATAATTAGTATTAACCTATAATAGTTTATTAATTATTAATTGGTATTAATTAAAAAATTAATTAATTTTTTAATTAATTTATTTTTTAATTTATATATTTTTATAATTTATATTATTTGATTTTTTTATTATATGTAGTTTATTTTTACCAATAGGTTTTAATTAATTTTATTAAATACATATAGCTTATATTATTTAAAATTTTTTGAAAATTATTTATTGATGATTAATTATTAATAGATGGCACGTCGTGATGGTAAACCAAAGGGAAAAATGTCCGGTTATGCTTTCTTCGTGCAAACCTGCCGAGAAGAACACAAGAAGAAACACCCCGGTGAGCCTGTAGTATTTGCCGAATTTTCTAGGAAATGTGCATCAAAATGGAAGGTTATTTCTACATAATTCTTTAAATTATATATTTATAATATTTTATATTATTCTACAGGGAATGGGACCTAATGAAAAGAAAAGGTTTGAAGATATGGCACTTAAGGATAAAAGTAGATGGGAGCGTGAAATGCAGAATTACACTCCACAACCTGGAGAGAAAGGAATTGGAAAGAGGAAGAGGACTAAGGACCCAAATGCACCAAAGAGAGCATTGTTAGTGAATTTATTTATTAATAAAATATAAATATTACTCTAATTATAAATTATATTATAGGTCCGCTTTCTTCTTCTTTTGCCATGCTGAACGGCCATCTGTTAAGGTGTGTATGCCTGATGCAGGAGTTGGAGAAATAGCTAAAGAACTCGGAAAGAGATGGGCTGTTACTAATGAAAAGCCAAGATTTGAAGAGGAAGCAGCTGCAGACAAGATCCGATATGCTAAGGTTAAATTTATTTTTATTTTATCTATTAAAATTAATATAAATGTGTAATTATTTGTATTATTCAGGAAATGGAAGAATACAAAAATGGAGTTTCCTTTGCCGACAGAGGCAGAACTCTCCCACCTCTACCCACTGACACTCCTGTTGCTGCTCCTGCTGCTGTTGAACCTGTGGAAGAAGATAACGATGATGACAATGAAGAAGAAGATGATGAATAGATTATATATTATTAAGTAACACTTTTGTAATTCTTCCTTAACAATTAATGTGGTATTATATATATATATACACTTTTAAAGCGGCTTTTATTATTTACTACACATTGTTACCATTTATAAACTAGTATACAATCATACTACTAGAAATTTTTTATGATTGCTCCTAGATTCATTTTAAACAAGTTCTCAATATTTATAGTTCAAATTATGACATTTCATCATTTTATTTCTTGTATATAGTCGTGTGTAGCTTAATTATAACTATGTCATTAATTGTTACTTATTGTACTCATTAAATATACATATATGTACAATATTTAATCTTTTAAAGTTTTTATATTAAAATATTTGCAAAAATTCTTTATTTATTCTATCAAAAAGATACAATTGTATAAATAAAATAAATTTATAAAATATAAATAATACATAATAAAGTAGCTATGCGTAATTAACTTCAATAATAATAATTAGAAGTTATAACAATAAATAATAAACAGATTACGATTCGACAGTTGTTGATCTTGTATCATAAATTCGTATTAATTCTGCCTGAAATGTTAGGAAATAATTTAGTTATTGAATATATCTTTTAATATCAAGAAAAGTTCTTACCTGATTTACTGCTCCATGTTCTTCTTGTGAGAATGCAAATCCATCTGTAAAAATATTGTAATATAGAATAGTTATATATCAGCATATATAGAATTTGTATTAATTTATCGGTACTGATAACAAAATTGGATTAACATATTGAAATAGGCAATTTATTCTATATGAATGGTTAATAGTGTAATTTGAATTCAAAATATTTTTAAATGTATATAGTATAACAGGAGAATTAGCATTAGAAATTTCAGAAATAATAAAATCCATTATAGTATATGGTAAAACAGTAATCTTTAGATATATTATGTTTAGGCTGTTATTTAATATATGTTAAGGGGATATTTACAAAAAATTCCATTGTTGGTGTTTACACGTGATCAGAGAGGTGAGACTACTACCACTATATCAATTTGCTTACATTTTGTTGTATTATGATTATATATAGCAATGTTTCATATATATATATATATATTTCAATAAACGTAATATGTTGAACAACATTTATTACAGAATTTCATCAATATAATTATTTATTAACAAAAACTACAGCAGAATTTTATTACCTATTTAGATAAATAACTTTATATATATATATATATTCTATAAACACTAGAAAAATTAAAATAAATATTTTTTGAATACATTTTAGATAAAATAATTATAGGTACAATTATTTAAAAATTACTAATTAGGTTTAATTACTATTATGGATATATAAAATATTGTTTTCGTTAACTTATAATCAATATAATCATTTGAAAATTTCAGAAGTTTATGATAACATATATCTGAGTAATATTTAGTATTAATAATACAAATTGATTTATTTTATAATTTGTAGTGGTTAGCATTTCCTTAAATATACCTAGACAGATAGATTGTATTTATTTATGTAATAAATACAATTAATATTATTGGAAGTGTTATTATCGATGCTGTTTAATTTATGATAATAGTAATAGTAATAACCGTTATAAAATTGATAATACTAACTAATTGGATTGAACAAGTATAATAATATTATATGTTAGATATATGTGTGATAGTAAGTAGTTGTACATTTTTGATTTTAATGAATTATAACTGGTATCTAGTTTTAGAATTTATTTGGCAGGCTGTATTAGAATTTATAAGTGAAATATATTTATAATACATATTAATATATCATTATTCAACATGTTTTACCACTCGACAAAATATAGACTAATTGAACTATAGTAATATTTAACTGTATTATATATTCTGGGAAAATACACAGTTATTTATAAAATATATTAATCAAATAAAACAAGTATTTGTATTTTACACATATATTTATATATTAACTTATAATAAATACATAATATATATATATATATATATAAACAAGTAGTCTAAAATATCAGTATGACTGAATATATGTATATCATAAAATATATATTATATACAAATATATTATAAAAATATCATGCCTATATATCAATATATATATATTGTCTATTTGGATATAATGTCACCTTATATACACCTGCACATAAGACCAGTTCCAGGCATATCAGTATATTCAAGACAAATTATATACATATGGTTGATGTCAATAAATTAACACACAATTTATAATAAATAATTATCTCTATTTTCTTCGTAATATATATATATATATATATATATACCTTTATAGGTCATATTAATGTCAGGTTAAACAATAATATATCAATATTAAGGACATTTGATTATATCAATATATATATATATATATGCTTTGTATATAATACATGTGTATTTATATATAACTATATTTATAAATACTACATATTTGATTTTTTGAACACAATTTTACCATATAATTTGATTACACTATTTAAATTTTATAATTAATTTTTATATATGTATATCATAAATAAGCTTATTTAAATAAATGTATTACTATTGTTTTTTTGGTGAATATTATAATATAATTATTTATTTTAATGGAGTTAAATATTGAAATTGTAGAGTTATCCATTCTTGCTAATAAAATATATATTCAGCCTTTAGTTAATTTTAAATATATATATATGTAATATAGGTATATAGTATACATAGAATAAACATTTAGTTTATAATTTAAAATTATGAATTTTTTAATAATTATTATATAAGTTATTTAAATTTACTGAAAATAAATATAGATAAATATATTAGATTTGTAATTATTTATATTTATTATATTTATAAAGATATGACAACTTATAATAATAATTGATCATAGATAACTTTACTTTTATCTAGATAATATATCATAATTGTTATATAATAGTTAATAATAATAAGGTCACACACAAATATTAGATGAACATACAATATGGCAATATCAAGAAGACTCAATAATCTATTCTACATACCTCTGTATTACCCATGGTTAATGACTATACACCTATAACCTTAACGCTTGTACCTACTACAATACTAATCATTAAACCCACATACATTAGTAAACTAAGTTACAACTACTACCCCCTACACCATTTATAATATATTATGGTGGTTAGATGATCATTTACACCACTACTATCCCTACACAACTACCCTACATCACTACCCCCTACATCACTAACACACGTACCCTATGCACACCTAACCCCCCCTACACCCTCTCTGGAAACCCACCTACACTAACACAACTACCCCCTACATAACTACCCTCCTACATCACTAACACACGTACCCCGTACATCCCTAACCCCCCCCCCCTACACTCTCTCTGGAACCCCACCTGCTACTAACACACATACCCCGTGCACCCCTAACCCCCCCTACACCCTCTCTGGAATCCCACCTACACTAACACAACTACCCCCTATATAACTACCCTCCTACATCACTAACACACATACCCCGTACATCCTTAACCCCCCCCTACACCCTCTCTGGAGCCCCACCTGCTACTAACACACCCCGTGCACCCCTAACCCCCCCTACACCCTCTCTGGAATCCCACCTGCTACTAACACATATACCCCGTGCACCCCTAACCCCCCCTACACCCTCTCTGGAGCCCCACCTGCACTAACACAACTACCCCCTACATCACTACCCCCACCCGCTACTAACACACATACCCCCTACATCACTACCCCCTAACCCCTCTCTGGAGCCCCACCCGTTACTAACCCCCCCCCCTAACCCCCTCTCCGGAGCCCCACCCGGCTACTAACGGCGTTCAACTGTCGGCTGCGGCTCGTCCCCCTCGGAAGTGGAAGTTTTCGAGAAACTGAAGGCGCTTGCGATTAAACGAGCTGTTTCTGATAATCTACAGAGGTCGGGTCATCGATGTCATCGGGGGCGGTGGGGTCAAGGTTAAGAATAGTGTTTTGGTACGTGCGATGGTGAACGTGCGTGAAATCGATAGGCTGGTGTGTGTATTAGTAGGCGTAACTTTTCGCGGTGACTCATTAGTAGGCCAAGTGCACGTGGAATTATATGCAGCGTAGAGGACATGAATTAATCTATGCGTAAGGTATAGAGAATACGTTGGAGGAGATCTTATAGCATTAAACGTATGAGGAGTTGACGAGTTTTTAGAGGAAATACGTGGGTGTCGAAGTGTCAGAGGTGATGTCAAACTAAGTGACAAGCTGATGACTAATATAGCTAACTACGTCCTGTTATTATCTTAAGATTTTAAATGATGGCGCATTATTTGAGAGATGTGAAGAGAATGAGGAAGAGCTTAAAGAGAATAGGGAGAGGAGAGTTAGGTTAAAGATGAGATGGGGGAGTATTTGAAGGTTAAAGAAAAGAGGGGGAGAGTGTTTAGGATGGGTTTGTTTAGTAAAGGAATATTGAAGACGGAGAGATGAGGAGATACGGGGAGATGTAAGGGAAGTAATGACATGGAGAAGATGTAGAGATAACAGAATTTAGATGTGTTAGGAGCGATGGAAGGCGCAATGTTAGTAGTTCAAGGTCATATCGTGGTTCGACTATATTAGTAGTTGCATGCGTTGACACACTTGGGGGTTTAGGTTAACTCACATTTCTTAATCTAAAAGGGTAAGAGAGCATTCCATTAGTAATCAATCGTAAGTGGGGGGAGAAAGATATTAGGAGGAGGGTCAAAGATCGAGGATTGAGTTTGGAAGCGAATCTATAAAGAATGTGTAAATCAAATGACTATAGCCAATGGAAAAATAGCAAAGATTGATGTTGCTCATCGACGAGGGTTAACGCTAGGTCAAAGTTCATTATAGGCTACATCATGTTCATAGGGTAATATGAAATGATGCTAAATCGGTGCAAAAAAGGCTCGAGTTAACAAAACAAACGTTTCAAACGATAAGTATACCAACTTAGACTGTTTTCTAGCAAGTCTAATAGGGGGGGTGATAGGAGTTTTAGTATAAACATATATATATATATATGCGTATAGTAGTAATAGTATTGCTAATAGTAGTTAGGTCTATCTTATAGGTCTACTAATGCACTACATTTAACAGAGTGACTAACCTGTTGGTAAGGGGCGTGACGCAGCTGTACGGCTCTCTGATTGGATAAGAATACGATCACTATTATGCATTTATATATATATATATACATATTAAGTATTACTATTAATAGTATTCGGCGCTTCTGATGACTCATTATTAATGAGTTTCACATCCCACAATAATGATCTACCGCGATATACTGGTGATAATATCATTATTTTACTAAAAATAGAAGCCATTGTAGTAAAGAGTTCACGCTCGGTAGAACGCTAATTAAACTGAATACGATGGAATTGTGTAGCTGGGTTACATCACACCTACGGCTATAGTAGTAGTTATAGTAGAGTTAAATATGACTACTGTTACAGAGATGATGTAACATCGCATTATCTCGTGTAACTATTAAGGACATCTGGTGTATGATGGAGTTCTATTAGAGATAGAGTTACATCTCATACACAGATCACGAAACCTCATGATCTTTGCATGTATTGTAGGTTAATATCATCGTTGCTAAGTGGACGAGTATTACTAACTGTTATTACGCGTTTTAATGTATAATAACGTATAATAACGTAAAGGAGATACGTAATATATTAAAGTAAGAATTAATACTAATTTATAATAATATTAATCGTAAATTTATTATCAAAGTGACATTTCTTTAGGTTGATCTCTACATCGGGTTACCAGGGGGTGCGTGGGGGTAGATAGGTTTCGTAACCCGTGGTTATAACTCATAATTACATTACTACGTCGACATCTTATTCGTGACTATAATACAATTGCATTAGCTTTGTAAACCGATGTTTTAACGTCAGATTTTTCGGTTTTCTGAAGTATTTGTTGATATGGCAATCATTAAATTATGTCTTTATATATGGTGTGTGTTGTGTGTATTATATGTATGTATGTGTATTATATGTATGTATATGTGTATTATATGTATGTATATATGTATGTATACATATATATATATATTTATAGTTATGAGTAGAATACTATAATATAGTCGCCAATTCTTTAAAATATATCAATTTGGGCATCTATAGGTGCCATAAACTCTAGATGTTCGTTATCTTAATATATAGAGATAGTTTACCATAACAAAATGATTGAATTTGAATTGTACTAGCAGACTACCAAATATGTACTTATTTAAAATTTATAAAAATAAATATTACTAACCAAGAATTAAATAATGGTTAAATGGTATAAGGTCAATGATGGTGAT
Source organism: Osedax fenrisi (assembly GCA_964019155.1). Lineage (NCBI taxonomy): Eukaryota > Metazoa > Annelida > Polychaeta > Sabellida > Siboglinidae > Osedax > Osedax fenrisi. Next base: position 24,203,241 of record OZ025243.1, read on the forward strand.
TGCCTATACATGCATGTCACATGATCCCAGCATGAGGTATACACACATGGCATTCTCTCCACACACACACACACACCATGTGACTATAGTGGGCTATAGTACAGGTGAACAGTTAGTGGCTGATCATTAACACACACACATACACACACACATACACTATAATGAACTAACTATTCCATTGTTACAATATAAATATATATGTACATAGATATACATATATATATATATATATATATATATATATAAATATATATATATATATATATATATATATATATATATATATATATATATATGTATATGTATATGAAATAATTAATGAATATGTTCATTGTTTCTACCATGAGAATATGCAGAGATTTATCAAAAGTAGTTTCAACAAGTATGTAAGTCAATAATTGTTAACACACACACAGCACATACATGGTAATACTAATTTAAATCACTTTATATGTACTAGAAATAGTATACAAAAGAATATATATATATGCATATGTGCATATGTAAATGTGCATTATGCAAGAGCTTACTATAACAATGCTAGTGTCTAGGAATAAGTATAGCTGTGTGACCTATTTAAATAAACTGCATGTGTTGTATAGTGTGATATAGTAGTTAGTAGTAGTAGTAGGGGTGGTAGATGTATGTTAAGGTCACCACCACTACATGCACTACACCACTACCACCTCCTGATAGTATAGGTTGCTAGTGATAATATATTTATGTAGCACAAGTCACTGCCTGACAACAAGTCATGGGGGTATGTTACACGATGTATAAAACATATACAGTTGGTTTATGTCAATGTATTTAAAATGTATCTTATTTTAAAGTTAATCTAAGTGAAATCTAATGATTTCAAAGCTATAGTAAATATTATAATTTCTTTAGATATATATATATATATATATATATATATATATCAAATAAAATATATATCTAAATTTAAATATTTAAGTGTTTATTAAAAAATATTAATTTATTAAATAATGGTATATATTTATTTATTTATTGGAGATAATTTAATTGATTATAAAAGTTTAATTATACATGTTATAAACATATAAATCAATGATCTTGTTCTATTAAGGGGGGACGGGCTACCCTTCAAATTATGTAAAAAAAATTATTTAAACTTTTTTTTTTTATATTATATGTAACTTATACAAAATATTATCTTTAAAATGGTGTTTAAATTATGTTCATTACATTATTCATTTTGTTTATATTATATTATTTGTACCTATATAATCATATTGTTTATATTCATATATTATATTTGAAACTTGATTTACTCAGAATAATTATTTTGCATTTTGTATATCTCCAATTAATGTCTCTTCTTATTCAATATTGAATATTTTTTCTTCAAATTTTCACAATATTATATATAATATATAAATGAACAGTATGATTAATTATTCTATATATATAATATATGTAAATTTATATAAATTGTAAATTTAGTGATAATTTGTGATAAATATCTTAATTAATTATTTTTTTTTATAATTAATCATTTTTATATTATTTATGTTAATAATTATTAAAATATATTCAACCATATGATAAAGCTATATGTTTATAATAAGATTGTTAAAAAATTATTACAAAAACTTTAATATTATAAGAGTTTATACATTTTTAAAACATGCTATTTTCCCTATCTTTTACATGTATACTGTTTATAAGTAGCTGGTGCCCTTAAACTACTATATAATACTTATTCTCAGTATACACACTATAGTACAACTGGGTGGGTTGGCTATTGATATTACAGGCGCCTGTGTAAATAGTGTGTATACATATCTGGCTATCTGGCTATATAGCTATCTGGTAGGCTGGCTGGCTGGCTGACTGTATACAGTAAATACTGTGTGCACTAATTAATGCCTACACACACACATAAACATACACACGCGCACACACACACACACACACACACTCACATGCACACACACATTGAGATTGCCACCTGGACATTTACAAAAACACCATATAAGGTATAGAGAGTCCACTAGGAGGTTGGGATATGGGAGGGGGTCTATAATTGCATTGTGTCAGGTGATATCTAGCACATATGCACATTGTACAGTGTAAATCTGTGCAGTGTACAATGTACATGCATGCATTATGGTATGCTTGTATGTAATAACATGATATCTAGCTGTATGTATATAATAGTTACAATTAGTATAATTGTAGGCACCTGTATTCATTGTACATACTACTGTATAACTGTATAATATACATTGTACAATGTACAGTATATATGTATATAGAATGTACAATGAATAGTGTACAATGACTACAGTATATCTAATTGAAGGGGGTACTGAGTATTTAGTGTATTACATGTAAACTATTGGGAAAAGGGGTATTTTTTAAAAGCTAATAAAATCTTTCATTAGATTTTTTTTCTTAATTTTTTTAATTAAAATATCAATAGTATTCATTAATATCATAGTTAGTCATGGGTATTTGTGTTGTTGTATATTCATATAAACTATGAATATATATACGTGAATTTTTTATTTTAATTTTGATAACTAATTCATATTTTGTATACTATATTTGTAATACAAGAATTTATATTAAAAAATTAGACTAAACTTATTGCATAAGTATATGTTTTTAAAATATATTGAAAAGTTGAAGTAAATATATATATGTATGTATAAATTACATACTACAAATGTTATTAAATATTATGTAGTGAATAGTACTACTTCATTATTGCGAGTGATTTTAGTCTAAAGTTATGTATGTATTTATTTAAAATTTAATTTCTATTTATTTAAGAAACTCTTTCTTATGTTTTATATATAATAAATATATATTATTCACAATATAAATTAATTTTTCTGATATTTATTTGATTAGTATTATTTTGAAATACGTATTCTATAAGTTATATTTTACTGGGAAACATAATTTAAATACAATTTAAAATATTACATTTCATTTTTACATTCATTTTTATAACAAATTTTGTCTTCGAAAAATCTAAATAAGGCACCACTTTAACAACCAGAATATAAGATAACATGATATCAGCTAGCATGCAAAAGGGTATGAACTAGGGGTGCTAGATGTGGTACTACAGGGTACTAACATGGTATCAGGTTCCTGTACCTCGGACAGCCTCTTCATATCATAGCCCAGCCTGTCCAGTTCGTGTATTTGTTCTCGTAGACTCTTAAACATCGTTCTCTCAATGCTGTGTGTATACGTGTGTGTGTTAGTATGTGTATGTGTATGTGTGTGCGTATGTATGTGTGTGTGTATGTTTGGGTGCATGTGTGAGTATGTATGTGTATGTAGGTGTATGTGTGTGTGTGTATGTGTGTGTATGCGTGTGTGTATGTGTATGTGTGTATGTGTATGTTTGGGTGCATGTGTGAGTATGTATGTGTATGTAGGTGTATGTGTGTATGTGTGTATGTGTATGTTTGGGTGCATGTGTGAGTATGTATGTGTGTGTGTATGTGTGTGTGTATGTGTGTGTGTATGTGTGTGTATGTGTGTGTATGCGTGTGTGTGCGAGACTATAGGGGGGGGGGCACTAGATCTAATGATGACATCATGTAGCAATATAGTTATGTTAATAATACATAACCTATGTCATACTATTCAGTTATATATATTAATTATATTATTTAATCTAGGTCATATATATTATTTAATCTAGGTCTCATAGAATCAATATATATAAATAAATTGAATACACATATATATATATATATAATAGGTTAGAGTGAAATTTGAAATAATTATGGCGATCTGGTTATGACTCGCGATAGTGATGTAACGCTATACGTGGAGTTCAATAATGTAAATAATTCACGTATAACGTTACATCACTATCGCGAGTATAAACCAGATCGCCATAATTATTTCAAATTTCACTCCAACCTATAATATATATATATAAAGTTTCTGTAAGCCCCGTAATACATATAAAATATATGAACTAACATTTTCGAAATGAAATCTTTAAACAGGGCTGCGGTGGGCACTACAATCAATAGTAGCCAGAATATCCAGCACCCGAATACTTGTTTGTCCTGGTGGTAGAGGTCGTATTGGTCGAGGTAGTGATATTTGTGATGGTGATAGTGTTGGTGGAGTTGCATGTCTAGATAGAATATATTATCTACATCATGACTTTTTATATCATTTTACTTATGGCATGCGTAAACCATCATTCTTATTGTCATTTAGTACTAATCATTACATTATTGTTTCATGTCATTTTGTTTGTCAACACTCAATAAACTATATATCTATCTATCTATTTAGTTATCTATGACTTATCATTTTATTTGTGATGTTCGCCCACAATGTCATGTAAATAATATATAGTAAGAGTATATATAGTACTAGTTGATTACAATAATAGTTAGTCAGTTATTTCAGTGAATTAAATATATTTCAATGAATAACTTAGACGTTTGTGTTCGGAATATTACGGAGGTATTCATACTCCAATGTAAATTGTATTTTCAAGCATTGTTTATATAAATAACATTATCTTAATTCAATGATTTTTATAAAGAATGTTACCATTTGTTTCTATACAATGTTACCTTCTATTGATATTTACAGGAATAATGCATGGTAAGTAGTCATGCTAATAATATATCTTTGGTGAGTGTGAAGAGCAATACGACACAAACATTCATTATTGTGTTTTTAAATACACATTCATTTTAATATCATTAATTGTGTATATTAAGATGTGTTGAATATGACATTAACATTGTCATAAATTTCACTAGTTTTGCATACCTTGTAATTAAATATTGAAATCAGAATAAATTAAACTTCTATTATCGGAACAATGGCTTTATAATTTATGAGCTTATTTTATTTTGTTGTGTTTGCTTATTAAACTAATTTAGTTATGTCATTTTGAGAATTTATTAATAAATGCCAAAATAAGCAAATGTAATGAAAAGTTTAATATTTTTATGCTTACATTAATACATTTATTACAACTCTGTCAAATATCAGTAAATAATGAGATAATTTAAATATAATTCATAACTTCGAAGGGACATTAGAGCCATATATGGTTATAAGTGAAAACTTCATCTAAGTTCCTGGATGGGAACTCCACCAAATAAAAATAACAATAACAATAACAATAACATTAAATATTTGCATGCTATATTAATTTATATAATATTAAATTACATGTAAAATTAGAGAATATTTACAAACAGTATGATATGTTTTATTATATATAAATAATGATGATCACATGACATATAACATGACTAACCATTCCGACCATTACTGAGCCCATGTTTAGCCAGGGGAACACATGCGAATACACTGTTAGGAACAGGAACCAGCTTCCAATACCTCCCCACATCGCCATATGAATGAACTGTATAAATATAAGTGAATTTATTATATAATGTTTATATATATATAACTATGTATGTACATATTCATTATTTTGTATCTATTCATTATTTGTTACACCTATTATATACTCAAATGACAGTAGTTTATCATCAGTCTGTTTGACAATCTATTTGACAACAGTTTGTCAAAAGTAAATAATATATAAATTTCACTTAAAATAGTGATTATTTATAAAATATGAATATACTAATATAAAATGTATAAAAATCATCCTTTATAGGTGTTATGTAATATTTGCTATTGGGTACAAGAGAAGTTAAATTTAATAAATTAAATTAATTCTACTAATTATGTAGTATTGGAAAAATTTAAATATATATATTTATAAAATCAAATATATCATGAAATAAAAAAAAATTCAAAAACTTATTTTATAATAAAGTAATACTATTCAAATGTGATAATAAATATTCAATAATATTCAATAATATTAGCGAATTACAAATTATAATAAATATCTGAATAATATAAATGATCTTAAATAATATTTAACATAAAATGTGTTATTGAATTCATTTATATTTTATTTAAGTTTTTTTAGTTATTGATTTATAAAGAGTAATACATTAATATAATAAATATATACTATTATATTATTGAATTAAAATAAGACGTTTTAAACTTATTGATTTTATATTACAATTTTCGATGAGTGAAATTAACATACAATATAATCTAAATAAATTATAAAAATTACATATGTATCAAATTATTTAAATTATTTATATATATATATATATAATTAAAGTATAAAATCACATATAATATATTATTTTTTCTTAAAATAAATTTGCATTTAAATTATTTTAATAAAAAAAATCTATATAATAAATATATATAAAGCCTTGGATATAAAGGTTTTATAATGAATAGATATGTAAAAATATGTTTATATGTATTTTTTGAAACAAAAATAATTTAATATTTGAATCGCTTGCATTATAATAACCTATATAAATTATGCACAGTATAAAAATAAATATTATTAATATTATTATATTTATAATCGTGTTTTAATTACAAAATTGCATAAATAACATACTATTAAAATTATTATTATACAATAAAAGGATTAGTGTGAATTTAGTTTGATTAATATTAAAATGTATTATTTTATAATTTGCGGAGGACCACATTAGTATTATACTATATATTACATATATTAATAACAAATTTGAGCATACAATGTAATTCCTGATTACTATACAATTTAAATAGATCATACAATATTTGTAGTAAAATTAATATTACATATAAATATTGTATATTTAGATTATAAATATGAACAAGGATACCGAATGTTATCAATCTGTTATCAATAAACATTACGAAGTAGCACATTTAATTTGTAATATATATTTTAATTTATATATAATTTATCAAATAATAAAAAATCAAATAGATATATAATTTTTTTTCTAAATTATATAATACTCATGATCACATTTATAAATATTAATATATAATATATTAGATATATATATATATATATAACATTTATTCAACATATTAAAGGGTTTTTAAGGTATTTATAGGCAAATTATTATATTTATTAAAATATATTTTATAAAGAATTTAATTTATTATTTATTTTATAGAAATAATTATATATTTACAACTAAATTCAAAATAATTCACATTTTAAATATATTTCATATACATCAGTAATGACATTTTTCTAATATATAATACAGATATAAATGTGTTTACTAACAATGGTCCAAGCATGAGTTTCTAGACCAGCTTTAAGAGAGACAACAACTACGACATACTGTTAAATAGGAAGGATGTTTATATATTAGTATCTCATTATCTTTGGATATCAATATCTATATAATTTATTATTATCGCCATATGAAATATAATCTATTAATGAATAGCCAACGATGATATTTATATGTAAATATAACAAAATCTATATTATTTGAATAATTAAAATAATTGGGCTAAGTAGTATCGATTGTAATGTTTAGAATTAAGCGCATTCATATTAAATATAAATAGTAGTATCTAGTAAATAAAGAAAATAGTTTGCATTAGTTTGTATAAGGATCAACATGTCTAATTATAGAATAACGAGCGGCTACATTAGAGAGGTGATTAATGTACACTATAGGGTATGAGATATCTACTACCACTAAGGGTGTGCTTTTTGTATCAGGAATATTGGTAAAATAGACAGATGGATAATCCATTTATACATTGCGTAGATACATACAATAAATAAGAACCATACCTAAACGTCTTATTCACTATACACAACCGTATAACAGCTACAATGATATTATGTCCGTCTAACTAACTTCCTGCTACAAATATCATACCTTACTAATACTCGCATCGCTCGCTACTGTTGTAAGAGATACGAGTTAGATGAGTGTATACAAACCGTGTAGACCATGTTGCCCAGGAATAGGTAGTCGCCAATCTTACCATCTTTGAACGCGATATCTAATGGATATAGATGGATAGATAATATAGATATTTAATTTAAAATTATTACGAGTAATTATTATAAGTATCAATCGAAATCGTTTAACGAAATTTTCGAATCAAAAATAGGTTCGCAGAAAATAGTTTTCCAAGTTTCAAGCTGCAGCCTAATAGGTGCGATTAAGGCGTGTATATAAATAGGCACGCGCGTGTGTATTCGTGCATTCTAACCATGTTCCAACGCCCACTTGGGAAGATAGAAGAGTATAGCTGAATGGAACACTGCGTTCACACACCAAAACCAGAAAATCTATAAAAGGAGTGGTAAGAGGGAGTTAATGAGGCGATAGTGGCGATGATGTGGGAGTTAATCGTGAAGCGTGATCGGATAACATCGGAATACGATCACAAACACTAGCATACATGGGTAGAAAGGGGGCGGGGCAGGGGCGTTACCTTTACGTTGAAGAGTTCACTGTTCTGAGATGATTTGTAGAGGCGGGGAAACAGGAGCAGGTTCTCTTTGGTGCTGTGCCTATCGAATAGACCAATCACGATGGGAGGATATGCTGAGAATATCTGTAGGCGCGGTGAATACATGTAGCGCGACTATATATTGAATGAAATTATACAGAGAGTTAGTAGATTTCTAGTTTAAGTTGAATTATAACATTTTAATCTATACATGTTAAGATTGTAATAACAATACACTTTATATTTCATGTTTATAAAATTGTTATAATGTAATATTAATGATTTATAATTATAGATATTTATATATAATTTAATATTTTATCTTAAGGGGGTATCACACTACCAGTATTTAAGTTGTAGTGGGATACCCCCTTACTTTTCTGCAACTTGCCAGAAATATAATAACTTTATAGGGGGTATCCCACTAAAACTTGCTAGAAAATCGCTTTCTAGCAAGAATTTCCAGACTTTATTTCCGGAAATACTGGTGTTATCCTACTTAACCCCTTTAGAATAATATTACAATTTAATATATTTAGATGAATTCATTCAATGTTGTCTTTTATTAAGATATAACATTCGATATGATGATTAATAATTAAAGGCTGACCTTTCAAAATATATTACATCTAAATATTTTCCTATATTTTTATATAATTTTTTTTAATTTTTAAAATATTATCTTGAAATGGTGCCAACATGATTTATCTAAGTTAAATATAACTCATACAAATAAATAATTAAAAACTAGTAATACCAATAGATTTTAATAGATATATTTGTATATAAAATGTAATTAAAATATTAGTCAGGTACATTTATAAAATTTTTCGTACTTTATCATATTTTATAAAGGTTAATATAATTTTGTATTTAAAAAAAATAACCTTCATATAGAGCTATATTTATTAAGAATAGATTACAAACAAACATAATTATGAATATTAAATATTTAATAGTTGGTTGATTTCATTATATATCACCAATTATGTACATGTAAATAACACATGCCCCATATCCACAATATTATTGTGGTGAATGTAACAATACATTTACAATTATAAATTTTAGGTAATCTTAGAAATTCTAGGTTGAACAATGTTATGGGTCTTATAGATTTCAATGGAAGCCTTATTAACTACAACATATTTTTGTGAGTCATAAGTTATATAGTATCAATATTTAGATTACAAATTAATAATTAGTAATCATATTTATATTGTTAGTTATTGATGTATATTTTAATGATATTATATATATTTCTATTATAATTTTATACATTAAATTTTATATTTTTTATATTGTTTTCATATTTTATAAATTCTCTATATATTTATATTATTATTATATTTATAAATATATATATATATATATATATATATATATATATATATTTTATTGATTTTGATATTTATAATCAAAATAGTATTTGATATATTTACATTATTATAAATAATTAATCGTATACTATATAAATGATACGTACCACATTATACATTCCAATGCACCATCTTTCAAATACAATTTGACCTGAGAATCCGCTATATATGGCAAACCAGAACTACAAAGGAATTATAATTTATATTAATTATATCAAGTATATGGTACATGAGCTTAGATAAATATATATATATATATATTAGTGCTGTAAATTTCAAATAATTGATCTCAAATATCATATACTTAATATATTTAGTTAAGTTTTTACAATTTCGCTATATTGCTTAATTGTATTGTAATATATCATATATTATTTTTATGATTTCTGTTCTGCTAAACTCTGTTATTTAAATACATTTTTTGTTATTCAAATTACAATTATTTTGAAGTATAAATATATTGAGTTGTATCTTTGTTATCTATTATTATATCATGTACTACATATATATATATATATATATATATATCCGAGGTCCCTCACATTTATTGATAACATGAATAAGTATATAATTTCTTTAGGAGTCCATTTCTATCCGCTATTTGTATTGTATTCAATATATATATATATGAGATTTTAATAAATAAATAAATATTATTATATATATATTTGACTGATAATTAATGTTCATAATATTACAATTATATTTAATAAATGTTATATAAATATATAATATGTTATTAAAAATAAACTAATTATGTTTTAGTGAAATGGAATCTGATTTAAAAATTTCTAGGCAATGATTTTGAAAATTGTTGAGATAACAATATTTCATGGATCATGTTGATTTAAAATTTTCTAGAACATGCCTTTTAAGATATGAAAGTTTTAAGATCTAACTATATACGATTTGATAAACACTAATATATACGTATATAAAGACAATGATATAGGTAACCTCAATAACAATGAGACAGATGTTCTTGTAGAACGAGAAGAGAATGAGCTTCGTCAGACGACTGTAGTTCCAGGAACCATGCACCAGTAGAAGTCTTGTGAGGAACCGGAACTGTACGAGTGGATAGGGGTTTATAGGGGTGAATAGGGGTGAATAGGGGTTGATAAGGGAAGGTGGTAAAGGTGTCACACTATCATACATACATATATAAATATACACATACACGCATGCAAACATATATATATATATACATGCATACATTCATACACATAAGCAAACTTACGCATACACACATAAACACACAAATACTCTCATACATACACACACAAGATGTCACCCGTCACCAACCTGTCCTATTGCGTAATCACTGGCACACGCCGCTTGAAGACCTTCGACCCCCGATATGCCGACGCCCACATGTGCCGCTTGAATCATACCTATCACGTAATGGTAGTAGATGTATCACCTCGACTAACTAATAGCTATACTTTAACGGTATACTAATGGGTATACTATAACGGTATACTAATAGCTATGCTATAACGGTATACCCAAGATATCAGCTACAATCAAAGAACATAGAATGAGATTCGCCGGAAACTGCTGGAGAAGCGAGAAAGAATTGGTCAGTGACCTATTACTTTGGTATCCAAATCACGGAAAAAGATCGAGAGGTAGGCCTGCAAAGACCTATATTGATCAGCTATCGAGTGATACGGGATGCGAGTGAGAAGAACTGTCAAATGCAAGGCGAGATCGAGATAGATGGAGAGAACGAGTCATGTAATGCTCGACCCGGTAAGGTAGGGTAACTAATAGGGGTGTGTAGTAATCGGGATAGCTTTACACGCCCTCGTATTATTATTAGTGTAAGTAGACCGCGCGATATCTGTCGACGCAATGATAGCGCTACATTAGCCTTATCGTATTAACCTCGACAGTTAACACACCCTCACCCACACATACACACACACACACACACACACCCTCACACACACACGCACACACACACTCGCGCGGTGTACAAACCTACGTCATTAGCCCCGTCCCCTATAGCTAGTGTGATCGCCTTCTGACTAGATCTGATCAACTCTACTAGTTGTGCCTTCTGCAGGGGAGATACGCTGTCGAGGGGCGTGTGTTCAATAAGGGGCGTGGTCAATATGGGGCGTGGTCAATGAGGGGCGTGTGGTCAATAAGGGGCGTGTGTTCAATAAGGGGCGTGGTCAATATGGGGCGTGGTCAATGAGGGGCGTGTGGTCAATAAGGGGTGTGTGTTCAATAAGGGGCATGGGTTCAATAAGGGGTGTGGTCAATGAGGGGCATGTGTTCAATAAGGGGCGTGGTCAATGAGTGACATGTGTTACATAAGGGGCGTGGTCAATTGAGGCGTGTGTTCAATAAGGGGCGTGTGGTAAATAAGGGGCGTGGTCAATGAGGGATTGTGTTCAATAAGGGGCGTGTTCAATAAGGGGTGTGTTTAATGAGGGGCGTGTGTTCAATAAGGGGCGTGGTAAATGAGGGGCGTGGTAAATGAGGGGCGTGTGTTCAATAAGGGGTGTGTGTTCAATAAGGGGTGTGTTTAATGAGGGGCGTGTGTTCAATAAGGGGCGTGTGTTCAATAAGGGGTGTGTTCAATTAGAGGTGTGTTATATATAAAAGATGGGGTATTTATTACATAATAGGGGTATGTTACATGTAGAATGGGGCTTGTTACATGAGAAATGTGGGCGTATTACAGATATAATTAGCGTGTTCAATAGACGAGGGTACATTATATGTATAATGGGGAATTATAAAATGTAATATGATATATACTTGGTGTATTTATATTTGAGATCATTAGTTACATTTTGTTGTTTTTACTATCACTACCACTACCACTACCACTACCAACCGGCAACATATCACAGTCTTACATGTCACCGACAAGGCTACAAAGTCCCTCTGACAGTCGTAGCTCATGGCGTACTCCAGAGTTTGGCCGTCAATCACCAGAGAGGTCATTTGTGTGTCCTCGGCTGTGCTATCTGAAGTCTGCTGGTTCTGGAGTCTCTTCAGTTTGTCCTTCAGGAATTCTCTCGTTGTCTGATGATAATATCTCATTATTATACATATATATATATATATATAAATATATATTTCATACATATGTTATAAATATAGTATTTATATACATATATATTATTTAAAATATATTTTATTCATATATTATTTAAAATATATATTATTCATATATAATTTACATATTATTTATATATTATACCAATGTTAGTAATATACTATACACGTGTTATACGCGAATGTCGTCACCTCCACAAGGTCACTACAAGGTCACCACCAACACCACTACAACTATACAAACATCTAAAGATCGAGTATTCATGATCACGAGTTCCATCTCGGGAGTCAACAGTTTCGTGGAGAAGCCTATATTGATGGCGGTCTCTTGTTTGTCTCCCGTCAACACCCATATCTTTATGCCGGCCTGTAGCAACGAGCATATAGCTTCCGGAACACCCTGGTGAGCGAATACGGTATTAAGATAGTGTACTATACTGGAATACCTGAATATTTATACCTATATGTTAGGAGTGTATATATATATATATATATATATATATATATATATATATATATATACTAAATAAACTCCGTAAATCTTATTATTCATTTGATCTTCTCCTTAAATGTTATACTAATTCAATAATTCATTAATTGTGCTTTTATAATATAATATATACGGCATCACAAATTTATTTATATTATAATTCATTATTTGTATGTATATATATTATAATTAGGATTAGGTAATAAGCTAGACTTGGCAAGTATAGTTAATATACTGTATTTTTTATATTTTAAATTAAGAGGAACCGAAACAAATATATATATATATTTATTATATGTATTTGCATATAAGTGATTTCATACAATGGTTAAATATATGTAATTAATGATAGTTGAGAAGCATCTTACATGTTGTTCTCATATTACTATCTATTGTTGTACACAGTAATTATATAATATTATTATGCAATGCAATCACAATGGACAAATAATTCACTGAATACATAGCAATGATGTATTAATAAATAAAGGTGACATAAACATTGTTGTATGGCTAGATAAATATTACTGTCAATCAAATAATTAGCTTGATGTCGGCTACCAAGAATATCTTCACAATAATATCATGTTGTAATTAGCCATAATTAATACGAGTAATTATTTCATGCTATTTTTATAATATATTATTTGTATTATATATATATATATATATATATATATATATATATATATATATATATATAATATATCTATATTATATATGAGATCTGTATTACTATTTTTTGCAGTAAAATATTCTTATATTTATTATTTTATTCATATTTATTTTGTTTAGTTAAGTGTTACACATATAAACTAAAATAGTTTGTTGCGCCGATAAACCATATCATAATAATAATATATATATATATATATAGGTTTAGTCGATATCAAATAATCACCAGTGATAGTACACTGTACCTCTATATATGTATATATGTATTATATAGGATAACACCGTACAACTAACATCCTGGAGCTTGTCTTCAATGGCTGTTGCTCCGATTAGTTTTAGATTCTGTAAAAGAGAGATATAATGTGAGATATTGACAGATAACAGTGGATAGGTGACCTATTGTCATGGTGATTTGTAATACTACTGGTATAGTTATTGCTGCGGTGGTCGCTAGGTTGTTTGCTAAGGTGGTTGCTAAGGTGGTTGCTAAGTAGGATGGTGGAATGCTAACGGATTCGATTTCATTGGCTACCGAGGCTATATTCTCCTCCCTATTGACCAGTTCGGTGCAGGCCTGGCGATACTTCTTACTCCACGAGAGGTACTGAGTTTCTGTGATGTCCGCTACTCCGTAACATAGCGTACGTAGTCCTGTGTGTTAGGGGGTGTGTTTAGGGGAGTGTCTAGGGGGCGTGTGGTCATACTATGTTAAGGGGTGTGTATAGGGGCGTGTCTAAGGGTGAGTGGTCATAGCAAGTGAAGGGGCGTGTCTAAGGGGGTGTGGTCATAGCATGTGAAAAGGGTGTGTATCTGAGGGGTGTGGTCATATCATGTGAAGGGGCGTGTATAGGGGCGTGTCTAAACGGGTGGGGTCATATCATGTGAAGGGGCGTGTCTAGTAGAGTGTCTAATGGGGTGTCGACCAACCAACACTCACTGATACAGAATACCAAATACTAGGGGGGGGCATACCTTGTTTAGCCATTTCGTTGAGGTGGTCCATGGTGTTGTGGTAGATGGCCGTACGTTTAGTGTACAACTTCTCGCAGAGAACGCTGTCCTGCAATAGATGAAGAACAAGTGAGTTATAGTTATGTAGGCACGAGGTAATGCGTAGGTGGTGTGTCGGGGTAAAGATGACTGTTCGAATTCGAGTTTATGTTGTATGTTATTGTTATTTCGGTCCTTTCATCCATTCTTATGAACTTATACGAAGTGTTCACTTATAACACGCTATAATGTACGTTCTAAGTTGCTATCGCGTTAAGGCATCCATAGTTTAACGAGTTCTATGAGATCCGATCATTTTTTATATATTATTATATAAGATTATAATCTAAATAATATTTTAAGATCTATTTCAGTGGGCAGGATGAGGATTGAATCCATGTACTACCACCGTTGTGTCCGACACCTTATCCAACTGACCTACACAGGAATGTATATAACATACATTCCTGTGTAGGTCAGTTGGATAAAGATATAACATCTACGGCGCTATTATACACATGTAATACGCGTAGAGAGGGCATACACCCTCGTACTAACCGAACCCTTGACTACAATCTGTATAACCCCATTAGGGTTCTTGATGATCACAGACATACATTTACGCGTGCTGGTGAACTCTATTACGTCGAGGATCTGATATTCTTGATCTTCTCCTTCCTGGTAGGGGGAGGGCGGGGGTTGTTATTAATATTGAGGAGGGGAGGGACAGAGGGTGATGATAAGGAAGAGGAATGGGAGGGGAAGAGGATAAAAATAAACATATGGGAAAATTGGTCTACTATAAATGATCTTTTGATATTATAATATATTTTAAATTATTTAAATTCAATATTATAATTAGTATAATAGATGATTATAATAATAATTATTTTCTAGTATTTTAGCTTTTGTCACCATAATGGAAAATTGAGTATTTAAATGACAACAATCTAAAAGTAAACTTGAGTATAATATACACACACACACACATTCATAATACAATTGAAGAATGTTATTTAATTATATTCATTATTAAAAAGTGTGAATCAATTAAAAATTTAATATTTGAAGAAAAACAAAATTTAGAACGATAAATAATGATAAATATATTTTCTTTATTTTAAATATCTCTCTCACAATAAAGTTTAAAAAAAATAATTAAATGAAGAAATAATCAAATTAACTAGTCATTTAAAAATAAAAAATTGAATTTTAAATTTTTACGTCATATTTTACTTTTTTAATATTAT
This sequence comes from Osedax fenrisi, assembly GCA_964019155.1. Classification (NCBI taxonomy): domain Eukaryota; kingdom Metazoa; phylum Annelida; class Polychaeta; order Sabellida; family Siboglinidae; genus Osedax; species Osedax fenrisi. The sequence continues at coordinate 24,219,446 of OZ025243.1, forward strand.
AATATATTTACGATAACGCATATGCACAAAAACATAAAAAAAATAAGTAAAATATGAATTTACATTTAATCATAAATGCAAATATTTCTTTATTACAATGCTTATGGTTATCGATATCAAATATGTTGCGATAAAACTTCACAAATGTATTTATTATAACGTTTAAGACCTACTGTAAGCGAGATAGCAAACATTTTAAAAACAGTCTACCCATTGTACAGTGTATGATACACACTCTACATCGTCAACATTAGTGTTCGTTAATGAGTGAGTTAGGAGAGAGAGAGAGAGAGAGAGAGAGAGTGAGAGAGAGAGAGAGAGAGAGAGAGAGTGTATGTGTAACCTCATTGATAACGATGCTTTCCGGGGTCCTAGTGTGGAAGTTATAGCCACAAAACCTGGCACCCGTCACTAGAGCAATCTCATCTGTAGAAATGAGGGGCATCTTATTAGAATTATGATCATTCGGAACTCTATTTTCATATATTATGATATCAATTACTACTCACTTCATGTATTCATATATATATATATATATATATATATTTACACAGAATTACTATAATTACTAAATAAATAGTAATTATAGTGTAATTAGATGTATAAATCGATATGTTACATAATATTTAAAATATATACTTATTATATAACCACCTATAAATCAATCAATATACAACCACGGTTCTAATCGTAAATGGATATGTAAATAATTGAATATGTAATAAATTAGACGGAGATAATATACATGCGATATAATCAATACATTTAAAATAATTTTGTATGAAATTTAATATAAAAACAATTGGAAAAATATGCGCAAATCTATTGTACAAATAGTGGCGTACGTACGTTTAATATTTTCAAATCAATTATATACCGGTGTATATAACACGAGTAAATGAATTGCACGATGACATTAATGTCATTAATAATCAATAACTGTATATTCTAGAACATGTGTAGAGGAACAGTTAAAACATTTATGTATACAACCTGGTAATTATGTCATGACGGTATTGATTCAATAGAAGTTAAGTAAGAAAATCTATAACGCAAATTAAATATTGTAGTTATTAATTAGTATCTAAATAATAGTGATATCAATGATGTGATGTGGTGATGACCTGGACTAGATGCCTGGAAGGTGATGGTATCATGTGTAGAGTTGTACTGAGGTACCACTGTATGGCATATGGCCATCACACGCAGAAACTCCTTCACATTCTCCGTCTGGTGGTGGTGTGAGATAGGGTTAGATAGGGTTAGATAGCAGTAGCAGGTGTAGTCAGTATGTGTGTATGTGTGTGTGTGAATGTGTGTGTGTGTGATAGGGTAAGATAGCAGTATCAGGTGTGTATGTATGTGTGTATGTGTGTGTGTGAATATGTGTGTTTGTGAGATAGCGGTAGAAAGTGTAGTGTGTGAGTGTGTGTGTGTGTGTGTGTGTGTGTGTGTGTGTGAATATGTGTGTGTGTGTGTGTGAATATGTGTGTGTGTGAGATAGCGGTAGAAAGTGTAGTAGTAGTAAATTGATTTATTCACAAAAATCCAATTTTCAACAAATTGTTCGGATGTGATATATATATATATATATATATATATATATATAATATTAATGTTATGGCGACATCCATAATTTAAATAAATTATAATAAATGCAGTAAAGTAAGGTGTGGGTGGATAGTAAGTATGTAATAAAGTTAGTCAGTATGTACATTTAGTAAATAAAGTTAGTTAAGTTCAAGTAAGTGTCTGTGTAGTTTTGTTTTAAATGTAGTTGATAGTTTCTCATTAGTAATAGTTTTGGGAAGTTTATTCCATAATGATGAGTAGTTAGTCGATTGGTTATGTATCAGTAGGGTACTATTTGATGATCTTAATTTAGTTATTTCTTTAAGTTTAATAGAGTCTCTAATGTATTTAGGAAGATTGTTATATATGGCAGTATGTATAATATTTATGGTTTTATAGGTGGATCTTTGTTTAAATGTAGTGTGTGAGTGTGTGTGTGTGTGTGAGATAGGGTTAGATAGCAGTATCAGGTGTAGTGTGTGTGTGTGTGTTTATGTGATAGGGTGATATAGCAGCAATGTATGTGTGTGTGCATGAAGCGTGATGGGTGTATGCATACATATTTACGATGTATGTGATGATGTGTAATGAGTACATTATAATTGATTCATTTGAATATGATTTATTAAAATGTATTAATAATGAATAATGAATTAAAATTAGAAAATATCGATTAATTTAATTTCCTAATGATGAATATATAAAATTTGGATTCATATATATATATATATATATATATATATATGTATTCAGGTATAAAAGACTATTTAGTGTAGTATATTTTGTAATTTTTTTTTAAAAGTTAATAAATTATAAATTTTGTTTAAGTATAATCTTATATAATGAGATACAAGTATATGTGTATAGATATATGTATGTGTGTGTATTAACAGTATCGAAGCCACATTCTTCTGGACTAAATATAGCTTCTGGCACAACTTCATCATTGATAATAGTATACCTGTTTGAGTGGTTATTATACATGTGGTTATTATACATGGTCATTTCATATGTTGTAATTTATAACATAGAGCTAGTATAAATAAATAGCCGCGGAGGAAAGGAGGAAGAGGAGGAGGATAAGTAGTACGAAGATGTGGAACAAGATTAATAGCAGGGGTAGGAAGAGGGGAGGAGGAGGAGGGGAGTAAAGTAGGTGGAGTAAGAGGAGGAGGGGAGGAAGAATTGGAGGAAGTTAACTAGTATTATAAAAAGATAGAGGAGGAGGAGGAGGAGGAGGAGGAGGAGAGAAGGTGGCTACTCATTAAGTATTACAATTGGTCTGGTAGTACAAACTGGTAATGTTTTCCGTATATGGAGCACTCTTTAAGCACCATATTGTTACAGGTCAGGGTTCCGGTCTTATCGGAGAAGATATACTTGATTTGACCTAGTTCTTCGTTGAGATTCGAGGTTCTCGCAGTGGCGGGGGTATTCGTTTCTTCGTGGTACATCTCGAGGTCCTGACGGGGCGTAGGAGTCGTAGGGTTGTTTACGGTAATTATCGTATAGGTCACCGTATAGGTTATACCGAAAGGTCATCGAGTTCGGAGAGGTCATAGTTCGTGTATATCGATTACGGTAATATTACATTTATATTAGTGTCAATTATATTCTAAATATATCATTATATATATATACATTATATATATATACATTATATATATATATATATATATATTGTAAAAGCAAGTTGATCTAGATAGGATATTATTGTATTCTATGTAATATATTGATACTATTGATGATGACGTAATACGGTAATATTGATATATGATGTAATGTAGTATGATGTAACATTGGCATCATTGTACGTTACGCATCTCTCGAGTTATCGACGCGTAGATGAGCATATTTAGAAATGAGATTCGTATTTCGTTATTTTATAATTCAAGCTTAAATAACATCTCGAATGAGGCAATAACAGTCAGCGTATTACTTTACCGAACATTATTATAACTAAGCGTGGTGAACGCGTATCAGCGTAGTGCAGCGGTGTAATGCATTGTAGAGCCAATGCATCGCACCGTCCTGTATTTATAGTATATCATAGCAATTATAAATATATTGATTTATTATATAAACAATACGTGATTATGTTTCGTCTGCAATAGATATCAACGTATCGTTATAATAATACATTATCATTATACAAAGATTCAATCAAATGAAATTAATAATATATAGTATATAATGTTCGGCGTGTATAAACCAAGCCGTTTTGTGATTAAATGTAAACCAAATGTAATTTTTGTACCATGTCGATTTGGGTATTAATTCTCTATTTTTTCTTCCATATTTTTGTTTATTAATTTTTGTTGTTTACCTAATAAACTATTTATTATTATTATATTATAATGATATTCGCGCACACTGTGGACCACAGTCTGTGGTATGCAATTCTAGTGGAGAGATGCGATACGATGGGATACTATGGGATACGATGGGAGACTGGAAGTGAGATGACTCACCCAATTGATGAACTGTGCCTGTATGAACTTCACCATCTCGAGCGTCACCTGCAGACTGATGGGTATCAGATTGTTGTACAGGATGATGAACGTGAGGATGTTGTAGGCGAAACTTTTACCGTCGATACCTGTGTATTGGTGAGTGTATGTATGTGAATGTATGCGTGTGTGTAACTGAGTGTATGTGTGTGTATGCACGTATATGAATGTATGTATGTGTATGTATGTATCTGACTGTATGTGTGTGAATATATGTGTGTTTATCTGACTGTATGTGTGTATGTATGCATGTGTATCTTAGTGTATGTTTGTGCATGTGTGTATGCGTGTATGTGTGTGTATACGATGGTGTTTAAGGGGCACTGCAACAGGGGGGACGGGGGATATGTCCCCCCTGCTTTAAAATCTAGGGGGACCTCCTATGTATTGGTCCCCCCCCCCCACTTTTACCACAACATTTAATTTGATTGGTAGGTCCCCCCTACATACACACCATCGTTCCAGCGCCCCTAGTTGGTATGCGTGTATCCTGCAATGTTTATCCGTGTGGATAATATCCACTGGATATATGCGCGTGTCAGTATTGCTATATCCGTGTTAAATATACACTATGGATGTGTTCAGTGTGCTAAGATATATTTCATTAATAAAGGTTATCAAGTGCAAGTTTCAATTGAGATGTCTACCACAACGCCAGCGGGTGTTATGTGTACGAGTGTGTAGACAGTGGTGACTTAGTAGTGGCTTTGATAGCGGGTTCAGGCTAGAGAGGTAGACTATCGTGGATATATGTACACTGTATATTAGGGTTGTAAAATTTCAAATACTTTCAAGGCTTCGAAGCCATCAAATCCTAAAAATCAAGGATTCGAAGCCAATAAAAATATTCAAATCCTAAAATCTTCGGCTTCGAAGCCTTCAAATCCAAAAATGTAAGGCTTCGAAGCCTTCAAATCCAAATTGAAACTTCAAAGTTTATAAAATTAAGGTCATAAAAATTAAATATAAAGAATGGATTAAATAATATATATTAGTGGTTTAAATTTAGCCCATTTTACATTATCTCCAGACAATCAAATCCTAATTTTCATTATCTCGAGACAATCAAATCCTAACTTTCATTATCTCGAGACTTTCGAGATAATGAAAGTTTATAATAAATATCAATTTTTTGAATATTTTACCGCGTACCCCAGAAAAACCTAAAAAATTGACTTTTTGCCATTAAAATGATTTGTTGTCATCTAAAATCTTCGGCGTCGCTTTTTTGAAATATTTTTTTTACATTTTTTTGAAATTTTTTGAAATTTGTTTGAATTTTTTTTTAAATTTTTAAAATATTTTTAAAAATTTTTGAAATATTTTTGAAATTTTTTGAAATATTTTTAAACATATTTTTGAAATATTTGAAAACATTTTTTTGAAATATTTGTAAACATTTTTGTAGACATTATTTTGAAATTTATTCAAAATATATTTTGTAATATTATTGAAATTTTTTGTATTTTTAAAAATATTATTTGAAATATTTTTTTAAATTTTTCAACTAATCTTTGAAATATTATTATTTTAAGATATAATTAAAATATTGTAATTATATAATAAATATATAAATATTATAAGATATAAATATTATACTTTTTAAAATATGTGTAGAAAATTTATAAAACATATATTTTGTAGCAATACAGAAATACAGAATCAGAAATAGCTATAATTAATAAATAATATATAGGCAACAACAATCAAAATATAATTTATAAATATTAGATCGTGAAATATTTGTTATTATGATCAACAAATATCTACTAGAATGATAATTTTTAAATATATTCTATTGTAAATAGAATAATAATACAATAATTAACACCGGAAAGCTTATTGAATTTTATAATATACTTCATATTGTAGCTTTTTTTTTAATTTGTATTATAACATAAGTTATGTACAAAAATGTAGTACAATTATAATTAACATAAACATTTCAATTATTGAAATTTTCAATATCTATGAAATAATTAAATACTTATTTTCCAGATATTACAATTTACATAGGATTAATAGGCATATAGTATATATTTGGCTTTGGCAATATTTAGTATACTTACGTGATCAGTTGTATACATTATAATAATGTATTATAATAATTATCAATTAAATTAAGATTTAATTATATTTTTATAAAATGTATATACAATTTTAATATTATTTTTATTTTACACAAATACCCAAAATTAATTTACTAAAACCCGGACCCGTTCTTGGACCATTTTTCGAAACCCGATATCATGAAATTTTGCTAGAACCCGTAATTGATACCCGAAACCGAGTTCGGGTTAAACCAGTAATATATATAAATAATATAATATATATGTTTATATAATATATATTGTTTATAATATATATGATAACAAATTGTATTGACAAAGAAAATATACTAGATTTAATATATATATATATACAATTTATTATAACATATTGGGGGCAAAACATACTTAGCCCCCCCCCCCATATTTTTGAATGGGGGGTCCGATACCCACCGCTCTCTCAGTATAATACTGTATACTTTATAATATATGCTTTATTCTTTCTATAGTTCAGTTATTAGCTGTATGCAGTGCATATTATGCACTGATGTATGCATTTAAAAATATATTCTATTTATACATATCTGCACTCGTCGCGCGCTCGACACCCGCTTCAAATGTTGAATACTATTCAATGAATACCGTTCCCAATTCGTTCAGTAACCAATGTTTACAATGGTTACTAACCATATATATTATAAATATAAAATATCATATATTATTTAAATAATTTCTTCTAAATTACTACTGACTAGTACTTAATAATTAATACCAAAACCCTGGTATAGAGATTTTTTAGTATTGCGAGCTTCTGTATATTAATGTTGAGATATTAACAAAAATTAAATTGAGTTAAACATGCGCTATTTTTTTCAAATTAATAAATATATATATATAGTCTTATATGGCTCGATAAATTATAATACAATAATTATTATAATAAGAATTAATTATATCATAATATATTATTATGAAATACTAATATGTGTTGTATTTAAGTCACTCATTTTATAGATTTATAGAATAGAATTTAAATATAAATAAAAATATTCAAAAGTTCATGAACTCTACAGCATATACAATTAATCACTAGGAGGTGACGTGACTAGAGCTAAATTAATAACAAATAAATATATATATGAAATATCATTAATTTAAATAAAGTTTACTTCAAATATGAAATAGTTCCATATAATTAAATAATTTTATTTATATGTATTATCATGTTAATTATTAATTATTAAAAAAAAAATATCGAGTCCTATTATAAATACTCGACTCGACTCGAAAATCAACTGTTGAGACTCGACTCGATAAATATTCAAATGGACTCGAAAATTACAGACTCGACTCGACATTTTTTACTAGGACTCGAGATTTGGACTCGAGGACTCGAAATTTTACAACACTACTGTATATATAGGATATGTACAGTATACATTGTACAGTATATATGGGATATGTAAGTATATATACGCAGTGGATATACGTATCTCGTATCTTATATGTAGTTGATTCGGATAATTGGCGTAGGCAAATAGATTAGATTTATATGAATAGTTACTAGTGGAGATGACGTTATGTTAGCAATATGATCGTATTGATTGATGCACGATTGATACACCTGATATAACATAAGGTGCTGCGCTATTAAGGGAACGACCGAGTTTACATGTAAAAGATGATTAGGGAAAAACGACTATTTTTTAAAGGCGTAAACTTTTTATATTTGATTATTTTGTAGTCTATATATTAGTAAAAAAGTTCCTATATATATACATTTTTTAAGTGTTTTTTAAATATGTAAACAATATTTATACAAATATATATACATTACAAATAATCAATAGTAAATATAATGTAAAGTACTATTGATATATACAAATAAAAATAATAAAAAAAATGTTAAATACCGTTTATAAAGTATCCATTTTGCCTTTACCTTCATTAATTTTAACTATACAGCAGTGTAAACATTATTACCATTGTACACATACACTAGTGTTGGGTATGCAGGATTAGTTGGTCTACCAATTATGAGTGATATTTTGTTATGAAAATATTTATGTTTTTTAGATAAAATTTAAAAATCAGGAAAATATATATTAAATTAATATTATAAATTAATATGTTAAAACCAGTTTAATAATACTAACAATAATAAATATACATATATATATATATATATTTATTAAGAATAAAAATAAAAGTTTATTATTTTATTTTTGAATAGCATAAATAGATCACTTTCAAAGTAACGTGGATGCTATCATATTGAACTATTATTAATAACACTATAATAAGTTAGCGTATTAGTTGCATTAAGTTAAGTTAAAGGTACAAGCAATAGTTACGCTAGTAGGAACGAGATCTAGTGAAGTCAGTGGCACTAATTTACTCTAAATTATATATATTTGTATAAATTATATGTATTTGCATACTCGTCTATTTTACAATATTGATAAATCTTCGTAAACATTTTATTTATTTATATTATTCTATACTATTTAACATACTCTACAATGTTCATAATTAGTATTGTTATGTGTAATACCACCACATTACATAGCTATATCACATAGATATCTATAAATATCTGGAGTTATGCAATATGTAAAGTAAATGATGTAATCTATTTTAATAGACCGAGAATCAATTATTAATGACATATAAATTATTAATGACGACTAAACTTACACCTACAGTAACACATATACACACACATATACACATACATACACACACACTATTAATAGAGCTTACTATTAATACCGTTTATGTACCTACCTACGACCCCTACTAACTCTCATTTTGGAGTCCCAGATACCAATGACCTTCGACCCTGCCCCGGTTTGCCCACAGCATATTGGCTAGGGCTGATACGAATGATATCACAAACAATAGGATGAGCAACATTATCATCTGCAAGGGATGGTCGGGGCATTTATAGTGATAATAGTATCAGGTGGTGATGATGATGAAGATGATGATGATGATGGGGATGATGATGATGATGATGATGATGATGGTGGTGAACATACCTGTTTGTTTATTACTTTCTCCACAGTTGAACGCTTTAGGGGGGCGGATGTGGAGTTTAGCATTAGCTTTGTATCGTGCCCTGAATATACTGCTATACCTGTATAGTAGAGGGGTATCTGGGGGTAGTAGTAGTAGTAGTCAGGTGGTAGTAGTTGTGGTAGTACTAGTAGTAGTAGTAGTAGTAGTAGTAGTAGTAGTCAGGTGGTAGTAGTTGTGGTAGTACTAGTAGTAGTAGTAGTAGTAGTAGTAGTAGTAGTAGTAGTAGTAGTTGTAGTAGTAGTCAGGTGGTAGTAGTAATGGTAGTAGTAGTCAGGTGATAGTAGTAGTAGTAGTAGTAGTAGTAGTAGTAGTAGTAGTAGTAGTAGTAGTAGTAGTAGTAGTAGTAGTCAGGTGGTAGTAGTAGTGGTAGTAGTAGTCAGGTGATAGTAGTAGTAGTAGTATTACTGGGGTCCACAAACCATAGATCCACTTGGTATTGCGAAGCATGGCACCTCTGAGAAGAACTTGATTTGGTCCCAGGGGTTTCAGTCTATACACAATAGCAGTAGTAGTAGTGTGTCGTATAAGATATGATAAAGTGAATTCATATAATGCATGAGATTACACTGCATATAAACATACACACACATACACACACACACACGCATGTAGAATCGGGCATAATATGTAAGGTATTGGGAGCAATGCATTAATGACTATTCGATATAGACAGATAATAATAAAATATATTATATTTATTCGATATTATAACATTCCACATAATATAGTATTTTGTATTTATTTAGTTGTCACTTATTATAATATATTGTGTACTGTTAACATTATATATTAGTCATTATTTATTTAGAAAGTATGAGTAATATTTATTGAATAGTTGCACTTTTTACATTCGAATCTTAAATAAAAGCTAAATAAACAACGCTAGAGGTATCAACAACAATAACAACAGCAATGCTGATTCATCATTAATAATACATCAACTATAATAAACATCACACTAGCAAGCCATGGTAAACATGTTCTCCACACGAATGACATGTTGAGTTAGCATTACAGGAGTTGTAGACACATTTAACTTAACTATCAACACATGATCACATTGTTTGTACTAGTAATACACTGCTAATACAGAATAGATGGCAACGCAGTATTTATTATGTGTAATATATGTAAAACAATGACTACAAATACACCACGAGTGCTAGATTTATAGCTAGATTTACGACTACACAATTTAGACACTTTAGACGTGGCATTACATATATAATACATATAATGCAATGTAGCATATTCTATACTTAACTAATATTTCAACTTTCTACCGATTGTATGCACATGTTTACTGGCGGGATTATGTATAATAGACAACTAGATAGATGTTTAATTTTATAAATACATTGAACTTTACGAATAAATTATGCTTTTTCATCGATATAATAACAATAGTATTTCAGAAATTAGTTTTAACAATTTCGAACCGAAACCTTTATAAAATAAGAAATGATAAATTGAATTAATAGGTATTAAAAACATGTTTAATTAATATATATATTTCAAACAATAACTAACAAAACCTACAATAGTAAACAGCTAACTATACATATATAACTACTCCACGTACTATTATTATTTTAAACCAAAATATAGGAGGTTGAATTAGTTCTGGAGTACTCATATATATATTTATAACTGCATGTGTGGCTCAGTTGCTAAGGCGTCAGACACACAAGCAGTAGGACACGGGTTCGACCCTCGTCCGGACCATTAATTAATTTTATAAAATGGGTCTTAAAATATTATTTAGAAGTGATCTTATATAATTGTGTATAAATAAATGATCGGCTCTCGTTAAAACCATGGATGTCTTAACGTGAGAGCGGCTTCGAAGGGACATTATAATGGCTCTTTAGAGCCATGTATGGATAAGTGAAAACTTCATCTAAGTTCCTGGATGGGATGAAAGGACTCCACCAAATAAAAATAAAAATAACAATAACAATATATATATATATATATATATATATATATATCTACTAAATTATCCATCAGCCAAATACCAGCATGACAGCATAAACCACGTGATTGACAGCTATGAGTGAGAGCTGTGAGTGACAGTTGTGAGTGACAGGCCGCTAACGTGTTATTGATGAAGATGTTTCCGATGAAGTTGTACAGGTGACGGTTGGGAGCCTCGCATGTTATGTAACCCTTCAGTTGGCCGAGTTTCTCCCTGTCGGTCAGACACAGGGTTTCCTGCAGACCCTGAGCGTGGAGAGAGAGAGAGGGTGTGTGGGGGCGGGTGTGTGGGCACGTGTGGGTGGGTGGGCGAGTGTGTGTGTGGGTGTGTGTGAGGGTGGGCGCGTGTGTACATACGGTGGTAGGCACGTGTATGCATGCAAGTGAACGCGCGCAGTAATAAGTGTATGTGTATGCAAGCAGATACGTGAACATGTATACACGGGTGTCCATACTAGGGGTAATGTATAAGGATAGAGGGGGGGGGAGGTAAATGTAATGTTCATAATGTAGTGGTGTTGGTGGGGTAATGTATAAGCATAGAGGGGGGGGGAGGTAAATGTAATGTTCATAATGTAGTGGTGTTGGTGGGGTAATGTATAAGCATAGAGGGGGAGGGAGGTAAATGTGATGTTCGTAATGTAGTGGTGATGGTGGGGTAATGTATAAGCATAGAGGGGGAGGGAGGTAAATGTGATGTTCGTAATGTAGTGGTGATGGTGGGGTAATGTATAAGCATAGAGGGGGAGGTAAATGTAATGTTCATAATGGTCAATGTACATATCGTCAATATGGCTCTGTAAACATATTGTCAATATGGGGGTATTTTAGGCATGGTAATATACATGAATACACAGCACTATAGCCTATGTTGATGTGTACACTGTACATTGTGTACACTGTACATTGTGTACACTGTACAACCTATGCTAACCAGGGCAAACAGTAATAGCTTCATAATAGCAACATTATATCATATCGAATAGCCTCAAATGTTTACATTGTGTTATTATGCTTTATTAATTTGTCATACTATTATGCTGCTGTTATGTTTCTATTTAATGTCTATTATGCTATTTTCATGCTGCTATTATTAGAATACTATGCTATTAATAGCAGCATAATAATAGCATAATAGACTTTAAATAGCAACATTACAGCAGCCATAATAGCATGACAAATTAATAGCCGCATAATAGACTTTTAATGGCAACATAATAGAAAAATGTAAACATTTGAGGCAATTAAATATGCTGTTATGCTGCTATTATGAGGCTATTACTGTTAGATGGGAATCTGTCTATACTACCCATGCTAACCTGCCTATACTACTAAATCCTATACTACCTATACTACCTACTGATGCTACTAAAGCATACACTAATAAAGCCTATACTACCCATGCTATAGCACACTAACCTGTCTAATCTTGAGGTTAGTTTCCCCGTCCAAGTTAGCAGTCTCTATGTAGCACATGCCCTGAGGTTCACTGTGTGTGGGTTGTGTGTGTGTGTGTGTGTGTGTTATCATAGTGTTACATGATGTTATAGTATGATGGCATAGTATTACATGATGTCATAGTGTTATGTCATAGTGTTACATGATGTCATAGTGTTAGGCATCATAGTATTACATGTCATAGTGTTACACATGATAGTGTTACACGTCATAGTGTTACGTGGAATAGTAGAGTAGTAGTGCGCATGTTACTAAAATGACTCGACTTCTTGGTTAGCATATTTCTCATCGTAGTATTGAATACGTAGAGGTTGGCATTATATGCGTTAGGGTGGCGGTTAAACGAGGTAGGCACAGTATAGAGGGGTGTCGTAGCCAGGGTATTATATAGCATGTGTACGTAGAGCTAATGGATAACATCTAGTATAGTAAGTCAGGCTTTTATAAGTGTAAGACACACTAGTCGATTGATGTAGATATCGTACAAGAGTGTATGGTTATAGTAGTAAGGTACTGTACAACACGGGTATATACATTATAGGCTAGTATGTGGGTTAGGGGTAGTGACAGAGTGACAGTCTGCATACATCAACGATATATCTAATAGCATTAGTTGTGGTACTAGTAGTGGTAGTCTAGTGCTGGTATTGATGGAACTAGTGGTGGTGTTGATGGTGCTAGTGGTGGTGGTAGATGTACTGGTGATGGTACTAGTGGTAGTGTTGGTGGTGGTGCTGGTGGTGCTGGTACCATTAGGGTGGGGGTGGTGGAGGGCGCTAACCTCGATGACAGTATGATGAGATCGCAGGGGAAGAAGTGATGGTCAGTGACCTTGACAATGTCACCTACGGCCACCTGTGTCCACTTCGTGCTCACCCACTCAGAGTTCTTTAGCACTGGTAACGGGTGTGTGTATGTGGGTGTGTGGGTGATGTATAGGTAGGATGGATGATGGAGAGAGGTGGGATAATATGATAGAAAGGTAAGCTGATACGAGATGAGAGTAATAATATGATAAGAGGATGATAAGAACAAACAGTTTGAGAGGAGAGGTTTAGATAGAGAGAGAATAGAGATAGAGGATAGAGATATTAGGATAGTGATGGGATAATTGAGATAGAAATAGAGGCTGATACGAGATGATGAATAGCTTACCAAACACATCTCTGTTGTTGACTCTTCCATCCGCTTTTCTTCTCTTCTGTAAGTGTTATAGGCTTTGTTATATGCGCTGTACTATAGGTTAGGTACTATACACTATCTAAGAGTGTAGCACTGGCTGCGTGGCTCAGTTGGCTAAGGCGTCAGACACGCAAGTGGAAGGACGCGATTTCAGGCCTCGTCCGAACCATTAATATAGGTCTTAAAATAATATTTAGAAGTGATCTTATATAATTGTGTATACATAAATGATCAGCTCTCGTTAAAACCATGGATGCCTTAACATGAGAGGTGCTTCTAATTTAAAGCCATATGGTTATAAGTGAAAACTTCATCTAAGTTCCTGGATGGGATGAAAGGAATCCACCAAAATATAATAACAATAAGATTGTAGTAAGTAATACTGTATATTCAACATGTAATAAGGTAAACATATTTTCTTCTATTTTATTATTCATTTTCTATTTCTTTGTTTTCTATTATCTAAATAAGCTTATAATCACCATGTGTTTCTTGAAGTCATAATAAATATTATATTTATTATTAGTATATCACAATGATATTGACATGATGCATAGGGTGTGATGCTTGTAGCAGGATAGCTGGGCAGATGGACAGTAGTCAGTTGAGACACTGCGTAGATACAAAGGTTGTGTGTCCATGTGTACAACTGTCCACAGCACACCCTAAGTAGAATGTATAAATATGTGACAATGTACACATCCAGTGATGTAGAGCAACTACCACCCACCCACACTGTCAATCACTATTACGTGTGCGCTCGCTAACCATGTCTTCGATGATTTCCTTGATGGCGGACAACCACAGAATGAACAACAGGGGCATAGAGGTAGTGTATCGACCAGTGGGGGATACATCGGGTATTTGCTGAGGGGGGCGAGGGTGAGGGGTGTTATCGTACGCGATGGGGGTAGGGGTCAAACACTATACTAATTGATAGTCGTTGTTTATTAGCTTTATAATTGTATATTTATATAATAGATAATTAGTAAATTAATTACACTAATAGCAATATTATAAGGTGAAATAATAATTATAATTGTTGTGTATTAACATTATATATATATATATATATATATATAATAGATAAATTATAAATTAATTGCATGAATATAAGGTGAAATATACATTTATATTTCATTCAAAATGGAAATATAAAAGTAATAAATATTAAATACAATAGAGATTCTCATAGAATACCATTCTATGGTAAATTTAAATATATATCAATGTCTGATATTTAAACTAAAATAAACATATAATAATGGATGCTGTTTATGGATGCTGTTTTCAACTAAATCATTATACCTGTTAAGTATTGTTCTAGTTTCTATTGTAAACAGTGTAATGATAACAATAGTAGGGTATAATGTAGGGCATGATAGAAGGGTATAATAGTAGGGTATGATAGTAGGATATGATAGTAGTGTTAATATATCCATATCGGCGGGAATTACTTATGAGGCAAAATAAACACTTACTAATTTATCTATTTCTCGAATGTCGACAGTTTATAAGTTATCATCACTAGATTTAATAACAATGCACAACTTATCACTTCATCAATGTTAATAAGTAGTCTATGTAGCATTACTATAGCATACATGTGTGGTGGCATTAGATATGGTGGTGGTGCTGATGTGAGCTAGCGAGGCTTATGGCACAGGTGCAGTGGTATTATGTTATTATTGAAGCTGTTAGTCGAGCTGTTATTCAAATACGACTCACTAATTTACGACTCAGGATAAACACAACATTACGTAATACACGGTACTTATGTAATACCCCGAGTTACCACGGAAACACTGCTTAGCGTATCTAGGGTATAGGGTATGATAACATACATTTTTCTATTTATAACCTACAACGAAAATGCCAAACACACAAACAGTGAGTTAGAGAGAGAGAGGTGTGTCAACGTAATAATGCTCTATAGCGCATAGCATACATAACTAGCGTGTATACTATAAACAAAGATTTTGCGAAGCCAAGATATAACACTCCCTATGCAGCAACGTAATTTAGTAATACCCCCTGCCGCTGCTAGCAGTAGTATCGAATCACTGAAATATATTTAGGTTCGGCTCTGTTTGCATATAACAATGTTTTCATTGCTCTATTAAATTACATGCAATATAAATTAGTTTTTACTCACCAAATATATACTTATAGCATTTAAAACAATTAGTTTTCATCATATAAATACTAATTTGCATATTATTTAACATTTTAAAAGTGTATAGTTTGATACAAATTTACATTATAAACAACACATAGTTCCAAAAAGTAACCCGATATATGTGGTACTGGGGTATTTTGTATACAAATTCGAATAACATAATTTCGCGTAAGTGTTATATCTTTCATTAGAAGAATCTTTGTTATAAATGAGATGATTTCATCGACAACTGAGTTTTAAGAATAATGAGGGGTATCAACAAATAAATACAACTCTGGTGGTTGCCCTGTATGGGTTGACCCTACGCAAGTAGTGGTGATGGGGAGTGAAGGTCACGGTGACCCCTAACCTGCATCAGCGATATAAACAGGAAGAATATGTTCGCGTACCTTCGGAACTGTTCGAAGAGGAATTTCGGCAGAAAGGTCAAAAGGTTATATTTACACGTGCTGTCATAGGGGTGGGGGGTTGTATGGGGTAAACTCAGTGCGTATGGATGCGCTTACGCTCGCGCCCGTAAAGCTATGTCATCAACGTGTATGCACTATCGTTATGCTAGTGATTAGAACTAGGAAACGTAATGTGTAATAAATCAATTATCAATTCTTCGTAATAATTCGTACATATTTTATCCATGTTGTTTTTAAATTAGTAAAAATATCTATTTCCATTATACATATATATATATATATACATGTGTATGTGTGTATGCATGTGTGTGATAGTTGTTTTCCATTAGTTTGCATGCAAATAACACATTATAAAATTAGCATAAAATCATCTACCTAATATATATAGTAATCTAATTATAGATTACATAGTTATTGTTTATGTGAGGGGGCATGATGACATATGTATTGTGTAGTAGTAGTAGTAGTAGTAGTAGTAGTAGTAGTAGTAGTAGTAGTAGTAGTAGTAGTAGTAGTAGTAGTAGTAGTAGTAGTAGTAGTAGTAGTAGTAGTAGTAGTAGTAGTAGTAGTAGTAGTAGTAGTAGTAGTAGTAGTAGTAGTAGTAGTAGTAGTAGTAGTAGTAGTAGTAGTAGTAGTAGTAGTAGTAGTAGTAGTAGTAGTAGTAGTAGTAGTAGTAGTAGTAGTAGTAGTAGTAGTAGTAGTAGTAGTAGTAGTAGTAGTAGTAGTAGTAGTAGTAGTAGTAGTAGTAGTAGTAGTAGTAGTAGTAGTAGTAGTAGTAGTAGTAGTAGTAGTAGTAGTAGTAGTAGTAGTAGTAGTAGTAGTAGTAGTAGTAGTAGTAGTAGTAGTAGTAGTAGTAGTAGTAGTAGTAGTAGTAGTAGTAGTAGTAGTAGTAGTAGTAGTAGTAGTAGTAGTAGTAGTACTAGTAGTAGTAGTAGTAGTAGTCAGGTGATAGTAGTAGTAGTAGTAGTAGTAGTAGTAGTAGTAGTAGTAGTAGTAGTAGTAGTAGTAGTAGTAGTAGTAGTAGTAGTAGTAGTAGTAGTAGTAGTAGTAGTAGTAGTAGTAGTAGTAGTAGTAGTAGTAGTAGTAGTAGTAGTAGTAGTAGTAGTAGTAGTAGTAGTAGTAGTAGTAGTAGTAGTAGTAGTAGTAGTAGTAGTAGTAGTAGCAATGAGTAATACATACCTGATGGAATTCTTTAAGAAATGTGTAGTTTGAGGTGCATTGATGTTGATGGTTCTCATAACAATTTCCACGTTGGGGTCGTGTTTAGGCATGGCGTGGTATGAAGTTGCTGTAAATGATGTTCACATATGTAAATTGGTTGTGTCTTTTAATCAGTGAATATTCATGATCATTGCAGATTTGTGAAAACACTTTATTTATGAATTTATAATTAAAATACATGTTTTGTTGTTTAATGTTTTGTTGTTTAATGAATATTTTATTTATAGCTAAATTAATTAAATTATTCGTATATGTTGAAGTAATAGAAATAAATACATAAATACATAAATATATATTAATTGTAAATGTTAATGAATAACTATAGTAATTATATTAATTTATAATATCAATAAATAAATAATGAATAATATACTATATTATATATTATATATTATATAATATATAATATAGTATTCAAACTATTGAAAGAAAGGAATATTATTAAATGACACAATTAATATGATTGATAACACTTATTTATAATATGCAATACATTTAAAATTAGGATAAGCAGATATATCGAATGTAACTGGGATAAGGTGATATTTAATGTAAAAAGATTATATAATGTTTTATATAATAATCATAAGGTCAAAAAGATAAAAACATTTTATAAATATTTAATGTAAAAAGAACACTATAAATAATGATTTAACATCACAACCGAAACACCATAAACTAGATGTATTATATTTATATAATTTGTAGAGTGGATAAACATTACGTACAAAATCAATAAAATAAAAATAATAAAGAAGGCTAGCACCAAATGGTCTTCTCTTAGGCAATGATATTTTATAAACATTTTATAAATATTTAATATAAAAAGAACACTATAAATAATGATTTAACATCACAACCGAAACACCATAAACTAGATGTATTATATTTATATAATTTGTAGAGTGGATAAACATTACGTACAAAATCAATAAAATAAAAATAATAAAGAAGTCTAGCACCAAATGGTCTTCTCTTAGGCAATGATAAAAATAAAGATTATGCTATACAATATTCATAAGTCACCTATACAATAGGCTAGGTACAATACGGATAGGTGGTAATCATTATATAATATTAGATACTAATAGCTATGTAATAGAGGAAAGAGTGAGAGCGTACCGTGTGATCTATGTCTACCGAACTCGCTAAACACGGGGTAATACACGATGGACAGAAGACTACGCTGGAACGAGTAGTTGAGCGAGTATTGTTGGTCGGGCGAAGTTGGGGTGGAATCGCGGGGCGATGGGGGCCTTAGCTTTCTTGTGGCCGGCGCTTCCGTGAGTGATTTCTTCACGGAAAGTATCATTCCTAACGCGCTTGGTTCGAGTTTATTCGAGAATGGCAATCGGGGTACGTGTATTTCATTAGATAATAAGTAAATTTCGTTAATTTTCGATAATTATGATTTCGTTAATTTTCAATAATTACGATTTCGTAATGTTATTGTTGATGTTTTGTTTGTTGATAAAAAAAACTAAATATTTCCACGGCAAAATGATAATAATGTGTCGATTATTAACATTGCAGCGTTCACTTGATGCACGATGAATGCATCGATACATGTTTTATCGCAGAAATCAATGCACATTAATAATTATAAGTGAGAAAGTGTATCGTATGTTATTACATAGGTACATGGCATATGCTTATTATATAGTATATACAAACTTGTGAGTATTTTACGTTATACAGTAGGTGTTTATGTGTACGTGTTTAGGTATGTGTGTGTGAAGTCAATTGCTATATTATAATTATTATTATTACTATTATTATTATTATTTTATTTTAACAACGTTTAAATATATTAACAATAATTAATACGCTCTATAAAGAGAAAAATTATGACAATTAATAAAGTGACGGTGGTGGTAGTAATAATAGTAGTAGTATAATTTATTAATTCACCAAAATCAATTTTAAATAAATCGATCGCAAACGAGATAAACAATAATAATAAAGTTACGAATGTGTGTTTGGGGGGGTGTAGTGTAGTTACATGTAGTGTGTGTGGTATTGCTTACACATACGGGTATGTGTGTGTGTGTATGCGTGTGTATGTGTATGTGTATAGTCATGCGTACGGATGCATGCATAATCATGAGGTCTGAGGTCTATGTAGGTATGTATGCTGTATGTAGCAGTGAGGTAGTAGCTGCTAGTATTGATTGTAATCGTTATGGTACTAGTTTGTGTAAATGCTTAGTTATATAAGTCGTACCTGACAAGTTTATAGACGAGGTAATATAAATGAAATAAATAATTAAAATCGATAATCGGTAACGAAATTAATGATAAGAAATAGAAACAATAATAATAATAAAATAAAGGGAGGGTGGGTATACGTTTACTACATATAGGTAGACAAATAGGTAGAAATGTGACCTTTCGAACAAGGATCCTATCTACTCCCGTTACATACATATGTATTGCTAATTAGAAGTCTGGTAAAGTTGTTGTGCGCGTGTGTGTATGTTATTATCATGTATTATGAATGTGTGTATAATGTATGTTAGATATATAATATACACTGTACAATGTACAGTGTATATGTATGTTGTGCACTAAGAGTGATCATTCAACTGAATATTGGTCCTCCATTACTTGTCAACTCGGAACTTATAAAATAATATATAAAAATAAGTCAAAACAATTTTTATTAATTTTTGACCATCTTAGGGCTCGCGATAATTCCTAGAAGTTTAACATGGAGAGAATACGAAATTTAACATGGGGAATTTTAAAAATGACTAAAAAGTGACTTTTAACCTACTAATAATTTTTTTTGTATTATGAAATGTTAATAGCTTTAGATTGAATTTAATAATTATGGAAAATAAATTTTTTTTTAAAATAAACAAAATTTCTAGAATTTTTTTAAAAACTCAAATATATGAATGAATTTTTTTTTTTTACAATTTATTTATATGTCTATATAATATAAAGGTTCAACAAATTTAAAAAAATATTTAATTTATAAAAATATAATATTTATACCACTTTGACTATATTTTGTGAAAAAAATCAATATTTTTCAAAAAGGTATAACAAAAATCCAAATTTGTTCTCCTCACTCTATCTGTTTTCTAAAAAATATCATATATACTAGAATGAGAGTTAGTGATAAACAAATTTTAAGAATTAAGTTTATCAACCATTTTCATGTATTTTCGTATATTTTTTGTTATAATGTATTTTTCTATAATACTTTTCAATGTAATTTTATACTAATTTTTAAAGGATTATCGTGACGTCATATGAGCTCAAATTGAATAATTGTTTTTGCATGTGTCTTAACAAATCTTCCTTTACCTTATAATCACTGAAAAAAAAAATTGTATCCAATGATCACTCTTATTGTGCGCTGTATGATGTACACTGTATAATGTATAGTTAAGGTGTATTGTGTATCTATGTTATACAAGATGAGAGATTACAACTGAAGATTAAACAATTTGAACTTTCCCTATGCTCAAATTTCAACTTAAATAAAGTAATGGAATATGAATCATATCGTTATCTTACTATAATAACTCCACGCGAGATAATGTATTATATCAGTGTAACTAAACTAGGGTATGTTTACTATTCGTACATTTTTTACATCTCAAAATAAATAAATATTTATTTTATAAATACATTTCTGTTTTGATTGATGTCTAACTACCTACAGTGAGATGTATACAGATGCATGAGTGCATACAACAGCAGCTACTGATATATTCTAGTATGTGTTGTTGTTGTCGTTGCTGAAAGTATTCGATTAAACGCTTCGTTAATAATCCTATAGCGCGCAATGTTCGTATAATAGGTAAACATAGCGAATAAAGATAGTGTGTATGATAATAATATATAATGCGAATAGAAAGAATCACGACGCGAAACAATTTCGTAAAAAGACGTTTTAAATTTCTTTCTAAAGCTTCAATTCAGTTGTTTTGATATTCTAAGAGAAGTGGGTAGTTTGTTCCGTTGAATTCATTAATTGTGTATATATATATAGGTGTGTGTATGCGTACGTATCTGTATGTTTCCATAAAGGTATGTATACGTATGTGTGTATATGTACGTGTTTAATATACACTGTAGATGTGTATATGTATGTGTATGTATGTGTATGTGTGTGTATGCATATGTGTGTGTATTAACTAGCGAAAGAGTTCCTCAGGTCCGTGAAGTCGATAATGCCCTGATTAGTCTGCGTTTCCCACACGTTGAACTTCAGTCGTTGAGATATGATACCCGTCATGATAGCTATTAGGGAGTTCTCGCCCGTGCTGAACACCCTACCCTTGCCTCCGTTGCTGCTCTGCTCCTCTCCGCTACTCCGGCGGTTCGACTTGCTCGACTTGTTGGTCAGGAGAGACTTCACCGACGGTTTCCTTTTGAAGCGTGTGTCCTTGTTGAATTTCACGTACGACGCGGTTTTCAGTAGCGCTTTATTTTTGTCTAGAGAGTCGGTTGGTCGGTAGGTGGCGTTATTCGCGGTGTGTGTCGCTAGGTGGCAGTAGGTGTAGTGAATGTCGCTAGGTGGTAGTAGTTGTAGTGAATGTAGGAAGATGGTAGTATTATTTTGTAATGTTGTGAGAATTATGTGTACGAAAAATTATCTTATCGATTATTTTGTCTAATTTATCTATTTTCAAGATCCTGAGAAAAAAGAGAGTTATAGTATTGTAGTCTGGATAGTATGACAGTTTGAGTAAGTAGATTTGTATTATTTATATTTAAGTATTGTCGTATTAAGGTTAAATAGCTGTGCAGTCGTAGATTGAGTAAGTAAGCTGTAATTTGTATCTAGATTAAGTTTATTATTAATATAGACGCCTAGGTATTTGTCAGAATTGGTGGGAATGATTTTGTGTTGGTTAATTATAATGTCAGGGAAGTAAGTATTTGGGTCATTACTAATGACTCATTAGTGATATTTAATAGATCAGTTTTATTGTGGTTTACCTTGTTACCTTGGTCCCTTAGCCTGTTGAGCCGTGGGGGCGTGTCACGTTGAAACACAATTTTCTCCACTTCTTCCGGTCATATACAATTTCATTTAGTTCATTGAAGCCTTTTCCGGTCCATTCTTTTATATTATCTATCCATTGTTTTTTTGGACGTCCACGGGATCTTTTACCTTCGACATTACCCTGAAGGATTATCTTGGCAAGTCCATCGCCTCTGGTCACGTGTCCATACCATTTCAGTTTTCTCCTTTTAACTGTTGTGAGGATATCGGTGAAGGGACTTGTTAATGATGATGATATTCGGTCTATTATTTCTTGATTAGTAACTCTATCAAGGTATGTTATACCGAGTAATTTTCTGATGTTCTTCATTTCGAATGCTAGTATTCTTTTCTCGAGTTCAGCAGTTAGAGTCCATGTTTCACATGCATACAGGAATATCGAGTTGACAAGAGAGTCCATGAGTTTTAACTTGTACTTTAGACGTATGTCTTTATCATTCCATATTATCTTTAGATTGCTATATGCTTGACTTGCTTGTGCCGCTCTTGACAGGATTTCTTTTCTTGATCCATTTTCGTTTATGATTGATCCTAGATATTTGAAGCTTTTTACGGTCTCAATTATTTCGCCATGAATATCAATGTTTGGTTGACAATTGTCGTCGTTTAACTTAACATTAGTTTTAGAAGGATTTATTTCCATTCCAAATCTATTTGCTGATTTAAAAAGACATTCAGTTAAATTTATTAGTTCTTCTTCCGAGCCAGCTAAACCATCTATATCATCAGCAAAGCGGAGATTTGTTATATTTCGGCCATTTATCTTTATTGAACCAGTATGATTGCTTAGCGCGTCGTTCATTATATCTTCTAGGAATATATTAAATAAAGTAGGTGAGAGAAGACATCCTTGTCTTACTCCGGTTTTCGTTGGAAACCAATCGCCACATATTCCTTTATGTATTACTGCACTGCTTGCCTTTTCATATAAACTTTGTATTAAATTAATTAACTTTGTATCGATATTATATTTCTTCATTGAGGACCATAGTGCATTTTGCCACACTCTATCAAATGCTTTTCGGAAATCTATAAATATATGATATAGCTTTTTTTGTTGTAGGTTATGTTTCTCGCATAGTATTCTTAGGTTGAATATTTGTTCTATCGTAGATCTATCTTTCATGAATCCAGCCTGTTCTTCCGCAATAATACGGTCCGCTTGTGGTTGTAAACGATTCTTAATGATTTTCAACATCACTTTGCTTGCGTGGCTTATCAAACTTATCGTTCTGTAGTTAGAACAATGTTGAAGATTACCTTTTTTCGGTAGAGTTATAATTAACGATTTTGTCCATATTTCTGGCCAGATACCAGTTTCCCATATATTGGAACATATCTTGTGGAGTATGTCTGTCATTCCTTCACCTGCATATGTTATTAGTTCTGCTGGTATATTGTCTACACCAGCAGCTTTTCCATGTTTTAGTGAATATATAGCATTAACTACTTCATCTCTTAAAATACTATCATCTCTCTCTTCTTCGTGTTGTTCATCTATCGTTTGCAAAACATTTTTGTCTTCTCTGGATTCATAATTATATAATTCTTGGCAGTATTCAGTCCATCTTTTAATAATATGTGTATCTTCACTCAAAACTTTACCATCTTTGCTTAATATTGTGTTGATCGCTTCTGATTTCTTCTTTGTCAGAGCTTTTATAATTGAATATGCTTTTTTAGATCTGTTACTTGCAAATGAATTGTCTATATCTTTACATTCGTTATTTAACCAATATTCTTTGGCTTGTTTCATGTTCTTTCTTATCCTCTTATTCAGTGAATTATATTCTTGTAAGTGATTACTTTTTTGAGATTTCAATGATCTACGTTTATCACAAAGTTCCAGAATATCTTCTGTTATCCATGGTTTTGTCTTTTTCCTTTTAAATCCAATTACTTTTGTTGCAGTTTCGCTTATTATTCTGTTAAGAATATCAGTTGTTTCATCGGAATTGATTGTGTTGTGCATTAACTTGTTTTTAATTTCATTTTCTATAGTGTCTCTATATTGAGCAAGAATTGAAGAATTATTATTTAGTTGTTCAATGTTGTAGTTTTTACGAATGCTCTTTTGTTTTCTTTGAGATTTGAATTTTTGTTTGAAGGATATCATCACAAGGTCATGATCACTTCCTATATCAGCTTTGTTATATACTCTAGTTTTAGCCACATTGATACCAGATTTAAATCGTCTCTTCATGAGGATATAATCTATCTGGTTATGGGTTTTACCATCTGGAGAGTTCCATGTTGCTATTCTTGAGGATTTGTGTATTCCTAGTGTATTTGCCAAAATCATGTCATTATAACATATAAATTCCAATAATCTGATCCCCCTGTCATTCGTTGAGTTGTTACATGAAGGTCCACAATATTCGTTCCAATCTGTCAGTGAGTCAGTTCCAATCTTTGCATTCCAATCACCTTGAATTATTAACATGTCCTTTTTATGGGTTTTGTCAATTATATCTTGTAGGCTTGAATAGAAGATTTCAATTTGTTCATCTGTATAATCCGAAGTTGGTGCATATATCTGTATTATCGATATATTTAATGGTTTAGCTTTTAACCTCAATGTACATATTCTGCTGGAAATAGGTTTGAATTCGGCTACAAAGTCTTTTATATCTTTGTGAATCAAAAATCCTACACCATTCTTATGATATTTCTCTTCACCACTATAGTAAAGATGGTTACCGTTGTCAGTTACGACATTACCAGATCCTTTCCACCTAACTTCGCATAGTCCTAAAACTTGCCATGTGTATTTCTTCATTTCATATTCCAATTCTTCTAAATTTCCTGTTCTGTTAAGAGTTCGTACGTTCCAAGTGCCAAAAGTTGCGTTATTGCGAAGCCTCATTGACCTTCTGTCTTTCTTCTTATCAGTATCATCTTTTTCACATTCGTCCTGATAATTAACGATATGCGCGGTCCTTTTTATCCCGGGCGACGGCCGAGCCGGTATGGATAATTTAATTTTGTTTCTCATGATTCGTTTCTTGGGATATAACTATATTGTTGAATATAGTCCGGCGGGTTCCATTCCTCTCCGGAAGGTTGGTTTTTAAATCAGAGATTTCCTTCTCCTAGATGATCTACTAACCAAAGTTAACGAGCACCATCTACCCGACTTAGATTTATGGTCAGAGTTACATTCTCCTAGCCTATGCCTAAAGAAGCATAATCTGCGAGGCAGCAGATTTCCCCTCACTAAGTTTAGCACCACTGTCGAGTGGAGGTACCGGGATATGGCCACTGGTTAATCACCAGTTACTTGGAGCCATTAGTGAGAGTTGAGTAATTAATTGAGGTCCAGAGTTCCTACTCATGTCTATATCGACATGCGACAAGCAGGTTTACAAAGGTACTGCCTCTAATCAGCTACTCTATACCCTATATATATTGTGGTTTAGTAGTAGGTTATTATCTGTTAGCCAGTTTTGTAGTTCGTTTAAACAGTCTTGTAGTTGGGTAGAGTTTGTTATCGTTGCGTGTAGTTCTATGTCGTCTGCGTATAAGTTGTAAGTAATAGATGGATAACGTTTCATAATTGGTTGTAATGGAATAAGATATATAAAGAAGAGAATGGGATAACATATTTATCCTTGAGGAACACTATAACCGATGATATATGAGGTAAAGTCGTTATTTCTGATTTTAATGGAATAATTTCTAAATTTAATAACATTTTGAAAACCATTCCATAGTTTTATCTTTTCAAGTCTTTCTAACAGTATTTCATTTTTGAGGGTGTCGAATGCAGAGGATAATTATAGTAGTAGTAGTAGTAGTAGTAGTAGTAGTAGTAGTAGTAGTAGTAGCTGTACCTGTTTTCCATTATCTAGTGAATTATATAAGTCGTCAAATAGTGACAGTACGGTGGTTTCAGTACTAAGGAGTTTACGGAACACGTTTTTCTGATGTTCAGTTAAGTAGTGTGAGAGTCGAGTATAAACCGTCTTTTCAAGAATTTTAGCGAGCAGAGGTAGTTGAGATATTGGTCTGTAATTTGAGAATTCAGCTGTGTTAAGACTAGGTTTTATATTATTGGCGTAATTATTGCGTGTTTGAGTACATTCGGTATAGTTCCTGTTATAAGTGAGTTATCAATTATATTTTTTTCAGAGTCAGAGTAAGAGTTGTTGGTAGTTGTTTTTAATTAAGTATAGAGGAATTGGGTCGTGTAGTAAAGAGCATCTAGCAGTGAAAATAAGATTGTAGATTATATATAGGTAATGTAACATTTATTAGTGTCGATGTGCATGGTAAAATGTGAGGTGCATTGTAAAGAGGGTATGTTGTATGTATTATGAATATATAAGAGTTTATCATTATATAAATACACGTATATATGTGTATATATATATATGTATATTAATTCAAATATATATATTATATATTAGTATATTCGTATATGCGTATGTGTGAGTTTATATATATATTCATATTTGTTTAATTTTTAATCACTATCCATATACTAGCATAAGCTGTAATTAAATATACAGTTATGAATACATGTAAATATATATATATATAAAATATATAGATAAAATAAATATTTATATAATCAATATAATAATTAACATTTAACTTTATCATTAATAACTATAATTTGTATTCTAGGATATATAATAATTAATTCATATATAATCTAACCACTGAATTAGAATAAAGACCCCCTAATTACATATTAGTATTATTTAAATAATTTAAATTCAACATATTGTTTACTATGTAATTAGAAAAGAATGCTAATATTAATAAAGCAGGTTTCTCTCTATATGATAAAGTACAAATGTGATTGTTTACTTTGTAGAATTCAGAAGTAAGTCATAGTTCACTGAACAATGCATAGTGTAAAATAATGAGAGACAATGTTGCATTGTATTACTTTTCTTTTATCAATTATGATTACATAAACAATATGTATTTATACAATAGTATATATATATATATATATATATATATATATATATATATATATGATATTACTAATAATAATTATCCAAAAAGTAATCGAATAAATATTAATACTAATAACATTATATTATACTAACTTAATATAATTAAGTAGAATAGTAGAGAAAGATAACCGACATTGCATTAATGACATAGTTGAATGCAAACCGTGCGCACCTCCCAAATAGGTACCCACATGTGTGTGTGTGTATGTGTGTGTGTGTGTGTGTGTGTGTGTGTGTGTGTGTGTGTGTGTGTGTGTGTGTGTGTGTGTGTGTGTGTGTGTGTGTGTGTGCGTGTGCACAATATGCTAGATGACATGATGATGATGATACACAGCTGAACATCACTATATCATCAATACTAATAATATCTCAATGCTATTACTACAACTACTTCAATCAAGGAGATGAGGTCATTAGCTTTTCTCCAATTGCACTTACATACATACACATACACATACATACACACATATACATACACATACACATACACACACACATATATATATATATATATATATATATATATATATATATATATATATAATAAATGATATGCATAATTATACAGTATATGATTAACTCTACATATATAGAGGAGTAATTAAGATTACACTATGTGTAGGTACTAGGCATACAGGGCAGGGTTATGCAATACCTCACTAATGATACTATTACATGACAAGTGCTGTGCTGTGATGTAATCCTCTAAGAAGATTTATATTAAATATAAGTCAAATGGATTATCTATTAACTGGATGCAGATATAAATACACTTAGGGGTGTGCGCATGTGCTTGTGTGTGTGGATTAACAGTAGCGCACTGAGGAACGAGTCACATGACAGATATGATTCATAGCCCACACTGCAATAGCACACTGTGTACTGCGATGAAGTATTATGAGAAGCCATACATGTATGTATAATACATGTATGTAGGATGTATCAATACGATATGGCTACATGCATATACATACACGCATGCCTATATAAACTTATGAGGGTATGCATGATAGAGGACCTGCAGTATTACAATGTAGTAATGATGGCTATTCCCAATGTATGTACTACATCCCAATCCCACTTTATACATGAACTGCCTCAATTATTATATGTTGTTATATAATTATATCAACAGTTTTGATCATAAATTGTATGATGATAATACAAATTAATAAGACAGATTTGTATGATTTAATATACAGAAATGGATAACATTAATAAAACAAGTAATACAATATTATTTAATATTAAAATGTTGACAATAAAATGTATTATGTTTGTTAAATATTACGATTAATTATTACAAATATATATTAAATTTATTAAAATAATTAGAAAAATATAAATACGTATATTGATTATTAAATATACATATTAATACAGAAATAACTGATTACTCTAACTAATTATTATATATTATTAATTTGTAAGTAGTTTGTATTATACGAAATTATCTACAATTTTAAATATTTAAATTTTATTTATATATTAAAGTTATTTTTCAATATCTGTCATATAACAACAATAATACATAAATAAAATTAAATATTAACATATTTTGCAATTGTATAATAAGTATATATTAGCCAATATTAATAATAATAATTATTAACTATAATATAATTAAATACTAGTATACTAGTTAGTTAACTAATGTATTACTATATACTTATATTTAATAAAATCTTAGTAACATAGAATGAAATATAGTTAGTGTAGATGAAAACAATGCATTATTCAGCTGCGACAAATTAACTAATTAATGCATATGATAATATCTACATCAGATGAGAATATCTATTTTTAGAATGTTAAGTCGATACCGTGATTCATAATTATAAATAAATATGCTTATGTCGGATATAAACGTAATAAATTAAATAGTAATATTAACGATGATTGCTCATGAATCACCAGGCAAACATTGATCACGTGATTAGAGTAGGCAAACATGATCTAGACTATGATATTCCCTATGTAATGTCACATGTATCTTAACTCATTACAATACAATATAATACATTCTATATAGTTACCAAAGATATTGCGAAGCAAAGATATAACACTCCCTATTAGGGGCGTCACAGGGTGATGAAAAGTGGGGGGGATATCTCCGACTCTTCAATTATTACCATATTCTTTGCTAAGAAGATACATCTATAATATCATTTATAGAGGGCTTAATATGATTGACTTGTATTGGGTTGCACAATACAAATCAATGTTGGATATAATTATACTACAAAGATTATAAATAGATATACAAAGAAATATAATATTTATAAAGAATAAAATAATTTGTAGATCTTACAAGTGGGGGGGACATATCCCCCATCTCCCCCTTTTTTGACGCCCCTACTCATTATGCATGCAACGTAATTTAGTAATATCCGATGCCGCTGCTAGCAGTAGTATCGAATCACTGAAATATATTTAGGTTCGTCTCTGTTTTCATTGCTCTATTAAATTACATGCAATATAAATTAGCTTTTGCTCACCAAATATATACTTATAGCATTTAAAACATACAAACCATATTGTTTTGTTATATATTAGTAATGAACACTTAGTTTTCATCATATAAATACTAATTTAAAGCATATTATTTAACATTTTAAAAGTGTATAGTTTGATATGAATTTACATTATAAACAACACATAGTTGCTAAAATAACCCGATATAGTTGGTACTGGGGTATTTTGTATGCAAATTCGAATTACACAATTTCGCGTAAGTGTTATATCTTTCCTTAGAAAAATATTTGATGTTACTACATATTACTAGTGATGCATTAAATGATGCTCAAATATAAAGCATCGATGCAGTCTTAATCTCAGTTACCTAAAGTCTCAACTCGTCTCGATCTCTTTTGGCTAGAGGCTCGGGCTCGTTTTAAAAAAAAAATGAAAATCTCGGCTCGGCATCAATAACCAAAAGTCTCGGATCGGCATCATTTACATCACTAGATTAAATGTACATTACTATGTAAGTAGAATATATCGAGTTACGATCACATTAAATATATAGAAATGTGATAGGTTATTAACTATATTACTAGTAGGCGATGCCCTAGTAAAATATGCAATGTATAGCGGCAGGTATTATTAGATATACACGCGTGGAATATATATAACTCTATCTTAGTACTTACTTGTTGACTAATGTACTACGTCATAACAAATGATATTTTTTAAATAGAATATTGAATAATATACATATGTATAATGATATGTTACCTATCAAATATGCATATATATAATTATAATAATGTGCTTATATATGTAGTGTTACACTAAGTGTAGTTTAAACCTGCATCAACTTCGTCGGATCGAAATCCAGATGTACCCGTCATTTCAGATTGTCTTTTAACATTTGTTAATTCTACTGTATCCTTCTCTCGTTTTTTACCCCACATATTTTGTAATAACGATTAAGATTTATTGATTCTCTTATTTTAATAGGCTATATTGTGTAGGACATTAAATTTATATTATTTTAAATAAATAATATTTGAGTACCTGTTTTTGATTTAATTATAGTAATTATAAATGATCAATTTAAAACATAGTTATGATTTCATTACACTATCATATACTAATTGATTATAGAAATATCCAGCAATATAAATTAATTTGTATTAGCATTTGAACAATATCAATAATATATAAAATAGATTAAAATATTTAAATAATAATAAAATTACTACCCTAGGAAGTATTTTGTTTATAATAGTAGTAATCTAATATTATTGGTAATCATTTAATTTAAAATTTGGTTTGAAAATAATTCTAATATCGCTTACTATATAGTTGACAGGTTTTATATCTTTAGTTTCAATATTTCTTAGTAAACTAGTTAAAATATGTACCAAGATCCAACATCTAATAGTGAGAAACAATTTTATAAAAAATTAATACAACAGAAAAAGGTAAACATCAGTTGATCGTTTTTAAATTAATAATATTTAATTTTTTAAATATATTTGTATACAATTTTATAGATAATTTTGTTATTTATATTATTAAATAATATACTATTTAATTGATATATGTATACATATTTATAACCAATCGAATAGTTTAATATTTTTCAAGTGGCTATTATATATGCATGTCTTAAAAGGAAATTAAATAAATAAATATAAACAATTACAGTAATTTACTGAGTAAAGATTATCTTCAAAATAATCTTGAAGATACAAAATATAAATATATTTAATAAAATAGAATGCATAAAATAAATGGTATAACACATATTAACATACTTAGTATACAAATATTGTACACTGTAATTTATATAGATGGGTTATTAGTATGTAGAGTTTTAAATATTGTATAGTTTAATACTGAATTATCTCAAAGCAGGCCATCAATTTTTATTATAAGAATTTAATAGTTCAATATGGGCCATACTTATATATACACTATTGCACATTATACGCATTATAAAATATATTATAGTAACACAATATTTGATAGGCTCACTTGGATATATAATCCTGCTAAAAAGATAGAAAAATAAAACCAAACCAAAGAAATCAAACAATCCAAAAATAAAAAGTAAACTCTGACATTCTAATAATAATCGGCGACCTACTTTTAGATTTACGTCTATACTAAGTCTGTTAATATGTTTTATAAAATTTATTTTATGATTTCTAGTCCTAAACTGTCTAAAGCAATATAACAAATATAAATATATTTAATAAACGAAGTTTATTTTCGCATCAAACACTTGATTTTTTAAATTTCGTGAGTTATTTTATATTGTGTGAATTGAAATATGCATCTGTGTAACATAAATCTACTCAGTAGTATGTATAGTATGATGTATATCGTGTGAAAATAGATCCTATAGTAATTTATATATCTATACATATTCATTTAAATACCTAAATAGGTTATTATTTCGGATACATGTATTATTTATAATATACATTCAAATATATACACTTAAAGTGTAACAAATTATTTTAAACTAATATTTATATGATGAAAACTAAGTGTTCATTACTAATATCTTGGACAGGACATCACTTATGCATATGTTGTGAACATTTTATTTTCCGCTTTATTGAGTTTATTGTATTGTATCATGATCTAGAGATACTAATTTGAATTTGATACAAAAATCTATGCAAACACTTGTTTTTAAATAATGATTTTCAGCTTGATTGATTTTATTGTATTGTATCATAGTCTAGATATACTAATATGAATTTGATACAAAAATCTATGCAAACACTTGTTTTAAAATGATTCCAATATGATTATATTAAATTCATAATATAATTTAATACACATTGTATTATTTTGAATCTTGACATAAATAATATAAAAAAACATCATCCAATTCAAACATAATTTATAAATAATTTATATGTTTTAACGAAATATTTATATAGAAATAAAAAATTAATGTACGAATGGATTTTATTTTACAAATAAATCTATATAACAGATACCTTTGATTAAAATATTAAAATAATGGAAATATTATAAATATACCACTGAAAAGTATTCAGTTTGGAGTATAAAAAGTAACCATTCCAGAAATAGGAAGCGGACGCCCTGTCCTTATTAATAAATAACAAAGCAATTGAATATTTTGGTTTTAAATGTTATACTTATCTATGAGGCGAGTAAAAGCTAACTTTTATTGCATTTAATAGAACAAAGAGAATATTGTTTTATAGAAACCGCACCTAAATATATTTTTGTAATTTTGATAATACTGTCAGCAGCTGTTGGGATTCATATTAATTACATTGCGTAGATAGGGAGTGTTATATCTTTACTTCGCAAAATATTTCAATATACTATGTATACATGATACATATTTTGCCCGAATGCGCATCTGTATTTTTCTGTAACTTTGCATCATTACAATGATTGCTCTAATCATGGAGTCTATGAATGCACGATAGGTACATCACTTGATACACTTATCTGTGATTGCACATGTCACACGGGACATCGTTTATGTTGTAGATGTATATCAAATGTAAAAATTGCATGTTTATAAATATTTTGTTAGTATAAATTCCAAAATTAAATACGCAAGCAATGCAATAATTATATTTTCGACTATGTATTTGCTTAAATAAATTATCAATCAATACATACTTATATACACAATCAATAACCTAATAATGCCTGACAGTGTCAGCCGGATACCTCACTATATACACAATTATAATCATATACTTGTTTATAACCGGTCACCACTGGGCCTAATAATATGCGATATAACGTATATAAATATATAGGAAAATATGGGCATATTAATAAGTATCTATTACTATAACCTCGTATATTTATACCTTAAATCTATATAATTGTTAC
Organism: Osedax fenrisi; assembly: GCA_964019155.1. Taxonomy (NCBI): domain Eukaryota; kingdom Metazoa; phylum Annelida; class Polychaeta; order Sabellida; family Siboglinidae; genus Osedax; species Osedax fenrisi. The sequence goes on from OZ025243.1 coordinate 24,253,425, forward strand.
TATAGCGAATTATATAATATATTTTCTTAGTAATTTTTATGATTATGAATTTTTGAAGACTATTGAATATGACCCCCGTTTGTTTTGATTACGATTACGGAGTTCAAATTTAAAATATTATATGAATCGCTATATGATTACAATTATAATAACAACTAATTAATATATATATATATATATATATCTTATAATGTATATTACATTTTATTCTTTATATTAAATTAGTATATACACTAGTGTATAAAATACCAAATGGGTATTTTAAACGTTACCTCTTATATCGTAATCAGAACAAATGGGGTCCATATTTCTATTGAACTATTATCTTATTTATATTATATTATATTCAATTGAAATAATAAATATAGAAATGATATACTAATATTATGATAACGTTATATAATTTATATATGTATTATACTGTATAATTTATACATAATGTATATAACCACTGAATACATATTGAAATATAATAAAGGTATAATTACGTAGATTATATTTAAATTTATTCTAAAATAAGTTAATTGTTATGTTAATTTAACTACTATTATAATTAAATACTATATTAATGTATACCACATATTCTAAATAAATGCTATTACATAATCTTTATCATCATCCTCCTCCTACTAATTATTCTCATCATCCCTTCTATATTTGTATTATGATAATTGTATTATTGATATTTGTATTATAATACTATTATCCCGTCCCTATCTTCATCCTAGCCTATTAGCCTCCTCCTCCTCCTATTGCCCTTCATCCAACTACTAACCCCTTCCTATCCTACTTCTCCCCCTCAAGCCCTCATCATCCTTCTCCTAATCTCCCTCCACCCCTCCCCTCCCCTCATCTCCCCATCCCATCCTACCCCTTATCCACAAACCCCTTCTCCTTCTCCTAATCTCCCTCCACCCCTCCCCTCATCTCCCCATCCTCTTGCTACCCCCCCTAACCCCTACCCTCCCCCTAACCCCTACCCCCCTCCACACTCCCTAACCCCTACACCCCTCATCTCCCCATCCCCTTGCTACCCCTCATCCATCCCCCTCCACACCCCTACCCCCCCTAACCCCTACCCTACCTCCACACCCCCTACCCCCTCTACACCCCTACCACCCCTAACCCCTACCTCACCTGTTGATCAGAGATGCGACGGAAGATCTCTAACGGAGTACCGCAAGATGAAGCTACAGTATCACAGAGAGTACGGACTCTGTACCGTTAACATGGGAGACACCTAGTTTGTACCCCCCCTCCACCCCACCCTAATACCTAGTCCACCGTATACGGTAGTGTACGATGGTATCACAGAGAGTACGGACTCTGTACCGTTAACATGGGAGACACCTAGTTTGTACCCCCCCTCTCCACCCCTATACCTAGTCCTACGCCTACTAACCATGTACACCGTATACGGTATGCTGGTATCATAGATAACTGTGTAGATGTGTACGATGTAGATGTGTGTTGAGGTTAAAGAACATCATTGTATAGATTACAGATCAAGTAGACGTTACTTTATACATACTAATATATATATATATATATATACGGATTAAACACTACATTCACTGTATTACATTGTATTACACTATACGCACTAAAGCTGAGGGAACTAACGAATATTAGTACTAATGTGTGAATATATACCACCACTATTCGCTAATAATACTCGGGTTGTTTATAGCTCACAAGCCGTGAGCCTCATCATAGTAGACATATTTAAAACAAATAATAAACAAAATATAATATATATATATTTGCAGATTGATATTTTTGGGGTGTTTGATTTATTGGGATTTGGGATATTTATATTATATCCCGAAATGAGCCTATACAATATTGTGCTTAGTACACAATTTTATTTTATTTAATAAAATAATGTGCCTACTTTGATGCGGAACCGATCTATCATGTTAGCTGTATACGAATATTCACAAACGATGTTTTTCATGCGAAAGAAAATTACCCTAACCAACTACTTCACCACATCTATATTTATTACCGGCACCGATCTCGATCATTCTATTGCCTTTACCTTTACATTATATAGATATAGTATTATAAATGTAATACTTGTTTAATATCCGATATATAAACTCACATAAACACATGCACACTCATACACTCTCACACACACTCTCTCACACACTCCTACATACACATACTCACACACCCACACACACACTCTCTCACACACACACACTGACACTCACACACTCCCGTATACCAGCGTAATGGCCCAGGTAACATGCGAAGTGACTGCCCCTAGAGCTACCCGTGTTAACGAAGGGCTGTTCTTCGTCAACGTGGAACTGTCGCAGATGTGCTCCCCCGATGATGATGCAGAGGAACGGTTAGATAGGGGAGGGTGGTAGGGGGGAGGGGAGGTAAGTGAGGTAAGGGGAGGGAACTGTCACAGATGTGCTCCCCAGATGATGATGCAGAGGAACGGTTAGATATGGGAGGGGTTGAGGGTGGTAGGGGGGAGGGGTGGGATAAAGGGGGTGAGGTAAGGGAACTTTCACAGATGTGCTCACCAGATGATGATGTAGAGGAACGGTTAGATATGGGAGGGTTGAGGAGGGTGGTAGATGGGTAAAGGGGGTAAGGGAAGGGAAGGGAACTGTCACAGATGTGCTCCCCAGATGATGATGCAGAGGAACGGTTAGATAGGGGTGGGGTTGAGGGTGGTAGAGGGGTAAAGGGGGTGACGTATGGGAAGGGAACTGTCACAGATGTGCTCTCCCGATGATGATGCAGAGGAACGGTTAGATATGGGAGGGTGGTAGAGGGGTAAAGGGGGTTAGGTAAGGTAAGGGAACTGTCACAGATGTGCTCCCCAGATGATGATGTAGAGGAACGGTTAGATAGGGGAGGGGTTGAGGGTGGTAGAGGGGATGGAGAGGGAGAGAGGGAAAGGGAACTGTCATAGAAGTAATCACCCGATGAAGATGCAGAAAAATGGTTAAGGGGTAGGTGAGAGGTCAAGGGAGGTACACTGTACCTGGTACAGGTGATAGGGGAAGTGATGGAGAAAGAAAGAGATGAAAGGTATGGGGAAGGAGAATGTTAAAGGAGGATAGATAGAGGATGGTGATATCTTTGTGGAATATCTTAAAATAGTAATATTCATCATATATATATAAATCTATATCGCTATATTGTATTCTAATAAATAATCTGCGTGTCTATAATCTTTAAAATATTTTGAATTTTATAATTTTCAGATTTAAAAAAAAGGTTTAAATTAATCGTATATATTTACTTTAAAACGGATAAATTCTGTGGTTCTATCAGTTCTCAAATTGGAATGGCACATATCATAAATTAATTGAGATATTCTATTAAACATGATTGATAATTCACATTGCTATATAATAGTATTTGATTGGCTACTATTTACTCACACATTTTAAATGATAATTATTTTTGAATACTAAGTTTATTAGAGTTACGAAAGAGTAAATTAATATATTATCAATATAATATAATTTATACATTTTATGTATTTATATACATATATTATAGTTTAATTTATTTTACTTTTTATTAATCTTGATACGAGAAAAACTATGAATTTTAATAAAAGTTAATATTTACCAAGTATAATAATACACATTCATTAATAGTATTCTATTGAATATTTTCTATTTAATATTATTCTATTGAATATTAAGTTACATACGAGTTTATAACTAAATAGTATATTCTCAGTAGATTACTCTGCATTAATATTGTGTTATAATTTGCAATAATATCGGTGAAAATTCACATCAAATTTGTTATGATATAAGCACAGATTTTTCTAAGGAAATATATAATATGCGAAATCCTGTAATTTAATTTTATATATAAAAGTGATACATGTGTAGATATCTATTTTAACATTTCATTGTAAATAGAAATTAATATACATTTTAAAATTCAGAATTATTTATTTATGTATTAATAATTACGATTGACAATATTTTCAATGTGTGGTCGTATATGTTAAAGTATATTCCATTACTTTATTGACATATTATTATTGATGAATTATTTTAGAAAGTTTGTATGAGTCATAAACTTCTTACTATTTACTTAATAAACCATCTATATATATACATATAAATTTATTTTATTAACTGCCTCTGTGGCTCAGTTGGCTAAGGCATCAGACACACAAGCAGTAGGATGTTGGTTCGAGCCTCGTCCGGACCATTAAAATGGGTTTTACAATATTATTTAAAAGTAATATTATATAATTGTGTATAAATAAATAATCGGCTCTCATTAAAACCATGGATGCCTTAACATGAGAGCAGCTTAGAAGGGACATTAGAGTCATATATAGTTATAAGTGACAACTTCATCTAAGTTCCTGGATAGGATTATGGGACTCCACCAAATAAAAATAACAATATATATATACACGCATATATGCACATGTTAACAATCCGTTTTGCTAATCTACTAACCCATTGCAATAGTCACATGGATATCATACAATTGAAGAGATGTCTAGAGTGTTCGCTGAAGGAGTCGCGTTGCATAGATCTGGAGTCTTTGTGTATAACCGCAGGGTCAAAGGTTAATGCCGACTATCGCTACTAGACCCGCGGCCGTATAGTGGTCGAGTATCCTAATTATGATACCTGTGCGCGTGTAGCTGTGTGTATGTATGTGTGTGTGTTTATCTATGTGTGCGTTGACATATATAAGTGTGTGTGGATAGTATATTTGTTTGCGAATAGGCTCAATCGTATACGAGTCGTATAAGCATGCGTGTATGTGTGTGTGTGTGTGTGTGCGTAGGTAGGGCTGAGTTGAATGAGAGTGTGTGTGTGAGTCAGTAGGGCTGAGTTGAATGAGTGTGTGTATATTCTGACTCCGCGCGGTGTATACACAAACTTCACCCGGTTCTAAATGTACATGTAATCTATCTATAGAACTTAGTTCACGTTGTATGTTCATACACTATAAGTACAGTCTCTCTCTCTCCCCCAGTATAATGACTGTGATGTTCTCGTAGAGAGTTTGGTCTATGTGGAGAATTGCATGCGACGCGAGTATCACCTATACCATACGATTATTTACACCTGTTTATTAATAAACTTCTCATCATCTTCTAATTGCAGCAATTAATCTAAATTTTACTATAATTGTGTATATATACATATATATATATATATATATATATTATATATTATATATAATATATATATATATGTGTGTATGATTATTAGAAAACTAATGAACAATTATAATTTATAACTTTGTTCTAATACACAAACGATTGAAAATGTTGTTCAATAAGTTCAATAAAATAGTTTGTTTTATTTATATATTTTATTTATATGTATTTTTGTAAAATGTGTAATAATGTCATTTAACATATTAGAACACTATCTAAATAAACAAACAATAATAATAAATATATTAATTTGTATCTGGATTATTACTGATAAATATATTCTCTATTTCTTTATAATATATATATATAAGTAGCAATACGATCAATAGATTTATTTACACTATAATAATTATTATTATTTAAATTAGATAAAATGTCACCATCATGAACAGAAACTGTCTGATATGTATACCATAAGTTATAGTTTGAATAATAGTGAATGTAAATATTGTGTTTAAATATCTAACTTTGGTGAATTCTCTATACTCGCTAATCTATTTATTTATCCGACAGGACTGACTGTATATATTAACATATATTGATACTTTAGCATTAGCTTTTATTATAACTTCTACTTACCACATATATACACTTACGCGAAATCTTTATGATAATGCATCTATTTAATATTATCATTGATATATATATATTATATAATATTGATTAATTGTATAAAATATTACATTATTGATTTTTAATTATTTACCAGTAATAATATACACTATACAAGTAATAACTAGTTATTCTGTTATACATATGTTATGTGATAATTAACTAAGAATCACAATAGGTGTGCAACAATTCTTTTGAAACAAATAAATGTGTATGGTGAGTCACTTATATCTAGAGTTGATTGTGTGTGTGTTTGTGTGTGTGTATGTGTGTGTGTGTGTTTGTATGTGTGTGTGTGCATATATGTACACTAGTATACGAAGGGTATATACGCATATATGCGTACATATAATCATGTACACACTTACATAAATATATGTTCATATATAAATATATATGAACATATACTAATGTGTATTTAAATACACATTTCATACTCCCATGCCCCTGCTCCTACCCCCATGTCCCCACTGACACCCCCACCCCCTTATAAGGTATGGAAGATTCGACTAGACATCACGATCCTAAACTACGCAGGTAACATGTTGGACTCGTGTTGTCTGGCTGCTGTAGCTGCCCTCGCCCAGTTCAGGTTTACTGGCCCCCACCCTACTGCCCTACTACCCCGCCTGGCCCCACCTTACTGCCCCTACTGCCCTCACTAGCCCCCACTCTCTCTTAGCTTACTGTATCAGTCGAATATTATTTCATAATTTGAAAATATATCGTTTATAGTTTTAAATATCAATTACAGATTTTATAAACTTACATTTATTTATATTTTACTTTCTACAAACAAATATTATAATATTATACAATTGATATTATTATATTGTCAATGACAAGTTGTCATTACCGTAATAAGTATTTGTTCTAATTTAAAGTTGTTTTAAATCAATTATTTCCTCATTTTATATTATTTATATTAATCGTGGTGTATATAAGTTATTTACTTTCTCGAGGCAAAATATTATATTAGATACATTCATAATTTTATTTGAATCAGACAAATCTTCATTATAATACATATAATAACTTCACATAACTATATTATCTTAACTACATTTAATAAGATTACTATTAATTATTGATATTAATAATGTCTAATACTCGATAATCAATAACTTCAGGAGACCAAATGTCAGCGTGCTGGGAGAAACAATTAAAATCGTGAGTATTGTATGACCTATTTAAATACCTCTAAGTTGATGTAACCTCCTCCTCCTCCTACCTCTCCATCATCATCATCCTCATCTTTTTCATCATCATTCTCCTTCCCCCTCCTCCTCCTCCCTCCCTCCCTCCTCCTCCAACCTCATCCTTCTCCTAATCCTATTAATCTGATTACAGCACACTATGGAAGATGAAGATCCCATCCCCCTCAGTCTACATCACATGCCGTTATGCGTAACCTTTGTCTGTTATAACAATGGGTTAGCACCACTAACCCATTAGTACCACTAACCCATTAGCCCCACTAACCCATTAGCACCACTAACCCCTTAGCACCACTGACCCATTAACACCACTAACCCATTAGCACCACTAACCCCTTAGCACCACAAACCCATTAGCACCTCTAACCCATTAGCCCCACTAACCCATTAGCACCACTAACCCCTTAGCACCACAAACCCATTAGCAACTCTAACCCATTAGCACCACTAACCCATTAGCACCTCTAACCCATTAGCACCTCTAACCCATTAGCACCTCTAACCCATTAGCACCACTAACACATTAGCACCACTAACCCATTAGCACCACTAACACATTAGCACCACTAACACATTAGCACCTCTAACACATTAGCACCACTAACCCATTAGCACCACTAACACATTAGCACCTCTAACCCATTAGTAGTGTACACTAGCAATACTTAATAAGTAGTACAATCACTATAGTACTGGGGGACAGCAATAGACCCTAACGAATAGGGTATAGTTAAATCTTAATCTGAAACCATTTAGAACTAGAAACATAATAAATACATTTTTATTTAAATTTATTATATCATTATAAACTCAAAACTTGCGATGAGTGATAATAGAGATATAAACTATAATAATCATAGTTCGATTATTATCATCATAATTAGATCTACTTTAGAGTGACGCTAGCATAAGTATGCATGTGCATGTGTATGCACAGATGCTTGTGTGTGAGATAAAGATATGGCTAGTACCCACAACACACACACCTATACACACACACCTACATACCTACACACACACCTACACACATACATGCACACAGCTACACACACACCTACACACACCTACACACACACTCACTATCAACACCTTCGCCTGTAGAGAGATCCTCTTTCTGGACACCACTCTGCAAGAGGAGTATTTCATGGACGGAAGTCTGGTGTTGTCTCTGAATCACCATCGTGAACTTTGCACTCTACAACTAAATGGGGGCGTGCTGTTCACTAAAGAACAGGTCAGTAGTAGTAGTCGCTGTTGTTGTCGACCTATCATATAAGTTAGCCCTGTGACGTTAAGTCAATAGAGTATACCTAGGCGCCGTACATTTAACCACTGAGTTAACCCTAATAATGCTAATCCAATATGTTATAACTAAACGCCCTACTCCTACTAAGTCTATTGAGTTAACCCTAATAATGCTAATCTACCCTGTTATAGCTGGGCACCCTACTCCCTATTAAGTCTACTAAATTAACCTACTTACTAAATATCATTATTTGTAATCTACTTCTTCATTAGCTTGGTTTTTTGAATATGGAATCAAACCCGTTCACATACCTATAGTGTTAACATCATCTATGCTATACATATGTGGTGTTGTTGTTGTTGTTGTTGTTGTTGTTGTTGTTGTTGACGGTATTTATTTAGACACATCATTAATATTAATAATTCTTAATGTGTAATTTTCGAAAAATATATATCACATATAGATACTAATAGCGAATAATTATATTATATATATTAGTGTACAATTCACGTAGAAATAATCACGATGCTAGACGGCGTTGCTTGATTAAAGCGCACACACATCTTTACGACTGATTATTATCTGTGTGTAAACATTGAGGGAATCGTGTTGTTTTATTTTTCGTTCGCGTTGAAAATAATGTATAGGAATATATCATCATCGTCGTAATATCGCTGACATCACTGACACTGACACTGACATCACTAACACTCATCATTGTCATAAATGACTAGTGCTGGGGAAAGCATACTTCAGGCGAATGTTCACTACGAAAACTGTGCATTTGCGGATATTCCCTATCACCCGTATTAGATCTATATACACAGCGAGTATTATTCGCAAATAGTGATGAATATTCACACATTAGTACTAATATTCAACGCCGGTATGGCTTCAGCTTCGGTGTGTACTGTGCGATACAATGAGTGTAGTGTGTAATCTGTATACATATTAGTACACATATCACGTATAACGTTATGTCTACCTAATCTGTAAACATCATACAACGAGGTTCCTCGATCTCAATCTACATCATACGTCCTCGGCTATATCATATATAGTTACTAAGCCGTTCTAAGCTGATTCTCCTTCACGGTTCACTGGTAGTGGAGGCCAGGCCTCTCTAAATTCGTACCTTTTAAATTTGCTCGCATTAAACCAAATGCGTGCACTTTTTATATATATATAGAATTCGTGCATGCACTTTTAAGTAAAAACTATAAAGGCTATTGGTAATAGTACTAGAAAATATACATGCATATTTGTAAGAATGTTAAAGTTAATGTTATTAAGTATAACTTTAATTATATTACTTAAGTTACTTTATTAATACTTAAATAATTTGTTGTAAAATTAAAAATATTTTATTATTTTAATTTAATATACAACAATTTTTTATTTATTTATCGCTCACGTTCTCTTCTTTTCCATAATGTATACAGAATTTACGTACTACAGATTTAACTTTTACACTCTGGCCTTTCGCTAATTTTAAGTCCGTATTTTATTATATGGTTTCGAGAAAATGGTATTCACGTTTTTTTGTAATTATATAAGTAAATAAAATTTACAAATTTACAAATAATAATCTGGTAAATAAACTAAAAATAGATACTTTCCAAAAATATAATAATAAATTTTATATTGAATTTAAATTATATATTCTCTATAATATATATATATTCTAGTCTATAATTATAGATATTATAATATAGACTATATATTATATATTAGTAAATTAAATTATGAAAATTAAATAATTGTATGGTTATTTGTTAAATATATTTTATGCACAAATTTACCATAAATCTTGCATTTTTTTATATAGAATTCGTGCAAAATGCACGAATCTAGAGAGGCCTGGTGATGACTCATAAATTTCCATTCTATTGTACACATTAGTCACTAGTGTACCCCAATAACCCTACCCCTACATATCTTCTAGTATACCCTCAAACACCCCACCAACACATATACACAGCTACTACTGTACCCCCAATATCCTCTCCCCCCACTCCCACACACCTCCTACACACCCTCCAATAACTCCACCTTCCCCGTATAGTTCATTCAGTGCACTAGAACAGCCTTCAAACAAATAGAGGTGATGACTAAACTGATCAACGAAGCGCTCGAGATGGACACCAATAACAGGTAGGCAACTTGTATGCATTAACTGCCTGCGTGGCTCAGTTGGCTAAAGCGTCGGACACACAAGCAGTAGGTCGCGGGTTCGAGCCCCGTCCGGACCATTACAATTGGTATTTAAATAATATTTAGAAGTGATCTTATATAATTGTGTATAAATAAATGATCGGCTCTCGTTAAAACCAGGGATGCCTTAACATGATAACGGCTTCGAAGGGACATTATAGTCATATGGTTATAAGTGAAAACTTTATCTAAGTTCCTGGATGGGATGAAAGGACTCTACAGAAATAACATTAACAATAAAAATAGTATAATAATGTTCATATGTACATACTTATATATATATATATATATTGTTTTATATACATATATATATATGCCATAGTACATACACGCTATAATGATATGAGTCGCTCATCGCCATGGTTACCGACAGATTAAAGGGTCTCCCTGGATACGGGCGCGCCGAATCCTGCGTCTCCACCAAGGGGCTCAAAACTCTCATGGAAATGCAGCGTAGGGAACATCACGACATGTCTGAACTTAAGAACATGCTCGCCGAACAGAAACTCAAGGTCGACGAGGCTAGAGGTCAATCGGCGACCTTGGCGTCGGCCGCTACCGCCGTAGCGCTGAAGAAACCGGTCAAGCGCGAAGGAGATGAAGTTACGGTTATACGCAGCATATCATCAGCCTATCCATTGTAGACTGCATCATATCATTATTATTATTGATTGATTGATAATTTATTTAAGCAAATACATAGTCGAAAGTATAAAGTATAAATATTTGCTAACGATAACACACGTTAAACAAAGAATAATACTAAATTAAAAAATTAAAGAAATTAAAACGTTTTACAGTTACTATAAAAATAATCAAAAATAGAAATAAATTATAGCGTAAAAATAATCAAATATAGAAATAAAATACATTATTTTGTAAGTAGCATCGAAATATTCAATTTCTACTTTAACGTTATAGAATTATTCTTATCTTTGTACCCTGTATTATTAACAAATTATTAGTTATAGAGTTTAATATTTAAATGATACATTTTAAAGTTATGTTTTTTTAACACTGTTTAAATATAATATATATTAACAATAGTATATACTCTATAATACAGAGTCTCTATATATATATATATATATGTAGCAATTATGACAATTAATGATGTTCAGTCATCACTTATACGTGTTTAGTTTATCTTTAATGCTAAGCGTAGTAGTAATTACACGGGGATCATAAGCAAGCTCGTTCTATTCATTAGGACCGGCGATACGAAACTCTCTCTAGTGGTCAAGATGATACAAGCTTATTTATAGATTAATGATTCACGTTTAATGCATTTCATTATAAATTCGTAATATAAATTATAGATTAATTAAATTAATTAATAATGACTAATTATTTATCATATTTAGTTTACTGTAGCTAAAACTTTTCCTTTCTATATATTTATTTAATTTTAAAACGTTTACATTACTACCCTTATCCGATTTTTTTTTCTATATTTTTATTAAATAAAAATCAATCATAAATTAATGATACAAATTATAATTTAGATATTACTGAGGTATATATAGATATAATATATAGTATAGTATACTATATATATATATATATTATATAATATATAATATGTTATATTATATTATATATATTATATATATATATATATATATATATATATTACATTTTTAAACTAATGCTAACACAACAATATATTTATAAATGTGTTAAAATATGTCAGAATATATTAGTTATGTTCAACTAATATATTTCTAAATCAGTTCTCATGTGATATTTAACACGATCCATCGCTAATAGCCAATAGGAGAAGGTGGAGATACTACTTGGGGTATAGAAACTCCAGATTTCATGAGCAAAGGGGCAGTAAAGATGAATAAAGAACAAATAGAACAAATAGAAAACATGATGATGGGTTAATATTCATTGCGTTGCCTACGATACACCTATCGTAGATAGCTAGATATATACACATCTATGTTTATAAATACATTGAATGTTAAATATATATATATGTATATATTTATATATATAAATTATGCTTTATCTGCGATAAATTATCGGTGATGATATATGGAATTCAGAAAATAGTTTTAAATAAATTTTAAACTGAAAACTTAAACTTAATACAATAATATAAACGAAAAGTTAACTTATTTATAGGCTAAATTATGTATAAGTTCTATTCATTTAAATATTATATATAATCTTTTAAATTATTTAATCTACGTACAAAGTGATTCCTGTTTAGTCAATATTTTATTTATTATTCATTATTTAACAGATTTGACTATTTATTGAATATCCATTTTTATATATAACTAATTTTATATACATAATATATAATATTTATTTAATTAAGGTTTAATAATTTGATATAATTATATTAGAATTACATATTAACTTATTTTGTTCTTAAATATATTTATTTATTATTTATTATTACCTTATTTTTTTCTATTTATATCAAATTTAATGTAATGATGTAAATGCATTATAATTCTCAATTAATAGAGTTTATTTATTTAAACTATAAAATAATGAATCCAGTAACCTTAATAGATTATATAACATAAATAAGCTTAATGGGAATGCATTACATTCGTTTGGTTTATATTTAAAATATACGAAAAAATGCTATTTTTAAGAAATATATATCTCAAGAAATATTCACTTTTTTTTTTGTATGTAATCTTTTTTTAATAATACTCCTTTTTTATATTATATGTTGAAATGTATAGATGTTTACACATCTTTATGTTATACGTTTCTAAAAAAAATACTTGAAATATCCGATAAAAACACGTTAATTTTCCACTAAATCGCTAATTAAAATTTTGTCAATAAATATTTTTTAATTTTGACATAAAACTGAAATCTTACAGGTTTTATCTAGTTATATTGAAAAATTAAAGACAAAATATTCAATTTTAAAAAAGTTAATAATAATTGTCAGCATGATTGGTCAAAAATAATTATTTATAGTAAATCAAGTTTAAAATACAATATATGAATATAAACTATATGAATATACAGGCATAAATAATATAATATATACAAAATGAATAATGTAAAGAACATAATATAAACACCATTTAAAAGATAATATTTGAAATATTATAATTTTACATTCATAAAAAAATTAAAATCAATTTTTTTCGGAAAAAAACTAATGTAGTGTATCCCCTTAATATATTATATATATAGTTAAATGTTTTGACACTTTACTTAAATTCATATGTATATATATATATATATATATATATATATATATATATATATGTATTTATGTATGTATGTATTTATATACTTTATATATATAGATATTAACTTCAATACCAAACCATGCTATATATACAGATAGTGAAGATGAGGAAGTTGTTATTCTAACAGAAAAAGATTTGAAGAATAAACCGTTTGTTAACAATATTTTATACAAATATTTATTTTTATTAATAATGATAATTCTACTGCCTTATATCAATATTACACTTATAAAACATGAATATTGGATATACCATTCAATAATAATATTTCTCATTTCAGATCTGATATGAAAAGGAACGGAAAAAAGAATAGAAATAAAATTCCTAAATAATTATCAACATTAATTTTAGTTTATATGTTTTAAATATTAATCTATATATATATATAATTATAAACACAAGCTATAACTAGTAAATATATAATATTGATAGTCAAATTAATGGTAATTATAATGAAAATTTAGGTTTATGAAGAATTAAATACGTATAGAATAAATTAAATATATATATATTTCATGTGAATATTGTATAAATCAATGCATACGTAACAACACAAATAGTAGATATAAGTTAAATCCTCAATATATACATGTGATAAATAACAGCAAGGATAATTTATTACAAACAAGTACTGATCATCTCCATATGCATCCTTGTAACATATGCAACATATGCATCCTTGCAACATAAAATATCTTACTGATTATCCCGATATTGGACTCGTTCATTCGAAGATATCTTCATTAGCTGTGATCATAATATACCATTGATAATATGTAGACTACCTACCCCTCTCGTTCAATGAAGTTAGGTTTACCCCAAGCTGAGTTACATACACTTAATGGCAACATCTCATATATACTTCATGTTCGATTTCAAATGAAATGTTCTTATTCTAAATATATTCTAAAGGGTAATTATCTAGATAAGCTCTGCTTCTATAATTAACCTAGTGTAAAAACCTAAATCTGAAAATAATAGTAATATTTACAAACATTTTAATCCTCTTTAAATTTGTATTTTAAACTACATATCTTCATTTTTATATATTTAAGGGGATGGCACACGACGCCCGCCTCTCTATGTATAGAGATAGCAAATAATGGGTCTACGCAAAATTAGGCGCGCAGATTTCTATTCATTGAATTGAGCTAATTTTTGTTATATTCTATTCATTAAATGTATACACATACTATTACAGGACGTAATTTTTATAATATATATTATATAACATATATATATATATGCACACTTTTTAATTTACGGAATTTCTATAGATATTGTTATTTTTTGCAACTATACATATACAAATTTAGAAAATTACGCCTGTAATAGTATTCATATATATGTTATTTATATAATGTAATAAAAATTAGTAGAATACATATACTAGTTTTTGTTATACCTAAGTTTATACACACATACCTAGCGCGAAATAATTATTCTGAGAAAACAGCATTTGAAAGTTGAAAGTATACATATCTACTGATAATATAACAATTTAGAAATCAATTTTATGGCATTTCTAGATTGAATTTGCAGCTGATATTTATACAGATACTAAAACACACTACATTTATTAATATTATGGAATAAAAAATAAATACAAAATAATTTTTTTTTTATCATTTTTAACACTGGGACATCCCCTTAATGATATTCTACGGGTACAACATTTTAAATAATTGCTTAAATTGCATTATTTCTTATGACTTGATAAATATTAAACTATACTATGTATGACTGAATTATTTGATTACATTTTTCTATGTTTTTTGTAAATAGAATAGAAAATATAATTAGTAAAATTCCTAATTTACCCATAGTTCTCTCTCGTACTATATTTACTAATTATATAACTATAAGTTATCTTCCTAAAACGTCTAGACCTACCTTGAAGTTAAATATGTATCATAACCATTACATCTATATCACTTTTACACACTTTATGACTAATATGACATGTATGTATATATATACCTTATATATCAAGCAACATTCATATTCACTTATATAGATGTGAAGAAAGCATGCATTTATCTAATTACTTCTGTGCTTCTATACCTATGTGTGTAATCCACTATAATGCGCTCTATTCTTATACCCTATAAAGTGCCTATCTCCCTCATCTTATCTCTAGATGATAACATGCATTGCTATGTAGTGCTACTTGATCTCTAAATAGTGTATTCGATTCCCTAAAGCATACATGTTCAATAAATGATCGGCTCTCGTTAAAACCACGGATAACTTAACACGAGAGCGGCTTCGAAGGGACATTAGAGCCATATATGATTAAGAGTGAAAACTTCATCTAAGTTCCTGGATGGGATGTAAAGACTCCACCGAAATAAAAAAAATACTATCTTATCGACTTGAATCTGGTATAGTTTGTTAAATGCATACTAGTTTAGTATCATTTGTTAGTGGTTTTATATCAATAATTAATTATACTTATAATATATATTATAGTATATATATATACTATATATATATACTTAACATATAATATTAGTTTACTTTAACTCGTATGTTTACACGAATCTCGGTACATTATATTACATTCTACGTATATTATATGGTAGTTGGTTAGTTTATTTTATAAGTATATATAAATTTAAGACAGAATTATTAAAAAAATGAATTGTTATTTATTTTAATATTATAATATATAAACAAAATATATAAAATAACAGCAGGCGACCCACTTGTGGTTGGCGACCCCCAGTTTGGGAACCACTGCTCTATAGTCATTATGAGATATACATGCATATATGCGTACATGTATATATATATATATATCATACTTTGAATCAGTATTTAATAATTAAATTATAAATATTAGAATAATTATGAAATTAAATAAGTCGTTCGAGATTACTTAAAAAATTATATGAGAAAAGTTGACGAGACTACTGGTATTCTATTATATATATATATAGTGCATATTTATTTAATAATTTCCTATATAAATCTGATGTAAGTTCCCACAAAAATATACTCACATTTGTATATACATTACCTTCCTTACTGATCTCAGTATTATCCATAGAGCTAGAGAGATTTCTCCAAATTATATAAACATACATATATACATAAACATATATGTTCTTCCATCTATAGATGGAATTATTATATATGAAAATATTCTTCCATCCAATATATTCCTTGTTCTGAGAAACATACCACATGCATGTGCCACTACATGTAGTTAACCATAAGCAATACTATGTATACATATATAGCCTATATGATATGTTATTATAATTGAACTCTATATAATATATATCTATAATAATTATAGATATATATCACAGATTTTTCACAAGAGAAAAATATTAATAATGTATTATATAGACTTTATTAAAAAAGTCACTAAATACTATTTAGTAAATAGAGTCACTATATATAGTGTGTGATATACACATATATTTATAGCCTTACATATATATATATATATATATAGTTTACATATGTAAACCCTATACGGATGTAAACTATAAATCTATGGATATACGTAACTGGATATATTGAATATTATATATATTCAATATACAATTTACATATATATTTTTTTTTATTACTTCCCAGCAAACAGTAAGAGCAGCATAATAGCAGCATAACAGCAAATGCTAGAGCCTCAAATGTTTACATTGTGCTATTATGCTGCTATTAAATATCTATTATGCTGCTGTTATGCTGCTATTAATTTGTAATGATATTATGCTGCTATTATGCTGCTGTTATGCTGCTATTATGCTGCTATTAAATGCTATAATAGACAATTATGCTGCATAATAGACATTTAAAATTAATAGCAGCATAATATCAGCATAATAGCAGCATAACAGCAGCATAATATCATTACAAATTAATAGCAGCATAATAGCACAATGTAAACATTTGAGGCTCTAGCATTTGCTGTTATGCTGCTATTATGCTGCTCTTACTGTTTGCTGGGTTATATAAGTAATAATTATATATATAATAATTATATGATAATCATATTCAATATGATATTGATTTAATTTTTATATTATTATAATTAATATAATAATTATATTATTATAATAATTATATTAAATATACCTAATAATTAGTAATTATAATTATATTAATTATATTAATCCTTAATCATCAATTTTAAAACATTAATTTAATGTAATATAATTATTATAATATTATATTAAATACATATTCATTATTATCCTTATTATTTTAGGATTATTATTTTATTATTATAATTTATTATAATAATTATAATAATTTATAATAATTTATAAATTATAAATTATAAATTTTATAATTATTTAATAATTACCATAATCATTATTATAATGATTATAATTAATATAACATGATGTACATTATATACACTGTACAAATTATAGTGACTATATATTAAATTATCAATTATTAAATAATTATTATGATTAATAATTAAATTATTAAAATAATAATTAAATTATTTGGTAATTAAATTATTTACAAATTAAAATGAATAATATAATTATTATATTATATTTAAAATATAATTATTAATAATTAATTATAGGTAACATGTGTAATAATACATCTACCATTATAATATTAATAAGTAAATGATTATATATACTATTTATATACTGTGTAATATAATATTCGAATAAGTATAAATACTATATTTTGATTATTTAAAAAATAAGTTTTAATTTATAATATAAAATTATATTAAATATATACGGCTATTCTGTAATTTATATATTACAATAAATGTATCATATTTATAGATGCCAGGATGGCCGAGCGGTCTAAGGCGCCAGACTCAAGGTTTCAATCCTTCTATATGATGTATAGAGTATTCTGGTCCACGTATGTGGGCGTGGGTTCGAATCCCACTTCTGGCATATTTTTTATATTTTATCATAATAATTATATTATTTATATATAAATAAATATATTTAATATATATTATTTTATATATTGTTTATAAATTATTTTACCAATTAGTACCTAGAGTTAATTTTGGGTTTTTTTAATACTATTTATTAACTGACTGAGATCATAAAATATACCAACAAATAAACTTAACCATCAATTTATATCCAATCTAGAGTCTAGATGAGTGAGTATTATGGTTGCAGGAACAGGGGAAATTGGGAACAACGCCGATGGTGTCCGAACCCTCCCCATTTATAAGAAAGGAGGATCCGGATATCTGTCCCCCTATTCTTGAACCAATTTTAAAAATAATTTAATTTTTTAATAATTAAGAGAAAATGTAATGTTTGTTGATATATATTATTACCAATAATACACAATATTATAAATACCCTCATATATATATATATATATATATATAGATAAGATCCAGATGTAAGATTGATTATAAAATATGTTTATAGTCATAATAGCAAATATCAAACTTTATCATTCTAAACAAATTGGAACAACAAATTTCAATAGATGCATTGGTGTAGTGAAAATGAGGTTGTTTTTTTGCTACTATTGTATACAAAATTATAAATAAACTAATCGTGATAATATCCTGTCATTTACAAATAATTGGTTATTAAAATCGGAAAAATGCATTGCAATGATTTACTAGTAATCGTATTTCAATGGAAACGGATAATAACAAGAGTAATACAATTATTATGAGTTATAAAAAAAATATAAAAAAAATAATATTGTTCTGAGAGATATATTTACTTCTATTAAATACCAAGCTCAAGAAAGGATAGCTTTTATTGGCACATTGTATAAGTAAATTCCTCAAAATATTAGATTAACAAAAATAAATTACTCAATTAGAACATGGTTAACTTTCAGTAGGACACTTTCAGTACCAAGAAAATACATCTATTATAATATATCATGATATATTATGATATATCATGGCAACTTTAAAATTAGATTCTTGAATTATTTGAACATTCAGTCAACTTGTATTATTAATTAATAAAATAATACAATTTAATAAATTAATTACTCATTAAATTATATTAAATTATTAATACAATTAATTATAAAGAATATATTTTAATTTATACTATTAGTTCATCAATAATATATAGTTTATCTAGTGTCCGTATTATAACACATGATTTCCGTATTCGGACACGGGTACCGAATACGAACACCCCCTTTATCTATGGAATTAAAATATTAAATACAATTTTAAATCACAATAATATCTATATTAATATAATATTAATAAATTGTAATTTTTGAATACAAATATTGGCTCATAAAATATTAAAGAATTAAGACCATTTATTGTTAAAGTGTCCGTATTAGGTTACTTTCTCCTACTAGTTGGATAATTGCAAAAATGTCTATAGTTTATGTTTAGATTATATATATATATCTACAAATAATATCCGTTTCAATAAATATAAATATAATTTATATTCGTAATATTCTGTTGGAAAAGGTAATCATTTTTTTTATAGAATTTCATCAATATAATGTTTATTAAAAAAAGTAGAATATTTCTATTTGAATAAAAACTATTTATGTGCAAATATATATACAATAAAATATATAAACTATGATAAGCAAACATTTGTAATACGTGATAGAGAAAATTAACTATGTCGAGAAAAATTAATGTGAACATTACTAGGGGAAAGTAACCTAATACGGACACTTTAATAATAAATGGTCTTAACATTTTATGACTCTTTTTTTTATTCAAAAATTACACTATATTAATATTATATAATTATAGATATTATTGTGATTTTAAAATTTTATTTATCTTTTTTTATCCATGGATAACGGTGGTGTTCGTATTCGGTGCCAATATCCGAATATGGACACACTGTGTTATAATACGGACACCCTATATACCACTAGATAAACTATATATTATTAATGAATCAATCAGACAAATCACAATTACATTATTTATAATTAATTTTATGAATAATTTATTATAATTTAATTAGTTAATAATTTATTTATTTTTATCATTATTTAATTAATAATACAAATTAAGTATCTAAATAATAAAAATTTTAGATTTATATTTATTGGTGGTTTTAATATTATAACGCACGCGATTTTTATGAAAATCAGAATAGTTCATACGCTGCGCGCTTATTGGTTATAGGGTGTCCGACTGTTAGAAATAAATGGTATAACATTGATTAAAAAATGGTATAACCCCGTGGCGCCCTGGTATACCATTTACGGTATAACTAATTAAAAAAGTTATACCATATTTTATAAAAAGTTATACCATATTTGATATAAAGTTATACCATAGTTTATACCATATATTATATAAAGTTATACCATATTTTATAAAAAAGTTATACCATAATTGATATAAAGTTATACCATAATTTATACCATATATTATATAAAGTTATACCATATTTTATAAAAAGTTATACCATATTTGATATAAAGTTATACCATCATTTATTAAAATTTATACCATATATTATATAAAGTTATACCATAATTTATAAAAAGCTATACTATATTTGATATAAAGTTATACCATAATTTATTAAAATTTATACCATATATTATATAAAGTTATACCATAATTTATTAAAAGTTATACTATATTTTATTTAAAGTTATACCATAATTTATTAAAATTAATATTATATAAAGTTATATCATAATTTATTAAAAGTTATACTATATTTTATTTAAATTTATATCAGTGTTTATAATAACTTACTCTTCTATATTATTAATTTATATATGGAATCGACATTTATAATGATAATTTATTTTCTAAAAACCACATATTTTGGTGTAACAATATTGTTTATTAATAGATACATTTTTAAATATATAACGTGATACAAAATTACATAAACAATTAATGTTTGTAGGACATGTTACGTGAAACAAATAAAATTAACAATACCACTTAATAAATTACGAAATAAATTATTTTGAACGAAAACCAAACAATTATCGACACACATAATAAGCATCCTCTTTTCTGATATATGCATATATCCATGTATCCATGGAGTCATTATTTCCTGCAATTAAAATTCAAATATTTATATAATTTATATATATATATATATATATATATATAGTATACTAGAGTATGAATAATAATATTGTATATTATATAATAGTATAAATATGTATCTTATAAGAAACTTTATACAGTTAATATCATATATGATAATACTATATAAAGTATACTTTATAATTGTATACTTTATACACGTTAGAATTGTAATTAGAAAAATCCAATATATTATATTAATTACTGCAGTTATATATATAATAGAGTATACTATACTTTTGAATGAGCATACGAAAAATCATAAAATAACTATAATATTAAATCTATAGTTATTAAGTAATTATTAAGTAACCTTATCTTTATTTTCATTGTAAATTCATTTTTCAATAATTCGCAAACTCCCATCATAAAATATATGATTCCCGCATCTATTTTAGGAAATATTATATTATATATTTAATTATACACTTTATAATCTATATTTGATTAAGGAAAGAAGGATATTGATAATATTTGTACAACAGTTAACATTATTTATATATACCTATTAGTAATATTATTTAAATTTAATTACATTGTGAACTAAAAATAAAATAAATAATTGACCATATATGGATATATAGTATACTATCCATGGACTAATACAATATAATTGCATATTTATTTTATATAGATATTTAACTAATGTTATTAATTAGATAACTAAATTACCTGTTTGATCAGTTTGCGTAGTAGCGATACCTAGTACATCAATATATTCGTTTATATATTTGTGTATATACGTTATATGCTTTATCATCCCCATCAACTCACTATTCCTCTCCGGCAGTTTTTCTAATATTTTAAATGAAATTTGAAATTCTGCAAATAATTCTACAGTTTCCTGCATATTAATGATTGGCATCTAGTTATCATAATTTTATAATATATATATATATATGTAATAATGTGAATGTTCTAATACAGTTTATTAATCAAAGTAAAGACCTGTTGAACATAATAATAATATAACATAATAATAATTATAATAATAATAATAGTACCTACCCAATGAGATGCAAACCGAAGAATGAGGCAATCTCACCGAGTGGAATTTATTCTATAGACAAATAACGAAATATACTTTACAGACGATAACAATATAAAATACCAGAAAAATAAACATTTACATGGCTATGGCTATAGACATATATGCATTTAACACAGAGCGAGACACCGAAATCTAGTTTAAAGTTTTATGTAGATATATCGATTTCTGTTACGTAATGCTAAATGCATTTAAATGTATATTACATTAATCGATATACCTATCTACAACTTTGACTTTATAACATATATATATATATATATATATATATATATATAATTATATAATTATATTCTAACAATTTAATTATATATTATAAATAATATATAAATATATTATAAAATTATATATTATATAAACTGTTATATTATTATATATAATATGATATAATTTATATATATATATATATATATATAACGTAGTATAAATACCTTATGTATATTGTAATGTGTTGAAAAATAGATGCTTCTCATGTTGAGTGTAGAGTGGAAATAGAATATGTTAATAAATAAAATGGAATTATTTATATATATATATACATATACTCGAATAATTAGAAGTATTTGTATATGAAATATAGGAAATATGTATATGTATACATATTTCCCTATGGGGAATCTATATAGTTTCTAAAAACCAGTTTAATGGCAATTAGAAGCAATACATGCTATGTCTATAATAATTTAACACAACAATAAGTAAACTGTTATATTAAGGATATTATGAAGGATACTATTATGAATTATATTCTTATACATTTTATTTTCAATCAAATATAAACTTAATTTTAAAATGTTATGGTATAACTGGTATTTCCATATTGTATACCATATAATTCATAAAGTTATACCATTATATTTAATAGCTAATGGTATAACTACAAATTACAAATGTTATACCATATAATTCGTAATCTTATACCATTTAAATTAAGCTATATGGTATAACTAAAAAAAACAAATGTTATACTATATAATTTGTGATCTTATACCATTTCAATTAATCTATATGGTATAACTAAAAAAATCAAATGTTATACCATATAATATGTGATCTTATACCATTTAACGTAATTGTATGGTATAACTCGTATTTCCATATGTTATACCATATATTTCATAATGTTATACCCTTATTTTTAACAGTGTAGTGTCCGTATTAAGACATCTAGAGTGTCCGTATTAGGGACTTATATGAATTCTAGGTATATAATTATAACTTAATGGATATTTGATAACAAATATATAAATTATATATATAATTTTTACAATGCTTTATTTTTTAATAATATAGTGTTATAATTTATATCTATACATTTGTATATTCTTTAGAAGGTTTTAAGTTGACATTTTTTTTCATAAATTTAAAAACGTAATAAAAAAATCAGTTTATTGGATATATCAGCAATATTTTGAATAATTAAAAAATAAAATAATACCTTTTTAGACTAATTATACAATTATAAATATTTTATTCATTAAACATTTTTTTGTAGGAATTATGATTTCTAAGATACCGAGTGTTCGTATTCGGTTACTTCCCCTAATTATAATTACATATAGATTTAATTATTATTAGGCATACCTATATACCCCTATATATAGGGGAAAATCTCCGATTACCGAAACCTAAATGATTATTTGTTATAACTTATTCAATATTAAGTATATTTATTTGAAATTTTGTAATTAGGGTAATATTATGGCAATGAATAATGTAGCTATTTTTAATTTTTGATATAATTATATTTACAACAATAAACAGGGGTGGTCGGTAATCGGATACCTGTGCCTAATACCGACCCCTTCTCATAGTACATACACTCTAAAATAATCGTGGTATAAATAATTGTAGTATTATAATATCCAATAAAAATAGTAGATATAACTAAATATAATTAATTATAAAATGCACGCAATTTATTTATTATTGAATTTATGTTTTAATAGTAATATTAAATTTAAATTTAAACTTTATAGTAATTATATTAAAATAGTGTATATTATTATTTAATATTTATACATGGTATATATTTATATATAATATATATCAATGATACACAAACAACTTACGACATAATGTAAAGTAAAATACGGATCTATTTTGATTGTATATTATAAATCACATGGGGTCGGTATTAGGGTAATTTAGGGGGGTCGGTAATAGGAAAATAATATGGGTTGCTATAATTAAGATATAGGTTAATAATTATTCAAATTAAATTATTTTTATAATTGCTATAAACATTTTATTGATCTAAAATATTATGTGCAGTATTACGTTTTATTTAAATTAATAAAGTATTTACAATGAATTAAAAAAGTTATTATTCAAATATTTAAAAAGTAAAAACAGAATATCACATTTTATCAAATAATAATTGTAGGATTGAATATTTTTAAAAACAAAATACTTAATTATATGTATCATTAAATTACTACAGTTTATATCTATAAATTTATATCACTTATAGGTACTGAGATACGAGAGGGGGTCGGTATTAGGAGGGGGTCGGTAATAGGATAATTTCCCCTATCTATATAGAATATGGTAGGTTTCTACCGTTTCTACCGGTTTCTACCTATTTCTTAATTTATAATCAATATAATCCTATCCAAATATCAGAAGTTATAGTTGACATATATTCCAATGATATTTAATATTAATAACAAAACGTAGGATACTAGTAGGCTAGATATAATAGCTATAATAGCTATATAGGGGTATATCCTATATATACAATATTTTTTTCATAATTTCCTATAGTTGTAAATATTGCCTCAATACTTAGTTTAATAATAGTTTCTCCAGTATAATTTATCGCTTAAATTTATCACTAGTTTATATATCAATTATTTATTAATTCATGACATACTATTTATTATTACAATCATGATATATAAGTGACGTGGTATATGGCGATCACTATTAGCAAGTTCTCCGATATCTTCATGTAGGGGAAAGTAACCTAATACGGAAACTTTAACAATAAATGGACTTAACTTTTTATGACTCATTATTTTTATTCAAAAATTACAATATATTCATATTATATTATTATAGATATTATTTTAATTTTAAAATTGTATTTAATCTTGTTATTTAATAGATAACGGGGTGTCCGTATTCGGTACCCATGTCCGAATACGGACACCCTGTGTTATAATACGGCAACCCTATATACCACTAGATAAACTATATATTATTGATGAATCAATCAGACAAATTACAATTACGTTATTTATAATTAATTTTATGAAAAATATATTGTAATTTAATTAGTTAATATTTTATTTATTTTTATTATTGTTTAATTAATAATACAATTTAAGTGTCTAAATAATAATTTTTTTTAGAATTAGCTTTATTGGTAGTATTAATATTATAACGCACGCGATTTTTATGAAAATCAGAATAGTTCATACGCTGTGCGTTGATTGGTTATAGGGTGTCCGTATTAAGACATTTAGAGTGTACGTATTAGGAACTTATAGGACATCTAGATATATGCTTATAACTTAATGAATATTTGATAAAAAATATAGAAATTAAAAATACAATTTTTAGAATGCTTTAGTTTTTAATAATATATTGTTATATTTTATATTAATACTTTTATATATACTTGAAAAGGTTTAAATTTGAATTTTTTTTGATAAATTTAAAATCGTAATAAAAAAATCAGTTTATTGGATATATCAACAATATTTTGAATAATAAAAAAATAAAAAATACTTTTTTAGACTATTTATATGATTATGAATATTTTATTAATTAAACATTTTTTTTGTAGGATTTATGGTTTCTGAGATACCGAGAGTGTCCGTATTCGGGTACTGTCCGTATTCGGTTACTTTCCCCTACGTGTTTCCACCATATCATTGTGTTAATTTAGAAATGTTTGTAAAATTATCATAAAAATGACGCATGGTTACTTAATTTATTATATTATTTTTACTTTTTAAATTAGAATTAATGATATATGCGGATACTCGCCTGTCTATCTATACCCATACAGCTACCTGAACGGCTGATTCTACCATCACGTGCTGCGTCATCTGACTGGCCTTCCTCAAACCGGTTTCTAAATCACGACTGCTCCTGTTGCGGCATCGATTGATAGATCTCGCCAACGTGTTTCCTGCTCCATCTCATGGCTACAATGTCCTGCCTGAAGTGCAATGATGTATCCACTCCTGATGATGCCATTTCGTGTGATGGCTGTGACAACACTATTCACCACAAATGCCTATACCTATCCTTGCCAGCTGAGTGTCGATCCCAGAATATGCCAAAATACTTCAGGGCTAGTTTCTCCCTTCCTAATATTGTGTTCAAATGTGATGTATGCACTAATACTAACCTATCCACTGGTAATACCTTTATTAATGATAAACTTAACAAATTACAAGTTGGCATTGAGTCTCTTACTGCCCAATTATCCTCCTTCTCTCCCTATTCTAATGACTCCACTATCCTAGAGTCACTCTCTTCCGCTATCTCATCTCTTCCTGATGCCCTAAATAAATCAACAACCAAATATTTCTCTGCCATTATCAAATCAAATTTACCTCCACCCTACTTAATCCACCCACTATTCACTCCTGCGCTTCCAAACCATCAATAATCATTGAGCATATCCTACCTGCTGACAGAAACCTTACCTACATAAAATCACTATTTGCCCACCTTCAACTAGACCCCATCACCATCACTGACTACTCCTTCATCTCTCACTATGCCAACCTAGTATTATCTTCGTCATGTGCGACCGATACCCTTATTAACTCTAGGTCACTACTTCAGTCATCTACCTACAAATCTCTATTCATACGTCAATATATTGACCCTCCAACCATCAAGGCTGGTCGAATTCTCTTCCATGCATCGAAAGCCCACTGTCATGACCTAATATGTGTATTTAATAGACGAACCCTTACTTATCAACTTCGATCCCCCCTCACCTCTGGTAGAATTGACTGGAAATCGAATCCCTACCTACCTACTGATGTTGAGATTGAGTCTTGGTCTAAATCCTATGACTCTTTCTGTAAATCCTCCCGCACTAATGTTAAACCTTCGAATTGACTAAATACATACTCTCCCAGTAACTACTCCTTTCTACTCCTCAATGCGAGATCAGTCAGGAATAAAGTAGATTTAATCACTCAATTAATCATTGACTCTAATTGCTCCATATCGGCTATCACCGAGACTTGGCTTACAAACGATGACTCTGCTTTAGCATCTCAATTAACTCCCAATGGCTTCACATTACTACTCGCTAACAGACCCACACCTAACCGTAGTGGTGGTCTTGCCCTGTTGTTCTCCACTGAGCTCAAACTTATTTCCTCTTCCACCCCTAATTTCTCCTCTTGTGAAATGCTGATATGTGACATTCAGTTCCCCTCCCTATTTACCATTGTGTTTATAATCATCTATCGCCCACCATCATCCAGCATTCGGTCTTTCCTTAATGATCTCTCTACTATTTTAGAATCCATTTCTTCTTACAACACAATTATTCTTGGTGACTTTAATATTCAAGTGAATACTGATAATCATGCTTCCCTTTCTCCATTTTTTATTTTTGAGCACTCCTTAACACAACACATTCATTTCCCAACTATATCTAATGGTAACATCATTGATCTTGTTTTATCTCCATCTGACTCCAATTTAATTTCCTCTCCCACCCAAAGCACTCTAATCTCTGATCACTTCGCTATCCTATTTGATTTACAGTTATCAGTAGTGCACAATACTCGACCTCTAAGATACTTTCGAAACATCTCCTCTATAAATCAACCCTTGTTTGTTAACTCCGTGTTTGATCATATGAATAATATTATATCTCCGCTCTCTGATCCTGACACTCTCTTTGACGCCTTCAACACGGCGCTATCTAATTCTCTTGACTTTTATGCTCCCTCAACTACTCTTACCCACCGTAATCATCCCAAATCCCCCTGGTTCAACACTGAACTCACCAATATGAGAAAGTCACTTCGTCGTCTACAGTCCATTTATGCTTCTACTAAAATGAACTCAGACCTGTGTTCCTTTAAAGTATGTCGCTCATTATACAGGAAAAAACTCTTATCCACTAAATCATCATACTTTACTAACTTGCTTTGTAAATATGGCACCTCATCTAAGCAAGCCTACAACCTATCATTCACCTTAGTAGGTAAATCAAAACCCAGGCACCTTCCTGACCAACCGGATACAGTCCTCTGCTCCTCCTTTGCTAATTTCTTCCAGAATAAAGTATCGAACATCATAGCTGCTCTCCCCAATGTGAATGTTGATATCCTTACTCTCAACTCATATTCACTAGCTTCCCATAATCACTGGTCCTCCTTCACTCTCCCTACTCGTCCATATGTGCTCTCTCTAATGGCATCCCTAAAATCCAATTCCCCACTCGACCCTATTCCCCTTACTTTACTTCGTACCCTTTCGCCATTGCTAATTGCACCCATAACAATGATCATTCATGCGTCCCTTATTACATCGATCGTACCAAAGTCTATGAAACACTCGTATATCACCCCAATTATAAAAAAAACTACCCTTAGCCACTCGAACCTATCGAGCTATCGACCCATCTCCCAGCTTTCATCAATCTCTAAGACCTTAGAGCGAATTGTATCTGCTCAACTTATTCACTATATCACTACCAATTCAATTATTGATAAGTTTCAAAGTGCTTACTTACCCCATCGGAGCACTGAATCAGCACTGAATCTTATCATTAATGATCTACTAATATCCCTTGACAACAAAGCCCCGTGCTACCTTGTGTTACTTGACCTATCCAGTGCCTTTGACACCCTAAACCATGACATTCTTTCTTTACGACTCAATGAAATCGGTATTCATGGTCAAGTACACAGCTGGTTTATGTCATTCTTTTCCTTAAGGTCCTATTCAGTGAAAATCAACTCATCATTCTCTACCCCGTTTATCAGCACTCATGGTGTTCCACAAGGCTCCGTGCTTGGTCCTTTACTTTTTATTATTTATATTTTACCCATACAATCTATATTTCGTAAATATCCTTACATCCACTACCATCTCTTTGCAGATGATCTACAAATTTATACTTATTTTCCCATTTCCTGTGACTCCAACTCAATTCAACTGTCTATTTTTAACTGCCTCACAGAACTTAATGACTGGTTCTCCCATAATTCCCTATCACTTAACATGACCAAAACTGACACCATAATTATCTCCAGACCTACCTACCCCCTAATCATCACCCACCCCTTTCTACTAGCCCTCCCTACATCACAATCCATAACAACTCTTGGTTTCACCATCAACTCCCACCTAGATTACTCTGACCACATATCTATAATGATTCGCAATGCCAACTATTTTCTTTACAATATTAGAAAATCACGTAATAAATTGACTTTTTCAATGACTAAAAGTCTAATACACTCGATAGTCTTCAGTAGACTCATATACTGCTGCTCACTTCTATGCAATCTACCCCTAAAGCTTATGCTTAAACTTGAGAAGATACAACGACGTGCTATACGCACCCTATATAAACTGAAGTTCTCTTCAATAGTATCAATATCGACTCTAATGCGATCACTCGGCTGGCTTAAGTTTAGATATCTCTGCAGGTACAGACTACTATGCATCACCCATAAGGTGATACATCTTAGATCTCTCGAGTACCTAGCTGACTTGATCAGTATGCATACCCTTAGTCGAGCTAGCAGGAAATGTCACACGATGAAAATTGTGCAACGCTCGACTATCTCTGCTCACTCTGAATCTGCTTTCTCTGTGGTAGCTCCAAAATACTGGAATTCTCTACCATATGACATTAGGTGTTTGAAATCCTTGTCACTATTTAAATGTAAACTCTCCACGCACCTATTAACATTGTAACCTACCCTCCCTTTTCCTTTATTTTTATTGTACTTTATTTATTTTATTTTTGTTTCCTTCTCATGACGCCCATAACCACCACGTGATTTTGTAGTCAATAAAATATTTTAAAATAAAAATAATATATATGAAAATAGAATGTATAAGAAAAATACAGATTATGTAACATTTTTCTTCTTCAAATTATTCATGATCCCTTCAAAATGTTGGGCCCGGGCAATTGCCCGAGTTGCCCCCTTTAATATGGCCCTTCACTGCACAGTGTACACACTGCACACTGTGCTAGAGAGAAACTTTCTCTCTAGCTCTATGCTCCTACTGCACAGTGTGCAGTGAACACATAATAACGATGCTATATAGTATTAGAGGTTAACCAGCATAAAGCGACACAACACTAACATAACAAATGTTATTGATTCAGTTTATCGGTACTATTAACTCACGACGTTGTGTATAAATAGGGTAGATAGCTTCATTAATACCCTAAATCCAACGATATATATCTGATTACGTATATCTCAATTCAAACATCATGTCAGCTTCTACATCAACTTATATCGAGTCTTTTATTCGATGACCAGAATCAGTTGAGAAGCTTCTAATGAGTAAATATAAGCAAAAGGAGTATGAACGACGTCTACTAGAAGTGAAGGGAGAATTCATTAGCTCATAGTTTAATAATTAAATAATAAAGTGATTTTTATTCTTTTTAAGGAATAGGTATATACTACCAGTAAACTCGGGCCAGGTAAACTCGGATCAGGTAAACTCGGACCACTTTTGAAGTAACAATCGGACCACTTTTTAATAAGATTCGGCCCATTTTAAAATAACTATATATAGTATACTTCTATAATATGGGTTAAAGCATAAAAGTGGTCCGAGTTTTCTTCAAAAGTGGTCCCAGTTTAATTGGTCCGAGTTTACTGGTACCCTTTTAAAGTTGTGTATCAATTAAATAGCTCAAATAAGTCATATATTATGCGATAGGGAAGGTCGTCTGTAATTCATCGGTTTGCGGGTAAATTTTATATGTACATACTCATTTGAAAAAAATCATATACAATAATGCCTGCGCCGTTTCAAAGGCTAGGCAAATGTTCGTCGATATATTGTCGTATTCACCTGGTAGTGTTACTTCATTAACGACTTCATCCAATGCAGTTATAAGTATATATACTATAAGGTATATACTATATATACTATAATGTATATACCTACCCTGTAGATGTTACTTTCGCTACTTTAGCTAGCGAGTTAACAAATGTACGCAATCGGTATAGTGTATGATTTAACATAATACTATAGTATAATAATATATATAATATACTACTATACTATATAGTGCTATATTGGTTCGTTGAATATCTGAACAAGCTTGCTTAGTAGACACTATTTACGCGGTTAACGACTGTCCTCAACAACTAGGTTAACCGCACGTTAAATGTAAGTCCTATGTGTAAGCTTTAACGTTAAGTTAACCTATAGGTATTATAACTTATATATACCTACTTATATACTAAGTTCATTTCCTTCGCTGACTTATAATACATACATGGCGTATATTGTACGGTTGAGATAAGATGTATTCTGTGATCATGAGGGAAATATACCTATATAGGGTTATCTATAGATACCTCTATAGGGGTAGATTTGATTTGTACGTACATATATCGTATAGCTCATATAAACTGGCGATATTATTTATATTTAACAACTAATGAACATATATGAATTAGAGAATATATTTGTGGGAATAATACGTAAGAATAATCTATATTGGATAACGTTACTATACTGCCCTTATCTGCTATCGTCGATGAGTCATTAAGGATGACCCGTATTACATACTATGATTCATAGTTTTCAAAGTGATGTTGAGATAAGAAAGAAGTTCTAGAAAAGTCTGACAGTGGATAAATATATTCATAATTATATAAATAGACATAATAAGTATTTTTAATTTTTAATTTATTAAACTTTATGATTATATATCTAATAAACTGATTTTATTACGTTTTTCAATTTATGAAAAAAAAGTGAACTTAAAATATTCTCAATCATATATAAATGTATTAGTATAACACATAATTATGTGTGTTAACACTATATTATTAATAAAGAAAGCATTCTAAACATTATATATATAAGTTATATATTTGTTATCAAATTGTAATTAAGTTATAAGAATATATATAGGTCATGTAAATCCCATATACGGACATCGTTGATGCATTAATACAGCAACATGTATAACCAATCAGTGCGCAGCATTTGAACTATTCTAATTTCATAAAAATGGCATATGTTATAATATTAATACCACCAATGAAGCTAAATCTAAAAATGTTATTATTTTGATACTTAAATTGTATTATTAATAAAATAATAAAAATTAATAAATTAATTACTAATTAAATTATATTAAATTATTCATAAAATTAATTATAAATAATGTAATTGCGATTTGTCTGATTGATTCATCAATACTATATAGTTTATCTAGTGGTATATAGGGTGTCCGTATTATAACACAGGGTATCCGTAATCGGACATGGGTACCGAATACGGACACCCCGTTATCTATTAAATAACAAGATTAAATAAAATAATAAAAACACAATAATATCTATAATCATAAAATATCATAAAATTTATTGTATTCTTTGAATATAAATATTGAGTGATAAAATGTTAAGACCATTTATTGTTAAAGTGTCCGAATTAGGTTACTTTCCCCTATACTATAGTATACATTACAGTATTTTCTTCATATTAGGCAGAAAATACTGTCATGTTAAGGGCATAACAAGGGATTTTATAAAAAAATATATTATTTATTAAAAATTTTATTTGATAAAAATACTAAAATATGATTAATATGATTAATTCTCTTTAACATGGTATATGATATGATGCACAACTATAAATATAAGTGTTATAAATATACATTTATAAACGATAAGCGATTACAAATAATGAAACAAATTTGGTATTAAATCATTTACTAATAATGTAGGTTATTACTTATAACTGTTATACTAATAACTGTAATCCTAGCTCCCATTCTATTAGTCTTATCTTATTAGTATTATACTTATCAAAAAAAGTAAGTAATATTTAAACTTTATTGTAAAAGATACAACAACATTTAATTATTATTTTATGTATTTCTAAAGGTATGGTGCTATATATATTCAATAACAATTTTAAATAACATTTAAATTAAAAAAAAAATTAAATTTCAAAACACTCTGTTCTATTTTTAAAACTAGTGTTGTATATTTGAAACTCCATAACTTTAGAACCACCTGATCAACAAATATGAAACTTTCAGAATTTATTTACATTAATATAATCTTCAGATGTAGTTATAAATATAAAACATAATACCTGATTAGGGGACATAACAGAGTAGTTGAGGATATTTGTATGACTTGGTAGAATTCTATTATATCGATGAATAGTTGATGTTACAATTTCGTATTTTCAAATTTTATAGAATATATATAGTTTTATAATATAGCTATTTTAATTTTTACTTTAACTCATATATTTCTAGTAATAATATCAGTTTAGTTACACTAAAAAAATAACGACAAAATAGCCAGGAAGGGAGTAGTGTATTTTAGTACCAACATAAATAAATAGGTGTCTCGCTAGGCTATAAACTCGTTAATATCTGATTACATATAATATATTATAACATTTATGGAAATTTCAGGAATATATATTATTTTATAAAGCGGTTATATGTATATCCCATTATCATAGTCTTATACTTATCAAAATAAATTTAATTTAACTATATATATATAGCTTTAAATGTATTGTAAAAGATACAATACAAAATTAGTTATTCTTTTGTGTATTTCTGAAGTTATGGAGATTTTAGTAAAACAATAATTATAGACAAATATCCTATGTTACCATGTAAATAAATCCCCTGTTGTGTAGGGCCCTTAAAAAATGGGAATTTGTACTGTATTAGATGATTTGGGGTGTAAGGGTGTAAGGGTGTTATGCACCTACCAACACCAAACTCTCTTACATTGGCTTCTCGTGTCGCACCCTGGAAACCGGACTAATCTGCGGGATGAACTGCAATAGGTGATCTGAGAGAGGAGATAGTCACCGCTCAGTATAATATGCCTACTGATAGATTATGAATACAACACAAAATAACATCAACATGCCGGATCGGTTGCGGCCCGGATTAAAAACGACCACGCGAATCATCGGTAAACTCCAGGTTGAAAGCGAACAATTGATTACTGGATACAACAACAACTTTAATAAAATAAAAAAAAGTTTGACAACAACAATAACTTTTGGCACATGGTACATAAGAACATTAAGGAGATGTGGTAAGCTCATAGATTTATAGTTTACAAACTGTAAACTATAAATCTATGGGTAAGCTAGAAGAATTATCACATGAAAAATACAAATGGAACGTGATTCGTTTATCAGAAATTAGGTTGAAAAGAACAGGTGAAGTAACAACCAATAAAGGACATACGTTTATATATAACTGACACAGGAACAAACATATTCAGGGTGTAGCCTTCATAGTAAATAAGGAACTATTCAATTAAATACTAAAATATAATGCAGTCTCAAGCAGAATAATATAAATACGAATAAAAGCTTTTCATTTTAACTGCAAGAACTCTGCACACTGCAGTGTATGATGTACTGCAGTATGCACTCATGAGTGCACTCTGATACAAATATATGCGTCGACATCAGAATACTCAGACGAGGATATATAATAATTTATGAATAAATTGAGGATACGATACAACAGACACATAAGAAAGACTTTCTTATAGTAATGGGCGACTGAAATGCAAAAGCAGGAAATTATGGTCACTTATGAGTTATGCTACAACATGGCCAAATACCATAGGACGTTTCAGCAATGATAAAGCAAGAATAAACAAATGAAAGAGGAGAAATAAGGCTTGAATTTGCATATAAATGTACATTACTACTAGCCAATATTCTCTTCAATCATACAAAATCTAGAATTAGCACATGGCTCTATTAACATGAATTAAAAAATAATAAAATTGACTACATTCTAACCCTTCAACGCTTAACATCTAGCACAATCAGAACATCCACAAGAACGTATTGTTGCGGGCATAAATAGTGATCATGACCTGGTATTATGCAATATCAAATTGAAGCTAAGCATAAAGAAAATAACGAAAGTAAATAGAATACGATTTTATTTAGAAAAGCTTAATAACGAAACAACAATTGAGTCATATAGAAATATCCTGCAAACCGAAATAAATAATCTATACATGCTTAACAAAAGTCCTACGACGATATAAGAAATGGTAGAGAAAAGTATTATATCCCCCAAAACGCCTCCAAAAAAATCGGAAAAAACAGACCAAAGAAACAAGCTTGGATGACTAATGAAATGCTAGACCTCTGTGATGAAAGACGTACATTGAAATCAACTATAAAAGCAAACATATGCAGTAGAAATGAATATAATACATTGAATGCAATGTTGACAAGGATGATGAAAAAGACTAAAGAAGAATGAAATTCTATAAATGAAGATATGTCAATAAACCGATCGAATAAAAGTGCTTATAAAACATTAATAATGCTCACTAAACAAATCATAAGAAGATGATGATAATCTTTGATAACATTATAAACTATTGGCGGACAACAGCGAACTAATAAGAAGGTGGACCGAATACTGCAATGAACTATACAACTACCCTATACAGATAAATGAAGAACTAATTAAAGACACGATAACATCCCAGTATGATATTTCACTACCCATACTAAAATCAGATGTAAGAAATACTATCAACACTGAAAAATGGAAAAGCTTCTGGTATTGATAATATACCCGGTGAAATAATAAAGTATGTAGGAGATAAACTATTATACCATGACTTCACTATATTAACACATTTGGGAAACAAAAAAGTGACCAGTACAATGGATCACATCAGTAATCATCCACTTTCCAAAGAAAGGTGATTCAAGAAATTTCTTGAACTATCGAACAATTAGTCTAATTAGCCACGCAAGTAAAATCATGTTAAAAATACTTCTGGAAAGATTAAACCCACAAACCGAATATATTCTTTCAGAAGAACAAGCAGGCTTTAAAGAACTTAACAAAGAGCTTTCGAAGAGGACGTAATACATTCGAACAAATCGTAAATTGCCGAATGATCATTGAAAAACATATAGAAGTTCAAAAAATCTTTTCATAACTTCATTGATTTAAAAAAAGGCATTCGATCGTGTATGGCACGAAGGACTATGGCATACTATGAATAGTTTTGGTATTTCACAAGATATAATATAAACTATTAAATCATTGTATGCCAATATTGGCTTTAAAACAAAATTCAGTATATATAAAACACTAGTTCTCTCAATATTACTTCATTGATGCGAAGTTTGGACGATTACTGAAAAAATGGAGAACAATGTAATGCCTTCGAAAATAAAGCACTCAGACGACTAATAGGTATAAATTATAGAGAGCACAAAACGAATATCTACATTAAAGAGAAAATTAACTCATATGTTAGGAAGTAACGCCTCATGGCCGCCCAAAGATGAAATGGATAGACAACATTTACAAATAAAAATCCAATGATATCGGCGACCTACTGATGATGACAAAAGATCGAAACAAATGGCGAGGCTGTTGTGTGAAATATTCATATTCCCCCTACGATTCAAGAGTCATGGGATTAAAGTAAAGTAAGATGATTTGGATAATACACATTCCTAGTTAATATTTTATTTGATAATGGATATTGGAACATTTAATCATATATGAGTATATAAATATTATTATATATAGTGAATATTATATATAGTTCTATAGAACTGACATTACAAAGAATTTATAATTTGTATACTCATGTATACATGAGTGTCGGGTGGTTCAATTATTCTTTTTTAAATATATAAAATATATAAATATAGTGTTAATTTAATAATATATTATATTATTATTATATTAATATTATATATGTGTAATTGAATATATTGTTATATCTAAGTTGTAATTAATATTCTCTTAAAATATTTGATATTATGTATATTTAAGGTTGAATATATTGTTATATCTAAGTTGTAATTAATATTCTCTTAATATATTTGATATTATGTATATTTAAGGTTCATAGTTATCGACAATGATGATAGTTGAACGGATATTTTAGAACATGTTCTAGAATATCCGATGAGTCATACGAAGTTAAGATTCCATATTCGGATATATTATTAAAGTGAGTCTTCACACTAATCCTCGTAAGATCTCACGATCTCACGTTCTAAATATAGCAGTCAACAGAACAGAACAGAGCATCAGATCGGGACTTCCGATCATATTTTGTTGTGTGAAATACACTTAAAGGGGGACCAATCCCACTACAAGTATTTTCGAAAACTTACCGGAAATATTTTAACCTAAAAACGATTTTCTATCAAGTTAAGTATACATTTTATGGGAAAACAACTTACTTTCCGGCAACTTGCCTGAAATATAATAACTTAATAGGGGGTATCCCATTGCAACTTGATAGAAAATCATTTTAAAGTTACAATATATCCGGCAAGTTGCCGGGAAATCTTGTAGTGTGAAATCCGCCTTAAAGTTTATTGTTATTGTTGTTCTCGAGGTGAATCACACATCCTGCACTGTAGTACGGGAGCTTAATCGGTGTAGGTAACAACATCCCGATACCATCTGTCCTATTAAGTAGATGGGTATTCATGATTTATAGTAATTAAGTTAATTAAGTTAATAAAAACTTGAATATTATAATAGAATTATATATGAAAACATACACATATACACATATACAATCGCGTATATACATATATCATGTATACGTATACAAGTATACTTGTTACAAATACATACAAATATAATTCATTATGCAACATAGATATAAATAGATCTATATAAATATGCATATGCATACATGTACAATGTGCATACCTACACACCTACTTAACAACGCAATGGTGGTCACTAATTATTAAATAAATGTCTATAATCTTTGAAAATAAATTCATAAATTATTCTATTTTATATTTAATATTATAATACAGTCATAGGTTACAAACAATTAACATATAATAACATACCTAAATAGTATTCCGATGTATTCAATGTAGTCTAATAACCATATACTGCATGACTATACTATAGTATACTATAGTATAAACTAATAATCTAATCATAGTTCGATAAATAACTATAACACAATAGACACCTACGCGTCGATTACATAAATATTATAAATATAAAAAATAAAATATAAAAATAAAGTATATTTAATTTAGAAAAAAATTTAAACTATTATTTATAAATATTATTGATGTTTACGTGATTTAAAATACGAATTCTTAGTCACGCATATCACGCATACAATTACGTAATACCCAGCACGTGACCTCCGATGTGATCATAGCATGCGCCCGGGTTCCCTCTGCTGCAATCTACGATGCTCTTACGCAATCGGATCATAACAACTAACCATGCGCCAAGGCATAGCGATCCTGATAATGATGATGGCAACTTTACACCGAAACTCCAGTTCGTATCGTATTTATGTGAATACCGGTGATTGCGTGCGGAGTGATTTCGTGACAACTGGTGATCTACATATTAATACATAGTAATGTAAGAATTATTTATAAATAGTAGAATTTACACACCGCGCTAAATCGCCGAACCGCAAGAAATCACTTCGTACGAGATCACCGATTACCGTATTTATAAATACAATAGTATACTCGAGGAACTTGTCCTTGGTATACTCTTAATACAGCCATAGCTATATAGCAAGGACATGTCCTTGTTTATAGTTTACCATGGTAACATAGACATCTATGTTCTTACATAATTACCGGTAACCGCAAATTTCATGCCGTTTATAACCGATATATAGGTAGACATACTATAAATAATATACTGCAGTATACATGTATACATATACAGTATACGATAATCTACTGTATACTATATATAACTAATGTATCGGTGTTATTTTTTTATATTTTTTATTTTAGGGGATTATTTGATTATTATAACGACATATAGGTTATATAGGCGATGTTAAATTATCATGAATATCATGGAATAGACTCGTTAATACCCTCGTTAATAACAATGTACAATAGAACAATAGTTACGATATAAATTCGAACGCATAATAAATATCGAGATAATCTCGAGAAGACCACGCCCACTATACTAGTAGCGACACCTATATTGCGTAATGATTAACACACATCGAATATATCCTATAGTTGTTATCTTATTATATATATAATATATTATATTTCATATACGCTTATATAGAATATATAGAAATTCTATGTATATATATATATATATCTTATAATATATATCTCAAATTTGCTCATGGTATATATACAATAAACGTAATATCGGAGGGTAATATTGATATACTAATACTATATATAGTATAACCGGTATACTATTTCTAATAAACACACCTATGTATTTAATTGTTTACCGATAGCTAGTGGTGATAGGTATATAAGTATATATATATATATTCGTATTGACCACCTTTCCACGTGATATCATCACATATACAATCCATATAGGTGAAACCGAATTATACAATAACACTATCCCAAAG
This sequence comes from Osedax fenrisi, assembly GCA_964019155.1. NCBI lineage: Eukaryota > Metazoa > Annelida > Polychaeta > Sabellida > Siboglinidae > Osedax > Osedax fenrisi. The sequence continues at coordinate 24,293,806 of OZ025243.1, forward strand.
ATGACGAAATATGAAATAAATTTAATAGAGAAATATAACTTATGGTTTGATAACGAGGTTAGTGTTCTGTACACACGCGGGCAGGGTAAACCTCCAGGGTAGGGTATATCTATTACGAGTACGCCACTCTACTTTCTTATATTTATATTTAAACACTATAGTAATATAACACTATACGAACTATACTTTTTATATAATAATATATTCTATTTAGATACTCGTATAATAAATAATTTATTTATTATAGAAATGTAAGTATTAGTAACTATAGTTACCATAGTAACAAACAGGGTATTGTGGCCTATTTGGGTATTATAAATAACATTTGGAAATATTTAGTTGAGAAATAATAGAGTTATGGTGATTTATTGTTAGGGTGTCGATATTCGAGTACTCTCCCCTATATAGGTATATGCCTAACTACTATTGTAGATATATTTAGTCGAGTTAGAAATACATTATAGACATATAGAGAATAGAGCTATATAATTATTCATTATGAATAATATAATTATTTATTTGATTACAATAGGAATTTAACATTTACCTGGCGTAAACCTTTATATAACCCATATATAACCTACATATAACCTAAATATAACCTACACATATATTTTTATTTTCTCGTTACTATTTTTTCTTATTAATAATAATTTAATATTTGTAATTCTTAGTTGTTATTTATTTACTAATATAATAACCACACATGGTTTATCTAATATATATATATATATATATATATATATATATATATATATATATTTGGTGTATAAATAAACCATCCTATCCTATATATATATATATATATATATATATATATATATGTTGTCTCCGGAAAACGGAGAATGATAGTTCTCGACAGGTTATAGATTTATTGAATGGAAACTGGACGTGGATGGGGAATGTGGTGTGGTTCGTGGATGGACGTGGATGGGGGTGGGGTGTGGTTCGAGGATAGGGTAGATAGGGAAGGGGGTGCGTTCGTGTATGGGGGTATATGGGGAATGGAGGATGGACGTATTTGACGAATCGCGAATGGAGGAAACCTCAAACTAAAACAAATATGAATACATATTAAACATCATAATATCAACAAGCATGATTAAATATGTATCAATCGAGAAGTTCTCACAATTAATATGATATGATTTACTAGCCTTTCAGTGTACGCTCTATGCACTAATAAACCATATCATACCGAACTTCTCGATAATAACGAAATCACGTGATGGGCGTAGTGGGCGTATCTCTAATTAGATAACTAGATTAAACTAGTTAATCTAATTATAAACTACGCTCTCTTTTACAATTTACAAAACAGAAATCAAATTATATAAAAAACAAATAACAAAATATATTTAATCAACATTCATCCAAATTACATAACATTTACATTCGTTCAAGGCACGTCAACTAATTGAAATTTACAAAACAGAAATCAAATTATATAAAAAACAAATAACAAAATATATTTAATCAACATTCATCCAAATTACATAACATTTACATTCGTTCAAGGCACGTCAACTAATTGAAATTTACAAAACAGAAATCAAATTATATAAAAAACACAAATCACAAAATATATTAAATTAACATTTATCTAAATTACATAACACATGTATACTTCATGCACAACATATTTATAAATACCTACACACAGTTATACACGTAGTTGCAATACTACATTCACCCCAACCGAAAAAATCTTATCTCCATTTATTCAATTACTCGCTTTAAGTTTATTATATTCTCACTTTTAACACATTCATTATTCTTAATTCCATACACCGCATTATCTACTAATTTTTCTATTACTATCCACTTCTTATCTCCCCAACTATTTGGTAACTCCCTATTTCCCACCACTCTACGGGTTACTCTCACAATATCTCCAACTTCTAATACATCATATTCCTTTACTTTATTACAGACCATACACTTTCTTATATACATCCTTATATCCCGATACTTGCCTGACCACGTATATGTCTCGTTTATCTTACTGATTGTCTTATCAATCCCTTGATGACCATTCCTCATGTGACATTCCTCATGTGCTCCTCTCACCACATCTATAACTAAACTCCTTGGTACCATCAACCTATCATTATGTCCTTCCCTTTTCTCAAATAGAACTCCCTCCTTAATTACTAATCTGCCTACATAATCATACTTCCCTGCTACTACTAATGCATTCTTAATAACCATATCCTTACTCTGCTCCAGTACTAAGTTACCTCTCTCCATAATTGGTAATATATCTATAATTCCCAACTCTGCTATATCCCCTTCATAATCTTCTACCTCTTCCTCTATATCTGGCATATATTGTCCCTTTGATAATGCGTCAGCTACCAAATTCTCATTCCCAGATCTCAGTCTTTCTCTGCGGTTATCTCTACTTGCTCTACCCGACCCGCTTAATGTAGAGCATTCTAGTTTAAAGAACTTCTACACCATCTTGCTACATGCCCCTTCTTACCACACTTATAACACACTACTTCTCTTCTACTTCCACTACTAATCATTGATTCTAATTCACGACACTTCTCTTCGTATTCTCTGTTAGATATTTCTAAATGTCTTATTCTATCCTCTAATGTACTTACTTTCGATATACCTAGCTCTCTAACATCTACTTTATAGCACACCTCTTCTGATATCATTTCACCTACATTTTCCCACTTTACACTAAACTTCCTCAACTCTTTAATAGATGTTTTCCCCAACCCAATAAGACTTCTCCTTAATTCTACCGACCGTATATTATTTCGTATACTTTCAATAATCACTTCTTCCCAACTCCCTTCCATTACTCTAAGTTCCATACCTAACTCTAACAAACAATCTATAAAGGTATTTACACTCTCATATATCTCTTATATCATAAATAATTGCACTTTTACATCTACTTAATGCATATCTCTCTCTCAGGCATTCCTTTAATTTTGTAATGTTTATCATATCATTTCCTAACATCATCATTAACTCTATTTTAGCCTCCCCCTTAACATGATAGCATGCAAATGATGCTGCATCATTTTCTTTCAAACCCTTTAACTTTACACATTCATCCAACTCATTCAACCATCTTACAACATCCGTACTCCCATCAAACTTATCTAATCTTACATACGACAAGTCATTCATACTATACTTTTTAAGTTCTACACTATTCTTTATATCTATTACTCTACCAGATCTTAATATCATGCACACAGTAACACTCACTCACAAACGTACACTTTATACATCAATTTAATTACGAGGAGAGCGTATTTTATAATTAAATTAACTAGCGTGAAAGTTGAAGGTTCCTCCGGATTAGTGCACCGATATTGTCGCATCTCGTATTATTCAACGTGTCGTCCCTTCTCGTCGTACAGTGTCGTCGTCGCCTCTCGTAGTATAGCGTCGTCTTCGCCTCCCGTAATATAGCGTCTTCCTTCCGTCCAATCAAATTATGCGCTGTCGGTCGCCGCTGTCACCAATGTTGTCTCCGGAAAACGGAGAATGATAGTTCTCGACAGGTTATAGATTTATTGAATGGAAACTGGACGTGGATGGGGAATGTGGTGTGGTTCGTGGATGGACGTGGATGGGGGTGGGGGGTGGTTCGAGGATAGGGTAGATAGGGAAGGGGTGCGTTCGTGTATGGGGGTATATGGGGAATGGAGGATGGACGTATTTGACGAATCGCGAATGGAGGAAACCTCAAACTAAAACAAATATGAATACATATTAAACATCATAATATCAACAAGCATGATTAAATATGTATCAATCGAGAAGTTCTCACAATTAATATGATATGATTTACTAGCCTTTCAGTGTACGCTGTATGTACTAATAAACCATATCATACCGAACTTCTCGATAATAACGAAATCACGTGATGGGCGTAGTGGGCGTATCTCTAATTAGATAACTAGATTAAACTAGTTAATCTAATTATAAACTACGCTCTCTTTTACAATTTACAAAACAGAAATCAAATTATATAAAAAACAAATAACAAAATATATTTAATCAACATTCATCCAAATTACATAACATTTACATTCGTTCAAGGCACGTCAACTAATTGAAATTTACAAAACAGAAATCAAATTATATAAAAAACACAAATCACAAAATATATTAAATTAACATTTAACTAAATTACATAACACATGTATACTTCATGCACAACATATTTATAAATACCTACACACAGTTATACACGTAGTTGCAATACTACATATATATATATATATATATATATATATATATATATATATATATTAATATATATATAGCTACAATTGTGTTATAATATATATTTTACATGTATATACTATACATGATTCATTATACATAATATATATATATAGATTATTATAACTATATCATTAAAACACACACACTAAACTACACAAACATAAACATGCAAACATACCCACAAACCAATACACAATTACACAAAATACCTGTACACATCACCCACTGCAGTCTTACCACGATGTCGGCAAGAAAGGACAAATATTTGGGTACGAGTACAACAAAAAGAGAATGGACATGATCAATAGAAGATATTACAATCACCGTGTACCACGTTAGTTAATGTTATGTAATATATACACATATATATTGTATTATTAAATTTGTATACAACATTAATAGCTGTGATTTAGGATATTCGTTATTTTCCGATAATAATAATCATATTTTAATAATCGGATTAGTTACACTCATTTACAAATATAAAAACGCGTTACAAAGGGCGATATAAATCACACACCTATAGGCTACTATAGTAGCTATATTTAGTATCCCGGTGCGAGGGAACATTCGCACACGCACACTCCGCGATATTATGTAATACACGGTATTAACTAGTGATGTAAATAATACCGAGCTTTTTGATGCCGAGCCGAGACTTTAATTTTCGGAAAAAAAAAGAGTCCGAGCCGAGCCGATACTCTAGCCAAGCGAGCCCGAGCCGAGCCGAGACTCTAACAAAACGAGCCCGAGCCGAGTTGAGACTTTAGGTAACTGAGACTGAGACTGCATCATGCTTTAGATTTGAGCATCATTTACGGCATCACTAGTTGTAACTATCTGAAATCGCGTACTATATTCACATATGGAATAAATTTCGCACTTTTGGATAAATATCATATATTACTATTTACTAGATACTACTTAATTCTGCTGAAAGGTAGTATCTAGATAAGTTCAGTGAACTTCTATATTTACATAGGTTCACTCTCGTTTATTACGATAATCAAATCTGATTATTATTATATTATTATTACATATCGACATACTTATTGAAATGCTACACTATTCGCTAGCTTCACATTACACTATACTCCCGATTACAGTTGACGATAAGGTGGACATTGACTACAAACTTTACCATTCTGACAAGGGAGCCACGTGTTAGTCACTAACTATTGTTATTACTATGACGAGTACACACGCATAAACATTATTAGTCAGTTGACTAACTTCCTTTAGTAAAGTTGACTAATGACTAATTTAAGTTAATACAAATTTAAAAGTTGACCTGGAAATTTTAGTAATTGACTAAGTTATATCAGTAATATTCTAATTTAAAAAAATGATCTCGACGAGATCTGAACTCGTGACTTTGACATACTAAATGTGAAGCTGATTGGCTACCAGCTAAAGTATTACTATTTCGATATATATATATATATATATATATATATATATAAGTATACCTATAGGTATACTGAGCTATACACACATAATATATATATATATATATATATATATATATATATATATATTAAAACATATGTAGATAATGTAATGAATATATGCCGAAATAATTATACACCGGACTTCCTGGTAGAAGGACTAACAAATGACACAGAAGATAGATACATGCCGGCCTTGGATGCATTTTACTACAAGTTAGTTACTACCGGCATATGTAAATATATATATAGTTTTATTCTATTATATTATAATATAATTATTAATTAAAAAATAATAATTTTAAGACTATTTTTAGAATGGAATATATGTATACCTATATATATATATATATATATATATATATATATATATATATATATATATATATATATATATATATATATATATAGGTAATGCTAACCGTAATCCTAACCGTAATGCTAACCGTAATCCTAACCGTAATAGTTACGTTATTCATAACAATTCCGTATCTATAGAAAATATAAAACATCCATCTTAAATGTAATACAATTATAAAATTAAAAAATAATCAATACTTCTATTACATATATGTAATATGTGTTTCAATGAACGATGACAGATATTGCTCCTAGACTAATTATGCATCGACCTTATATAACACTATAGGGCTGTGACTTTTTAAAGGGTATTTGTAGGCAGTTACCTCCATTATGTTTTGCCCTCCACTTTAAATGTTTGCCAACAAATCAGATTTTTTCATAATCAATTATATCTTAATCCTATTTATTTAATATAATTCATTAGATGTATTTTATAGGTTTTTCATATACTATTGAAAACAAAATAATTATTTTTGCAATTTGTTCTCCAATTTCAAATCCTTATAACAATCACTGCTACAGGTGAACCATATTATATGGTCCATATAGTAACATACATAGTATTTCATACTAGTGCCATATTTAGATAGAAATACCTATTAACACAAGTAAAGTAATATAGATAATGATATGTACCCGACTCGAGTGCGCATGTACCCAGCTATTCTATATATAGATATATGTTCCCGCGTGCATTCTTAGTTCAGTGTATTGCCTCACTCACTATAATGATAACTAATTTACCTTAGTTTATTAATAACATACACCTAGCGTTAATCAATACTTAATATTAATATCGGCATCGTTATGTGATTAATGATTATCGAAATAGTATTAATTAATTTATTAAGTTCTTGTACCCATTGGTACATATAAATAATCCATAATTAAAACTGAATAATTACTATAGAAGTTATTCAGTTTTAATTAATGATTATTTATAATAAGTTTCTATGTTGATAAATAGCAGTTTGTTGGTAGATTTTTTTTATTTTGGTGGAGTTTTTCATCCTAATCAGGAATTTGGATGAATTTTTTAAAAAGAAACTTTATATAGTACATTTAAAAACTTCATATTTAAGGTCATTTTATATCATTGTTTTAAAACCTAAACTTAAATAAATCTGATGATTCTAGAAATAAATATCATTACATATATGAGATTGAGACTATAGTCTCAATCTCATACTTCATTCTTATTTTTATAATTTAGTATCGACTCATTATATTACTATTTAATCATATATTATAATATATAAATAACGGGCGGTAATAACAGAACATCTGCAATATGATATTGGAGCCATGTATGTGCTATATGTAGTATTTAGGTGGAATAAGAAGGGTACCGGTAAATTCGGACCAGGTAAATTCGGACCAAGTATACTGGGACCACTTTTGAAATAAACTCGGACCACTTTTTAAGAAAACTCGGACCACTTTTATACTTTAACCCATATTATAGAAGTATACTATATATATATATATATATTTATTTTAAAATGGGCCGAATCTTATTCAAAAGTGGTCCGAATTTTATTTCAAAAGTGGTCCGAGTTTACTGGTAATCGAATAAGAATACAAATGTTATAAATATAAAACAAGAAAAACTCTTCTAATCAATATATATATATATATATACACACCTACATGTACCGATATATCAGATACATAGCGTGTCCGAACGAGAAGTCGTTCCAGTACCAGGACCAGTGTTGTAGCGAGGACAACATCTTACTGAAGTGGGTGGACGAGTATTGTTGCGTTCACTCCGAAGTCGTCATGTTAGTGTGTGTGTGTTACGTAATCAACACAACACACGTGTTACATCATAATCTATATTACACATTACATCATAATCTATATTATATATATTATATATTACATAGGGGGAGTGTACTCGAATACCGACACCCTAACAATAAATCACCATAACTTTATTATTTCTAAATTAAATATTTCCAAATTTTATTTATAAGTATTAAGTAGGTATATACATATAATAGCTATTTTAAAATGTAATTTAGTTTGTTTAACTTTAAGATAACAGGGGTGTCAATATTACAGGCACTGCCTAGACTACCGACACATTGGAACATAATATCGACACCCTAAATATATCGATATTTAGATATACAATATATTATTTAATATCCACTATCCAATCAGAATTAAATGCGCATTACGTTTAGTTAACACACGCAATTCATACGTTGTTTTCCTATAATTAATTTTCGAAAATATTTTATATTTTATATTATATTATAAATATTAAGTTTTAAATTACATAATGCGAATATTGTACGTACATAGGAGTTTTATATAGTTTCTGAAAGACTATTTAATTCAAAGTAGAATCAATTCCAAGTATATGTGTATATTATTAGGTATGTCTATTAATTTACGAATATTATCATAACACACACACTACGGTATTATGAAAATGTATTTTGCTTAGGTAAACGTCAATAACTTTGTAACAAATTATGAAAAATACAAAATATTTTCGGCACATTGTAAAATATAATTATATCTATACGATGTATTTAAAATATTTAAAATATATAATTTTTCAAATGATTGATAATTATAATTATAATCGATATTGTACTTCAAAAATTTCATAAATTTAGAGTTTTAACGAAAAAATCAGTTTTTTGTTTATAATTAAAAAATATAAATATTAAAATAAAAAATTATACCTATATAAATTAGAATTATATTGATTAACATTTCATACATTAATTATTTTTTGATTGGAATTATATTTGAGGAGATCTCTAGGGTGTCGATATTAGAGCACTCTCCCCTAAATATCATTGTAATATAACTTATCATTATCCTATATCCATCCTCCCTTAAATTCCAGAAACGCTAATCTCATACATTATCACATCTATCTGGAATATACCCCACTAAGATTCATTCATTCTCCCACCTCTTTCAATAATCATCTCAAGTCATATCTATACTCTATCTAATGTCATTATATTATTATTATCGTTTAGATTTCGTTCTTATTACTTCCACTTTATTCTGTTAGTTTTTTTGTTTTTTGTTTTTTGTTGTTGTTGTATTTTATTGTTTATTATTTATTTTACGTACACTTACGAGGAGTGTCATCACTTTGTAACGGTGCCTAATAAACCTTATTTCAACATCATTATCATCATTATCATCATCATCATCATATTTGTATAATAGGTATAATAATAATTGTAGGTATAGTTATAATATAGTATAATATAGTATAATAATAATAGTACCTACAGATACAAACAATAACGGTTGACTTATAAATAGGAAATGATAATATACAAGAACATATTTTCTATACTTATACACACACGTATATAATTAATTATGTATGTGACACTATTAACGATTAACACGATTAAAACACAACAGGGAAATGTATATCATGGTTTACACTATGGTAGGAGTAATCATCTTGTGTGTAGGAATGGTTGTGTTCACGTTCTATTTCAAATGTTAGTATTCGCTATGCAATATTGTTATTATTATTATTGTTGAATAACAATTAATATATATCATACAATAATATATCATGTATAATATATAACTCATATCTATATAGAAATATAATATTTTAATTTTTCATAAAACATATTTATTTAATAATCATCATATTAATTACTGGAATCTATCGAAATTAATAAAATGTTAAATAAATATAATATTTGTATTGAATAATTGCTATCATATATATCATACCCAACTCTCGATATCTCAGAATTAAAGGTACCGATGGAGTATATTTGAGATATCTAATTATTCATACATATATGTACATAGGCAATGAATACATTGGGCTACCTAATGTATCGTATATATATACGATAAATTGTGTAGCCCAATTTATTCATATAGGCACAATGTGTAGTATACAACTAGGGGCGCTGGAACGATGTTGTATGTAGGGGGGGACCAACCAATCAAAATAAATGTTGTAGTAAAAGTGGGGGGAGGGGAACAATACATAGGAAGTCCCATTAGAATATAAAGTGAGGGGACATATGTACCCGTCCCCCCCCCCTTTTGCAGCGCCCCTATATAAAACCAATCTAGTCTCGCAGAAGGTATGATTTTGCGGTGTTTCTGGTATATTGATAGTCTTTGATATATCGAGAGTTGACTGTATATATTATTATAACTAATATGTATACATATATAATAATTCGACACATATACAGTACTCTTCATGAAGGATAGGATAACATGTATGTATACATTTATATATATATATATATATATATATATTAATATTTTATAAAACTATATACCTACATATATTTTAAATCTATTTTTGGAACAATATTTTTGTTTAAATTCAGAGACCACTTTTAATATATATATATATATATATATATATATATATATATATATATATATATATATATATATAAGAATTATTTACCACTACACATACTATTGTATTAACATCAATAGGTAGATAGATATATTGTATTTATTATTGAAATACTTCAGTATCCTACATAGGAATTATACATAACAATTAATATTCTTCGAATTGTTATATCGATGATGTTTATTTAATAATAATAGTAATAGTAATAATCTTTATAATAATACTAACAATTATAACACTAATAGGAGTGATAAGCTGTGATAATATACTAAATTCTTTAAATTGTGTATTTGTATCAATTACAAATTAAAAAAATGTCATTATTATAATATTATGTACAATATATATATATATATCTAACTTAATACAATAATTAATAAAATATACTTTTGTAAACATTTATTATTTAAATTTAATAAATTGAGCTTGAAATGTAAATACAGTAATACGTTTTTTTAAATTATAAACTGCAATTTTAATATTTAGATCGAAATTCTAAATATTGTCACAGACAATTTTTCATTTTTTCCAATTTGTATTACAATGCTTTGCGAATGCGATTTAATAATATTAAATAATAACATCGCGAATAAATTTTGTAGTGAACTCAAATGCCTATGCATACGAAATACTAACCGGTAATCTCCAGGTCACCTTTTACCTGTGTCTTACCCTTTATAAAGGGTGGAGGTATATACATCTCCTCTTGAAAAAAAACAATGACAGCAAATTTAAAAATGTCGATATTGCCGTTTTGTCGTCAGATATCTATTACATCATATCTTGGCAACCTTATTCCATTAACATTATTAACGATAACCTTTAATATAAAAAAGTATACTTTATATTGGAGAACTTAATATAAAAATACGCCAAAAATACGCCCCTCAAAAACTACGACTAGTAACCTACGACCTATATATAATATTATATTGTTTTATAATAGTACCTAAAATATATAGATAGGTATTATCGATATCACGTGGCTTAATCTGAACTATTAGATCTCCGAAACCTTAAGTTTCAATCATACGCATACTATAATAATAATACACCTTTAAACTTATTAATAAAACTTCTTAATATATCCTACTCACAATATCATAGTTTTATTTATTTCTAAAAATCCAGGTTGACTATTTAAATATAAAAATCTACCCAATACACCGGGTTGAGATAATATTTCGATATCCCCTTAACTTAAATCAATATAATATTATCATATAATACTACATTATCGTTATACAATCGGAACATTATCGCGATACCTGTCATACAAATTAATATAATCGCCATAGAAGATACAGTATCCTATACGTCCCTCTTATCTTCTCCATATTATATATATATATAAAGAATTAAATACATTATTCTGTTTTCTCTTCTTAATATTATCTTCTTTTTCTTCATTTTTCTCGAAATAGCTTATCGCGTATCCTAAATAACTAGTCATACGATACCATTATTACCATAGTGCAACACGCAAGCACGCTCTATACAATGCGAAACCCAAGAACACGAGTCCCACTCACTCATATAGCACCTCTAACACCCCACACTACGCACCACACATCTCACTCACACCTCACTCACCACACGCCTCGTAGATAAGCCGACCCAGAACGTGATGCAACTCAAAGAACAGATGACCACCGACCTGGGCCGGATGTTGTTGCCGGCGTTGCGGACACCGTCCACCATGTACGGTTACGGTATCGACGGATACGGCATGGGGTGTCCGCGGAACGGGGTGGACGCCCTGCTCATCAAGCTGATGATGGAACGCGACGCCACCCTGTCCATGAAGTTCCCCGAGGATCTGGTACAACGGTACTTCTGCGAGGGTCCCATACCCCAGGTCACTAAGAAGACCACGTTTAAACGGTTCGCCACTATCGGCAGCAACGAGAAGAAGCATCGCCGTAGTTTTAAGAAAAATAAAACTCGTTTTAAATTGCCGCCCGTCGATAGAAAGAGATAGCGGCGGACCAATAGTTCTCTAGTTTTTAGATCTAGCTTCCGATTGGCTAATCCAGACGAGCATTCGTAATGACGTCCGATAATTGCGTGACACGTAATATAGAGCCTCTATAGTATTACTCTTTATAGATCGATACGGTTGAGCGAGCCGAGCAAGTCCATAATCGTCATTAACTGGCGTAGTTATTTCAGAAATAGCTGTATACAATTTATTTTATACCCCCACACACGCAATAATAATACATCGTAACACGGTACATTTTAAATATAACAATAATAAAAAATATTTACTATACATTTGACATTTTTTATTTATTTCAAAATAATGTCACCAGAAAGTTATCATATATATTTATATATATTATAACTTGCCTTTATATCAATATATATATATATATATATATATATATAATAATTTATGTTTATATATAGAACTGCAATAAACATGTTTATTAACATATACAAATTATGGTCACTTGCGAACGTAATATATAAGAAAAGAAATTAGGACGTGGAATATAAGTATGAAAATAAATAATGTGTAATAAACAAATATAAAATTAAAAAATGTGAAATAATAAGTATGGACTAGTTGGCTAAATAAAATCTCTTTTAAAATAGGAGAACATATGTTGTGTTTCTGATATATATATATATATATATATATATATATATATATATATATATATATATATATGTGTGTGTGTGTAGGTATATATGGTAAGTTTCCCAAGCAACCAATATTGTTTAAAACTAAATCATAAAGTGTTACAAAATGCATATTTTGTAACTATAGTTACACAATATGAATTTTGTAACACTTTATAATTTAAAACTAAATCATCATGTTACAAAATGCATATTTTGTTACTGTTAGTTAAAATACTCCTAGTATAAAATACATGAATTGTACATGTACCATGTAACTGTTACTAAAACTTAACAAAAAGCTGTTTTCAGTAAGGAATTAAAAGAACTATTTCTGTAAATGTACATTTTGCGTCTTTAGTTGCTTGGGTTATTCCATTACATGTGTACCGAATTTATAAAGGCATAGTCATATAATGCTATGTGTGTACTCGATGCATCGTACTATAATATGGGCTATAGTAACCGGTGTCTTTTTAATGATTTTAAAGTGGGGAAGAAATTCCAAAAAATAATTATTTTTTTCAATTGAAAAAAAATCTAATAAAATTATTCTAATTATTTATAATACATAAATAGGATTATGATATATTGATTATATTTAAATCTAATTTTTTTATTTATAAAAAATACCTCCTAAAATTTTGTCGGAGTTCGAACTTCTATATAAAGGCACTAATTTAAATCAGTTAATAAATATTCAAAAAAAATCTATAAATATGAATGTATACAATAATCGAAATACTCGTATTACATATAGAATAACACACTAAATCGTTACAAAATCATTACATAATACAAACGACACCATATATATATACTATATAATACACCATGTATATTATACACTGTATAATATACAGTGTACAATGTACAGTGTACACTGTACAATATACAGTGTACAATGTATACTAGTGATGAAAATGATGCTCAAATTCTACACTTTACACACATAATATGCTTAATTTGCTTAATCTCGAGAATGATCTTGATCGTCTACTCGAGCATCAGTATGAGTCAACTCCCGCCAGATATCTCTATCGAGCATGATGGTTCTTATCTCTTCCTTCTCTAAGAGACCAGTGTCCTTTTTAATACATCAACATATTTCAATCGTCGGCGACCTCTGTTAGCTTTGCCTTGTGTGTTCCCATAAAATGAGCGGGTGTGTTGATAGTTCCGGATGCCGTATACAGTGACCAGCCATTCTCATCCTTATGGATTTTATTTTGGATGAAACAAGAGGTAGCTACCATACTAGTTTACCATACACATTTTTATTTGTGGAGTGTTTTAGCCAAGATATATTTAGGGCTTTACGAAGCATTCGCGTATATGTGCCATCCAGTGATTTCTTCTGTTGAACAGTCAGTGTCCATGACTCAGATCCATAGGTTAGTACACTTTTTACAGTTTCTAGAAAGAGTATTTTTTTAAGTTTATCTTAGACTTCCATGTAACGTGCATGCTATGTAGTGCGTTCCATGCTTGAGCCTTTCTCACATTAATGTCCTTTTCTGACGAATTGATCCAAGAACCAAGGTATTTGAAGTCTTTTTCGACTTGTAATGTTTGACCATCAGATCATTTTAAGACTATTGATTCAGGAGTGTTAAAGGCTATTACTTTGGTCTTTCTAGTATTCAGAAGTAGTCCTACTTTTTTTGCATTCAGACTCTACCCTTAGAAGTAACTCCCTGGCTTGACTTGCAGTGTTAGATAATAAGGCTATATCATCAGCAAAATCTAAATCTGTTAAAACAGTTGGATGCAATCTTCGACTTCTGCGAGGGACAATAATAAATCCTAATTCCTCTTCATGTCCGTTGATTGCTTTTCTTAGTGCATAATCTAGTACAATAATAAATAGACAAGGTGATAAAGTATCCCCTTGTAGAACTCCTGCTACAATGTCAAACTCTTCAGATACACCATCTGGTGAGCATACTTTGGTTCTAGTATTATCATAGCTCCCATTTATTGCATCGACAAGATTATCAGGTATTCCATATGATCTAAGTACTTTAGCCATATTGCCTCTATGTATAGATTCAAATGCCTTCTTGAAATCAATAAATGTAAAGATAGCTGGTAAATTATTATCCTTAATTCCTTCCAGAATCCTTCTTATTGCTAGTATCTGGCCGACTGATGTTCGCTTCTGTCTGAATCCATTTTGATTGTGTCTAAGTAGAAGATATAATACCGGACGTATTCGATTTAGTATCATACGATTGTAAGTTTTGGCCAATATAGAGGTGAGGCTAATCCCACGGTAGTTATCAGCTTTGGTGAGATCTCCCGATTTAGGTACATGTACTATGTTAGAAATGTTCCATATGTCAGGCTGTTCACTGTTTATATATTACTTGTTTATGATATCAAGCACAATGTCATCAATTTGAACATAATTGAGTACTTCTGGCATTATACCATCTTCCCCAGCGCTTTTTCCAGATGTTATTGATAGTTTCGCTCTCTTATATTCATCAAGTGTAAATATGTCATCTTTTATATATAAGTTTAAAAAACTGGAGGTATTTCTTCGTTTTCATCTGCCACTTCAGGTGAGATCCCGAGAAGTTTTCTGAAGTGTTCATACCATAGAAAAACTCTATCCTCTGCACTATTACCATTTAACTGTGATGATTGGGTGACTTTCCTGCCAGATATTTCATTGATAAAGTTCCAACTTTCTAGATATCTCATACCCAGATCAGCTTGCTCAATTACAATAACTTTCTTTTCCAACTCTTCGTCTTTAATTACTTTATACATTTGGAACATCTCTATTTTCTTTTGTTTGTATAGAGTTCGATTACTTTGGTATTCTTAACAAGTTATTTATGTGCGGAAGTTATGGCTTCCCGAGCATTAATAATTCGTGGATCTCGAGAATTCAATTTCATTTTTAGTTTCAGAACTTGCCTCATGCATCCTACCGCTGTAACATTAGTTGTTTCCACCAACCGTTCATACCTTTCTGATATTGTTTCTTCATCTAGTCCCTGGATGTTAAACTTATTCCGTACTTCAACTGCATACCTCTCTTATAGTTTATATTGGTCCCTTAGATTGCTCCAAACATACTTGGTTTTACGCTTCGCAATCTGCTTTGATGCTCTGAGACTTATTGTCACATTCACTACTACGATTCTGTGGGCTGATCCCAAAGATATGTAAGTGTTATATGCTTCGCAGTTTCTTATGCTTTTCTTCCATTTCTTTCTCACCAATATATAGTCAAGTTGGTGTTTCATCATGTATGGTGACATCCAGGTCCATAACTTTCCTCATTTTTTTCTAAATTGTGAGTTAGCTGGTATTCTTCCATCATTTCTATGAGCCGACTTCCATTATTATTTGTTGATGTATTGTAAGTGTATTGTACATCTTCTGGTCCCATCCTTGCATTCATATCACTTAATATGATTAATAAGATGTGGGATGGTACGTGTTCAATAGTTGTTCGAAGTTTCTCATAGAAAGTATTCTTGACTACTTCATCTTCATATTGACATGGTGCATATGTAACAATACTAGTTGATACCAGATTACTTTGAAAGTTATCTATCATAATTCTATTCGTAACTCGTTTTATATTTATTAGACTTTTACTTGCCTCTTTTCTAATGATGATACCCACGCCACCATTAGCTGCTTGTACTTGATTTCTCCATGCTGATACGGTGTATAGATCATATCCAGGGTCAACATCGTACCGGTTAATTTCTTGTTCCCTATCTGCTGAGTGTACTTTTCTATGTTCTTGTATATACCTACCGCATATAGATATATTATACTTTCGCATATTCGATGTAATCTCTTCTGTTTTTTGTAGTACCTTATCAACTTATCTGATAGCCAGAGTTTGTACATTGAAAGTTGCTATTTTTATATTTTTTCTACACTGTAATAATTTCGCCTTAGCATCTCGGCAAGTCTCAATCTCACCCCTCCCCGTAGGGTTTAAAGGTGCGACGTCATGAAATACCTGCGGATGTGCGACGCACATTGTGCGTTGTTTACATTAGCTGGTCTTCTGCGGACTCCCGCCGCTGAAAGTATAGGATTTGTTGTTGTTGTGTTCATACTTTTTCTATTCATTGCTAGTGGGTACAGGTGCACCCTAACGAGGGTCG
This sequence comes from Osedax fenrisi, assembly GCA_964019155.1. Lineage (NCBI taxonomy): Eukaryota > Metazoa > Annelida > Polychaeta > Sabellida > Siboglinidae > Osedax > Osedax fenrisi. Next base: position 24,311,040 of record OZ025243.1, read on the forward strand.
CAACTCCTCTCGTCAGGTTTATGGTGAGTTTTCCTTCTCATTCATCCGAGATCATTTATGATATTTTCACGTAACCCTGATCGGGTGGCTATCAGGTAATATACCTTGCCAAAGGGAACTCTGGATTTTGTCCAGCACTGTTTATTGGTTATTCGCAGCTACACATTATATATAATGGTAATTCCCCTATCCGCAACCTGGGGAGCCGGTGGATGGGAGTTGTCATCACCAGACACCACAATATGAAAATGAAATAATACACCATATAAGTGCATCTAAATCATACACCTAAATCATGTAATACACTTTACACAAATGACATACTTCATACAAATAATATATATAGAAAATACAATAAACAGACAATAAACCGAATACAATGCCTATATATATAGATAGATTAGATAGATTAATAGTTTATTATATGTACGAATGATATGGGTATGTGGGATAGGGTTAGGGATAACGAGTAAGTAGGGGAGAGTGGGGGAACTTGAGCCGGCGGGTAACTTGAACCACCTCCAATATCAACACTTCTGCTTAACAAAACTTATGAAATACATACAGGATATTCATATTGTAAATATAAATACAACAAATAATTATTTTTATTATAAATATATTTAATTAATTTTATATTTAAATTTATAGTTTTTCACAAGAAAATGTAAATAGGTATATATACCCAGCAAACAATTTATCGACGCTTTTGGACGCTTTTTCGACGCTTTTGAACGCTTTGATTCCGAATCGATATTAAGGTCGCTTTTTCGACGCTTTTGGGCGCTTCAGTTCCGAATCATATTGAATTCGTCGCTTTATCGACGCTTATGGGCGCTTCAGTTCCGAATCATATTGAATTCGTCGCTTTATCGATGCTTTTGGGCGCTTCAGTTCCGAATCGATATTGAATTCGTCGCAAATTCGACGCTTTTGGGCGCTTCAGTTCCGAATCGATATTGAATTCGTCGCAAATTCGACGCTTTTGGGCGCAAATTGTCATCAAAGTGACGAATTAATTCCGGAACTTTTAGGCGCATGGTGTCCAAAAGCGTCGAATATATTGTTTGCTGGGTACCTATATACTATTAAATTAATTTATTATATTTAATTTGATCATAATCTTAATATTTAGAAGATATTAATATTATAGATAATTACATATTTAAACATATATACAGTATAAAATAATTTAAAAATTATTCTTTTTAATTATTTAAAATATATAATTAAATAAAATATGTAGTAGTAGTAGTAAGTAGTAATAATATTTATTTATACACAAAGATTAATATAAAATTCTACAATGTGTTTTACTGTTTGTCGAACAATTTACAGGTGTGGGTTCCCGGATGATTTAACGATAATCCGTAAAAATAATATAATAAAATAACATTCTTAAATATAATAATATAATAATAATTTAATAACACGATTACATTTCAAAGAGGGTTAGATAAGCAGTATTTTAGTGGGGAACGTTTAAATAGCTCCTTGAGTTTATATTTGAAAGTTGTTATTGCCATATCTTCTTTGCGTATGGATTGGGGAAGTTTATTCCAGAGAGATGCACCTCTCTAGCTAAATCGTTTGTTACCGTACATTCGTAATCGTGTAGTCGGTATGTCAAGTCTATATGTTTGTCTCAGTTGTCTGTTAGTGGTTTGTTTGTGAAGTAAAGTATGTAAATTATGAGGTTGAGTTGTTTTTGTAGTTTTGTAAAGTATAGTTAGTAGTTTAATGTTGATGTTGTCAATTGTAGGTAGCCAGTTTAGTGATTTCCGTAAGTTCGTAATGCTAGTAGTGTAATCTGTGTTTTTTAGATTAAAAATAATTCTAATAGTTCTATTTACTAATCGGTCAATATTGTTAGTAACTGTTTTGTTTTCTCCGTCTAGTAAAGAGTTACTGTATAGAAATCTGGACATTATCAGTGAATTTGATAGAATTATAGCTGTTTGTTTGGTTAAGTATGGTCTTAGTTTTTTTAAATTATATATATGAAAGGAAGAAGTTTGTTTCATTTTACTGATATGTTTAGTAAAGTCGAGTTTGTTAGTAAAGTGGAAACCTAAGTATTTTGTATTTTCAGTCGGTATTATATTTATGTTATTTATATTTATTAGTGGAACTGTAGTATTGATCGTGGAATTGGTTATAAAGTTGATGAGTTCAGTTTTTGTTGGATTTAGTAATAAATTATTTTTTGTAAGCCAAATTTGCAGTGAGGTTAAACATGATTGTAAGTTAATTGAGTGAATGAATTGGGCGTGTAATTCTATGTCGTCAGCGTAAAGATTATAGTTCACGTGTGGGAAGTTAGTCAGTAGTTTGTTGAGTGGAAGTAAATAAATGGAAAATAGTATGGGAGAAAGAGTGGAACCCTATGGGACTCCATACTAAATGTGGTAACTTGAACCAGCTAAAATGGGGTAACTTGAGCCGGCTCAAATTAACCATAAACGACCAAAATTAAAAAGTAAATTATTATAATAATTAAATTTTAACAATAAATAATTATTAAACTAATTTTATTTAATATAATATTTAATTTGTGTAAATTAAATTTTATTTAATATAATAATTTGTGTTAATTAATTTTTTTTTTAATATAATATTTTGTTTTCATTATTTAAATATTTCATTATTATTATAACAATTACTATAAAATAATCATATTATATATTTAAGCCAGTACTATATATATCTATAATATTAAACATATTTAATTTGTAGACCTATTTTAATACTATTTTATGGTGGTACAAGTTATAACTTGGGTATACCCCACATATTTGTGTTAATTAATTTTTTTTTTAATATAATATTTTGTTTTCATTATTTAAATATTTCATTATTATTATAACAATTACTATAAAATAATCATATTATATATTTAAGCCAGTACTATATATATCTATAATATTAAACATATTTAATTTGTAAGACCTATTTTAATACTATTTTATGGTGGTACAAGTTACCCCACAAATGGGGTAACTTGAACCACTTTTAATTTTTGTATAATCTTAATTATTTGTTAATTAATAATTTGATTTTGTTTTTTTTATCTTAAAATCAATAGAATATATAATACTAAACTAATAATATAATATGTTTTATATAGTAATATTTAAATTTGAATTATTGGCATAAATGTAAAAAGTGGTTCAAGTTCCCCCACTCTCCCCTACATATAATGAGACATTAAACACGGATGAACCCTGGGGATGAACAAAACAAAAAGGAAAAAATAGAATATATACAATAAAAAATATAATGAATTAATCATGCCTCTAAAATATATAGGTAATATTTCCAACACATCTAATGCAATTTATATAGCCTACCTCATTTAACAAAATAATCATTCTGTTTACTTAGCTTACACAATATAATTAAAATAAATACGCTATGTTATATTTTTAGAATAAACAATAGTATTATTACTAATATAATATTAATATTAACATTAAAATTTAATATACATATTAATAATATTAATCTATATTAGATTACTTTTAATGTAGATATCTAACTTAAGAAATATTAGACAATATAATATATTAAAAACAAAATGTATTCGTACTGATAATAGTTTATTAATTAATTGAATACTCTTGGAGAAGATTTCAGAAACTTGAAAAGTATAAAGATTTTAAAAAGTAAATGTAGTGAATATAAGATGATGTTACAGATAGTTGGACATATATAATCGGAGTAAAGTTTAAAAATAGATAGTGGGACAGGATCGGAGGGATATATAGAAGTGGAAGCAAGTAGAAGGAGGGGTAATTATGATTGAAGGATAGTTGGCATATGGTTATGGTTCTTGATAATTATTATATTCGAGTGAATCTTATTAGAAAATATTGTGGAGAAGATACATCCTAATTATAATCATAGATGGGAGTAACACAAATGTTGGGCATGATAACAACTTATAAGCCAGTCATCGTTTATCAGAAGATAGATCGCTTATAACCCGATTATAGTAGCTAGAGTGGCATAGGTAATTGATAACTTGTAGATATTACATTATTGAATGAGAATTTAAAAATTATATGTATTTTTAATAGGTATTAAAAATATCATTTATTACTTATTATTTAGTTAATTTTCTAAAATGAAATAGTTGATAAATGATTATATAAATTATTTGTTGGATACACATTTATTTATTTTTATAAAGGGACATTATGAAGGCAACTACCCTTTTATATTCGTGATACAGAGATACATATATTTGTGTAACAAATTATATCTCAATTAAATATTATTATTATATTCCCTTACTATGTTATAATTCTAAATATTTAATAAATATTTGTACACATGTTATAGGTATCTTTAGATGTACTCATCCATATATCATACATTAACGGGATGTGTCTAATTAGTCTGACTACCTATTAAAGCATCTCCCAAGTCTATTCAGAATAAAAATGAGGATTATTTTAAACAATCTAAATAAATGATTATTTATTATAATATAATTAATATTTGGAGTAAATATTTGACACATTAAGGGCCGCATAAATATGCTTAAAGAAACTTCACATCGTATAAGTTTAGTTCAACTAATTAAAATAATTTGAGTTGGTACATTAATATTAAGAATAATATCAATAATTATAGAAGAATAAACTGCAGTTTATTTCAAAAAAATATATATATTTATATATCATGTTCAATATTTTATACTGAATTATAATTTAATTTAAACATTAACATTTATAACAATTAAACGTTTCAGTGTTGAACTATTTTCAAAACTAAACATTAGGTGGGAAAATACTTAAAAACATAATATTATACAATTAGATGTATGTGTATATATATATATATATATATATATATATATATATATATATATATATATATATATATACATATAAATTAATATATACATACAATAATATGAAGTAAGTAATTAATATATATATATATATAAATATGCACGTATAAATAAATTGTGATATATTCAAAGATCATAGATTCAATATCATTGCAATATTACAAGATGATATAATCAAATAAATTAGAAAAGAGAAATATCCCAAACTAATATTATAATATGATCATCAACTGCATATTAACTAGTATCGACGTCACAATACATTGACGTAAACTATTCGAATTAGATGAAAAACACTATAAGCATCACTTTTTGGCTTCAGCGTCAGCATTATCGTACAGCACGTGTCTATATTTAGCATCTTTCCATTGAGACTTGTCACCGCAATCTTCATAAGCCGCTGTGTAATATTATAGCACTATTATTAGCACTATTATTAGTGTGATAAGTAGGCAATTACATTAATATATTATTAGTTTATATTAGTTTATGTTAGGGGTGGCCTCAAAAGTTAACATTCTATTGATTCCATTTGTTTACGAATTCAGATAATATTATATATAATAAATATTGTGTGAAATTATTAATCTGTTTTAAAAATTATCATAAACACCGTATTTTAATAAGCTTAGAAAAAATAAAATGTATTCTAATTATAAATTAACAAAAAATATCGATTAATTTATGACTATATATTTTAGTATAATTGTATAAATAGTATATTATCATTTATCAACATTTAAAAACTATTTTAATTGTCTACATATATATTAAAGCGCTTAAATTTTTGTTTTCGTAGTCGTCGTCGTCTTCGTACAATTGTTTTTCTATCGAGCGAGCGCAGCGAGCCATCTCGACGAATTTTCGAAATTTTTCGACAAAAATAATATATTGTAATATATAGATAATAAAACTGCAATAATATTTGTATATAATTACCATATAATTAGCGAGTAATGAATATATATTATACGGTTATAATTATATATATTTTATATATTTATATATTTGTTTATTTTATTTATTGATCGAGGATATTTAAAAAAAAATTTTTTAAATTCGCTATGGCGAGGATAGGTAGCGAGTCTATATCGCGTATACAGACGTTATAGAATACGTTATATACGCATTTTTTTCGCCCGATACTAATATTACCCGAACCCTAATAATACTAGATTTCATTAAAGTTAAATTTCGAGTTTATAAAAAAAATTTCGTATCTCCGCCGTGAAAAAAAAAATTACGAAATATTTTCGTTTACGTAAAAATTCTACGGGCGATCTTATATCGCGTATACGGACGACATAAAATACGTTATATACGCATTTTTTTCGCCCGATACTAATATTACCCGAACCCTAATAATACTAGATTTCGTTAAATTTAAATTTCGAGTTTATAAAAAAAAATGTCCTATCTCCGCCGTGTAAAAATTTAAATTTATAATATTCGTTTCGCGTAAAAAAATCGATAATATATAGATATAATTATAAAAATAACATTTATGACGAGTATTAATATATATCGTACGTACTAGATTTCAGTTATTCGGTTTAACGAGTTTATAATAATTATTTCCTATCTCCACCATGTAAAAATAAATTCTTAAAATTATTAGGTGATGTAAAAAATCAAAATCCACAATAATGATTCGATTTCAATAATTTTAAATGTATTACATATATATTTAAAATATAATATAGTGGTATAAATTGTGATATCTAATATTTAATATTCTTCGAGCTACAGCCGAAATAGTGAAAAATACGTGATTTTTGAGTTGTAAATTTGACCGACTTCCGGTAACGCGTTCGCTTCAATTATGATTTCTACGGATGCGGAGTACGAAAGTTCCTATAATAAATTTAGAAAAACCATTAATATATGAATAATTGGGTGTCCAGCTCGGTTTCAATTTTTCATTAAATTTCATCATACAAAAAAATTAAAAAATGTGAAATTTATAAAACAAAAAAATTCTAATTTCTATTCTATAATGTTAACGGTAATGAGTAGATATAAATTTAGCCATCCGATATGCATTTACTATGATTATTTGCCACATAAATGGCTTTACATTTCCTATCTCCACCATGTAAAAAATTTGAATTTATAATATTTTTATCATGTAAAATATAGATAATCTATAATAATCATTGGATTTCCATATTTTTAACTTTATAATTTATAGTATAATTAATATAATTTCATAATTTTTTACTTAATTTAATAATAATATAATATCTAGATACTAAAATAATTTAAATATTTTCGAAAAGTATAGTAGTGTAAATATTATTAACTAATACATTTAATTATATTATATACAAGTATATTTGATGGTTGTGGTTAGGTTGGGTTAAGTTTTAATTTTTGGAGGTTTTTTTAGATGCATTACTTCCCGAGTGAACCTATAAAAGTATATTGTCAAGGTTGTGGTTAAGTTGGGTTAATTTTTAATTGTTAGTGATTTTTTGGTCACTATTATAGTGTCTATAGTATATAAATATTGATGTAAATATATATATATATATATATATATATATATATATATATATATATAACTACTTAGCTAGGTGACTTGGGTACTTGGGTTGGGTTGGGTTTGGGTTTGGATTGGGTTTGGGTTTGGGTTTGGGTTGGGTTAGGTGGATTTGGGTTTGGGTTTGGGTTGGGTTTGGGTTAAGTTTTAATTTTGGTAGGTTTTTTTTAGCTGCATTACTTCCCGAGTGAACCTATAAAAGTATATTTTCAAGGTTGTGGTTAGGTTGGGTTAAGTTTTAATTTTTTGAGGTTTTTTTTAGATGAATTACTTCCCGAGTGAACCTATAAAAGTATATTGTCAAGGTTGTGGTTAGGTTGGGTTAAGTTTTAATTTTTGGTGGTTTTTTGGTCACTATTATAGTGTCTATAGTATATAAATATTGATGTAAATATATATATATATATATATATATATATATATATATATATATATATAACTACTTAGCTAGGTGACTTGGGTACTTGGGTTGGGTTGGGTTTGGGTTTGGGTTTGGGTTGGGTTTTGGTTGGGTTGGGTTTGGGTTTGGGTTTGGGTTAGGGTTAGGGTTAGGTTGGGTTGGGTTTGGGTTTGGGTTAGGTTTGGTTGGGTTTGGGTTGGGTTTGGGTTAAGTTTTAATTTTGGTAGGTTTTTTTTAGCTGCATTACTTCCCGAGTGAACCTATAAAAGTATATTTTCAAGGTTGTGGTTAGGTTGGGTTAAGTTTTAATTTTTGGAGGTTTTTTTTAGATGAATTACTTCCCGAGTGAACCTATAGAAGTATATTGTCAAGGTTGTGGTTAGGTTGGGTTAAGTTTTAATTTTTGGTGGTTTTTTGGTCACTATTATAGTGTCTATAGTATATAAATATTGATGTAAATATATATATATATATATATATATATATATATATATATATATATATATATATAACTACTTAGCTAGGTGACTTGGGTACTTGGGTTGGGTTGGGTTTGGGTTGGGTTTTGGTTGGGTTGGGTTTGGGTTTGGGTTTGGGTTAGGGTTAGGGTTAGGTTGGGTTGGGTTTGGGTTTGGGTTAGGTTTGGTTGGGTTTGGGTTGGGTTTGGGTTTAGGTTTGGGTTTGGGTTGGGTTAAGTTTTAATTTTGGTAGGTTTTTTTAGCTGCATTACTTCCTGAGTGAACCTATAAAAGTATATTTTCAAGGTTGTGGTTAGGTTGGGTTAAGTTTTAATTTGTGGTGGTTTTTTTTAGCTGCATTACTTCCCGGGTTTGGGTTTGGGTTTTGGTTTGGGTTTGGGTTTTGGTTTGGGTTTGGGTTGGGATTGGCTTGGGCTTGGGTTTGGGTTTGTGTTTGGGTTTTGGTTTGGGTTTGGGTTTGGGTTTGGGTTTGGGTGGGTTTGGTTGGGTTTGGGTTGGGTTTGGGTTTAATTTTGGTAGGTTTTTTTTAGCTGCATTACTTCCCGGGTTTGGGTTTTGGTTTGGATTTGGGTTGGGTTTGGGTTTGGGTTTGGGTTTGGGTTTGGGTTTGGGTGGGTTTGGTTGGGTTTGGGTTGGGTTAGGTTTTAATTTTGGTAGATTTTTTTTTAGCTGCATTACTTCCCGAGAGAACCTATAAAAGTAGATTTTCACGGTTGTAGTTAGGTTGGGTTAAGTTTTAATTTTTGGTGGTTTTTTTTAGCTGCATTACTTCCCGAGTGAACCTATAAATGTATATTTACACTGTTGTGGTTAGGTTGGGTTAAGTTTTAATTTTTGGTGGTTTTTTTAGCTGCATTACTTCCCGATTGAACCTATAAAAGTATATTTTCAATGTTGTGGTTAGGTTGGGTTAAGTTTTAATTTTTGGTGGTTTTTTTAGCTGCATTACTTCCCGAGTGAACCTATAAATGTATATTTTCACGGTTGAGGTTAGGTTGGGTTAAGTTTTAATTTGTGATGGTTTTTTTTAGCTGCATTACTTCCCGGGTTTGGGTTTGGGTTTGTGTTGGCTTGGGTTTGGGTTTGGGTTTAGGTTTTGGTTTGGGTTTGGGTTTATGTTTGGGTTTAGGTGGGTTTGGTTGGGTTTGGGTTGGGTTTGGGTTTAATTTTGGTAGGTTTTTTTTAGCTGCATTACTTCCCGAGTGAACCTATAAAAGTAGATTTACACTGTTGTGGTTAGGTTGGGTTAAGTTTTAATTTTTGGAGGTTTTTTTTAGATGCATTACTTCCCGAGTGAACCTATAAAAGTATGTTGTCAAGGTTGTGGTTAGGTTGGGTTAAGTTTTAATTTTTGGTGGTTTTTTGGTCACTATTATAATGTCTATAGCATATACATATTGATGTAAATATATGTATATATATATATATATATTATTATTATTATTATTATCAGATTTAGGTTTGCACCAGGGTTTTTGTAGAAGCTAAAGCTTATCGAGACAATTACCCTTAATTTTAAAGCAAAAAATATATATATATATATATATACAACTACTTAGCTAGGTGACTTGGGTACTTGGGTTGGGTGGGTTTGGGTTTGGGTTTGGGTTGGGTTGGGTTGGGTTGGGTTGGGTTTGGGTTGGGTTTGGTTGGGTTTGGGTTGGGTTAAGTTTTAATTTTTGGTGGTTTTTTTTAGCTGCATTACTTCCCGAGTTTACTTCCCGGGTTTGGGTTTTGGTTTGGGTTTGGGTTTGGGTTGGGTTTGGGTTTGGGTTTGGGTTTAGGTGGGTTTGGTTGGGTTTGGGTTGGGTTAAGTTTTAATTTTGGTAGGTTTTTTTTAGCTGCATTACTTCCCGAGTTGGGTTGGGTTTGGGTTTGGTTTTGGGTTTAGGTGGGTTGGGTTGGGTTTGGGTTGGGTTAAGTTTTAATTTTGGTAGGTTTTTTGTAGCTGCATTACTTCCCGAGTTTGCCTATAAAAGTAGATTTGTCGGGGTTGTGGTTAGGTTGGATTAAGTTTTAATTTTTGGTGGTTTTTTTTAGCTGCATTACTTAACGAGTTTGCCTATAAAAGTAGATTTGTCACGGTTGTGGTTAGGTTGGGTTAAGTTTTAATTTTTGGTTGTTTTTTTTAGCTGCATTACTTCCAGAGTGAACCTATAAAAGTATATTGTCACGGTTTTGGTTAGGTTGGGTTAAGTTTTAATTTGTGGTGGTTTTTTTTAGCTGCATTACTTCCCGAGTTTGCCTATAAAAGTAGATTTTCACGGTTGTGGTTAGGTTGGGTTAAGTTTTAATTTTTGGTGGTTTTTTTTAGCTGCATTACTTCCCGAGCTTAATAATCATTTTACATTATCTGCTTTGGGTTTGGGTTGGGTTTGGGTTTTGGTTTGGGTTTGGGTTGGGTTTGGGTTTGGGTTTGGGTTTGGGTTTGGGTGGGTTGGGTTTGGGTTGGGTTAAGTTTTAATGTTGGTAGGTTTTTTTAGCTGCATTACTTCCCGAGTTTGCCTATAAAAGTATATTTTCACTGTTGTGGTTAGGTTGGGTTAAGTTTTAATTTTTGGTGGTTTTTTTTAGCTGCATTACTTCCCGAGTGAACCTATAAAAGTATATTTTCACTGTTGTGGTTAGGTTGGGTTAAGTTTTAATTTTTATGTGGTTTTTTTAGCTGCATTACTTCCCGAGTGAGCCTATAAAAGTATAGTGATATGTGTGTGTATGTGTGTGGTCATAGTTATGTTCACTGTTATGGTTAGGTTGGATTAATTTTTAATTTTTGTAGGTTTTTTTTGTAATAAAGTTCTTTTAGTAATAACGTTTAGTTCTTTTAGTAATAAAGTAACGGTAATGTTGCTTTTGTAAAAAAAAATAATTTGTATAGGTTTTTTAGTAATAAAGTTGTTTTAGTTAAAAAGTAAATTTTTAATAATAAAGTTGCTTTAGTAAAAAAGTAACCACTCAAGGAGCGTTAGCCCTTGATCCGGGAAAAAAGTAACCTAGTTTTATTTAAATAATTTTGAATAATTTTTTAATCTCAAAATAATTATTTTCTCAAACTCACCATTTTATGTTTATATGTTTACCAGTTTATGATATATTCTAATAATTTTTTTTAATGTAGAAAGGAGTTATTTATATCTAAAACACAGATTGAGATATAATAGAGTATATGTAGTCGAATATAGATTGATAATTGAAATAATTAAATATGCAATTTCAAATATATATTACATACACAATTATTGAATATTATTAACAATTGTCTATATATATATATATATGTTTAGTCTATAAAGATAAGAAAATTATGGTAATATTCCACTTATTATCCAAAAATATAATTTATATAAGTAGAAAATATCGTCTATCTATTTATATGTATACATGAGGACTGATATATAACTTAAGGTCTTTATGATTAGAATATATGCCATTATGAAATAATCAAATATACAAACCATATTGATGTCATAATATACGTTTAAAAATTATATTATTTCATTATCATGATAATACTAATGTTTATAAAATAATGATACAAATACAATAACTTGACATTTTTTAGTAACTGACCTTTTTTTAATAATTTTCGTGATAATCTGTCAAGCCCTGCCTGCTTTTGTATTTCAGCTAATTGATTATGTAATAAATATTATTTATTGTTTACATACATGTGTGTATATATATATATATGTATAAAATGTAATATGTGTGAAACTAATTATTATTAAAAATATAATAATAAAAATTTACATTTTACAGATTTGTGATTAAAATGTTTATAAAATAATTATTTTATAATCATTATAATTATTCAGTATTTATTAATATATATTTTATATAAAGAATATAAAACATAAATTCCACGGTGATTATTTAGTTCATCGTAATAGTTAACATAACATTAGGAAAACGTAAACTTCAATTTGACTACTGTATTCGATATTAAAATATAGTTCGAATAGAGTCTGCTCTTGTCGAGACATCCGAAAGAACACTATAAAGATAGGCATCGCGTTAGGTCACGAATCCTGTATTTCATTGACTGAGAACAGTCCGTCGATGTATCACATATCTCTCCAGCTTAATTACGCCAATCAGGCTCACTGATTGGCTAGCTGGAGTGAATCATCAACTCAACACCCGTAGCACTTTCACACTAATTGCACTCTACTACACTCTGTTAATGGAAAGGTTAGCCTAGTGACTAACTATATTTATCAGGGTTTAAGTAAGGATCCACTGCGATAGGATACATGGCTAACGCGATAGCTCCGACTATACCACCGATGAGAGCTGCAAATCTCCATCCGACGAACCTCTTCTCTTGAGGTATAGGGCTATTGGGTGGTGGGTGGTTGTACTGTATAGGTGTAGGGGTATTAAAGGGTGTGGTGGGTGGATGTAATTTACAGACAGGTGTGTAACACTATTCAACGAAATGTGATTTATCCACAGTGTAAACTATACAGTGTACAATGTATAGTATATAATGCTAATCGCATTGCACAATGTACATTATAATATAGATAGTAAGAGGTATATATGTGCAATACATACACTATTATAGGTTAAGAGCTATAGAATAGTATATAACTATACTGTAGAGCCTACATAATTACAGTGTAGGCCCAACACTGTAATTATTACAATGAGATTAGCATAGGTTTATATAAATATTAATAATTATGTATACTGCGGACTCTATGCAGTATAGCCTATACTGTATAGGGTATTATTTTGAGGCTATTGCAGGTTGTAGGTTAACACACAGGGTATATGATATTATAATTAAATAGGTATATGACTATAATGATACATATCTATATAGAATATAGATTTGGAAATATATATATTAATATATACTTATGAATTATGAAATATTCATTTAGAGTACATTTTGTTATAAGTATTACATATATATAATACATAATCGATTGGTGAAATATCTTGGATACAACTCATGACGCAGATAATACTATTAATAAACTATTTATAAAATGTTTATAGTATATAATAATTATATACATAATGTATAATACATTCAATGTAACATTATTACAATTATTGTATAATTATTATAATAATACAATGTAAAATATGTCTACATACTGATTTTATATTTATAGGTTATATATATATAATTTATCTAAATTATATTTATACACTAAATGGGAATTTGTTTGAATTGATTCTAAGTATAACTAAGTTAAACTTATTAATTTTTATTTTATATTCAATATAATATTGAATAGTGGGATGCAAGAGTCTTAAAACAAAAGCTTTATTAATGAATACATCCCCAGGACATCATTCCATACCACCTATTATTATTATCAATAATCACATTATAGAATACTCTAACCAAGCTAAAAACCTCGTCCTCACACTTGACCAAAATCTGTCTTATCTTCCACATATAACTAATATATCGAAGTCCATTAATTACACATTACATACGATCCGACTTATTAGACCTTCTATAACTACTGAACTTGCCAAACTACTAGTTACTTCCTTAATACTGCCCCGACTTGACTACTGTAACTCTACTTTAAATTCACTCCCAGCACATACTATCAAAATGCTCACTAAATTACAATATAGAGACATCAGAACCATTTTCAGGATAAAAAAATACTCACAACAACATATCACACCTTATATGAAATCCATTCACTGGCTACCCATCCCTTACCGCATACAATACAAATTACTCCTACTGACCCACCATGCCACCCATAATAATAAACCTGACTATCTTACTGAACTACTTACGAACTACAAGTCATCCCGACCACAACGAACAATACATAAATACAAACTAAATATACCAATAACTTTATCACTTAATAAAAAACAGGAATCTTCTTTTTCTATAATAGCACCTAAACTATGGAACTCTCTACCTCACTCAATTATATCTATAGTTTCTGACCACACCTTTAAAGTCAAATTGAAAACACATCTATTTAATATAGCTTATAATAATTAATATACGATACACCGCCGAAAACTCATTACTGATTTTGATCGCAGTGTCTAAACAAATTGGTTACAAGGTTACGAGTTGGGAACGGTTTTCAAAATGTTATCAGCAATTGAGGCTGCGGCGAGCGCGCATAGCGCTATATATTATATATATATATATATATGTGTATATATATACTATATATAAATTATATAATTTAATATAATATATATATATAATATAATATAAATATAAATAAAATATATAATATATTATATATAAGCTTTATCAATATCGGTAGGCATTGATGAGTGAATATAAACATATAGTCTATTGTTAACTTATTATACAGTTAAAATGACATAGTGTATATAGTGTATACACTATGCGCGTTCGCCTCCCGCTTCAATTGCTGGTAATATTTTTAAAACCGTTCCCAATTCGTGTAATATTATATCACCTATTGAATATAATATTCTATACACTTGTTATACTAAATGTAATTACATAAAAGAGTTACATTTATCTTTAAATACCTTTGAATATTTTATATAGTTTTATTTGTATAATATTAGGTATACAAATATATTAGGTATAAAGAATATTGTAATAAACAAGATAGTTTCGTGATCCTCAATACATTTTTTAAATTATTTAAAAAATTATATTTATATATTAAAAAATATAAGAAACTATTTATAACGAATTATAAAAATATCAGTTCTGAATACTTATATTTATGAATGCATTTATATTGATATAAAGTATTTAAATATATTTGTTATATATATAACATGTGTATGTATAAAATAAAAGATAACCTTCTACTAAATTTATTATTCATATTTGAATTTTTTATTTGTAAACAAACAAATTAGGGTGACATCTATGATACTAATTAGAGAATTTCTTAAAATTATTGATCCACGTAAATTTACTTTTAAGAAATTTATATTTTTTTAAAGATACTATTCTACTAATTATGTATATTTCGTAACTTACAATTTCATAATAGATTTATTTTAATATACATTTATTTCTTATATATATATTAGATACGCTTATAGAATACTCATTTAATTCGAATATATTAAAAACAGGTTTACTAACTTCTAAAGATCTTAATCAATGGTTAAATCGTAAATCAATAACCAATCAAATATATTAATATCTGGATTATATATTTATGAAAATATCTACTCTTATAATATATCTCATCTGATAGAAATTGTAACTAACATGTTAATATTATACCTTTAAAGACAATCATTAATACCAATATATTCTACTACATCGGAGGTTGTAATATCTAATAGCTCAGCCAGTAAATCACTGGCCCAGTGATACTATTTATAGTAAATTTACTGTAAAGTATCTAATTACTAGACCAGTAGCCTACTAACTTAATACTAAAGTACATAGTATACTTAGTTATACTTAGTATTACCAAATTTCGGGCTATGGTATTCCCTGGTATTACTTAGTTACTAATACAAAATACAGAGTACTTGAATTACTCATTAAGTTAATTAAGTTATCTACTAGGTATATTTTCTTGTGTGATCACAATGATTCATTAATTCAAGTACTCTGTATTTTGTATTAATATTATTATAATACGTAT
This sequence comes from Osedax fenrisi, assembly GCA_964019155.1. NCBI lineage: Eukaryota > Metazoa > Annelida > Polychaeta > Sabellida > Siboglinidae > Osedax > Osedax fenrisi. The sequence continues at coordinate 24,326,911 of OZ025243.1, forward strand.
ACTAAGTTAAATAGTAAATTACTATGATTGTAAGTATAATACTAAGTATATTTAATACTGGTATAATATTTATGATTATTATTATAATTATATTATAATTATATTATAATTAAATTGTAATAATATAATATATATATATATATATAATTATATATATATATATATATATATATATATATACATATATAATATATGTTTTATTCATGTTGGTAATTCATACAATTCAATGAAATTATAACATTGTATAAGTTAAATAAGTATCAGTTATACATACAGTATGTAACATACTATAGTTTATGATATACTTACTAAGTAACTTAGTAACTAACATAGTTACTTAGTAACTAAGTTTATCATAAACTATATTATCATAATAGTTATGTATATATTATAAGACTTATAATAAGTGAACTAGAGTATAAATATTTAAGTATATATATATATAGTTACAATTTCAATATTAAGTCAGTAATAATTAGTTACTAGTTACTAAGTAACTTAGTATAATTATTAATAACTTAATATTGAAATTTTAACTATATCAATAATCATTATAGATATTAATTATATCTAATATTTATAATAAGTATATGATAAACTATATACATATATTTTATTATTTAATGCAATAGTTACAATTGACTATTAAGTTAGTAATACTTATACTAATTAAAACAATTAAATAATATAATGTATATCATATTGTTTAGATTTATAGACTATTGTAGACTTTTTGTAGACTATTATCATACCGAACAAGCTCGACTTGGTAAGGTAAAGGTAAGGTATTATTATACTATATCGTATAGTATAATAATATTATAGATATTTATATCAACATATTTAGTTATATATAGGTTAATTAATAATATATAGGTTAATAATAATCTGCTATTATAATTATAATATAGAATTTAAGTGCAAAATGGTGTACATATATATATATATATGCAATACTTTTTTAATACTCTTGTAGCTATATAATATAAATTAATATTAATGCTTATATAATATATATATATAGATTCTATAATGTAGGGTGGTATACATTCTAAAATTACACACTTTAATAATAATATATTAAGGCATTTCATGTACATTATTATATATCATACCAAACTATCTGCATCCGTATAGTCTGTAGTATCTCATTTATAATGAAAAGCATATGTAAATATCTATATTTCTTTATTATTTTTATATTTATATATTCTCTTTATAATAAATGTTGTCATTACAAAATTAAATTTGGCAATATATCTTTCATTATAATTTAGAATGCATTAACAGTTAATGTTTAACTAATTACTTGTATGAATTTATTAAACTTGACTTATTACAAAATGTATGTCTACATATAGTAGACACAAGGACATGACCTTGATATTAATATATTGTTAGGTACATGTAATATATTCATACGCTATGATGTGTTACTCGGATGTGAATTTTAATAGAAGCACAAGTCTATGTAATATCAATACATTAATGTATTATAACTAATATTCTCTTGACTCTACACACATATATATATATATATATATATATATATATATATATATCTAATATAACTATATTATTTATAGATATTAAAAGTAACGGAGTAATATTATCATTTACATCATATATATTATGATCTATTTTTTATGATCAATTTATAATATAAAACTTAGAAATTGTATACTAGATCCCATTTAAATTAAACTTCTCTATCTAATCTCCACTATTCTTGCTCCTATGTTATCACAAGTAATTGCTGACTCATTGTTATCTGGTACCCTCCCATATTGTGGTAAAATTGCATATTCGACCTATTATCAAGAAATATTCATGTTTTCCTTAATCATAGAGGCTCTATTTAAAAACATCATCCCATCATCATTTGTCTTACTAAACATATTTTGGCTAAACTATTGGCTAAACTCTTATTATAAATCACATTCTGAATATCTTAAAAGTGTTCTCAAAATAATCTACTAAAACAGGCCTTACTAAAACATCTGGTGATATATTCTCAGAACTATAGTTTCAGTGTGGAAGGCTACTTATACTTGGTAATCTCTCTGCTGAATTCGATGACCTTAATCACTTCATCTTTACTTCTGATTCTAATATATCATCTTATACCTCATGTTCTCGTTTACCTCATGTATCACTAATAGGGGCGCTGCAACAGGGGGGGGACGGGGGGATATGTCCCCCTCACTTTAAAATCTAGGTGGACCTCCTATGTATTGGATCCCCCCCCACTTTTACCACACAATATATTTTGATTAGTTGGTCCCCATACATACAAAATCGTTCCAGCGCCCTAATCACTGATCATAAACCTTAGTATTCATTACATATATACATGAGTCAGCAGTGATGATTCACCACATCATGCCTACAGAGTTCCCCATAGTACAGCCTTCTTATCAAATCATACCTTTGTTTAAATATCAACAATAACAGTGTACGCACATCTAACACTATGCGAAACCATATCAAACTCTATCAACGATACTCTACAATAATATTTATTTATACCAGAAATCCTCCGTATAAATATTTAGATTTCAAATTGCCATGTAATGCAAACAATACATACAGCTGATTAGCCTCTTCATAATGGTTCTAGACTAGATCTTCTAGTACTACTCCAATCCAAACTAATAGTTACGCTAATGCTACAATACCCAACCGTTATCATTGTATCCACAAACTAGGCATTCAACATGCGCAACACAAACTTTTACCTTTCGTACCTCAACATCATGCACAACCCGAACATTCGCGAATTTAAATACCAACATTAAAGGTAGCACGCTGCATGCGTTCATTGCTGATAACTAGGGGTGCTGGAACGATTTTGTGTATGTAGGGGGACCAACCGATCAAAATAAATGTTGTGGTAAAAGTGGGGTGGGGGACCAATACATAGGAGGTGCCCCTAGATTTTAGAGTGGGAGGGGACATATCCCCCCGTCCCCCCCCCTGTTGCAGCGCCCCTACTGATAATATGACATTCCTAACTGTGTTATGTATTATACGCATTGTAATGATTACACGCTATTGCGGATGGGTATCTATATCACACGCGAATCATTATAACTGTGCACGCACTACTATGGGCCCATATAGCATCATTCCTGCGAAGGTATGCCATCTGTATTCAATTCAGTGATTGTACTTATTCCTAATGATAGTAGAGTACACATGCATGCATGACTATTTACTATCACTGTATCGGATATACATTACTGCATTTACATCAGAATTAATCACTGGTTATACTTGTGTATATCCCATTCATTAATTCTTACAACTATAATGTAAAGGTATGTAGCACTTAATGGTAATTCAGCGCATTTAAACATTAATAGATAATTATCCATTATAATGGAAGAATAGCGAACTATGCATATAAAAAGGGATACACATTTGTGGAATTTCAGAATACGCCATTTATTTTCCTACATAAACTATATATACATATATACTATATATTATATAGTATTTATTATATACCTATACAAATAAAGGTGATACATTTATAAAATATTATACTATTATATGAAATGTGTATTTTATTATTCATTTTTACAAAAAATGTATCAATATATAATCATTTCTATTTATATATCTTCTTTCTATTTCAACAAAAATATTAGTATATCTCATAAACTGTGATCTCTGAAACAAGTTGAATACTAGTGATTGTGAGTAAATAATCATTCTGAGATAAATTTATTTTAATATAAAGGCATTATTTCTAATAATTTATATCATTTTTATAAATCTATTTATTTCAATATACAATAAAGAGTATAATAACGAAGTTTACATAATAGCATTATATAAATATAAACATTTATAATCTAATTATTTAAAAATATAACAATTATAAATATACAGTTAATAAATGGTAAAATTATTGAATATTTCATAATTATTATCGATTTCATTTTTAATTTTTTTATAAAAAAAGATCTATTTTATAGTACTTTAAAGCATATTTTGATTTGATAATATCACACAATACAAATAATATATAATTGAATCTGAATTCGTAGAACAAATAATCATAAAATCAAAAATTGCTTATTTCTTCTCTGTGCCATACCCTTATAGTGACACCAGTGATGCTCTTCTGCTTGAGTTTATCATATTATTATATACTTGCTAACTATCATGTATATATACATATATATTATTTACTGTTTATATATAATAATAGGGTCTTACTAAATATATTGATATAACTGTAACTTTAATAGATTAAGTTTTGTATATATGTAATATTTATAATTACAATATATTTATATTTATAATGCGATATAAAAACAAGTAGTCGATTAATCTAATGACGCGCGTGAACAATGTATGTGTTCTCCTCGATAGATATCAAAGGTCTACGATAGAGTCTATTATCATACACACACGTAGACAGTCTATCACTTGTATACATTATTATTATTATCAGATTTAAGCTTTACAACCAGGTTTTTGTAGAAGCTAAAGATTATCGAGACAATTACCCTTACAATTACTTTTAAAGCAAGTCCAACTAAACTATGTATGTAAATGTGTCACGTGTCAATATCGCCATGGTCACCCACACCTAATGAAGATTTCCCCACACAACAGGTAATGGCAGCCGGGACTACTCCTAGTGGCAAGGGGCTCACTGACCCCGTAAAGATTGTGGCGAATATCTTCATATCTTTCATAGGGGCTGGAGTGCTAGGTCTTCCTTACGCATTCGAAGAGGTTAGGGGTCAATCTTTGGTTAACACCATTTAGTTCATACTTTAGTACATTCGCTATTACAATATTTAGTTCACACTTTAGTTCACATTGTAACTTCCTAGTTCACACTATATTTCACTCTTTAGTTCGTACTTTAGTTCACTCTAATTCAGACTAATTCATTATTTATTTAATAATTGGAATAACTTTATTCCAATATACAATATATATATATTGTTGTTCTCCAGATAGTTTGTAAATATTTGTATTATCATCATATTATATTTATAATTATAATATTAATTTGATAAATTTGTTTTATATTTACTTTACATTTATAACTTTAATAATATTGATATAAATATAATTTATGATAATTTATTGGTAATAATTCATAAATATTATATATACTAGCAAATGCCTAGACTATATGAATATATATTTGTATTATCTATATATGTGTCAAAAGTTATAGTGAATTAATGTGTAGAAAAAAGCTAAGATTATAAAGCTCACCCCCTTTAAAAAAAATATTTATAATTATTAATTATAATAATACATACAATTACATATATATTAGGAATTCATTATATTTATTAAAATTATAAGAATAAATGTGATAATATAGTAGTTATTTTTCTTAATTAATCGAATCTAAATCTATTATAGATTGTAATTAGTAAATATTAAATGAATTAATATATAGAATGTCTATGAACTATATTATGATCTATATAATGTGATTCTTTATCTCCAGGTTTATCCACCATATATTTAAAAGGTTGAGGTATATTTAAAAATTGAGGTTAACGATAGTTTATCAACTAGATAACATATGTATAACTTGATTTACTTCATAAATTATAAATGATAAATTATGAGTCATAATAGGTGATAAATGTTTAATAATAAAAAGAATATTTAAAAGATGTACATTTTTTTTAATTTGATCATCATTGTTATTTAAATAAGCAATATTAATACAGAGAACATACCTATAAGTAGGTCATACAGACTGTATCTGTATCAGTTTTCTCATTATTTTGTTATCTATAATGTATTATTAAGTAGGGTTGTAAATTTCAAAAATGAAAATTGTAAAGATATGTGCAAAAAATTGTAAGACTTCGAAGCTATAATAAATTAATAATCAATGATTATTATCCAAAAAAAAAGATTTGAATCCTAAAATCTATAGTACTATTAGTCCTACGAATCCAATAATTTAAGGCTTCAAAGCCTTCAAATCCAATTCAATCCTTTAAAATTATAGAAAACATAAATCCTAAGTTCCAAGTTAACATTAATAAATGGCATGACAGATGTTTCAATTAATAATAAATACATCTATATGAGATCTAGTATTTCTTTAAATTAAGCGTACTTTAACCATGACATAATTCCATACATTTAATTGATTTTATTTATATGTATTATGTACAATATTTAAAATTGGTGTTCCAGTATTGTTTTAAATACTCGATTCGACTAGAAAATTAACTGTAGGGACTCGATTTCATACATTTTTAAATGAACTTGAACATTTCAGACTGACATTTCATTACTAGGTCTCGCTATTTGAACTCGGACTCGAATGTTGACAACCTACTAGTAGTAGGCTACTACTAAGTGTATCCTAGTTTATTGTTTACAATGTATACTACATAAAGTTTAGCTGTACAGCATACAGTAATAGAATTATGTAGATCAACAATATAATATTACATACATAGTACAATATGTATTTCAAGATAAATAATATAGAGATGAGATGAATACTATTAGATAGGTAGTAGGTATAGTAGATTAGTAGGTTTAGCTATATAGTCAGGCATAGTTAATTAATACATGTATATAACTTATATAATGTAGGCCTACAATAATATTGAGGCTATATCATATCGTTATAACAATGCAAGCAAAGATTTTCCGAAGGAAAGATATAACACTTACGCGAAATCGTGTAATTCGAATTTGTATACAAAATACCCCAGTGCCACCTATAGCGGGTTACTTTTAGGAACTATGTGTTATTTATAATGTAAATTCGTATTTAACTATACACTTTTAAAATGTTAAATAATATGCTTTAAATTAATATTTATATGATGAAAACTAAGTGTTCATTACTAATATATAACAAACAAATATGATATGTATGTTTTAAATGCTATAAGTATATATTTAGTGAGTAAAAGCTGATTTATATTGCATGTAATTTAATAGAGCAATGAAAACATTGTTGTATGCAAACAGAGCCGAACCTAAATCTATTTCAGTGATTTCGATACTACTGCTAGCAGCGGTTGGGGATATTACTAAATTACGTTGCATGCATAGGGAGTGTTATATCTTTGCTTCGCAAAATCTTTGATGCAAGTGTTAGTGAATTAAATGAATAGAGTTCTTATAGACTATCTGAAGATCTAATGTTAGGTATATGTTATCTGACAAAGTGTGTATAAAACCTATTAGGTATAAATAATAATTAGCCATATTTTAAGATAAACACCATGTATAATATAAATACATCACCCTTAATTATCATAAATATTATCTACAGCTATGACCTACATTAATTTATCTGAAATGCAAATGGAGATTGATGATAATTAGTTTTTAAATTTAGCGATATACTTAGAAAAATAAAATGCAATACGAGAAATTTAGATACATAAATTAGCTTATATAATAATATTGTTTTATTGATATTATACCTATTATATAATAATACTTTTATTTAATATTTATATTCTAATTTATATATAATTATATTTCATAATTAAGATATTGATTTAGGTAATTGTTTATTTAGGTTTGGTTTGGAGGAATAAGAGAGAGTGTAATGATGTACTATTTGTATAGAATATTGTAAAAATCTCCACTGTAACATTCATATGGCATTCAATCATAAGGTATATTATATTACTTATAAGTTATAACACATATTTACATATACGTATAGAATTTATTTAATAAATTATCATCATATATATATATATATATATATATATATATATATATATATATATATATATATATATATACATATACAGTATAATATAATATATTAATGTGTAGTTTTTATCATATATTATTACGTAATTTACATAACATTACAGAAGATATAATATTATCACTCTTTATAGATGTACACACTGATGATGTTATCTATTGGATCAATGTAACATATGTTATTATATGTGTCTATACACATATACATACATACTCACACATATACACATACATACTTATACACATATACACATACATATTCTATCACATATAAACACACACATACATATGATAATTTTCTCACTCATGCACCCCATTATTTAACCCCCGAAATTCGTTATCCGCGTACAATCCCATTCATACAACCTATCACATGCCCTTTAACCCTTGACCCCTACGATAGGCCGGTATCCTCGAAGGTGTAGTGATCATGGCTTCGGTGGGGTTCTTTAGCGTTCAGTCGATGCTGCTGATCATCGACTGTAAAGATCACCTGATCAGTAAACGGGGTAAACTAGGCAAACTACGCCACGATACGAGCCCCCCAGGTATGTACCCCTGTACCCCATAGTAGCAGTAGCAGTAGCAGTAGCAGTAGCAGTAGCAGTAGCAGTAGCAGTAGCAGTAGCAGTAGCAGTAGCAGTAGCAGTAGCAGTAGAAGTAGCAGTAGCAGTAGCAGTAGCAGTAGCAGTAGCAGTAGCAGTAGCAGTAGCAGTAGTAGTAGTAGTAGTAGTAGTAGTAGTAGTAGTAGTAGTAGTAGTAGTAGTAGTAGTAGTAGTAGTAGTAGTAGTAGTAGTAGTAGTAGTAGTAGTAGTAGTAGTAGTAGTAGTAGTAGCAGTAGCAGTAGCAGTAGCAGTAGCAGTAGCAGTAGCAGTAGCAGTAGCAGTAGCAGTAGCAGTAGCAGTAGCAGTAGCAGTAGCAGTAGCAGTAGCAGTAGCAGTAGCAGTAGCAGTAGCAGTAGCAGTAGCAGTAGCAGTAGCAGTAGCAGTAGCAGTAGCAGTAGCAGTAGCAGTAGCAGTAGCAGTAGCAGTAGCAGTAGCAGTAGCAGTAGCAGTAGCAGTAGCAGTAGCAGTAGCAGTAGCAGTAGCAGTAGCAGTAGCAGTAGCAGTAGCAGTAGCAGTAGCAGTAGCAGTAGCAGTAGCAGTAGCAGTAGCAGTAGCTGTAGTAGCAGTAGCAGTATAATGCTAATCATAATACATATGTAACAATATACTAGAGATTGTAATAAAGAATTTTAATCCTCCTTAACCCCCTGGTATTAATACTACAACATATACCTTCACTACCTCACATAATCAGCCTCCTCCTCCATGAACAGCTGGTCTCAGAGATGAGAATAAGGATCATCTGCTGATCACAGATGAAATATACATAGAAGACACAACAAAGGTATGATAACAATAGCCTACCACTATAGGCACTGTATTGTTACCTTGTGATGAGTCATTCATGAAGCTTAATCATCTAACTTCCTATTTATTCACCTGTTTCTGTATTTCATTATATGTCTGTAATCATAATCATGATACCATTAATAATGATGATACATAGACAAGTTTTATGTTAATTTATTTATAAAACTCTTATATAGTACATATATAATATATTTTTGATTTTTATTTATATATAGTTTATTGACTTCAAAAACACATGGTGACTATAGGCATTGTTATATCATTGTATTATACATACATATATATATATATATATGTATTAACTGCCTGTGTGGCTCAGTGGCTAAGGCGTCAGACACACAAGCAGTAGGACACGGGTTCGAGCCTCGTCTATTAATTAATTTTATAAAATGGGTCTTAAAATATTATTTAGAAGTGATCTTATATAATTGTGTATAAATAAATGATCGGCTCTCGTTAAAACCATGGATGCCTTAACATGGGAGCGGCTACGAAGGGACATTAGAGCCATATATGGTTATAAGTGAAAAATTCATCTAAGTTTCTGGATGGGATGAAAGGACTCCACCAAATAAAAATAACAATAACAATAACAATATATATATATATATATTTAACAAATGTAAAATGTATCATTAATAATATATATCATCTCTTTAGTCTCCAGGGGATGATTTAAGCTATGGAGATGTAGGTTAGTAGGTCAGAACATTGTTATATAATCATTATTGTTATTTATACATTTAATTATCTCTATAAATTTAATTATATTCATAAATAATATCTCGCAATTATATAACATCAGCTATCAAATGAAATGTATTAATTATATTAACAACTAACAAATAGTAATGATTAATACACAATCACTATAATCTCATCACCACATAAGCATATCTCCATTGATTGCCTATTAAGCATTATACCATATCCTTACTCCACTGATTATCTATTATAAATTAAAACACTTCACTATTCAACTAATCCAGTCTATTATGAATTAAAACACATCACCAATACTCTACCGATAGCCTAGTATACATTAACCACCACCTGCCCACCACCAGATCACCACTCCACTGCCCACCACTCCACTTCCCACCACTCCACTGCCCACAACTCCACTGCCCACAACTCCACCAGATCACCACTCCACCTGCCCACAACTCCACTCCTATATTATACAGCGTACTACGCCATGGGTACCACCGGCAGAACAATGGTAGAGATAGCTATCCTCGTGTCTCAGATAGGCTTCTGCTGCGCCTACCTGATATTCATCTCTGAGAATCTGAGCGCCCATCTTCCCAACATGAGGACGTTGGTACCTACCCTTGCGTTCGATATAGGCATGATTCACTGTCAATGTTTATATGATTTAAATTGATTAGAATTTTATATAATTTTGAAAAATATAATATTTAATGAAATAATAATATAATATTTTTACGATTTTTTCTATTATTTCTATTTTAATTTTTCATTTATTTTTATAGTAACTTTAAAGCTACATTACTCGATATTGGCTAGATTTTGTTAACCAAATATAGTTAATATCAATATCGGCAGTTTCATTTTGAATGGCTATAACAGGTCGATATCGTATATAAAATACAGACCAATGTTATACATTAGTTTGCTATATAGCATGATATTGTTTACTATAACCTCTATTAAAACAATGATCACATGATCTTTGTTATATGAGTAAATATAAGTAGATGATATAAATATATATATAATATATTTAAATTCTATATAATCCTATTGATTTATTAACTAGGCCATTATTATCATAATAATGAACATCCCACCAGCCTAAATAAATGATACATAATATATTTACTACTTTAATTAGATCAACTCACATCTACTGACTGATTGATTGATTGATAATTTATTTAAGAAAATATATATAAGGAAATAAGATAATTTGACATTATAATTTATAAATTACAAAAAAAAACAAGTATTACTCTTTTTCTACCCTAATAAACAAGTGATAATATTTCTTATAAATTAAACGGTACTTTTTTGAAAGTAGTTGATAATTGATTTAAGCAAATACATAGTCGAAATATATATTCGAAATTATAAAGTATAACTATTTGCTAACGATAACATACGTTATAGAAATAAACAAGGAACAATACTATAATATAATATAATAATTTGAAGCTACCTGTATCATGCTATACTATATAAATATAATAATTAAATATTTAAATATAATGTAATGTTAACTTTCGACTATATATTTGCTTAAATAAAAAAGTATCCAATCAATCAATATTAGTAATAATAATGTAATATATTATGTAAATTTCATATGTAAAAAAATAATTAATTAATTCACTGCCATATAATGAATATGATATTATTTTAGTATTACTAGTATATATATATATATATCTGTAATTTATATCACTAATATACATATATACCTGTAATATTATAGAGTATTAACGATAGTATTCCAGTATTAACAATGCTAATGCTAACCTATCACCCAACGTACAATGAACCCTACCTCACACAGAGAACACTGGCTGTGTATCCTACTGCCTCCACTGTGCCTTCTCACCCTATTCCGACACCTAAGCAGTCTATCATTGTCAAGGTAAGTTGTTCACCCCCACCTACTAGTATAGTAGTACAATTATAGTATCATTAGTGATCAACTAGTGCATCTTATACTATTGTTGTTATGCTCTTGTTGTTAATTACTTTTTAATCTATTATGTTAATTACCTACAATATTATATACATTTATATATTATCATATATTAACATATATATATATATATATTAACATATATAAACATATATTAACATATGATTATCATGATCAACACAAAGTTCTTGATTGTTCCATATCCCCACTGACAGCTTATTTGCACAAATATCCAATATTCTCGCATTTGCAGTCGTCTTCTGGTTTGATTTCGAGCACTTTCACATCGATGAGTTAGTAATATTGTTACCACTAGCGCCACCTATACTACTACTACTACTACTACTACTACCTCAACGCGTATGATACTATATTGACATTGACATCGACCTCTAGTTTAAATCCCAAGGAGATCTCGATAGTGGGGATGCCGTTCTTCCTCGCAGTGTCGATATACTGCTACGAAGGGGCGGGCATGATTCTCTCCCTCGAGATGTCACTCAACAAGACCGTCCGTCATAAGTTCAGATAGTTAGTGGCACCCCCTCAGGCACACACATGTAGTAGTATCTCATGTAGTACCTCAGTTATTATCATCTCTTGGTGGGGGCTCGCGGTACTTGAAATTACAATGTATTAATATAGGCGTTATATATTGTTGTTGCATTTACAAATGTTGTCATCACCTAGGGTATTGATCAGATTTACATTCTGTAAATTTCAAATTATTAATCAATATATGTTAGTATAAGTTACTAATTTTAAATTAAATGGTTCATCGAAAATTAGTAATATTTTGGAGCAAATATGATACTAAATTAAATTACCTTTATTTTAATTGTTTAACTTTTTATATTTTATCCTATTTGTAACAAATATCCTTTAAATAACATTTATTATACATATAATAATAAAGATACTGCGAAAATGTCATCAAGTTTGGATAATTATGGAGAGTGCTTACAAATTTGTAATATTAAAAATAAATTAAAATCAATATTCTGAATAAATTGAGTTTAAAGTTTGACTACACTATAGGGTGATACATGTCTATTATTTATATATTTGACTCTATTTCTAGTATTATAATATAATATAATACTATAATAATATTTCCATAAAGTCATTCTTATAATAATTATATTATATTACCAATAATTACACATTATAAGATATACTTATGTCATTTTTTTGACACAATAATGACTTATTCTCAATTGAGTTGTTCATAATACTTATTTTACAATTAATACAATGTATTTATTTGATATAATTCATTAATTATAGACATTACTGACATCATATTACATAATAGATCATAGATACCAGTACTTTTAAAATTATTAAAAAATATAAACAGATATCATATTATACTTTTAAAATATGAGTATTTTAATGGTATGCCATTATATGCCATTTTTTCTAAAATTATTTATTTAAACAAATAGTACATGTAATAAACTATCAAATTGTATACTTTAGAAATGTTTATATGCTCTAAAAGTTGCAGAAGATATATTAAAGGGTATCCCACTACAAGTATTTCCGACAACTTGTCGGAAATATTTTAACTTTAAAACGATTTTCTATCAAGTTAACTACAATTTTAGTGTGATACCTCCTTACTTTCCGGCAACTTGCCTGAAATATAACTCTATAGGGGGTATCCCATTACAACATGATAGAAAATGGTTTTAAAGTTAATATATTGCCTGCAAGTTGCCGGAAAATCTTGTAGTGGGATACCCTCTTAATATATTAAGTAATACTTTGCTAAATAAAAAAAAAAAATTACAATATTTGTTTTCAACAAATTTCAAGTGCCCTTAAACCCCAAATGTATACTTACATTATCAATATTATATCTATGAAATAATATTTATATATGGATAGTTAATTTATTACTATTTAATTGCTATTTTATCTTCTATATATTTATATAATTTATATATATATATATATGTATATATATATATATAAATAATATATAATATTTATTATACTATATATTAAATATGAACTACCTATAGGTATTGACCAATATATTGACTTATTACCAGGTGACCCATATAGAATATAACTGCCCTATGCTATGATACAACTCCTACCATTACTAACAGTTACTTCAAGATGACTCTGATATTCGTCACTATTCTTTACATCCTGTTTGGAACCTGCGGCTATCTAGTTAGTCTCCCCACCCACCCTCACTATCCATTGTTCTAATGTATTACATAATGCTCTATTGTAGTCGTACGGGCCCTTCACTAATCCTGTGATCACTCTGAACCTACCTAAAGGTTTCTTGCTACTACCATCACTGCCCACTCCAGCACACTAGCTCGCCCACTCCCACTCCCATCCACTAATTCCTGCCTACTATTATTATACAATAATACTTACCATAGGACTCCCACTCAGTATTTCCATTCACTCCTATTACTGGCCACTACTATTGAGCCTAACCCTGATTACTACTATTCAAGCCTACCCTGACCTCTAACCCCCCATCACTCAACACTCCTCATAGTTATTGATTGTCAGTGTGCATTGTTTAATAAGTAAGTAATCATTATGAATACTGAATACATTCTGTATGCCACATCTGTGTATGATTATAGCTACCATGTAATGTGTGTGTGTATGTGTGTTTGCACCTATTCTAGTACAAGCTGGTTATTATGTGTATAAGTATCAATGTATGTGTATTATTATGTGTATAGGCTTTATATGACTTAGTGTTTATTATTATTTCTTTATTTAATCATTACTGACTTAGAAATCATCATAAATATATGATTTATTAATATGTGCTAAGGGTTGAGACAGTTTATAACTCTATCTGTATTTGTAAATAGATCTTATTTAATAATTATAACTATTTTTACTAAACTGATTATGTAATTTTACTTCTTAAATATAAATATCGTTTCACAATTACACATTAATATGCATATCTGATTTCATCTATTCATTCATATCATATTACAATAATTCATTATACATTTACTAAGCGCATAATTGAAATTGAATAACTCTTTGCATTATCCACTTAAATAAATCATAATTATACTATCATATGTTACTTTAAATATTGTATGAATTTACCTATTTCATTATGTCCTCTAATTATGTCCTTGCATTATATCCTCATCCTTCTCATCCTCATAATATGTGTATATTATTAAACGTATAAGCGTATCCTCTAATTAAAGGTTTAATTAGTAAATAACAATATTTTCACATAAGTTTTAATTCATTACAGTGGATTATTTAATAATAATTGTGAGATTAAAAATGAAATAAATTGTAAATATCGGTTGAAAATGAAAAATTCATATATAATAGATAACAATATTTTAGAACTTCTGTGTTAGGTCAGTACAAGTTTGTAATGTTTTAAACATAAATTATCATTTGATATTACCATTTTAATTTAAACTTGAATTAGAAATAAAGGTTTAATATAAAATGTTTTCATAAAAATAAATAATATTTCTAATCTAGTAACTAGTCAATTTTATAGTAATTACAGCACTTAAAATACCTATGGGATAAATATTTAACTAACTAGGGAGCTTTTTTTTAAAACATTTTTTTAAATAAATTTAGATTTAATGACCAGTGTTTTGAGATTATCGTAATGTAATTGTAAAATAATGAATAATATCAAATTGTAAAAATGGAACATTAAAAATCTGGCAATAAGCTTATAATTAAGAAATATATTATGTAATACACATCTATTTAACACATATATGTTGATGAACACAATATAATCACTCTGTTATGTAATCTACATCTATTATGCAACACCAATACCCATTACAGGTTCTTCCCTTGACTTTGCAATCATTGTTAAAGCCTGCCTTTGTCTATCTCTGTTTTTCACATACCCAGGTTTACACATACACATACACACACACACACTCACACTCACACATACACACACACACATACATACATTCACACACACACACACTCACACATACACACTAACACCAATACCTCATTGACATACCAACACCCACACAGATAGTGTTCACATTTATCTCTCCTAGCCAATTGTAATATATTCCATTTGATTATATTTAAATATTAATTTATAACAATTATATTATTCATATTTAATTAAACAATTATAATAAATATAGAACATCTACAACACTTACATATATATTGTATTGTATTGTGTTATAAGCATAACCTATACAGTATTCATGTTTAGTTTATACAATGATGATAATGTAGGTCTAGTTAACATTTATGTATATACATCACTACAACAAATACACATGCATGCATATCAATACAGAGACATGCACACATTTATACATGTATACCATTACATATACATGAATACACAATAGTACATACAAACCCACATGCACACCCACATACACACTCCCACACACACATCAACACACACACCCACACACACACCCACATACACACTCCTACACCCACACCCACACACACACCCACACACCCACATACATACCCACATACATATACATCCCCCACATACAGTGATGATGTTCCCAGTGGTATCCATCATGGAGAGGAAGTTAATAGAGAACTATGAATACAGCTTCTGGAAAGGGGTAAGTCAATGCAAGCTGTTGATTAGTCATCACTAATGTCCTTGATTGTACTGTATACTAGGTGTGTCTATTATTGCCTTCATACCTTAGGAATTATATCAATTACACAGTATTTTAATAACCTATATATATATATATATATATATATCTATAAATCTATCATTATACATACTCTCACACACACACATACACACACCCACATATACACACACACACACCCACACACACACACATACACACATATCAAGTAGCATATCATCAATACAATACTCTGGCCGTATCTAATTACATTATAAAGCTATCCCACGCTATTGATGATTGTAATATGTAATCCTATATTCACATTATCATAGATTTATTATATTTTAATTTATTTAACATCTACAATCAGTGAACATATATTACAGTCACTGGAGGTAAAACCTTACACTACACATATGTATGAGGCATTTAATTAGGTATATGTGACTTACACTTATAAATACAAATGCATTATTCATTAAAAACACTAATAGAGATTAATAAACACCCATCTATATATATATATATATATATATATATATATATATATATATAATGAAGTCATTGATATAATATTGTACATTTAAATGTAATGTAATATATACTTATATATGCATACAGCGAGATGTATAATAATAATAACATTATGCTAATCAATAATAACTATTGGATTCATTTTAAATAGTGTATTATATTATTATATGTACTTGCATATATTTGATTATTATTATAATAACGATATAATACACTATTTAAAATGAATCCAATAGCTATTATTGATTAGCATAACATTGTTATTATACATATTATATATATGTCCATGTACATCACATTATTTAATTATAGTACTGTTCTATTTATATATATTGAAGTATTTATGTAATTGTATTAATTCAGTTTATATTCCTGGAATTACGACACTGCAATGATATGAAATATAATATTGTATTGATATCGATTAATAGATAGATACTTAGTTGTTGAATAATATATATATATTAAATATATAATAGATGTAAGGTTTATTTTGTAAGAACCGAAAGGTTAGAATACATGTATAACATTTATAAAACATATATGTATAAATGCATTTATACATATCTTGCAATACATAGAAAATACTTACAAGTATGATTCAATGAAATAAAACTGGTGTAAACATGTAGTTTAATAATAAGTTTTACATTTTTGTTAATACTTTTTCATATAGATTATTAACCTATACTAAGTATTACAATACATCATATTTAGGAATTATATATTAATTTATTGATTTATTTACTATATTTCCTATAATAATATTAGTTTTTAAGGGTGCATGCGATGTTAGTTTTTTTCTTAAATAAACTATAAATCAATTACTATTTTATTGAATAATTATATTATATAATTAATTATCTTTCATTTACAAAAATAATCGTTAACAAATTTACAATAGAACTATCAAAATTCGATGTTTTATGATACCTACTAGTCTGTTATATTCTAAATATATTGTAAATAAATAAAATAATAATTATTGTAAAATATTAGGAATTATTCATTCCATTTTATGAATTAATGTCGTTTTAAAAATTTTTGAAAAATATGTTTAGCTTGAAATATTAAAAAAAAATAGTACTTTATTTTTCAACATCAATTTACTCTGTAATTTTTTCTTATGATAAGTAATTTTACTAAAAAATTAATATCTTTTTTATTATAGAATAATTTGTTGATAAAACCTTATGCATTGGATATATATTTATTAAAAACAATAACATGAAATTTATAAATTTATAAAAATAAAATATATATATGACATTATTTAGAATAATATCTAATCATTTATAATTATATATGATATATATTATTATAAATTTAAATTTAGCTACTTGTATATATTTATATATAAAGTTGTTTTATTGCTCATAAAGCAACGCCCCTTAATACTCAGGCCCAGTTGATCAATACAATCACCTATCACTGAACACTAACTAACTTCTGTTGACCCCTTACTGTCTCAACACCTATAGATAATGTACTACGTACATCTCATATTACATACCAACACTAACACTTGCTTTAATTGCTACATTGCATTATATAATTGTACTCTATACTAAATATTACATACATTTTATAGATCTATTATTTGTTCTTTTAAATCTAAATACCATCCATAGAAGTAGCCAACACTTACCAACATAGTACTAATAGTAAGTTACTATCTTGGTAAGGCTATCGTTATCAAACCATACCATTACCATATGTTAATATAACATCGCTTACAATGATACCATTATACCATACTTGTGATTAATACCTTGTGATGATCTACCTGCTTAACACTAGTGTTAGTGTTGGGATGCCTCTCTGTAAAGGTCAGAGTTCAGATGTAGCCATAGCAGTAGCACCATACTGCTATCATTTCATGTACACACACACACACACACCTATTGTGACATCACCTCTAATAGAACTACAGCTTTCTTATTAGTTTCAATTAGTTGTTATCAAATATATGAGTTTACTCTACAGAATATATATGTATATATATAACATATTGATTTATATCAAGTATATTTGATATATATATATTTATATATATATATATATATATATATATCACAGCATGTACAATTCAATACTAAATATAAATAATTTATTGTGTTTATTTCGTATATTATTGTATTACTTATTATCATGTCTACTTTTTGTTTATTTTAGTAATTTAATAAACTATATATAGTATATATATATAATATATTTATTGATATATATATATATATATTATATTTAATTATTAACATGATGTGTCTGCTAGTACGAGGGTAGTGGTGCATACACCCTCTACTATAACCCTCACCTCAACCCTCAACCATCCGCAGAACTTCCTACGTTTGATCTGTGTATTACTAACGGGGGTGGTGGTGATGGCGGTACCAGACTTTGCTAATCTCATGGCACTGGTGGGCGCTACCTGTTGCACTATGCTGAACTTCCTGCTACCGGGCTTGTTCCACTATCTACTGCATAAGGGGTTAGATAAATGTCTCTCTTCAGCACCCCGTTATCCCATCATTCTCACTTAATTATCTCTTACACCTCCTCCTCCTCCTCCGTCTCCTCTAGTTCTGCATTATCCACCACCTCTCTTCTTCATATCTTCATCTCTATCTTCCTACCTATCTCTTATCTACATCTGCTTAATCAATACAACACCTATTCTTCCCTACACCTCTACCCCCCCCCCCCACACACATGCCTCCTCCTACACCTCCACCCCCCCACACATAAATTTCTCCCCCTTCCACCTCTACCCCCCTCCATACATGTCTCCCCCTTCCACCTCTACCCCCCCCCACACATAAATATCTCCCCCTTCAACCAGGACTCTAACTACAAGGCAGATATTATTCGACGTATTCCTAATAGTTCTCGGAGTAGTGGGGTTAGCTTTACACACCTAGTTAACCTTTAACCTCACCATTATTATAACCCCCCCCCCCTGCCATCACTTTAGGGCTTTAGTGGGGACCTACGATGCCCTAGTACGTATGAATCTAGATGCTTCCATCGAACACGATATCAAGAGTCTGGTTTCTAATGCCAGTCTATTATCTACTAATGGCATGGTGCATTAAGGTCCTCCCCATCCTCCTCCTCATACTCCTCATTATGCTATTTATTCTCCTCCACATCCTAATTATACTTCTCCTGATACTCCTCCTCCTCCTCATCTCCTCCTTCTCCTCCTCCTCTCCTCCTTATTCCTCCCCATCCTTCCATACTCCTCCTCCTCCTCGTCATCCTTGTCCACTTCTCTCTTCCCTTCTACACCCTCAAGGACTTATGAACACATCAAGTATTATAGAAACACACAGTACAATTGTTTCATCATCATCTGATTGTTACCTAATCTGATTATGTAACACTCGCACCCGACTTATCGTATGTACTTATTAAACATATCACTGTTTATTAATTATCTATTATGAAATTCATAAATCAATGTTTATATATATGTTAATTATTATTATTATTATGTAATACTTTATGCTAATTTCTCAATGGCATTTATATTTGACTATGTATTATATACAAATTTTATTTTCTTTTCTAATTTTTAAAAGTTTTATTATTTTTACGGGCCTCAAATTGTATAAAATAGGGACATATCCTTGCCAATACTCCAATATGTTGTTTATATATATATTTATATATATTATTTATATTATTTATATTAATTATGGTTTTTGTTCATTATATTTTTTTAGCAAATTTCAATGGTGATATCTACAAATACTTAATTTAAATATTTATTTTGTTGTATTATTAAATAATATTAATATGTTTAATATGTATATAAAATGTACATAATAAATATTAATATGTTTAATATATATCTTAAATGAACATAATAAATTTTAAATTGTTTTAATTTATTTTATATGTATTATATTTATAATTTAATTAAATTTTAGTAAAAATATTTCATGTTAAATAAAAAGTTATCAAAAGAGAAATAATATCTTTAATATGAATTTTATAAATACTCTTAAATATAGTATATACTAATTTAATTAATAAGTTATAATTATGAATTTGTAAATATTTAATGATATTGATGAATATAGCATGATGAGTTATCGCAATTTTACTGTATTAATTAACAATTTATGATATTATTTCAACAAATAAAAATATAAATCGAATATATATATATATATATATATATTATATATATAATATATATATATTGTAGTAATTGATTAATTATATATTCTAAAATTGTCTAAATTGAGTACCTTTATATAAATATTATTTTATGATAATTGATGAAATATAAAAGTAAATATATAGTTTCTAATATAATTTATGATCTCATATTTGTTATTCGACTTATTTAAATGTATTTTACTTGTTAATTTCAAACATACATATTAACTCTCGTAAATATTTAATTACACTAAAATATAATAGTAGTTATTATCCCATATAATTAATGTAATTCCATATAGATATATATATATATATATATTCATATCCATGTATATATATACCAAAGATTTTGCGAAGTATCTTTGTATATACTACATATATGTGAAAATCTATATATATATATATATATATATATATATATATATATATATATAGTACATATGTGTGAATGGTTCATCTACTTTTGTTAACTTAATATATAGATTGCCAACTTCTGAATTATATATTTGCTACTACATGCATAGATCCTTATTTTGTACTATATTTTAGGTATACATTAGTATATATTATTCTACAATACCCACTGGGTATCCAGTAGTGTTGGAAACGGTTTCGAATATCGAATCGAATATTTGAATATTCGATTCTTTCAAATAGTAAATTTTCGAATTTGACAGATATTCGAAAATGTCGAATACCTAAATCTAATTATTCGAAAATTTCTAATACCTAAATCTAATTATTCGAAAATATCGAATACTTTAATTTAACTATTCAAAAAAAACGTTAAAAGGCATATAATTCATATATTTCATTAAACAATAAACAAATAATATAATACTATTTACCCTAGGCTATTTACTTCCGTTTTAACCTTGCTCTCGAATTCTGAAGAATATTTTATATGGCTTCAAATATTTTAATAAAAAAAAGTTCAAAATTATGTCTAGAGGAATTAGACTTTTGATAATTATCAATGATTATAATCATTAATCAAAATTCATAACCCTTTTTTAATATATTTATTATTTAAAACATTCAAAGTGTATTTATTTACTATTTCAAACCTTTAAAATGAATAATTTAACTAATAGAAAACTTTGTATACTTAATTTAATACAAATAATATTATTTTAAACCTTTGAAGTGTATTTATTTACTATTTTACAACTTAGAAATGAATAATTTAACTATTTGAAAACTTTGAATACTTGGTTTAATATAAATAATACTATTTAAAACCTTTTAAGTGTATTTATTTACTATTTTAACCCTTAGAAATGAATAAATTAACTATTTGAAAACTTTGAATACTTGGTTTAATATAAATAATACTATTTAAAACCTTTTAAGTGTATTTATTTACTATTTTAAACCTTCGAAATGAATAAATTAACTATTAGAAAACTTTGTATACTTAATTTAATACAAATAATACTATTTGAAACCTTCAGTGTATTTATTTATTATTTTACACCTTAGAAATGAATAATTTAACTATTAGAAAACTTCGAATACTTGGTTTAATATAAATAATACTATTTTAAACCTTCGAAATGAATAATGTTACTATTAGAAAACTTTGTATACTTAATTTAATACAAATAATACTATTTGAATCCTTCGAAGTGTATTTATTTACTATTCGAAACCTTCGAATACTTAATTTAATAAAAATAATACTATTTGAAACCTTCGAAGTGTATTTATTTACTATTCGAAACCTTCGAATACTTAATTTAATAAAAATAATACTATTTGAAACCTTCGAAGTGTATTTATTTACTATTCGAAACCTTCGAATACTTAATTTAATAAAAATAATACTATTTGAAACCTTCGAAGTGTATTTATTTACTATTCGAAACCTTCGAATACTTAATTTAATAAAAATAATACTATTTGAAACCTTCGAAGTGTATTTATTTACTATTCGAAACCTTTGAATACTTAATTTAATAAAAATAATACTATTTGAAACCTTCGAAGTGTATTTATTTACTATTCGAAACCTTCGAATACTTAATTTAATAAAAATAATACTATTTGAAACCTTCGAAGTGTATTTATTTACTATTCGAAACTTTCGAATACTTAATTTAATAAAAATAATACTATTTGAAACCTTCGAAGTGTATTTATTTACTATTCGAAACCTTCAAATACTTAATTTAATAAAAATAATACTATTTGGAACCTTCGAAGTGTATTTATTTACTATTCGAAACCTTCGAATACTTAATTTAATAAAAATAATACTATTTGAAACCTTCGAAGTGTATTTATTTACTATTCGAAACCTTCGAATACTTAATTTAATAAAAATAATACTATTTGAAACCTTCGAAGTGTATTTATTTACTATTCGAAACCTTCGAATACTTAATTTAATAAAAATAATACTATTTGAAACCTTCGAAGTGTATTTATTTACTATTTGAAACCTTCGAATACTTAATTTAATAAAAATAATACTATTTGAAACCTTCGAAGTGTATTTATTTACTATTCGAAACCTTCGAATACTTAATTTAATAAAAATAATACTATTTGAAACCTTCGAAGTGTATTTATTTACTATTCGAAACTTTCGAATACTTAATTTAATAAAAATAATACTATTTGAAACCTTTGAAGTGTATTTATTTACTATTCGAAACCTTCAAATACTTAATTTAATAAAAATAATACTATTTGAAACCTTCGAAGTGTATTTATTTACTATTCGAAACCTTCGAATACTTAATTTAATAAAAATAATACTATTTGAAACCTTCGAAGTGTATTTATTTACTATTCGAAACCTTCGAATGAGTGAAAAATCTGAAAATTTCCAACACTAGTATCCAGTATCAAGTGTACCCTATATCTAATATTCGTGATGGTTTATGTTGTGATTGGTTTGCAAGTAATACATGTTCTCTTATCGTTGGTTGTTTACTTATATTTTCTAATTGAATCACAATTTTGTTAGTTATTATTCAGAATAAATTGTATACCTATTAATCTACTTATATTTGTTGAATTTCGTTATATCTAAATCTAAAATGTACATTCGTCTTCTAGTTATTCTACAGATAATACTATTCATTATTTACGAGAAGTTTTTTGTTTGTTTATAATTTAATAAATATAAATAAAAACATTCTGTTTCTTATCGCTCATAAATAGCTTTACAGTTACATGTTAATCTTTATCGGTGTTGACATAAAGACATAATATATTTATTAATCTACGTATACGTGTTGAATTTTGTTGATAATTTAATATATTTTCTAAACCACTGATAGGTATTATTTATATGTAGTTATGAAATAAATATGAGGTTAACATACGTTACTCTCTTCTACTTAACTTATAATAGTCAAGCATATAGGATATAGCCTAATCACCCAGTGTATTTATGTACCTATGCGTCTTTCATACGATGCAATGTTCAAACATTAATGATCATGCTACTTTATCAGAAAGTCACTATATCATTATACATGCCATAGCTACGCCAATAGTGTATTGATGTTTGCAATAGTAATTATACATCCTATGTATCACTCTTAGATTAACACCATAGAGCTAAAGAGAAATCTCTATGAATAAAGTCATTTACATAGAAAACTAGAATAAATAATTACAGCAATCACCTTACAAATTATTAAAACTAATCGAACAAACAAATTAATTATAGTTCAGGATGTTAAGTAAACAATCAGGACTTTAAACAGAAAATAGTACAAGATTAAATATATATAAAACTAAGAAAACAAAGGATATAAAAAAGAATGAATTAAATAAGAGAGTTAAAAGTTACCTACATTTTTTGTAAGTAATAACTTATCATTAAATCATTAAATCATCTCTTTCAATCAACTCCATGGTAAACAAAGTAATGCTAACTTCTTTACTACATTCAAGAAATCAAGTTTATGCCTACATCTATAAATGACTATTTTGTTAATTTCCAATTAGTATGAATTAACCCAGCAAACAGTAAGAGCAGCATAATAGCAGCATAACAGCAAATGCTAGAGCCTAAAATGTTTACATTGTGCTATTATGCTGCTATTAAATGTATATTATGCTGCTATTAATTTGTAATGATATTATGCTGCTGTTATGCTGCTATTATGCTGATATTATGCCGCTATTAATTTTAAATGTCTATTATGCTGCTATTATAATAATAGCAGCATAATAGACATTTAAAATTAATAGCAGCATAATATCAGAATAATAGCAGCATAACAGCAGCATAATATCATTATAAATTAATAGCAGCATAATAGCAGCATAATAGACATTTAATAGCAGCATAATAAATATAAATATATACGTATATATAACAAGATTATTGCTTGATATATATTTTACTATAATGAAATATTGCATAAAAGAATATAAAAATATACCAATTTAAAAATTATTATCAAAAATACTTGAGACAAATTTTTAATAATTATTCCTACATTGTGAAATAATATCTTATATAATGAAATATATATATATTAAAATAATTATATAGAGATATATTATATATTAGTTTATATTATGTATAAGATTAGACAATACAATAATTCTGGCACTGTCTAAAATAGAGTTGCCATAACGCATAAAAATAATAATCTGACCTAAAAACACACCTATGAACCTCTATAGCTAGTTAAATCTATAGCTATAGATAACAAGTTATCTATATATATATATATATAATACATAGGTATGGGTGACCAATTATTATGTCTATGGTCATTAAACATCATATATATTTAAAGATATTACTTGTATTTAAAATGAACTTAACAAATTTGAAAATAAAACACAAATGATGTTACTATTTGAATTGTATTAACCTGGATTATTATTATTGAAATTGATTATTATTTATTAAAGTTATTTATAATAAGTTGAATATAACTATATTTGGGATTCATAAGTGATTTATACTCTACTTATATTTGTTAAATTAATTTTATTATTATTATTCTATGGCCCCTCCTTTCTCTTATCCCAGCGTATTACCATTAGAGCCACCAACCCAATTATATATATCAATTAAAATAAAGTGAATATTTTCTATAATTTATTAAAAAATAAGTGTACGAGAATAGTTCTCCGTTATGTGATTGTTGTAAGCGATGGGCATTGCGTTGTAGGCCACACTAGTGGATATAAGTCTGCCCACTTGCCTGCCCACTTGTAGCCGATGAGGGTGCAATTCACACACACACACATACACACTCACACGAACTTAGCTTGGCCGGTATAAACACTAGGTTAAAAATGTATAAAAAACGATTATGACAATAATGACAACGATTACTATTGTGGAGATTATGGGGTGGTGGGGGTGGGGTGGATGTAATGGAGGTTATATAGTAGTGGGGGTGGGGGTGATGGTAATGGTGGTAGTGGTGGTGGTGGTGATAGTGGTTATAGTAGTGGGGATAGTAGTGGTGGTGGTGGGGGTGATGGTAATGGTAGTAGTGGTGGGGGTGATGGTAATGGTAGTAATGGTAGTTGTGGTGTAACACAGTAGTAGTGCTGGTGGAAATTATAGTGGTTAGGTGGTAGTGGATAAGTAATGCTAATCGTTGTAGTGATTTTAATAGTGCTGGTGATAATGGTAGCTATGGGGATAGTAGTAGTGGTTGTGGTGATAGTTATAATAGTAGTAGTGGTTGTAGTGAAGATCATTAAAATATTGATGTATATGATGAATCTGATGATGGTGGGGTAGTAGTAGTAGTAGTAGTATGTGTACAGTAGTAATATAATATGCTGATGTTGGTGATGATGATGATGGTGGGGTAGTAGTAGTAGTATGTGTACAGTAGGAATATAAGATGCTGATGTTGATGATGATGATAATGGTGGGGTAGTAGTAGTAGTATGTGTACAGTAGGAATATAAGATGCTGATGTTGATGATGATGATGATCGTGGGGTAGTAGTAGTAGTAGTAGTATGTGTACAGTAGGAATATAAGATGCTGATGTTGATGATGATGATGATGGTGGGGTAGTAGTAGTAGTATGTGTACAGTAGGAATATAAGATGCTGATGTTGATGATGATGATGATGGTGGGGTAGTAGTAGTAGTATGTGTACAGTATGAATATAAGATGCTGATCATGATGATGAATCTGATGATGGTGGTGTAGTAGTAGTAGTATGTGTACAGTAAGAATATAAGATGCTGATGCCACAGAAATACTGATCATGAGGAAATCGTCGAAGCCACGATACCGATACGTTACGACGATGAGAGGGTAATGGATAAGAACTCGAGTTATAGCATGACCTTAAGACAAGTTAAATACGATTTAAACATGAGTTCACAGGGTTCACACCAAACAAAATAGCCCGATATCGAGATATACAATTATTTATTATTTATTCTTTTTAAAACATTTACCCGATATCGGGCAAATCAAAGATTTAATAGGTAATTTATATATAAACACACGCATAAGACATGCGCGTTGACCTGCCTGATAACGGTATAGCCATTCACACTGCAACTGCCCGATGTTTATGTTCAACGATATCGGGCTATATGTTTTGTGTGGAAACCCTTTTAGATTCGATTTGGACGCGAATTAACACGATTTACGTGTGAATTAAATAGAGGTCAAATACGAGATTAACACAAGCTAGATACGCGAGTAAACGCAGGATAAACACGTGTTGAACACGATTTAAACACACGTGTTAGACCCGAGTATAATCTTTAGACCCGATGCATTGATGCTAATAGTTAGGAGATGCGGCGACATAGAAAATATAAAATATGAATTGCGGGAGGCATCGTCGAATATAGGAGAGAATCGTAAATAAACGTCTCTAGAAGAACTGCGCGGTGCTTCAACTCGCGCGGTAGTTTGAACTCCATTAGAAGTAAGTAGGTATCCGGGCCTACGTTTCGTAGAGGCACTCATAGCGAGCTGAGACGGTTCCATAGGTGAGCCAAACACACCACCGAAGATAGACGATACAAAGGTGACAAGTTAGAGGTCAAGACACGAGTGATCGACGCCACTCCCAGATCTCCGTAGAACTTACGAATTGCCGTTCCTGTGATGTGTAATATATGTATGTGATATAAGCGCTTAACTGTATTATTTCATAAATATAATTTATACGTATTTTATTTATTATAATTTTATAGAATAAGTCGGTGATAATATTATTGATAGGTTATTTATACTTTGTATTTTCCCATAAATATAAACAAATATTCAACTATATAGATTGTATAACTTATAATGTTATGAACATCATCACATGATATATAATGAGATTGTAAATTATTAATTGTCAGAATGATATACTTGATGATTAATATATATATATATATATAATGATATCCTGACAAATTATTTTATAAATAATATATTTATATTCATTATAATAAAATAAACGAATACATAAATAAATAAATAATAAATAAATCAGATTTATTATTTCATGTTGTACTATAATGGATACACACACACACACACACGCACACCTACACACACGCAACAACCGAACTAAGCCGTATTACCTAGTTGCGATGTTTCGGTCCTCGACTGTTGTATGGAGACGGTCATAACGTAGAATGCGAGGTTAGCGAGCAGAAGGAACGCTACGCACTGTCTGATCACCTGACGAGACTTGCGGCCGCTGCGGTTGTCCGTGCACTGGCGCACCCATACTCGGATACAGATGCACTGCACCAATGCCTGCGAGGGGTGTACGCGGGGGCGAGGGGTAGTGGGGTGGAGCGATGTAGTCTCATTTAGTTGTATTCGAATAATTATTCGTAAATTAATCACATGTATATTGTTAATTAAAAATAATTCAATATTTAGAAATATAGTTTAGCTAACTTATGTATTAATATATATTCAATATTCTACAATGAATGCTTGCGCATGCATCGTGCTACATACCTGAATAGAAACTGTGACAGCAGATGAGAATACAAAATACTTGAGATAAGATAGTTCGATGTGGAACAATGAAACCATCTTCATGCCCTCAAAGATAAGAATACCAACTATAATAAGTGTGTGTATATATATTTATATATCTATAAATAGGGTATTTAATACACGTACATGAATAATATATGCTGAATAATTTACCTTATAT
This sequence comes from Osedax fenrisi, assembly GCA_964019155.1. Lineage (NCBI taxonomy): Eukaryota > Metazoa > Annelida > Polychaeta > Sabellida > Siboglinidae > Osedax > Osedax fenrisi. Next base: position 24,356,207 of record OZ025243.1, read on the forward strand.
TAATTTGAGTAGATACAAATTTTTCTTGTAAATAAATAATTTAACATAATGCAATGTATGAAGTAATATGTATTAATGTATATATAATACAGCTTGCATTGTTAAAGCACCTGATACATCCGTCATTATCACATCATCGACTAGGGGACACTTACCTATAGATAATGTGAGGAGGATATCGTCGAACGAGTGTACTACGGTCCCTTTATCATCGCCGCGGCAACTAGACCAAACGATCGATCCTATCGCCATGGTTACCAGCGTCGACACCGACAATAGAAGTTCCACGCTGGCCAATAGGAGAGTAGCTATCTCGCCGTACTGGTAGCGGTGGTCATTAACCAGGACAAAGTACACCACCGCAGTGATCACTACTCCGATCAGGGTGATTAAGCCTGCAAACGGCGCACCGAGTTAGTTAAGCGAATGTGAAGAACTGTGATTGATTTAAGCAAATGTATAGTCTAAAGTTTAAATGTGAATTATATATGACATAAATTAATAAAATAAACAATGAATAATACGAAAATTATAAAATGTATAAAACCCAATATGAATTCGTTCATGTATTTATGATTAAACGAATACATAAAATACATTATGCAGTAGAAGGGAACGAATCTTTAAGTTTTTATTGGAAATATAAGTTTAATTAGAATTAGTGATGATTTAAATTATAGGCACCGCAAGTAGATGAATATTATTGGAAATTGTCACTTATATTTGAATTTATTGTTTCATTTGATTAGAGAATATTTTTGGAAATTTGATTTTTTACGAATGATATACCTGCTTTCTTTGTATCGTTGAATACAAAAATACATAACTGAAAGTATTTTTTCGATAGTAAAAATCACTGCTTATATAACCAAATTATCATTGCATGAGAATACTTACACCATACATACTGAACTAATATCCCAACCCTGATATAAGTATAATTATAAATATATATATATATATATATATATATATATATATATATATATATATATTAGTAATATTGATTAAATACAAGTATACTTTATTATAGAGTTATTACATATAACACAATAACACGTCTAACGATAATCTCATCGTAGTTATCATCTATTACGTAACCTAAGAACAGTCCGTAGTTAGGCATAGTTACGCAGTCGGGTTCCGCGTCTTCTATCGTTGATATGGGTCTGCTTATGTAGGACCTTCTCTGCGGGTTAGCTTGGTGCTGATTCGTCGGTTTCCAGCTATTCACTCGGATCCACATCGCGATCAAAACTCCTGCGTAAAGCGTATTATCGTAACGCCCCCTATTATCGTAACGCGCCCTATTATTGTAACGCGCCCTATTATTGTAACGCGCCCTATTATTGTAATGCGCCCTATTATTGTAACGCGCCCGTTGCTCGCCCGCAGCCGAAGTGGACGCGATTATTTATTCAAATTAATAATCAATAATGCGCGCATACGAATAGGTGAAACTGTATTATTAGTTTTAGAATAAATATAATATATTATTATTATCATCCGAGCATTGTATGCAAGTTATCATATATATATATATATATATATATATATATATATATATAGATCAGAGATAAATAGATGATATACAATAAATAGAAATTAATAAATATTTATTACATAGTAATAATTCAATATATATAATTCGCGCATCTATTAATTTAGTGTGTAGATATTTTAGTTATTTAGTAGTATACATATATAGCTTTACACACATAGAAACACGATATCAATGTACTATCACTGTACTGTGGTGATATTAGTAGAGATAGTGACCTTGAGAGGTGTTAACCTGACACGATATCACTGTACGGTGGTGATATTAGCTAGGAGAATGTGACCTTGAGAGGTGTTAACCTGACACGATGAGGCTATACTGCATCTGATAGGTGTACAGGTAAGGGCTCGCCACCGTCACTACCCGTCTCATGATGTCGGAACTGTAGCAATCGTGTACCGAGGATATGGCAGCTTGCATGTCTGAGGTGTGGACGGGGGTAGGGTTAGTATGAGGGCACCCTAGCTTAGGGCGGTTATAATTACAATCAATATGATAATGTTATTATATAGATATCGTGATTATTATTAGAAGATAACATATACACCATAACAAATAAAAATACTAAAAATGTATGTTACTTTAATTTTACTTTTAATCGTGTGACTCGGAAAGCATCGGGGAATTAACACACTTGACTTCGAAACACATTTTCTCTATCCGTCTCGATCATGTAAAACATTTACCAAATCCTTAATATGCATCTTAGACCAATCTAGGATATTATCTAGACATTGCTTTTCCGGGCATCCTCATTTACGTACTCCTTCAACCATGCCTTGCATTATAGTTTTGCAGAGGCCGTCATGTATGGATATGTGTCCATACTATTTTAGCTTGCGTCGTTTAATCTTTTGTTGGAGAGGTTCGCAGTTGCCGAATATTGAAATAATCTTGAGCTTTACATATTCATTAGTCTTTATTTCCTGGAACTATATCCCGAGCAGTTTCCTATGGGACTTGTTTTCGAATGCTTTGATTTTTGTATACACGAATGAATTTACTTTTTTTCAGCGTATTTATTGCATTCATAACTTCAGTATCGAGTATTGATAACAATATCATACTTATCGTTAAAAATTGCGGTATTGCTCAGGGATTATCAGAATAATTTATGTTACATCTATATTAATTACAAAGTTTTTTTAAATAGTAAAATCGTATATTCAATTTTCTTAAAATAATCGGGTATATAAAATAATAATATTTATTTAGTAGAATTTTTTATATTTTTGCTTATAATAAAATATTTATAATTATATATATTCTGTATAAGGTTTCTAAAGGGCTTCAAAATAAACCTTTTTTTCTTATCTATAGTCACCGACCATGTGTTTATTGATATGCCATATATCATATAAATGCTTAACAACTAAACCAGTGTTATAAATAACCTAAATCAGTGCCAATATTGACAACTAAACCACTGATATTAATAGCTAAACCAGTGTCAATATTGATAACTAAACCACTGCTATTAATAACTAAACCACTGCTATTAACAGATAAACCAGTGTCGCGAGTAACCTGACTCAGTAACATTGACGAGGACGTTAGCAGCGGCCGTACTGGTCACCGTAAGCTCTGCATCGGATGCACGCAGCAAGGAATCGTGAGCATCTCGTACGGCGGTGTCTCTGATCGTCTCCACTATGCAGCTTCTCATCAGCACCGATAGGTTGGTGGCTATCAGGTGCGAGTAGGCGAATAGCGGCATCACCGACCCCATCACCGCCGTCTGCAGGGGCATTCGTTTAGCGTATAGTAGTAGTAGTAGTAGTAGTAGTAGTAGTAGTAGTAGTAGTAGTAGTAGTAGTAGTAGTAGTAGTAGTAGTAGTAGTAGTAGTAGTAGTAGTAGTAGTAGTAGTAGTAGTAGTAGTAGTAGTAGTAGTAGTAGTAGTAGTAGTAGTAGTAGTAGTAGTAGTAGTAGTTGTAGTAGTAGTCAGGTGGTAGTAGTAGTGGTAGTAGTAGTCAGGTGATAGTAGTAGTAGTAGTAGTAGTAGTAGTCAGGTGGTAGTAGTAGTAGTAGTAGTAGTCAGGTGATAGTAGTAGTAGTTGTAGTAGTAGTAGTAGTAGTAGTAGTAGTAGTCAGGTGGTAGTAGTTGTGGTAGTAGTGAGCTGGTAGTAGTAGTAGTAGTAGTAGTAGTAGTAGTAGTAGTAGTAGTAGTAGTAGTAGTAGTAGTAGTAGTAGTAGTAGTAGTAGTAGTAGTAGTAGTAGTAGTAGTAGTAGTAGTAGTAGTAGTAGTAGTAGTAGTAGTAGTAGTAGTAGTAGTAGTAGTAGTAGTAGTAGTAGTAGTAGTAGTAGTAGTAGTAGTAGTAGTAGTAGTAGTAGTAGTAGTAGTAGTAGTAGTAGTAGTAGTAGTAGTAGTATTTGTAATAAGATTTATTTATTCAAGAAATCAATTTTAAATAGAGTGTATGTAAGCGATATATAATGTTAGTGTAATAAAGATATAGCGACGTCCAAAATATTAAATAGTTTGGAAATGTGTTATGTGTTTGGAAAAGAGTATATTCATATGTAGTTAATCAAGTAATTGAGTTTAGTTCAATTAGATATCGATGTAATTATTTGTTAACTTTTTTTGAGAGTTTTTCATTAGTTATATTATTGGGGATTTTATTCTAATGAGGTGAGTAGTTATTCGATTGATTGTGATTTAAAAGAATACTATTCGGTGATCTCAACTTATTTTCTAGGTTGTATGTACACAAATAAGTCTGCAGGTTTAGTTTATAATGTTGTTCGATATTTTTCTTGTAGTTTAGGTCAATCAGTAAGTATACTATAGTAAGTTGAAGTAATCAAGTTACGTTATTACATATGCGAGGGTTATTATCTCGAGAGATGTGTGGATCAGAAGATGCTTTATTTGTTTTAATTGAAATAGTTTATTGTTACATTATGTATTGTTGATGACATATTATTGTTTATTATTTAGTTAACTAATTAAAGTTAACAAAGTTAATCCCGATAACAATTGTTATAATTAATACTTAGTGTTGTTATATCAGCTTTTATTTCTATTTCAGTATGTCCTATATTTTATGATTGTGGCAAGGTGGAATTAGGAATTTGTTACGGAAGATAATACAGGCTGCTTAACTAAACTGTTAATACTATTCTTAAGTAGTTGTTGTTGAAAAATAGTTCTAGTACAGTAGTTTATTTATTTATTTTAGATATGATTTCTGGGAGGTCATTTAAAGTACACATGTATATAATTGGATAACCATCGGCATACATATGGTAGTTAATATTATGTGTAGTTAATATGGAGGTAATATCTTATATGTATAGGACTATATACACTACGTAGAGGAACTGTTAATTCTAGACAGTTATATATTTTGTTTAGTTTATTAGATTTTACATTGATAGGTTTTTTAGTAAATATGATGGTAATAGTATTATTGTTGTGTCGATGTGTATATGCCTATGTGTATGCAATTATTTAATTTACATATATAAGATTTATATTTATATATATAAATATAAATATATATTAAATTTTATTTTAACTATGTATCAAATATCAAGTAAATACTAAAAATATCTACTCATCTATAATATAGATTCTATATGTAATAATAACTTATATATTAGGTTTATCTATTGCATACTAATAGTAATGATTCACACACGCCTCCATTACATAACGAGGTGAAACCTGAGCTCCGAGAAGGATAGTGTACAGTTGTACGAAGGTGAAGGTCAAGTGAAGGACGGATCTGACGACCTCCGCAATAGGCATGCACAACACCCCCAAGTGTAACAGTTCTCCTATCTCGAGACTCGCTTGAACCATGCTCATTATGCCTAGTACTGGAAGGGTATCGGTGTAAGAATTATTAGTATGATGACGATGATGACGATGATGAACGTGTAGTCTTATTCGCTCGTGCCGTGAGAACATCATAATAAAAGCACAATGTATTGATGTAACAATAATATTTTCTGATTAACAAATAGTAGGGGCGCCTCAACAGGGGGATGGGGGTATGTCCCCCCCCTCCACTTTAAAATCTAGGGGGACCTCATATGTATTACCCCCCCCCCCCCCCACTTTTATCACAACATTTATTTTGATTGGTTGGTCCCCCCTACATACGAATATAGAAATAAGAATTTGCGTGATTTATAGATTTTAAGAAGAGAAAAAATGAAAAAGAAAGATTTAGGTATCATTTAGGGATCTAATTTTTATAGACATTTATTTTATTATTAGATATACATATATTCATTTGTATATTTATATTTATATAAACTTAGCAGAAATTATAAATTTGTAATCATATTAGTAATACAAATGATATTACATTATCGATACATGTTTGAAATAGATATATCTCATTGTCTGCCTCCACTTCTATATTTCATTATAACAAATATCAATTGTTTATTGAATTATGTCATGCATTATTGCATAATAATCTCATTTATTATATTTATTTCATTATCTATTAACAACATATTTCATATGAATGAAAATCTATTATCAATTCGAATAAATTATACAGAGAATAATATTATATAATATCATGTAATATAATCAATTCAGATCTATATTATAATTTTTTTTATTAAAGTATCTTCTTTTATATTCTTTTAATAGTTAATTTATTCTAATTTAGATACTCTGGTTTTAACAAAGTTATTTTCTATTATGATTTCTCATTATTTAGGGCAGAAAACACTCACTTCCATATATAAAGATTAATTCTATATTAGAGAACAAATACAATTTCAGAAGAATTGTGAAATTATAAGTGAATGACATCAAAGCAATGTCCATAATTTATACTTTGTAGATACACTATGTTTAATACACTATAGTAGTAATACATAAGTCCTTACTGCATATATCTAATAGAAGCATTATAAATGGTATGTAATTATAGAGAATCAATAGTAATGATAATCCTAAGGAATCAACAGAAATGAAAATGTAAGATAGTCATAGATGAATCATCTTGAGAATATGACTCATAGTAAATAGGTTTAATAGTTAGTGGTTACTGACTGTAGAAATCAAGAATAAATCCTATACTGAGTTTTCATATAAATATAACATATACACATACATTATGAAACCAATAGTAGAGCACACCCCTCCTTTAATATTTAGACAATATATATGTTATGTAGTGTATATTAGTGTATATGTGTGTGCGAATGAATTATCTTTAGATCAGCGCGCGGTAATGAATATGCGGTATAAGTGTGGGTATGAATCGTATATAGGTACAATATTATATATCGTGCGGCGCGGAGTATTCGGCGAGTTGTTATAGGTTATATAAGGTCGATTAGGTGGCCAAGCGCCATGAAGGATCGAAACTTCAAGAAACCAATTGTATAGACACGCCCCTAAAATATTGTGGGCGTGTCGAGCCAACACTAATCTTGGCATTTTGAGAGTTTGGATCGTGGTGCCTACACGTCGACGAGATTTGTGATTATAATAAAGGAATGAAACCATTTGTCTTATTTAAAGTAGTATTATAAAGTAGTTTATTAGTATAGTATAGACTACACTACATATATATATATATATATATTTATATATATATATATATTTATTTATCTATAACATATATAAGTCTATGAATTCTTGAGTGGTCCATTTGTATCGTATTCAATATATATATATATATGATATTTCAATGAATAAATATTATTATTATTATTATTATATATATATTTTTGTTAATGTATATCTCATTAAATATGGCATTATTACATAACCAGTGTCACTATTGAAAGATCAGAAGTTAATAACCCTCAGTAGTCATGTTACATTAGTCTACCATGTTATGTAACATCTATTTAAATCTAGTTTATAATGCATTGCATAACATTATATAATTGCATTGAAATCTATAGATGATATTATATAAATGCACCTTATGTCCAGTTTATAATGTATTTGTATAATTGCTATAATCTGTGTATTACATTCACTATACATTATAATGACAAAGGCAGGATGATAAATAATCCTGACATATGTCAAAGAGATGATATATGTCTATGTCAGCAGCAATATTACAAGTACATTAGAGTATCATAGTATCACAAATATATTCACATTTGTCATATATCAATACATATACATATATTACTATATGGCAAGGTTATATTTGATCACAGGCTTATATTAGAGGTACTATATAATAGAATCAACTACTATTATCTCAGAATTATAGTGATCATAAAAATATGTCTGAGATATTTTATCGTTCTTACATGTATTCAGATAGATACGAAATCCACTTGCAATATTTAAATTGATGAGATATGGAGTTTTCTGAGATATCGGGAGTCTGAGATATAGAGAGGTCACTGAATACACAACAACAGCTGATTACGGGGCCAACCTGCTGCTGCTAGTCTCAGATAGAAGCTAGTGCACTGCGACCTTGAGTTACAGTTCTTCTTGGTCCACTGTCTGAGCAGGGAACCTTCGACATGATCGGCCCCTAGTGTAGGGGGATGATGGGGTGATGGGGGGTGAGGGGGGGGGGTTGTTTGTATTTAAATAGTTGATATTTATGTCAATTAGTAAATAAAATAATTAATTAATTTAAATTAACTTATTCTAATAATATATTTATAATAATAATTAGTAAATGCATATATAATTATTATAATTGTTACAAATATTAATGAATTACTATTTTATGTGTTGTTTAAATTATCTTATCAGTGATTTATTATACATAATGTCATAATGTCACATGTCACAATGATATCACTAAATAGTCACTTAATCAATATATCATGATTATTCCAAGAATTGTTATTACATTTTAATCAGTATAATAAATAATAAATGTCAGAATCTGTTACAAACATAAATTATATATATATATATATATATATATATATATAATTTAATAATATTGTGTATATTATTATTCATATATAAATAAATAATAATATACATGTACTTATAACATCAGCAATACTCACATAGCAGAATGATAATATAATGATATTATGCCCAGCTAATATTATTTAATATATTTAATAATATATTATTTATATTTTACTGATTAATAATAATAATGATTAACAATGATAACCTTTGACCACGGAGTAGTGGTCAACCACGCCATTCTCCACTATTGTGGTGTCCGTACTGATGGGAAGGACATCGGACGAGGACATGCACAGACACACGTACATCAAACATGTCAACGATACGGCCAGCAAATAAATGTAGAAACACTGGTCAGTTGTGTTATATTGATTATAATGGGGGAATTGGTATATATATATTGATGTAGTGGGGTGTATACTATCTAGATAGTTTGAATATATATATATATATATAGGGGAAAGTCCCCGATTACCGACCCCTAAATGATTAGTTGTAATAACTTATTCAATAGTAAATATATTTATTTGAAATTTTGTAATTTGAGTAATATTATGGCAATGAATAATGTGGCTATTTTAAATTGTTGATATAATTATATTTACAAGAATACACAGGGGGTCGGTAATCGGATACATGAGTCTAATACTGACCCCCTTCCCCTATTACCGACCCCCTAAAATAATCGTGGTATAAATAATTTTAGTATTATAATATCCAATCAACATAGTAGATAATCATTAATATAATTAATTATAACATGCACGCAATTATTTTGAATTGAATTTATATTTTAATAGTAATATTAAATTTTATAGTAATTATATTAAAATAGTGTATATTATTATTTAATATTTAGTTATAAATCGGTCATCGATATAAAGAAAGTGGATAAGCAATTGACGCACGCAATGCATGTAAAAGATAGACACGTGAATGACACTTTTATCGATAAATTAACAAAATGGTATCAGTGATTTTGATTGGATATTAGTCATATTATATATGTCAAATATTGAAACAGTAGTCTTTTCGTCGAAATAGATTGAAGTAACTTCTATCTATTTCAATGGATTTAAATTATAAATATCAATAAAATCAATAAAATAGTATTATAACTTCAATTTAAATACACAAAATTACGAGGAATGTTGATATTATGTATTTTAAATATATAATTTTATTTTTAGTATAGATAGTACATTAAAATTGGTAGTGATTATCAATATATATATGATAAATACATATTATTATAAATAAAAAGTAGTGGGCCAGATAGTGGGTTTCGACTGCAGCGCTCGTAGCGGATAGTGCCATACACTACATTCAATTGCTTATCCACTTTCTTTATATCGATGAAATCAGTATGTATATAATCGAATGGAATCATGAATCGTAGTCTATATCAATGATAAACAAATAACTTATGACATATTTTAAAGTAAAATACTGATCTATTTTGATTGGATATTATAAATCATATGGGGTCGGTATTAAGGTAATTTAGGAATTGTATTAGGAAAATAATATGGGTTGCTATAATTAAGATATTTTGGTTAATATTTATTCAAATTGAATTATTTTTATAATAGTTATAAACATTTTATTGATCTACAATATTATTCGCAGTATTAAGTTTTCTTGTAATTAATAAAGTATTTACAATGATTTAAAAAAAGTAATTATTCAAATATTTAAAAAGTAAAAACAGAATATTACATTTTATCAAATAACAATTGTAGGATTAAATATTTTTGTAAACAAAATACTTATTCATATTTATCATTAAATTACTAACAGTTCATATGTATATATCATTTTTTAATAACTCTTATTTTTACTGAGATACGAGAAGGGGTCGGTATTAGGAGGGGGTCGGTAATCGGGGACTTCCCCCTAATACGTATAGGATACATTTATAATTATGATAATATACATTATATATATAGTATATTATTATAATTACATGCATATATATATATATATATATATATATATATATATATATATATATATGATATATGTCTGATCATGACATAATGATGTCTGATGACTAATAATCGGATGACGTAACAGCTAATGGGTGAGGGCATGCATTATTAACGCGAAACACGCACACGCGCCGTGTATTACGTAATAGCACACGCGCTGACTTCCTCCGCCGTCACCAGGGGGAGTCAGCGCTGCTCGCTAGGGGCGCTGCTAGCTCGCTATTACCTCTGCAGCTGGGAAAACACTGGCCATAGAGGGTTGCCGCCCTATATACGCTGCAGTGGTCAACACGAAGGCGCTGACCACTAGCACCAGACCGTAGGCGACGCTTAGTACACCCGATAGGGAACTCCTGTGGGGTGGGGGGTAGGGGTGTGAGGTTAGCGATGGGGTGGGGGTGTGGGGTGTAGTGGGGGGTGGGGGGTAAGTGTGTGTGGTGGGGGTGTGGGGTTGGTGGTGGGGGAGTAAGTATGTGTGGATGGTGTGGGGTAGGGGTGTGGGGTTGGTGGGGGGTGTGGGGTGTAGTGGGGGAGTAAGTGTGTGGAGGGGTGTGTGGGTAGGGGTGTGGGGTTGGTGGGGGGTATGTGTGGTGGGGGAGTAAGTGTGTGTGGAGGGGTTATATAAACATATATACCACTTAGAGTTTTGTGTGTGTGGTGTGGGACCCACATCGTTGATCATACACTATGGGGTGTGTGGGAGGGTATATGTGGGGTGTGTGTTGTATGTAAGGGTATGTGAGTGTGTGTGGAGGTGTGTTCGATGTATGTGGGCCCAAACAGTGGGGGTGCGTGTGAGGTGCGGGAACAATATATTGAGATAGCGATGGCAATGATTGTCATTTATTTGTTAATTGCTGATACGTTCGTTATTTATATACAAATATTAATCAATACTTTTATTCAAGAATGTAAGGTTGTATTATATACACCTAATATATCCACGTCGGCCTTCTTATGCGTATAATATATAGTATACATGTATATAATATAAATATAATATACGTATGTATAATTTGTATATAATGAAAACATCATTCCTCATTATTCTAAATTCAATTATTCAAAATTATACAATGAAATTTATATACAATATTAAATATATAATATTAACTGTCTATTGGACAGTGTCCAATGATGGGTAGTGGAGCGAACGGAGTAGTGACCGATAATTGATATGCCTCAGCATACTTCTAATATATCGATATATACTTAATTTTTAAATCTTTTTTTTTGAAATAGTTATAAATCATATAGGTATAGAATACTGTGATTTCACTTTTATATATCACTGAATAATATTAACGATGTATTAGGCATTAGAAAAAGGCATAATTAAGCATTAAAATAAGGCAAGTTAGGGGTAGTGGCCAGTATCAGAATATGCAATTATTAATTATAATATAATGTGTATATACTGTATATAATATACACAAACACTCATACATATAAATAAGTATAAATATATATAATCAGGTTTTTATTAAAACGTGACAATAAATTATTACGTAATAAATTGGAGTATTTATTAATTATTAAACAAAAAATTTACTTTATATTATATACATTTTGATTATCCGAATATTGTACATAGAACTTTTTTTCCTATTTAGCACCATTTAAGCGTTACTTAAAACGACCACTTCTCCGTTCTGGGCCACTACCCCGTTCCACCTCCTACATATCACATAATAACCCCTATAACACTATGTATATCACGTGGTCGATATGTTAATTAGGTAATCATGTCACGTGTTTACGTTAATTAACACGTGACACGTATTAATGACCGGTATGATTAATAGCCTAATATACACCGCATGTCAAATATATGGTAACATGTTTGTAAACGGTAATAATTAAATATGTATTATTACTAAGATTAGTTAATTGATTAATTGATTGATTGATTGATATTATTAATTTTGGTTATATTATAATATAATTAGGTTATATAAATAATATTAATTTATTTGATAATATATATATAGGTTGTATTAACTATAATTATAAATTTATTATTTTATATGTTATATTTATATTACATTTATTTTATTTCTTATTATTTGAATAATAAACATTTCTCTATAGGCATTCTATATCCTATAGACCTATGTATTATAACTTATTATGTAAAATATATTATAATTAATAGGTATATAAGTAAAAATATATGTACACAATATAATTATATATGTATATATATAATTAAATTTGTTACATATTAATAATTAACACTTCTCTGAACAATACATAATATTTAGTTATTTATACATTTTACTTGGTATAATATTATAATTTTCAATCTGGAAAATAATATTCACCAATGACTAAACCCGAGGGACTAAACCGAATATAACCGAGTGTTCATATTTAAATATATGAATATCCCAGTATGAATATATTAATGAGGTTTATTTATTGGTTGTCGTTCATATGGTGACCCTTTACTTTGTATACAAACGTATACGTTTTATACGTTGTATATAAATGTATATATATATATATATATATATATATATATATATACAATGTACGTCGTACATATATGTAAGATACATACATATGTAGTATATAGTATAAAGTGGACGCCTAATGATTCATAGCATATCTTATATACTGTACTGACCGATATCTGTTATATTGTTATATCATATTTGTTCAAATTATAATAAAGACTATGTATATTTTAAATCAGTGTAGGGGAGGGAAGGGGGTAGTGGCCGATAATTAATATGCCTCAGAATATTTCTAATATATCGATAAATACTGAATTTTAGGCTCTTATTTTTTTGAATTAACTAGAAATCATAAAGATCTAGAATACTGTGATTTCACTTTTATATATAAAGTGTTAAACCTAATAATATAAACGTTTGATTAGGCATTACAAAAATCACTAAAATAAGGCAAGGCTCTAGTAGTGGCCGCTAGTACCAGAAAATGCGATATGTGTCTCGTAATGTATTCGATTTATATTTTTTTAATTATGTAATATTAAATAATTATATTTATGATGCATACCCACCTTATTTGATTCAATGATTTAATTATATATACACATACTCTTACACATAAATAAGCATAAATATATATAATCATGTTTTTTGTCAAAATTTGACAAAAAATTATTATATAATAAATTAGAGTAATTAATTAATTATTTAAAAAAATATATACTATATATTATAGATATTTGGATTATCTAAATATTGAATATAGATCTTTTTATCCTATCAAGCACCATTTAATCGTTAATTAAAACGGCCACTACTACCTCCTCGACCCCCTTCCTTCCCCTATAGGATTTTTAGTAAGAAAGGTTTTTCCTATATTTAAAATATCCAATATATAAATTAAATATATATAATAAATGTAAAGTATTTTATATATATATATATGTTCAATTAATTCATAATATTAAAAAATTATATCCATATGTCAGTATTGCACCGCATCATGAAATAGGATCAGCAGATGTAGGAAGTACTTACTATAGTACATACTATAGTACATACTATAGTACCTAGCTAGGTGCACGTGCACTCGTTACGAGATCACCAATTACTTCTAACTTGAATATGTATTGACAGATTTACTCGCACATAAAACATACATTCTATTCGAAATCACCCATCGCCACCTTCGAGGATCTCGGGATTAAGTAATTGCACGTGATTAAAATATTTCTATATATAAATATATATATATAAATATATATATAAATATATATATATATATATATATAGTAGTATTTTGTACCTTATTGCCCATCATACATTATATATACTATGTATACAATTAAAAACACATTTCACTGTCCAATCTGAACACACGTAATGTATGTTGGTCTATTAAATAGTTAATATATTACAGGACTATAGGAAATGTGTATGTACTTTATTTATAGAATTAATTCTTAAAAATATATAATTTAAAATAACATATTGGGAATATACTAAATAATTAAATATATATATATAGTATAATATGGGTAAACTAGAATTTTAATTAGCAAATTAGTTAACAGTGTGCGATGTGTTAATAATTTATAGTAATTTTTCAAAATTGTTTCCTATTACCAACCCCTCCTAATACCATATCACGTATATCATTAACTATAAGAGATATACAAAAAAATATATACACGAACTGTTAGTAATTTAATGATAAATTATAATAAGTATTTTGTTTTAAAAAATATTTAATCATACAATTTGTATTTGATAAAATATAATATTCTGTTTTTACTTTGTAAATATTTGAATAATAACTTTTTTTAAACATTGTAAATATTTTATTTAATTTAAAATAAATCTTAATACTTGATATAATATTGTAGATCAATAAAATGTTTATAACTATTATACAAATAATTAAATATTAATAACTATTAACCAATGTATCTTAATTATAGCAACCCATATGATTTTCCTATTACCTACACCATAAATTACCCTAATACCGACCCCATGTGATTTATAATATCCAATCAAAATAGATCCGTATTTTATTTTTAAATATGTTGTAAGTTGTTTATGTATCATTGATATAGATGTAGGATTAATGATTCCAGTTGATTATATACATACTTATTAATAAATAAATATTAAATAATAATATACACTATTTTAATATAATTACTATAAATTTAAATTTAAATTTAATATTATTACCCTACTATTATTACCATACTATTAAAATATAAATTCAATAAAAATAAACTGCATGCATGTTATAATTAATTATATCTATGTATATCTACTATTTTTATTGGATATTATAATACAATTATTTATACCACAATTATTTTAGGGGGTCGGTAATAGGATAAGGTGGTCGGTATTAGGTACATGTATCCGATTACCTACCCCCTTGTTTATTCTTGTTAATATAAGTATATCAACAATTTAAAATAGCTACATTATTCATTGCCATAATATTACCCTATAGGGTAATTATAATTACAAAATTTCAAATAAATATATTTAATATTATATAAGTTATTATGAATAATCATTTAGGGGTTGGTAATCGGAGACTTTCCCCTACTCCATATTAGATAATTATCTCAATAACATAAATACATTCACACATTGATAAGCATAAACTCAATATAAACCTCATGATTACTTCATATACAAAACATTATAATGTATACCTATAGGTAGTATATAACATAGATCTAATATAGGCAATATAATAATTGTAGTTGTAAATATTGGTTTTCTTTCAAAATTATATTAATATAATTAGGTGTAGGTCCCATTGGACACTATAATGTATATACATAGCACGTTTCCACACATTATCTAACATCCATACTTGTCAACAATATTATATATATATATATATATAGAGGCACTATAGTGCAAATATTAACTAATATTAACACACATCTATATAGCTGATATATTTGAAATATATAAGATATATCAGTTGAATTATGTATGCATTAAATAGGTATAATTAATATTAATATGAATCCACTAAAACATATTATTATCAATTACATACTATATAAGCTCAGTCAAATTGATTACAGCCTAGTAATATATATATAGCCAATTGAATAATTACAGATTATAATACATAAAAACATCAATTTAGATAACACTTGGGAGTAATTCATTTATATAATTATAATAAAATTTCCTTTGAGGTTTATATTAAAAAATATATAAAAATGCATATATATACAAACATACATATATACATACACTCATACATATATGCATACACTCATACGCATATATAAATGATATATTATAGATATATATATATATTATACAAAATAATTGAATATATATATATATATTCTATTATGTATTCTAAAACGTCACCTAGATTAAATACAAGCAGTATCGGTATAGTGTGCCTAATAAGTAGACTTATTAATAATATAGTTGCATACCTAATAGTTATTACAAGTCGTGTATGCTTAAGGGGACCAAGAGCTCCATTCGTTTTATCATTTACCATTTTTTCCCTTTATTGAATTTTATTCAATTCTTCACCATTATAAAGATATTTAATTGTATTTATATGGAACAGTGGTACTTTTTTATTTTAGTCATACAATATATATTACAAATAATTAACATATACAAATTAAAAAATAATAAGATTTATTAATCATAAAATATTTTATGATTGGTAATTGGATTTCAAAAAAGTTTTACTATTTTCATATAGAATATAATAAACTCTATACAATAACATAAAATTAAATGTGTAACTATATTGTATAAAAAGCCTTCTTGTTTTTTAAACCCGTACCAATTCTTCAAACCACTATCTCCTACATGTTAAAATCTATTTATAGACCGAGTGGCGCCGGTCTCCTTAAACATGTTATAAATAACTGTGAAGCGCCAGGTACGATACAAAATAAATAGGAGATATTTTTCTCTGGTGTTTTGATGTAATGTTTATTAAGATCTCGATAAACAAAAGAGCAACACACGAGAATGCCTGGAGTCGAACACGTGACTTATCGCTAGGGCACGTGATGTGTCAGTGGGCAGGTCACGTGCTGTCGCTTTCCAATAATGCACGCGTGTTCCACTGGGCAGCCACATAGACCACATGCAACCGACCGGTTCGTACAATCCCAGCAAACAGTAAGAGCAGCATATAGCAGCATAACAGCAAATGCTAGAGCCTCGAATGTTTACATTGTGCTATTATGCTGCTATTAAATGTCTATTATGCTGCTATTATGCTGCTATTAATTTGTAATGATATTATGCTGCTGTTATGCTGCTATTATGCTGATATTATGCTGCTATTAATTTTAAATGTCTATTATGCTGCTATTATGCTGCTCTTACTGTTTGCTGGGATGTACACACTGTTACTGGTCAAGTTAACATTACGTAACATGTATCGGTCAGTATCATTAAGTGTATTGTCTATTGTACACACATTAACATGCGTATATTACTGAACTGAAGAATAGCCACTACCCACAGACTACTCCGGGCACTTGACCTATGACCTTACTTACCAGTCTATACACACCGATATACCGTGATATTATTACGCTGCTTAAAGTACTTAAATAAGGATGATATATATATATATATATATATATATATATATATATATATATATATCATAACTATAGTTATAGATAATAATCTATAATCTATATATTAATGAAATAATGTACTTATATATGATAGTATGATACATAACAAATACATATACATATACATATACATATACATATATATATATATATATATATATATATATATATGCTCACAGTATGTAAAGTGTACAGCGAGTACCCACGGATAATGGTACCAGGACAATTAGGATATATGTCGGTCATGTCCTATAGGACATACGTAGATAGCCGTCTGCCGGTGATAACATAACAAGGCCGTGTCCTCCTATAGGACATAGCGGATATCGATCTCCTCACGATCGCCACACAATAACAATGCCCGCGGAACAAAGGAGGATGGAGGATGGAGGGAGGAGGGAGGATGAGGGAGAGTAGACAAGGGAAGCGCAACGTACATTACTGCGTTGTCAAGTATGTGAACCCGGCCTACATTTGGATCTACGTGGTGGATAGATAAACTATATATCAATACACGAGCAGTTATTATTAATATGTAATAATTCATCACGTGTTGATGAGTCACCGTGTGCTACTAGAATGGATAGGTCACGCCCCGTTGTGAAAGTAACGGTTGAAGAACCGTTATTATAGTGCTTGGGTAATTGTGACATACATCACATATATTAGATGTATTGTATATTTTGAAAATATAATGTATATATATATTTTATATAAGTAAATTATATAAGTATTTTATATATGTATTTTATATTATATTATATATAGTATGTATACCGTATATGGTAATATGTATACAAAATATTTTGTGAAGAAAATCCTAAGAAACATATATGTTGCCACGCGGAACTGTAACCTAACTGTGTATAAATACATATATATATATATATATATATATATATATATATAATATACATACATAATGCTATATATTATATACTATATATATATATATATATATATATATATATATATATATATATATGTATATATATATTGTAGTCTATAAACAAATAGTTTAAACTTATCAATATAAAAAATGTATGAATGATGGAATAAGTAAGTGATGATTTAGATGGCCAGTGGTTATACATATAGCTATGAGTACTCTATTTAGTATTCATATTATAGTACCATACTTACGACTTTGTCACATCCGAACTTACCTACAACCACAATATTACCACAAATGTACCTAGTTTATATATACCCCAATCCCTCCTTCCACTACAACCACATTGTAAAAACAATTGAACCACACCCGCAAATAATAATAATAGTGTATTATATAACGTATTTCTATCATGTATAATACTGTTTATAATGATATACATCACTTGTTCAATATACTTATTATATAAGTATTGTTGCACATTAATAACAGTATGCATTTTGCTATGATATATATATATATATATATATATATATATATATTATTTATACCACAACCTGCTAAATATATATTTAATATATATGTCAGGTGGGTAATGATGCATACATACATATATGTGACATGGGTTTCATTGTTATTAGAGTGGACCCCCCTCTAGGATACAAACCCCACTGCATACCTGCCGGTAATAAGATCCAAGTCTATAGTATGCCCAGCTATATCTGATATGTTGTTGGTGACATGTCATACGTGAGTCATACATATTACGTAATCGACGTCGTTCATTACTAATTAAGTGGTGACTCACATGTGATGTCACAATAATGTGTAGTTTATTAGAGTGATTCATGCATGTATATGTATCTAATGATGTTCCTAATATGACTAAAGATGCCTTACTGATTACTTACTTTATGTTAGGCATTACTTGTTTCCTATCATATATTATGTTACAGTGTACTATAATTGTATTATTATAATATATATATATATATATAATTTTTATAAATGACCTACCAAATGTTTTTAAAAATGTGAATAATATTAATTTAAATTTATATGCTGACGATACATCACTAACAGTTTACGCTAATAGTGATGTTGAACTAATAAAATTACTTCAAATATATATGGATAAATTAAAATATTGGTTCGATATAAATAATTTAAAACTTAATATACAAAAAACTAAAATACTTCCATATTTTAATACTAAACTGACTAATGCTATAACAATTGACAATATAAAAATTGATATTGTAGATAACTATAAGTTTTTGGGTTTGTATTTAGATACAAAATTATCATTTAATATACATATTGATAATTTAAATATGAAACTTTCAAAAATAATATACTTAATTAAAAGGTTATCATATTTAAATATTAAAAATTTGATTTTATTATACAACTCTTTGTTTTTATCTAATTTAACATATGGTATTGAAATATGGGGTAATATTTATAATTCTAATTTAAATATATTAAATTTATCACAAAAAAAAATAATAAGAATAATTAATAAAAAGATTATTGACAATTCAAAATTACCATTAATAAGATTATCGCATACATCAATTTTATTTTATAATAGTAACATTTTAAAACTTGATGATCTTATAACTTTTAGAAATATTTTAATTATATATAATCTTTTAAATAATAAATATGTTAACGATATAACTGATTATTTTAAATTT
Organism: Osedax fenrisi; assembly: GCA_964019155.1. Taxonomy (NCBI): domain Eukaryota; kingdom Metazoa; phylum Annelida; class Polychaeta; order Sabellida; family Siboglinidae; genus Osedax; species Osedax fenrisi. Next base: position 24,376,328 of record OZ025243.1, read on the forward strand.
AATAGAAATAAAACCAAATTTATTTTACCACTTATGAAAACCAATAGATTCCAAAATACAATATTTTTCAAAGGACCTAAACTTTATAATTTAATAATGTTTAATAATATTTTAAAAACTAATACAATTACTCATACTTTAAAACTGAAGAAGTATTAAAATCATTTTTTATTAAACAGTATTGTTAATTTTTTTATAAATATTAATTATTATAATTTTGGCAAACATCTTTTTTTTAATCATTCTAAAACAATTACACATATTTATTATAAACAGTATTACAAAATGTACACATTTTTATTATAAACAGTATTACAAAATTTAAATTATAAACAGTATTCAAAATAAACTATTACAAATTAAACAGTATTAAAAAATATAAAAATTATAAAAGTATTATAATCTTAAAAAAAAAACAGTATTAAAATTATAAACATGTTTACATTACAGTATTAAAAAAAATCTAAAAAAATTATTTAATTTATTGTATATTATTTTATCTTCATTTTTCTTTTTTTTCATATTACACTATCGCGATATTAACCTATTACATTTTTATGCTTATTATATAATAATCAATTATTTCTTTAACAGTTTTAATTTTAGTTTTTATTTAAACAGTATTAAATTATATGTCATATTGATAGTACAAATTATTTAATTTTCTCTTTCTTTACAATTTAACTTTGAATGCCTATTCACGAATCACAACTTTTATTTTTATAATCTGTATCAACTTTATTTATATCTCCTTTATTATTGTAATTTTATATTTTATCTTTGTTTCTAATTTTAAATTTTATTATTTTCGTATGTGATTAACCTTTTATTTAATCATTTCATTGTTTTTTTTATATTAATATGATTTTATTATTATGTTTATCATTATTTCTATTTTATTATTTTATTTGAATGGAAATGATGATTTGACATTGCACATACTGTTAGGAGGTTTCGAATCAATAAAGCTAATCGCTTTCACTGATCCTCCTTAGACTTTTTCTATAAACTGAATTCATTCATTCATTCATATATATATATCCTCTAACCCGAGACCTCCGATCTTAATCGGTGTTATCTTTATGGTGGAGATGAGAGTTCTGATTTTCTTTTATGTTGTTTTCATTTTAATTCATATAATATGCTCATATTTGCATATAATATTCATATATCTTATGTTCGGCATGCATAAACAAAGGCGTTTTTTTATTAATTATAAACCTATTGTTAATTTTTGTACCATGTCGTTTTGGGTTTCAATTTTTATCTATTTTGTCTTCATTATTTTTGTTTATATATTTATTTTTTGTTTACCTAATAAACTATATATTATTATTATTATTATTATATATATATATATATATATATATATATATTTATAATATAGTGAGAAAACATTGTAATTATTACTTACTTATAACCATGTATACACATATTGGAATATACTATAGTTTTTATCATTAGCTATTATTACTATGCATGACCTATACCGTGTACACTGTACACTGTACAGTATACACTATACTACCCTAAAGTGTACAATAATAGTTAATACTATTACATAACAATTCATTTAACAAACCTCGAGTATTTTTTTTTAACTTTTCCTTTTTCTTTCGCTTTTCGTATTAGTGGTATTCCGTTCGTCTCGCTCGGCTGAACTGGGTTCAAAGGCGAAGATTCCCTAATGTCTGTGAACAATAATAGAATACATTATAATTTTTTATAATTTGTTAGGTGATACTGGGATGTCGGTATTATGGTCAAGGACAGTCAGAAATAGGGTACTTTCCGTATTATGATATATTTTCCCATTACAGTTTATAATATGATAATAATAATTGATCTATCTATACTTAACTTATTAGTGGAGTGTATCATAGTAGTATACTACCTATAGGTATATATCTAGGTATTTTATATTATATGTTATATTTTATATTATACTTAATATATAGAATATATTCCTAATTTTATATCGCCCTATTTAGTTCATATGATGTTTACGACCTACATTGAGATGGGGTACAATGTACCCAACACACAGCTCTAAGTACACTGCAGTATACGATGTACCCGGATAGTGTGCACTATATTACGGTATACAGCGCGTGTGTTAACGTATTATGATGTGTATTAACTGTTTTAAATACGCGCACACTATTATTGGGAATCACAAATAACAATACCCAGCAAACAGTAAGAGCAGCATAATAGCAGCATAATATACATTTAAGAGCAGCATAATAGCACAATGTAAACATTTGAGGCTCTAGCATATGCTGTTATGCTGCTATTATGCTGCTCTTACTGTTTGCTGGGTATCATCACACTCGCCCTGATACGAACGGCGTTCAGCATTTCACAGCGCTCTATTTCATATTGTTAGTAATTTATACGCATTTTAAATCTATACCTATCATCGGAGTGCCGAATACTGTCAATCCTGCGGCTGTCAATGAAAAATATCTAAATAATATATACTTAAATAATACACTTAATCTAGTGCGATTATACTAATATGCAAGCACATATATAACATATATAACAGATACATTCCTATACAGTTTTACATTAAACAGGGGCACTTAACAACTACCATCATAACATTTTTATTACAAGTAATATTATAATTCAATACCCTAGTGACAGAAATATTCTAAACATTATGTGATAACTATCAATATCTGTAAATACAGACAAGCGCAGATATTAACGCACGCATACACAGAGGCGGGCGTCTCACGTACCTTCTTCGTCGTCGTCTATGTGCGCGAGAGCTACTTCGGCCGGAAGTTCATCGGAAGGCGGAAGTGGCGGACGTATGTTAGGACGACTGTTTCCGGTGACGGCGTTTTGGAAGCTACAACGGGGGCATGGATGATGTGTTAGCGGTGGTATTATGTAACGTGTAGTAGTGGTCAATTGATGACCGGTGACATAATGATCGATTGTCTATTTAGTAAATAGTATGTAATCTTAATATATATATATGGATCTAGGTAAAATAAATAACCGGACTATTATTTATTTCCTATTATTGTTGTCTTCCTATCACCATATATATTCACATCAATTATGAATATTACATTTTTTAATATATTTAACATGACATACAATTACGATTCTAAGATATTATATATACATTATATAATATAATATCTTAGAATACACGTGTATACACATCCATATATCTAGGGTATAATCGTATATATGTATATGTATGTATGTATATATATATATATATATATATATATATATATGTATATATATATATATATATATATGCGCATAGATGCAATATAACACATTCATTAATACGTCTATATAAATATATATATATTTGGATATAAGGATATATTCGAAGGATTTAAATAAAATATATTTAAAGAAATTATATAAATACTCATAATTCATAGTTAAATATTAAAAGTTCTCAATACGTAATTGTACAACGGGATATTCGTTAATTGATACTTATATTCGGTAGGTTATTTGAAAACAGCGAACTCGATGTCCTTAGAATATGACCTTGAAATAATCACCCAGACGTGTTGTAATTAGTTACTACACTATCTACCAGTAATACTCTTCATTAGCATTAAGTGAGGGGTCGCCAAGGTCATATATACATATAAGTCTACGTATATCACCACGATAAAGGTACGTGTTTATGAATAGTCAATTCATAACACGTGTTATTTAACTATCTTCGTTGGTGGTCGATTATAAACGCCCCCGATACATATAATATGTTATCTTTGATGCGTACGACATGCTTTTTACGGAAGTCTATCGAGCCGAGGTCATGTTCTTCGCTAATACGCGAGGAGGACATGTAATTTATAAAGCTTTGTTATGTAACCGAACGTCGGACGACCACTAGAATAATTGATAAGCTACATTTATAGCTGCATGCGCTGGTAATAGCGGACGGAAGTGATTGTTATGCAGCCGTAGAACGCATGCGCTTAACGTGTACGCAGTATACACATACATACACACATATGTGTATACACATACACATATATACACACAGGGGTACATTAGGTGATATCGGGGGTACATGGTATACTGTAGCCGCCGCCCCCCCGGTCTCCGCCCATTGTTAAAACGTTACAGACAGTTCTCGAGTCACGTGTCCGCTGATGTTAGCAACCACGTGATCATATAGAGTATATCACGTGCTATAACGGTTCATACACGTGATCGTACGTCTACTACTACTACTACTACTGCTGCCAGTAACACCAGGCGGGTGCATACATTAATAATGATGCTATAGTCTCTATAGAGATCTATATATAGAGACGCCGACCGCCGCGATATATTAACCACCTCTGTATCACTATAGTAATATAGTGTGTGTGTGTGTGTGTGTGTGTGTGTGTGTGTGTGTGTGTGTGTGTGTGTGTGTGTGTGTGTGTGCCTCTATACGCAGTAAGTGATTAGCTCCCCCGTGTGCGTTATTACGTAATACGATATTACGTAATATCATCAACAGATTAGGTAATGTCATACGTGTGTGATATTGATAATGTATTAGTTTAGTAGTAGTATATATACTACCATAATAGTAGTAGAAATAGTAGTATATTTGTTGATCTAGTATATTAAAGCTTATAGATTTTTATAGACTATAGGACATATTTTATAATTATCGATATATATATATAACATATACGTTAAATAAACTTAAATAATAATTGAATACGGTAAACACGGCGCTCTATATATAGGTATATAGGTATATATATATATATATATATATATATATATATATATATATATATATATATATATGGTACCCGTGCATATGGGCAAGTATACATTCTTTATAACCATTGTTATATGTACGCCGTACATTGTACGGGTATACCTCATTAACAGTGTTGTATATGCTGCCGGTTATTAAGGCCGAGTCTTTCATTTCGTCAACAAACTGAACCCGACCCTATAGGGTATAATATAGCAGTATATACGCTATGAATATACGCTCAGCGGTAATACCTTATATTTGTTTTTTGGTAAACTAATAATCTATGATCAATACAGAAACATGGCACTTATACATGGCACTATTCAATGTAAGGGTGTGGAGTACCTTTTATAACTATACACTTCTAAACACGTAGAAAATATGCTTAACTCCCCAATCTCTTCTATAGGGGTAACATGATTATAAATGATCGTTTTAGTGCGTTGTTATGTAATATATATATATGTTAATAAACAATAGCGTTATTACGTAAAACGTGTACATCCGGGTACACACTATGATTAATCATCTATAGATCAGGTATACCTAATTACATATTTCAAATATATTAATTAAGTTTAAGTATACTTAATTTTAATTTATAAATTAGTAAATTAAATTTGAATATATTATCTAATACTAGTGATTATTTACTATCTAAAGATTTTAATATGCTTATACACTAGCAGTAATGATTATGCAGTATTGTTATCAACATTCATATTATTATAGTATTTATTTATTGATATCCCATCAACATGAACTGACAGATTGCTTGAATATATTATATTTATCAGAGGTTATTTGTTATAGTATACCAATTGTGAATTACTCCCGACATTAATTACTATACTATTGTATTACATAATAACATTATTATAATGATATCTACATATGTATATATATATACATATATATATCCCCATATATAACCTATGGTTGTATGTTCATGTTTTATTTGAAATACAATATTAACTGTAGGCTATATATATATATATATGTAGCTGTAAATATTGGATGAGTGTATATATATAATATATTATATTATATATATATATGTCTTGACAATTATAAATGTCTAAATAATTAATAAATAATAAATAGTATATAGACTTCATTATAACACCTTCACACGCGAATTTCAAGGTCTGATTGAATAGCGCGATGGTGGTACTGAAGGACATATCGTAAACACGCAGGTATGTCCTTCACTATGAAGATGTATCATATGTATTATTCATACTATATATATAAATATATATATACTATAGTATATTTTATAGAAACAATAAATTAATCTACTACACTATATATATATATATATATATATATATATATTAATAATAATATAATATATTTACTATGGTGTACAATAACTCTCTTTTCCATTATATAACAGAACAATTATTATATTGATATATAGGTTTGTTAATTGTTTAATTGATGTTATCGATATGCAATATATAATATACAATTATTGTTTAATTTATTACGTCATACGTATTTAATTATATTACTTATTTATCTGTTTTTATATTTAAATTATAATTTAACCCTATAGGGTGCGTTTTTTGTTACGTACCACAGAACAACCTGTATGCTTATATATGTAAACTCAGTTATTTCTCAATATTGTCTTCTACTAATTTTGGGTCACATTTTCACATTTATTTCTCCTCTCCCTATCTTCCCTATCTCTCCATATGTACATATTATTGGTTGTATGTTGTTCATATTAATTTATCGGAAGTTTACTGTATATTATATATAAATATATATATATATATATATATATATATATTTCCTTTGTGGCTCAATTAGCTAAGGCGTCAGAAACACAATTGTAGAATATTGCTTAATTAAGCAGTAGGACGCGGATTCAAGCCTCGTCCGGACCATTAAAATAGGTCTTAACATAATATTTAGAAGTGATATTATAATTGTGTATAAATAAATTAACGGCCTCGTTAAAACCATGGATGTCTTAACGTGAGAGCGGCTTCGAAGGGACATTATAATGGCTCTTTAGAGCCATGTATGGTTATAAGTGAAAACTTCATCTAAGTTCCTGGATGGGATGAAAGGATTCCCCCAAATAAAATAACAATAACAATATATACAGCATATATTAAACACACACATATACTATACTATATATTGATTATACTACAGATAACAGCGGCGGTCACTACGAGGCGGTCACTCATTCAGCGGTCACTACTCACCGACTGATGTTTGTCTGTCCGTAATGTTAATTCCTTGCGGACATTAGAAATATTCCACACTGTCGTTGCAACATACGTACTCGGCCCTCTCGACCTCTAGTCTGCTGACCACGTGGGTCCTAATACCACATCGTCCACCGGAAGTCGGGTCAACGGTCAACCTTTATCGCCGGCTACGCTGATTGGTTAATAATGACGTCATAGTCCAGCGCCGAACGTCTATTATTAGACTATAGTGTATAGTCTATATATAGATATACAATAGTTATATTGCTATTTTAATATACGGCTTGATATCACGTGATACTGTTGCATTCTATTGTTACGTAATTGAAGCCCCGTACATTACGTAATACCCGGATGTATTGCGTAATCTGTCTGTGTATCATTACGTAATATAGTGTTTGTATTTTATAGTATAACTATACGTATACGTATATATACATATAATATATATATATATATATATATATATATATACACTTCAGATCGTATGAGAGATATATTGTATAGGGTGCACGAGAAGCTGCCAGATGTTGACCAGAACCCCTCGCCCTGCACACCCCATCACCCTATCTCCCCAACACCCCGTACCTATAGATGGTCATTATATACGGGGAGGGGTAATCTCGTGAAATCTCGAACGTTCACGCCGCCACATTAATTAAGATGTTCGCCTAGATTAGGACCCCAATTAGCTTTCGTTCAACGCTAGACCTGTTTACTAATCATCGCGGAGTGCCCACACACATGTATGTGCGCGCACACGTGCGTGTGTGTGCGACGTACAGTGTACGTATGCCAGTTCGAGGTTTGCGCTATACATATACCCATATATATATATATATATATATAAACCCTATACAAGCTTCCGCTAGGCATATACGACGTTGATAGGATATAGGATATAGGAGGATTTTCTATTACACGCTACTATACGTATATTACACGTATAAGAGCGTGTAATAGCAAGTCCTCCTATATCCTATAGAGGGACATGGGGTGATAGCGTAGCTGTTTCGGTACTCGAGTGGTCATTATAAGTAGGCCTTGCATAAGTAGGCCTTGGTCTAATATATATATATATACTTTCATGTATTCTAGTACGTTTACGTGCATACTATAGTATACTGCGCGATGTCTACACATGTATACCTACAGGTATGCACATTGTGTACACTATTATCACGCGTGGAACATATGTTTGCTTATGTGATATATATATATATATATATATATATATATAGTTAACATATATGTTAACATACATGTAATAGTATGCGTGTTCCCGGTGCGTGGCTATTGCCTATACCGGAAGTACGTAATAGTAATTATAAGCAACGTGATCATATTTAGGTGATTTATCTACCGCGGTCGACTATTAAATAATAGAGAAATCCTCGCTGACATGTTCAACCGCTTACACGTCAACACGCCCCCTGCGATTAACAACCACCCATCGATATAGTGAGAAAGTGGACCTGAGCAATTGACGCACGCAATGCATGTAAAAGATAGACACGTGAATGATACTTTTATCGATAAATTAACAAAATGGTATCAGTGATTTTGATTGGATATTAGTCATATTATATATGTAAAATATTAAAACAGTAGGCTTTTCGTCGAAATAGATTAAAGTGATTTCTATCTATATCAATGGATTTAAATTATAAATATCAATAACATCAATAAAATGGTATTATATCTTCAATTTAAATACACAAAATTACGAGGAATATTGATATTATGTATTTTAAATATATAATTTTATTTTTAGTATAGATAGTACATTAAAATTGGTAGTGATTATCAATATATATATATATATGATAAATACATATTATTATAAATACAAATTAGTGGGCCAAATAGTGGGTTTCGACTGCAGCGATCGTAGCGGATAGTGCCATATACTACATTCAATTGATTATCCACTTTCTTTATATGGATGCAACCACCCCGTTACGGTGTATAACCGTTATTCCTATTGTGACGGTATATCACGTGATTCACGCGTACGTTGTTATCCACGGAACGACGCCGGTTCTACGATCGTTGACCTCGTGTCCACCTCTTTCGATGATGATTCAGAGAGAGTTGTCTGCTTATTTTACGATAATATATGTGTCCCCCGCGTGTGCTTATATCTCGAGAACATATGTCCTCTATCCACTCTCACGTAAGTCATCCACTATACATACACACAAACCGTTGTATACATGTCATCACTTCACTACAATGCAATGCATATATTAATTTTATTTTATTTTAAAATGTTTTATTGACTACAAATTCACGTGGAGGTTATGGACGTCATGAGATGGAAACAGAAATAAAATAAATAGAGTACAATAAAAATGAAAGAAAAGTGGGAGGGTAGGTCACAATATGTCCTTTATATCGTATACTATGCTAATACGCCCCTTATCTCATACCCGCGGGTGACTATAGTTACCCTACTATATATATATATATAACATAGTGTTTAGCTATATGTCATACACTATCATTCATATAGGCAAATATATGTTAGGGTATACAAAGTTATGGACCATAACATATATTTCCCTTTTCACTATTATATGTAATGTGTAGGACATATATGTCCTACACTCTATTAATTAGTATCTATGTGTAATTCCGTATGTATGCCTTATTCGTTATTCAATAACAATATACACCTCTACTATTTTAGCTTCTGCCTACATAAAGTTTGATCTTATATAATTGTGTATAAATAAATGATCGGCTCTCGTTAAAACCATGGATGCCTTAACATGAGAGCGGCTTCGAAGGGACATTGGAGCCATATATGGTTATAAGTGTAAACTTCATCTAAGTTCCTGGATGGGACTCCACCAAATAATATATATATATATATATATATATATATATACCTATATGACACCATCAACTCACAACTTCAAGACAAAACTCAAAAGGCATTTATGTAAAATGTATATAAACGTAAACATTAACATCACATATGAAAACTCATAACTACCACATACCGCTTAGTAAGAACATTTCGCAGACCTAAAACATTATTATATATTACCTGCCCTTAGCAATCATAATAAAATGTTCATGTAATGTAATACATGTCTTTCACAACCCGATCTTCACCCATATATGGAATTGACCTATACTCCATAGATTATATAGGCCTACATATATGGACACGGGAAAGTAACCGAATATGGACACTCTCGGTATCTCAGAAACAATAAATCCTACAAAAAAATGTTTAATGAATAAAATATTCATAATTATATAAATAGTCTACACAAGTATTTTTTATTTTTTAATTATTAAAAATATTACTGATATATCAAATAAACTGTTTATTGATTACATTTTTAAATTTATGAAAACAAATTCAAACTTAAAACCTTCTCAAGAATATACAAATCTATCGATATAAAATATAACACTATAGTGTATATAGTATATAGTATATATTAATTATAATGTTATTCACATTTTGATATATTCATGTAAATAGGCAGGGCAACATTTCAGATATTATCATTTCCCACTATAAGTATAATACCCAGGCAACGCCGGGCCGTATCCAGCTAGTAATATATATATATAGTATAATATATATATATATATATATATATATATATTATTAAAAAATAAAGCTATCTAAAAATTATATATTTAATTTATATATTTTTTTATCAAATATTCATTAAGTTATAAGCACATATCTAGAGGTCATATAAGTCCCTAATACGGACACTCTAGATGTCTTAATACGGACAGTATCCGTCGGACACCCTATAACCAATCAGCTCAAAGCGTATGAACTATTCTGATTTTAATAAAAATCGCGTTCGTTATAATATTAATACCACCAAAGCTAAATCTAAATTTTGTATTATTTAGATACTTAAATTGTATTATTAATTAAAAAAATAATAAAAATAAATAAATTATTAACTAATTAAATTAGAATAAATTATTCATAAAATTAATTATAAATAATGTAATTGTAAGTTGTCTGATTGAATCATCAATAATATATAGTTTATCAAGTGGTATATGGGTACCGAATACGGACACCCCCGTTATCTATGGAATTAAAATATTAAATAACATTTTAAAATCACAATAATATATAATCATATAATATTAATATATTGTAATTTTTGAATACAAATAATGAGTCATAAAATGTTAAGACCATTTATTGTTAAAGTGTCCGTATTAGGTCACTTTCCCATATATGGCCATAGTACAATATATATTTATACTCCTATAATATTTTCTTAAATATTATGGGTTTACTAACACCTATAATATGTCATGTATATTCCATCACGTGACTTATATACGTATAAGATACACTAGGACATCGATATCATTTGTATATATTTACATATAGATACATATACTATATATATGTATCTATATATTCATATGTATCTCTATATCGTGTTCCTCCCGTACAATCCACAAAGAATACTATAGTGTATTACCAAAGCCCCACATGTGTGCTGGTATACATTTTCACACCGACACGCGGATAGTATCCCCTATACATATACTACACACTACATTCGTGTGTAATACCCCCCCCCAATATATTGATCTACTAATTGCTGATTTACTCTATTACCTGTATTTACGCCATACACCTGTAGCTAGCTATAGCTGTATATATACATATATATACCCTCGTGATCTCTATAGAGATATATGTACATATATGTACACACACGCACACACACACATATATATACACACACGCACACACACACATATATATATACACACATGCACACATATATATAATGATTTAGTAATCATATATATCCATAATTAACGATATCAGATCATTTATAAATGATAGTATACTGTACACAATTTCTAAATATTATTGTAAGACATATTTGATTGATCCGGCGGACGGGGAATGTGCTACACGTGTGTGTGTCTGACGCCTAGGCGTGGTTGGCTAAGCTTAGCCAACCGATATACACAGTTCTTCGTATAGTAACAATAGTTATCTCGCAGCCTATCGCTAACGATATAATACATAATGATACAATAGAAAGAGATAAGATGGCGCTACTTAATGTATTATGCTGCGGCATATATCGAGACCCCCTATAACCTGAGGTTATGGGGGTATTTCACGTACTGCGTGAGGCTTATTACTATAGTAGAATAATTGTAGAATAATATATATGTATATATATATACAATCAAAGTATATTGAGATATTCAAAGCGTCTGGCAATCATATAACTGTATTCGTATGATATGGGTATATACTTTGATTGTATATATATATATATATATATATATATATTATTTTACACCATATCATATAATAATATACCTAAGTAATACACGTAATCTGGAAGTTGCGGAGGTGTTGTCACTAGACACGTGACTGACACCTGTCAATCAACGGTCCGATAACCGGAGGGGAGGGCTTTGTGGCGTATAGTACTACGGCCTACTTTTCTGTCGGTACCTGTCATAACATCGTCTGGCTTTATCGGTGAATCATCCATACACGCATGCGCGGAGGTTATGTTTAGCTATAGTCACGTGTCAGATGCACCCAGTTACGTAATCGTGTTTTAATTGGTGTGCACTAACGCTAGAAATGTAATACTAGGTAGGGAGCCTAGGAAATGTTGAACTAAATTCTAGTTTTACGATGTTGCGTTATCTCATACTATAAAAGCCATTACTGCAATGGGGTAGGTATCTATATAATATATAGTATATATACGTGTTTATAGAGAGTTACAATTGTTCAGTATATTCATACATATATCATTGTATATATATTATATTCATTTATGAATAATTATAAATAATTTTAGTAAACACTTAATAAATAAATATAATCATGGTAATATGTATTTTGTTTTGATATAAAACATTAATGGCGTTATTGATATGTGTAAATATTATATACTAACACACACACATATATATACAAATGTAAGGTACCAGATGCGTTCATAAAAATAATATGTCTGACATATTAATTTCAAATCGAGCACACTTATCGTATTTAATAGTGTAGTAACCTATCTACGTTATATATGTTATATATAACATGTTAATATATTACTCCTATATATTATCCTATAGGACCTACATATTTTATTTACGTATAATATTATAACATACACATAGTTTTTTTTACAGAAAGGTGATTATTAAGAACATAATAAAGGAAAACAAATTCGCAGACGTTGTTCCTTAATTATTATAAATAGCAACAGTTACAGTATTCATTTGATCAGGAAATACGGTATTTCTCCATTTATTATATATTTAATAAATACTATTTATTTAGTAATATCGTATATTATACTATAGTATACTATATATAGAAAACATATATATATATATATTTATATTCAGTGATCATATATGCACATCTAAACCTCACTTTAATATCAATTGCTTTATGGTATCGCGTTTTTCTCCGTTATATCATATGAGTTATTGCGTTTATTTATTTATGATCCGTGAATGTACGTGATAACACGAGATCGTATGAGATATTATTATTGATGGGCGCGTATGCTACTTTGCTTAATCAATGCGTGCAATGCATGCGCATGCTACCCATTCTACGCATGCGTAATACAAATCGTATTACACATGCGCAGTAATCCCTATATTCTACGATCACATCATGTCGCTTACCAGTTAAACATCAACTATGTTTAGCAGACGAGATCAGACATATTTAGCAGACGACGGATTACGATATTTATTTTCGCTGTTAATTAGGTCAACTATAGATGGCGAGACTATAGTATAGCGAGACTATATATAGTCTATAATACTATAGTATTAACGGTCACTAATTAAATAGTTCACGCTCGCTCGGTATAGAATATAGAAATCCATACATAATTCTAGAAACCATCCATGCGATTCTCTTTTGCGGTCAATACTTGCAAATGTGTCATGTTTGACATATGGTCAGATATTTAGACTGCAGCAGAATAGATATAGTAGCACACATTATTACAGTTCAGACACACGCATACATATATTATGTATGCGTGTGTCTGTATCTATATATAGATTTTATACAACATATGTATACACCACGTGCAATGCCCGTTAGTAAATGAAATATATATATATATATATATATATACAACTATTCATACATACGTGCAAATATACACACGAGTACATATATGCTATATTATATTATAGTTGTGAAATGCTATAATATATATAATGCTATAATATATGTATCAATATGAAATGCACTATGTAATATAAAGTAGGGATTTACTAATTCTAATTCTTAATGGATCTATTATGTAATAATTTACTTTACTATCTGCATTGCGTGTATTTACATATACGTAATTATATAATACCCCGCTATTATACACCGTAATATTCTATTGTGTGTATGATTATAATTACGTCATACTTTCTATGACTAACAGGCAGATAATGTTTCATTGTTATAATACATATATGTAATATAGGTATATTTATATATATATATATATATATATATATATATATATATATATATATATATATCTATATTAAATACGTTAATGTAGACATAAACAATAGTGTATAAACTATAAACAATACTTTCAAGCCATATTCTTATCTACACGTGCACACAACCCATGTGTTATCCTGATCTCTATATATGTCCTTGTACGTACATACACATTTCCATATAGTTATATATATATATATATATATATATGGGGACATAACATGTATAGCACCCTCCTAATATTACCTATTAGATAGTTGTGTGCAGCAATGCGTTACCGTACACGCCTGTTAAGACATAATGGTACTTAGTGGTTGAACCAGTTGCACTAGTGGTTGAACCAGTTGCATTAGTGGTTGAACCAGTTGCACTAGTGGTTGAACCAGTTGCACTAGTGGTTGAACCAGTTGCACTAGTGGTTGAACCAGTTGCACTAGTGATTGAACCAGTTGCACTAGTGATTGAACCAGTTGCACTAGTGGTTGAACCAGTTGCACTAGTGATTGAACCAGTTGAACTAGTGGTTGATCCAGTTGCACTAGTGGTTGAACCAGTTGCACTAGTGGTTGAACCAGTTGCACTAGTGGTTGAACCAGTTGCACTAGTGGTTGATCAAAACACTCGACATTTGTTTCTACTATCTGCGCACCACCTGTGTTTGACAAAAACACACCCTTATAGGCCGTTCACATCAACTCCGTTTTATTTTAACTCCGATTTATGCTCCGATTTTTAGATCCGATTTTTAGCTCCGTAAACTATAAATCTATGTCGGCGTCACATTGACTCCGAAAAATTAACTCCGAAATTAGCTCCGACAAAATAATTGTATTTATTAATTTTCAAATTTATTATTATATTTATTTGTTTACAAAATTCGAAATCTTTGTTAATAAATATTGTAACTTACATTAAAGCATAATATGCATGCGAATAGATTTATCATAATATATGTAATATTAATTAATTAATAATACGTGTCGAGTTAACAAATTACAAAAATGTATATTATATTCATAATATGAGTTTAAAAGTGCTGTTTTGGCATATTTATTATGTAAATAGAATTATAATTAATTTATAACACATCAAAGGATTTTAATATTTTTAACACATTAATTTTAATATTAATTTTATAATTATATTCTATACATAATTATTATATTATATATTATTATATATTATATTATGATAATATTTCATTATTATAATCCAATATCATTATGCAGTGATTATACATTATATTTAATCATGTATATTTATGCTATCTTACAAAATATAATTGATCATTCTATATAATTCTATCAAATTATATTGCCAGCAGTAAATTTGATCGATATATATCTTATCTCTAATAATGTACAATATTATATATGATATCACATCATTTAATCGGTTATATATTTCAATTAAAATTAGTAAATATGATCTATATGTAGATTTGAGTGACACATATGATGTGTCACTCAAATCTAAATATAGATCATAGTTACTAATTTTAATTGAAATATATAACCCAAGCAATATGCATATCGTGCAGTTAAATATACACCTGTATAATTAGATCATACAAATTATGATATTTTCAAGTTGTATCATGCTTAGTAATTTGATTAATTAATAACATTATGTATATATATATATATTATGTTATTCTTATTAATATTAAGTGAATATATATTTACGGCCTCATTTATTTTGATTATTATACGTCTTTTATATTTCGAATTACTAAACCTATCTACATATTACGATGTTTATTATCCTTAGTAGGTCTATATGTTTGTCTATATCTAAAATAGAATCCAAAAGTTACGAAAGAATTATAAATTATTTAACTATATATAATATAAAATAAAAATTGAATATAATATTTTAAAATTTAAATCCCACAAATTGATATAAAATACCTCCGTAAATTTTTAGCTCCGGTAAAAACTCAACATGTTGAGATTTTACCGGAGCTAAAATAATTCTTCAACATCCCATAAAACGGAGCTATTTTATCTATTTTTCGGAGTTATTTACCGGAGCTAACTACTTTTCGGAGCTAATTATCGGATCGGAGGTAAAAACGGAGTTGATGTGAACGGCCTTTATACACGGAATACACGGCAGCAGCAGGCATATCGTGCATTTGTGACGGGGGCCTACGACATTTGATAATGTTGGTGTTGTTTGCGTTATCCCGTTAATATTAACATCGCGTGGTTACACTACATGGACACCTCTAGTTACCCTCGTTCGTTGCATGACTACACGGGGTTAATTTAGTGCATAGTAACCATTACAATGTATAATATATTAGGAGAATATGATAACAGAGATTTGTGTATTGTATATATAGTATAGTATTAGTCACATAACAAATGCATACATAGGGTATACCACACTATTCTCTATATAGATATATGTATGTGTGTAATACACAGTCTATTGTACACGCTATAGTAGACACTATGTACCCTACAGGCCTATAGGTATACAGTGTACACAGGGTATACAATGTATACTACCGACACCGAGGTTAAGTAGTGTCCGGAGTGGCTTTGATCGCCGCACATCGGCTGTGTGTGTCCACGCGTGAATAGGAAGAGATGTGTGTCTCTCTCAAGGACCCATCTATATCCATCACTATGTTATCGAAGAATTTTCTAAGGATGCTTCAAAAATCTTCGATGTTATATAGTTATTATATTTGTGGTTATTTAGTAGATATTAGTTCTACGTATTCGTGGTTGTGCTTGTACATTATATTATAGTATACTATAGTAGAATATAGTACAATATAGTATACTATAGTACGTTATTAGTAACAGTGTATATACTATTACTATACTAATGTACAACAGTATTATTACTACTACTAGAGGTTAGTAATCATTGTGGCCATACCTTCAGGTTGACCACTACAATAACTAACGCCATACTACCGAGAGTTAGTTAGTTAAGTAGTCCAAAGTACATAATGCGATATACACATGAACCTACTATTTACGTGAACTAAATAATGTCATGTCCTCTCTAATACGTATTCTGTTATCATATACATTTGATTGTAATCAGGGTTATTAACAGTAACAATAACAGCATTTAATATTTACCTGCGCAACTAGTGAGTATTATCAAGACCTACTACAACCTCGAGGTATTAGGAAGCCTCGATATTATTATATTATCCTGGTATTACCCCCGGTATTACCCTGGTATTACCTACATTGATGACGTCATCATTATAATAATAATTATAATGATGGCCTATAGGCGTACACCACATATGCATAACAGTTACTCCGTATATGTCCTTATATGTCTTCGAGATGTCCTCGTAAGTAGTACGTTATCTCTATGAATTAAGTTAAAACGAGCAGTCCTAATCGATATCGAAGGAAGCCTTATGCGCGATCTGAAGTAAACAAGTGAACTGTTACACTATAGACTAGAACCACTGTATACAGTGTACAGTGTAATGTATACACTGTATGATGTACACTGTATGATGAACACACGACGCCATATAGCACCATATACGTGTGTACGTGTGGGGGTATTAACCTTTCACCCGGCTCCTCGTACAGATTAACAGCTCCGTTACGTAACGAGTTATTATCCGTCACGCATGAGGACACCGGTCGTTCCGTTGACGACAGAGGTCGTTCCGTAGAGGTCACCGGATACAAGCTATCCGCGGTGGCGGCGGCGTCCTTCTCTTTGTCCTCGGCGCTCGTTCTCCTCGGAGTGGCGTACACGTAATCCACTTCCGGTTCCACGACGTCGGCCCATCCGTCGGCGGCGGCGGTGACGTCATCTAGGTCACGTGGTTTCTCTCCCGCTTCGGTCACGTGATGTTCTTCTCCGTCGTCGTAGGTTTCAGCGTCGCTAGGGTCGTCGTCTACGTAGGTAACCCCGGTGAGGGTGGCGCCCCCTTGCGGCCTAGCCAGAACCGTCTGCACGCTCGAGTGCTCGTCCGAAGACTGCGAGTCGAACATGTCGCTAATGTCCCGTCCTCGTACGGACTACCTTCTCTCTATTGCTGAGCGATAATATCTCTCTCGTCCCTATGTAGCAATGCACCTCCCCCTATCTCTATCGCTATAGTTGCTACCGTAACGTTTCGACTCTATACTATTGCTACCTATATAGTTATGACGTCACACGAGGGGTAGACGATAATACGGGAGATACTACGGGACTACTGCAGCCACCCGTACAATAATGGGAAGATGGCCGTCGAGCGCGCGCGCGCCAGACCGGCGTCTAACGCCCGCACCTCCGATTGGCTGATTAACTAGGTCAACGAGGCGGTGACCGCGTCTCGTTTCGGCGGGGCGCGGGACAGATGGCGCTAGTAGTGGTAACTAGGTTACTGTTACGTAATCGGCGTCCATCGGTGGTCAATTGACCGTCGTGACTCACTAATGTCCGTGATATGTCGTCGGTCATTATATCTTTTCGATCACTTAGATCATATAGAGATTTGCTAATAATATAGCAGTGGTAGACATGGAGGCAATGCCATATATTATATAGTGTTCACCATTTTATATATTTTAACATACATCATAGACATCCATTGGTTAAATACTATTGTTTTGTAAATCAAAATATATATATATATATATATTTAAAATGGTAAATGTCTGAATACATATAAGAGAGAATTTAAATAATATAAATATTTATTTAAAAAATAGATAAATATATATCTTATATTTTATATATAAAACATAAATTTCATCAAAACCTAAAGTCAATATTAATAGAATATAATAGAATAGCATAGCAAGTTAATATAATTATTTAATACTACTTAAATTGGAGGAAATATATAAAGTATATATATATATATATTTGAAATTATTGTTATAATACAAGAAGAACGGGACGACTTATATTACCAATGTAGCAGGGTCGGTTTATTATTGTATATGGGTTAGTTTACGAACTTCAGGTCTCCCCTGAACATGTTGTATTGTTAATGTTAAATTAAAAAATTATAATTTGAGAGAATTGTTAGTAATTAGTATATTTATTAGTATATTTAATCAGTAATTAATATATTTATACGGTATAGGTTATAGTATACCTACTAGTTAAATAAATATAAATCTAATGTTAACAACTATAGTGGTCAACCTAATACGAG
This sequence comes from Osedax fenrisi, assembly GCA_964019155.1. NCBI lineage: Eukaryota > Metazoa > Annelida > Polychaeta > Sabellida > Siboglinidae > Osedax > Osedax fenrisi. The sequence continues at coordinate 24,395,983 of OZ025243.1, forward strand.
GTTTAGTGGAAACGGGATACACGCCAATAGAGTTAATACATACAATAGTCATATGTAGTGGGATATGTAGCCTCTATAGAGAGACATTTCTCTCTAGCTCTATGTGACAAGGAGATAATTGTCATGGGTAGAATAAGATTTGTAGTGATATATGAATGGATGGTATATACTATGTATACATAGTGGTATATAACACACATATATATATATATATATATATATATATATATATATATATATATATATATCAGATTTTCATAAACTGTAGATATGATGATTAAAGAAGTAAGGATACAATCGGATAACTACACTATGAATTATGTAAAACTAATCGGTTACCCTTATAGGGGTTACATTTAAAAATAAAACTGAATTAAATCGGTATAAATGTGATAACACTAATTTGTTATCTAATTATATTATAGATGGGGAGAATAGTAAAGGTATGTAGGACATAGTATAGTATATTATGTAATTATTATTGTTATATCGCTTTATCCCATGCTATCTGATGTATTGTTATTTATAACATGCATATATGCGGATAGCTATTATTGTATTGCCATATGGTTAGTATACAAACTATAGTTTGGATACGTTCTATATATATAATATATTTATTTTATAAGAGAAATTCTATTATCACAATTCTAGAAAGTGGCGAAGTAACATATATGATATATCATTATATATAATAATATATTACACGAGAATATTCAGAGTGAAGCTCGCATAGTGATCATTATAAATATATTTATAATGATATATAGTTACAAGTATTTCATGTAAGTACATTTTAGTTAAAGCAGTATACGTAGAGTGCTATCGTCTACTGCAGAGGTTCCCAACCTATGGGTCCCAACCGATGGGTAAGGACCCGAACTTGGATTTTTTATTTGGGTCATGGGCTAATTTCTAAAAAAAATTGTAATTTAAAAAAAAATGCTCACGCGTTATTTACAATTAATTGAATACAAATCTATCATTAAACTGATGTTTGATAATACAAAAATAAAAAAATAAAATTGTTCATCGGGTCATGGTATATTTTTAAATTAAGAATTATCAAAAAAAAGATCACGATGAAAATAGGTTGAGGAGCACTGGTTAATAATAAAATAGGATATTATTTGTTTGGTTTAGAATATCCGCTCAAAATTCTTATATTGATCATTGGGAGATGATAAAGTGACGTAAAGTAGTCATCATTGGCAAGTAAGGGAAAGTAACCTAATACGGACACTTTAACAATAAATGGTCTTAACTTTTTATGACTCATTATTTGTATTCAAAAATTACAAAATATTAATATTATATGATTATAGATATTATTGTAATTTAAAATTTTATTTAATCTTTTTATTCCATAGATAACGGGGGTGTCCGTATTCGGTACCCATTTCCGAATACGGATACCCTGTGTTATAATACGAATACCCTATATACCACTAGATAAACTATATATTATTGATGAATTAATCAGACAAATTACAATTACGTTATTTAAAATTAATTTTATAAAAAATATATTGTAATTTAATTAGTTAATAATTTATTTATTTTTATTATTTTTTAATTAATAATACAATTTAAGTATCTAAATAATAATTTGTCTAGAATTAGCTTTATTGGTGGTATTAATATTATAACGCACGCGATTTTTATGAAAATCAGAATTGTTCATACGTTGCGCGCTGATTAGTTATAGGGTGTCCGTATTAAGACATTTAGAGTGTCCGTATTATGAACTTATATGACCTCTAAATATATATGCTTATAACTTAATAAATATTTGATGAAACATATAGAAATTATATATATAATTGTTATAATGCTTTATTTTTTAATAATATAGTGTTATATTTTATATCGATACAGTTGTATATTCTTGAGAAGGTTTTAAGTTGAAATTTTTTTCATAAATTTAAAAACGTAATAAAAAAATCAGTTTATTGGATATATCAGAAATATTTTGAATAATAAAAAATAAAAAATACTTTTTTAGACTATTTTTATAATTATGAATATTTTATTCATTAAACATTTTTTTGTAGGATTTATGGTTTCTGAGATACCGAGAGTGTCCGTATTCGGGCACTGTCCGTATTCGGTTACTTTCCCCTATCAAGGCATTGTTTACCGAGAATATTTTTAAACCATTAATTGAAGTATACGTCATATATGGTATTTTAATTGTATTGAAAATTGTTATTATTTAATGAATTAGTGATTTTAATAATTTTTTTGCATAAATTAAAGCTGATGAAAAGCTTAAAATATAAAATGATATATGGTTAAATATATGGTTATATAACGTATAACAAATAAGTGAATGAAATATATATAAGTGCGGGAAATCGAATTCATTGAAATAAGGCGTGTCATATGCAATGTAAATATAGTAATAAGATTTATGACAATTTAATAGTGTACACTATTAACAATTAGGGTACAGCGAGTGTCTTTTTTAGGGTGTAAGTAGTGTCCCCATAGCCGTAACCTATAGGTATTTATACCTATAGGTATTATAATCAGGGTAAAATTTGAATAAATACGATCAGTACCCTAAAAATGAACAAACTGTACCCTAAAGCGTTGTAGCTGGTTGTACCCTAAGTATATGATACCGTTTACCCTAATACAAGTGTATGATATGTACCGTAATTGAATTGCATGATATGTAAATATAATAATCACGTACCCTAATATTTAACATATCTGTACTCTAATAAATATATAGAGTGGACCCTAGTGAGTTTAAAAATAATGTATACATGGGGTATACAATAGGGTATACCCTATTTATGGTACATCGTTGTGATATTTGAACGATCTGTATACCTTATAAATTTAATTCGCTGTATGAGGATGGAACGGGGTAGTGGCCGAGAACGGAGTAGTGGTCGTTTTAATTAACGTTTAAATGGTACTAAATAGGATAATAATTTCTATATACAATATTTAGATTATCAAAATGTCTATAATATAAAGTAAATTTTTTTTTTAAATAATAAATTAATTATTCTAATTTATTACATAATATATATTTTTGTCAAATTTTAACAAAAACATTATTATATATATTTATACTTATTTATATGTGTGAGTGTGAATGTATGTAATTACATAATTGAATCAAATAAGGTGCGTATGCATCATCAATATAATTATTTAATATAATATAATTAAATAAATATAAATCGAATACATTACGATACACCTATTGCATATTCTGGTACTATCGGCTACTACCCCTGACTTGCTTTATTTTAATACTTTTGTATGTCTTTTTTAATGCCTAACAAATAGTTAATAATATTTAGTAATATATAAAAGTGAAATCCTAGTATTGTAAATCTATATTATTTAAAGCAAATTCAAAAAAAATAATATCTTAAAATTCAGTATTTATCGATATATTAGAAGTATGCTGATGCATATACATTATCGGCCACTACTCGAGTAGTAACGGATCCGTTCTCTCACCTACCCTAATTTTTAATAGTGTATTTCACTATAATTGTTAATTTCTTTTAACAGAGCTATATGTATAAAGAATATTCAGATACAAACACATACATACATACACACACACATATATATATATATATATATATATATATATATATATATATATATATATATATATATATATATATATATATATATATATATATATATATATATATATAATTAATAAAACGATAATATAAGTAATTTCTTAAAATTGTATATATATATATATATATAAATAGAAATAAAAAGAATAAAATTAGATAATACCGAAATACAATTTAAAATAATAAAATAAACCTTAAGGAAATAAATAAAAATAGTATTAATAATAAACAATATAGGTACTACAGGTTGCCATGGTATCAGCAAGGACAGTGTCCTTGGTATCAGTCTTTGGAACCAATCGTATGTAATGTATCACGAGGCGTGACGGATCTAATAGAAGATGGGAGTGAATTCCATAGCTTAGGACCAATATAACCATGGGCCCGATACGGAGAATATATTCTATATATATATATTATACATAATGTATATATGTATATATATATATATATATATATATATATATATATATATATATATATATATATATATACATATAGGTGTATATAGAGAAGAGGAGAATCATGGTTTCTAAGAGACGACAGGGAATACACACACACATATATATATATATATATATATATATATATATATATATATATATATATATATATAGTTATATAAATACTATATATAGTTTATTAGGTAAACAAAAAAATAAATAAACACAAATATGGAAGAAAAACTAGATATTAATTGATACCGAAATCAATATGGTACAACAATTAGCATGGGGTTCACATTTAATAACAAAACGTCGCCTTGGTTTATGCATGCCGAACACACACATATATATATATAGTATATAATGACTAAAGTTAATTTACAATAATTTAATATATGCGGAATATGTATAAATCCTATAGGATTTATGTATAGCTATATCTATAGCTATAAATAGTTATATATAGACGTATAAGGTTATATGGATTACAGTATATAAATTCGAAATCTATATCGCGCACGCACTTCATAACATCACAGCGTAATATTACATAACATCAAGATTACATAATATTACCCATGATATTACGCGGTATCATTATAGTACACGTATCCCATTACCACATCCGGCCATTGTTCATCCCCCGGCAGCATTAGCGTAACAATACATCGCGGCGGTGCAGATACGGCGCCGGTTAATGCGCGAGTAGTATGAATAATAATTAATAATTAATCCCATAATGCAATGCTACAAAGTCTCCCGAGAGCCGCTCGTCTATCCGATGTTATAGCGCGCGAACACTTTATATCGTGTAACAATGTTATTATGTAACGTTGTAGTCATGTATAATACATTTGTATTAATGTACGCATTCGTGTGTACGTTGTACACGTAATGGGTACATAGTAACCATGCTTTATCTGTAGACCGAGTTTTTGCTAATATTTGTATATAAATAATATTATACATTATATAATGTATACATATATTTAATGTGAGTATTTATGCAATCATAGAGGATACAATTACAACTTAATTATACAACCTATATATCTATAGAAAGATCGACATATATGTATTTAATAAATGATTTTAAATTTAATTATGATTATATAATACTAACCTATTTATAGATTAAACCTCGGTCATGAATAATCAATATTGACTGTTATATAACATATTCGTTATACCTACATATATGTATATATAACTTCGTTATATAAATGTTACACAATCGGCAGGGTTAAGTCATACACATAAATAACATACATTTGTAATGACGAATATTACTTTAATAACGACATTACGATAAATGTTAAATATAAATATGTTTATATTAGATTACGCATACACAAATCTTAAGTGAATATTATATCATATTTAGTTAAAAAATAATATGTCGTATAATAAAATAATACTAGATTTAAATATATTTATAAATATACCTACCAGTATATTCATAGGTATATTATTATATACATACTGACTTGAATGCGTATTAGTTGATTAGCTATTATAATTGAAAATTGGAACGCTATATTTGTATAAATTAATGTAAATAGTATTTACTAAATACTATATATAGTAATATAAAATACCTTAACAACTGATACATTTAAATCATCGGTACATAATAACTACAACCGATGATCGAGCTTTATTATATCGTATACGATAATATATATATATATATATATATATATATATATATATATATATATATATATAATTGTATACAATTATGTTTAGTTATTTAAAATATTTAGTTATTTATTTATATATATATGGATATATTTCCGAATAATTATATTTGTATACTTAAAAATATGTTGATACGTATAAGTACATACACTTACAATTAGTATGTAATTTATCGTGTATATGTTACAATAGTTATAAGTACTAGTAATATAGGATATTCATATTGATATTACATATATATTTTATGGTCATCGGCATATATATATATATATATATATATATACACTGGTGTATGGTTATTCATTAGAGGTGATCACTAAAGAGAAAGGTCATATGAATTAGGATATATATATATATATATATATATTTCATATATTAAATTCTACTGTAATGATAGGGGAAAGTATCCGATTACCGACCCCTAAATGATTATTTGTAATCACTTATTCAATATTAAATATATTTATTTTAAATTTTGGTGTGATAATATTGCAATGAATAATGTGGCTATTTTAAATTGTTGATATAATTATATTTACAATAATAAACATGGGGGTCGGTAATCGGATACATGTACCTAATACCGAGCCCCTTCTCCTATTACCGACCTTATACCGACTCCTATTATTAAATATATATCAATGACACATAAACAACTTTCGACATATTTTAAAGTAAAATACGGATCTATTTTTATTGGATATTATAAATCACATAGGGTCAGTAGTAGGGTAATTTAGGGGTTCGGTAATAGGAAAATCATATGGGTTGATATAACTAATATATATATATTGGTTAATATTTATTCAAATTAAATTATTTGTATAATAGTTATAAACATTTTATTGATCTATAATATTATGAAAAAAATTAAGTTTTCTTTTAATTAATAAAATATTTAAAATGATTTAAAAAAAGTTACTATTAAAATATTTAAAAAGTAAAAACAAAATATTACATTTTATCAAATAACAATTGTAGGATTAAATATTTTTTAAAACAAATTTATTCATATTTATCATTAAATTACTAACAGTTCATGTATATAACATTTTTTGATAACTCTTATAGTTACTGAGATATGAGAGGGGGTCGGTATTAGGAGGGTTTCGGTAATCGGAGACTTTCCCTTAATATAAGTTTGAAAACTAAATATAAAAAAAATAAAAATAGTTATTTGATTTACTATTCTAAAGAGATTTATTCTTAAAATATTTATAAATAACTGTAGAAAATATAAAAAGTATACCTCTATTGCAGAATATATATATATATATATATATATATATATATAAAATAGATGTGATATTTCACATGTGATGGGGAATGAAATGTCGCAATAAGAGTATTTTTTAATTAAACACCGACTATTATTTATATAATTTATGTGAGAGGTATTCTAACATGGATGTCGGTAGATAGATATATAGTTTATCGAGTGTATACATGTGCCTATAGGCACACAAAATGACATGAAACAATAATGATAAATAATACATAATAATAATAATGATGATGTAATGTCTGGAGTTATTATCATAACTATTATTTATATATAGTTTGATACAATAATGTCATCAATTTGTATTTAATATATATATATATATATATATATATATTTATATATATATATATATATATATATTGTCTTTAATATAGTTTATATTTATAAACTACAGTTTATATTTATAAATTAAAATGGTGTCCCCTTTTACCACTTGGAGGCAATCCCTGTCTCCGACAAGTAATGCTCGGTAATCTTACTTTTAAATACCACACAAGGAAGTATTACATTAGTTATTAAACCTATAGGTAAGTAGCTATCATTTATTTAAGTTTAATTACATTTAAATTTTAATCAAATTTAATCCCTGGTAATGAAATAAAATAATGCTTAGGAATTAGATAGTATTTACCTTATTAGGGTATTTACAATATTGATATATATTTAATTTATTATTTAATTTGTTTATACCTTAACAAATTAATATATATATATATATATATATTTATATATATATATATATATATATATATATATATATTTATAATATATATATATATATATATATATATATATATATATATATATATATTTATAATTAGGTAAATAATCAAACTGCAAAATTGGTATCACTATAGAAATTAAGTATTTCCAATACAAATTTCAATTTATTAAATCGAGAATTAATTGTGTATATATAAATAACTATAAATATTTATAAATATTTATATATAAATATAAACACATTTCCGTAAACAAAATAGATAAACAATAGTATAAATAGATCGGATTATTACGTAACTCCGCTAACGATGACGTCATGGTTCAGAGGAATCTTCAGCCGGAAGCAGGCCCCCAAAACTAACAAGGATGTTTCCGGTATGACATTAATAATAGTAGCTATCATATTAGCAAGGACACATATGTCCTTGCTAATATGATAATGCGCATACGTTATTTGCGTATCACGTGATATTTAGGTATTTATATTAATGTGTAGTTAGACAATAGGCGTGTATATATAAGTGTATTATTTGTTAAGTATGTAACATGACGATAATTGACAAATAATTATATATATATATAGTATAGTAAAGTATATGTATATAGTGTATAACTCATTCTCGACTTATCATGTGACTTTGATTAAACTATAACACATGTGGGATATGTATATATAGGCTTGTCACGTGTTAGAAGGAAAGGTACTGCATATAGTACACTATCTCTTAGCACACGTTTGAAGATATAGTCGTATAACGATGACTAATATATTACAATTGGGTAAACATACCTATAGTATACTATATAGTATACTATATTATAATATACTATAGTTCACTATATAAACTATAGTGTATACTGTGCCAATATAATAATAATAATAATAATCGATATGTTTTACTCGTAGAGGACTTCAAAAGCATATAGTATATTTCTATTGTCGTCCCCCATATAATGATACCAATACATACCGTAGATTTATAGTTGACCTAGATTGGTAGTCACGTGATATTTCTTCAAATGTAGATTCGATGTATGTGTCCTATACGATGGCTGTCGGCCATACCATTGGCAGAACATCGACTATAAAGTAGTATTTAATCAAATTAAATGTTGCAATTATATTGGTGGTATACATATATAATATAAATGAATATAAACGTTTATTTTGTTATAATCGAATTATATACTCTATTCTCGTCGCGGTTACTATTGTAATACATAAGTTATCAGCTCGGAAATAAACCACATGAGGTTTATTAATATTCTGCGGAATATTAATCTTTAAGCATGCGTGTTATGTGTATCTGGAAGATACCATGGTATCATGCATGGTAGATACTATCTGCTACACTGGGAGTTTGTAGTAATGATGTTAATTATGTCAGGGTCCACCGATATTTAGAATGAGCGTTATTGATCGGTTACCTAGGTTACCTATATGTTACCTTGGTTACCTTGGTTACTTATGTTATTATATTCGTTACATGTTTACATTGTTGTTATATAGTTGTTATAACAACTATATCGACTAATATAAGTAAAAGCATCATATTAACTAATATAAATAACGTATATTAACTTATATAATATATATATAGAGTATACTCTAGTATATATACTACATATATATATATATATATATATATGCACAAATAAATTAAATAATTATATCATATATTATAATTGTATGTAATATTTTTATTCAATAGATAACGGGGGTATTCGTATTCGGTACCCATGTCCGAATACTGAAACCCTGTGTTATAATACGGATACCCTATATACCACCAGATAAACTATATATTATTGATGAATCAATCAGATAAATTACAATAACATTATTTATAATTATTACAACCAATATAATGATAGAATACGACTTGTTATTTTATTGTTAAAAGTTTCTCATTAGTAATATTCTCATTAAAAGATATATGGTTCATATATATTATAGATCTTAGAGCTATGGAAGTTAATCTTATATATTATTATCTTATATATTTTACATAGATTAAATGTAACAATTTCAACGAAAAATTATAATTATAATATATATATATATATATATATATATATATATATATATATATATATATATAGATAGATAGATGATTTATGTATATATATATACACAAATATACCACAGATAGTTCTCATTTGTGATTTAGCAAAATAATAATACATAAATAAATAAACGATTAAATAATTTATAAAAAGTAGAATAAAATAGGATTGTTAGATAAATAAACGTGAACAATATAAAATAATATAAAATACAAATATACGAATATTAACAATTAATTAATTAATTAATTGTTAATTACCAATAATAAAATCTTTGACTTTACTTCCGCAACGTTCTATGGATGTCACAAGTCTTAGATATATATATATATATATATATATATATATATATACTTTATTTTACTACATTATTATACTATATAATTTTCATATACAACATTATTGTATTTAGTTTTACATTAGTAGTTACGCCTTGATCATAATCACATCGATATAAGGTAATGTGTTAATAAGGCTATATAAAAGACGAGTAATTAATGGCCTATCATCTTTAGAAAAAGCTTTAGATGATTAGCTAGATTAATAACATAATGACCTAGGTCTGATGTAGATACATTTACTAACGTTATATCTATATGTCATATTCTATAAGAGTATACTCTATATCATTATAGTATACTCTATACTACTCTTAGAAGTATTATTAGAAGTCAATATATATAACTATATAATTATATATAGTAAAGGAAAGGAACGGCTATGTGCTATACATAGGCTATATGCTATACACAGGCTATATATTCCTAATTATATGCATGTGTATATCCAATATATATATATACGTTTTCAGATTGCTACTATCTATTTTATCATATAATTAAATCAAACATGGCCGTGAAGGCAATTATTTGATATAATAACATATATACCATGTATTATATATGTTATTATAAATATCAATAGTTTAGATTATAATCTTAAATATATAATTCATACAAATATATTTTCTTGCAATTTATCTAAGTCCTCGTTTAACGACTTATTGACAACACGACATAAGTTGAGACTTCTATAGAATGTCGATATAAACGGATTTTACTGTATATTTATATAATTAGGTAAACAGGTAAACATAATATTACCATTTCAAATCTCAGAAATAATGTATATTGTGAAAATATTATAATATGTACATTAAGTATAATATATTATACGTTATAAAGTACAATATATTGTACTGCAGTATTGAAGTGTCATATATGACATACTATAGTATACTCCGCTATAACAATCACTAAACTCTGCTATCAAGACGAGATTCTACTTGGGTTGCCATGGATACTCCAACTCCTTCATACTATCAACGATAACGTTAATAGATAATGCGAAACCAGCCTTCAAAACATCCTCTTAACCAGTATATATATATATATATATATATATATATATATACAGTATGCTCAAATTATGATGCCGGAATTCAATCTGGAAGATGAACTAGATATCATCTATAGATGATATCCAGTATACTCCGAAATGAGATGGAACCTTATTTAAATCTCAGAATTGTATATTGAAATGAAATGCAATCTTTTAAAAGTAATACAAATAACACTACTTCATGTATACATATATGTAAGTGTAAGTATACTTACACTAAACAAACAAGATTAGCTTCTATCTAAAAACTATATAGGGGAAAATAACATAATACGGACACTTTAACAATAAATGGTCTTAACATTTGATTACTCATTATTTGTATACAAAAATTACAATATATTAATATTATATGATAATAGATATTATTGTGATTTTAAAATTGTATTTAATCTTTTAATTCCATAGATAATGGGGCTGTCCGTATTCGGTACCCATGTCCTAATACGGACACCCTGTGTTATAATACGGATACCCTATATACCACTAGATAAATTATATATTATTGATGAACCAATCAGATAAATAAAAATAACATTATTTAATTAATAATTAATTTTATGAACAATTTATTCTAATTTAATTAGTTAATAATTTATTTATTTTTATTATGTTTTTAATTAATAATACAATTTAAGTATCTAAATAATACAATTGTTAGATTTAGCTTTATTCATGGTATTAATATTATAACGCACGCGATTTTTATGAAAATCAGAATAGTTCATACGCTGCGCGCTGATTGGTTATAGGGTGTCCGTATTAAGACACAAAAGTGTGTCCGTATTAAGGACTTATATGACCTCTAGATATATGCTTATAACTTAATAAATATTTGATAACAACTATAGAAATTATATATATAATTTTATCAATATTTATTTTTTAATAATTTAGTGTTATATCGATATATTTATATATTCTTGAGAAGGTTTTATATTGAATTTTTTTTTCATAAATTTAATAAAACGTAATAAAAAAATCACTTTATTGAATATATCAGCAATATTTTGAATAATTAAATAATAAAAAATACTTTTTAGACTATTTATATAATTATGAATATTTTATTCATCAACATTTTTTTATAGGATTTATGATTTCTGAGATACCGAGAGTGTCCGTATTCGGTTACTTTCCCCTATATAAACATGATAAAACTTACTTTTTTTTATAAACAAATTTATGTTACTACAATACCTGTGGTAAATTAAAACACATATTAATCATACATTTCACGTACTTAATTCTATATTTTTACTATTTATAAATAACATTCAATAAGTATTCTAATGATAACCAAAATTATATTCTGTAATATTAAATAAAAACACTAAATCTATAAATAATATTATACACGAAGTACCTATTTTAAATGTGATGAATTTAATCCTCAATGTAGTCAAATATGAGCTATCTAAAATCGCAATTCAGTACATTACTATTGAAAACAAAATACCGAATACCTACATTAAAAAGTTATAGATTATGAGTAGGATATTTACTCATTATAATAATATTATTTATACTTATTATTATAATACTATTAACTGAATATATATTAAAATATATTCATATATGTATATAGATGATTTTACCATGTTGATATTTGGCACAAATGTTGAGAAGGTGGTATTGCGTATACAGTGATTTAATAATAATCAATATACATTATTATAAATATCAAATACACTATATAATCTAGATATAAGACTATAGAATTAAAATAAGCAATGCATATTTGTTAAATTATGATTAATTAAAAAAACATCGTAATGTTAAGTATGCACATTATTACACCGACACATATATACAGTTATAATTCAATTAATAAATAATTAATATAATAATTAATAATTAAATACATTAATAAATATTACATAATTATTAATATTTAAATTATTAAATGACATAACAAATTTAACAATTCAGAGCCCGAATACAACCCGATGGTAACTACGCCGCTCGAGAAATTGTGTTAATATTAATTATTAAATATATATACATTTATATATATATATATATATATATATATATATATAATACTAGTTGTGTGGATGATAACACCCATGGGTATGCATACTAGAGGCTCCCCGAGATTGCTGATAGGGGTACGACCACTAGAAATAATGGCTAACTGTGACTTAATAAGCAGTGCCGGACAAAATCCTGGATACTCTTTGGCAAGGTGTCGAATATCAGAAGTCACCCGTAGACTGTATGGCGTACAGGGTTACGCCAAGGCATCGGAAGCAGGGTGCTGGATGTGGTAAGGCTAACTCGACTTCCTTCCACATGAATTTCTCTGAGGAATACTGCTAGCAGATGTATGGAGTGGCGACCGCATCTGCTATATCAGCCATTGAAATAAAACTATGACACAACACCAAAACCAACATTAATGCCGCATCGCTCGTCTCGCGGTCAAACAGGGAGCGCGTCCTGCAATTCCATCAGTGTTTGCAGTCGTAAAATTAACTACTGAGAAAACCAATAAACTCTTGAAGACAAATCAGATTTGAACTACCTGAACTATGAATGTATACATTCACTGTTTGTATACAAACACTTCAAAAACAAGGAAAACTCTATTAACTCATCACATCAGCTGAGACTACAAAACAGGACTTTATATGAATCCAAGAAGACACATATATATATATATATTCATGATGATATATATATATGATATACCCATAAGAGAACAAATATTTGAAAACTGAATACTGTTGACATGTTATGCGTGGAGAAACTCAATAAATGCTTCAAATAGAGGAATCGGAATGTTAGTAAATTAGAGTACATACAATACAATATCTAGTATTGAGATGATAACCCCGCGAATTATAATAACAAGCTTTCAAGGAAACCATCAGATGATGAAATACAATGTGTTGTAAGAAACCAAAAATCAGCAATAGCATGGAAAACAGTAGATGAGGTAAGTGGGAGAAAAAAACGTATGCAGATCATAGATTAAGGCGAAAAATGATGAAGAACGGGTGTAACTATGGCACAAATATTTTTAAGATTTATTGGGTAAATTCCCAAGAATGACAGAAAATGAAGAAATATCAAGAATTATACACTGAGAATTAGACATAAATAAAGGACCTTTCACTTCTATAAGGCTATGGGAAGCATTACAAATGTTAAAGCTGTAGGTCTAGATGAAATACCAGCGGAATTCTGGAGCTAGAAACATTTAAAGACATACTATTACATTTCTACAACAGTGTTTATAATCAAGATCCTATACAGAGATGTAACGAAGGATGTTTACTACCGTCTCCAAAAAAAGTAAACCTAGTTAATACTGAAAACTACAGAGGGATAACACTTACACCAATTACAGCGAAGATCTACAATTAGTTGATATTAAATAGAATAAGACCGAAAATTGATCCTATTCTTAGAAAAAACCAAAATGGTTTCAGAACTAACAGATCCGCAACCGGTCAAACACTAACTGTACGGCATATAATCGAAGGAGTAAAAGCCAAGAACCTACCTGCCATATTACTTTTTATTGACTTTTCGAAAGCGTTCGATTCAATCGACAGAAATAAAATGAGATACATACTTCTCGCTTGTGGAATATAAAAAGAAGTTGTCAACACGATAATGATATTATATATTAACACACGTGCAATGGTCAGATAACCTGATGGATATACCCCTTTCTTTAAGATTACAACCAGTCGTTCTGCAAGGAGATACTATCGCACAATTTGTGTTTATTATCTGCATTTATTACGTACTTAGAACATCCATTGATTGTAATACAGAACTAGGATTACAAATTACTGAAAGAAATAGCACAAGATACCCTGCAGTCAAAATAACAGACGCAGATTATGCAGATGATATTGCCATCACAGCAAATAATCTCAGAGAAGAAAATGTACTATTACATAGCATAGAAAAGAAATTGGACTCCACATTAATGTCAATAAAACTGAGTACATGACATACAATCAACATAATACTATACGAGATGTAATGAGTAGCCAGAATAGTGAAAGGATAAAGCAAGCTAATGAATTTAAATACCTTGGTAGCTATATCGCATCTACAGAACAGAATATAAATGTAAGAATTGGAAAAGCTTGGTCTGCATTAAACCAGTTAACTAATATATGGAAATCTAGACTCTCAAAAAACTTGAAGAGAAACTTCTTCAGAGCAACAGTTGAGTCAGTACTAGTATATGGAGCAATTACATGGACATTAACATCAACACTGGAGAATAATATCGATGGTGCCTACATACGCATGCTACGAGCCGCCATGAACGTGTCTTGGATAGAGAATATGACAAACAGAGAGCTTTATAACAATATTCCAAGAATAACAAGTTCAATACGTGAACAAAGAATGCGATTTGCCGGACACTGCTGGAGAAGCACAAATGAGCTAGTTAGTGATGTGCTACTATTGACTCCCAAACATGGTCAACGCTCTCGTGGAAGACCGGCTAAGACATTCGTAGATCAAATGCTAGAATATACTGAATGTGAAGTGGAAGATCTGATAAACTTGATGGATAATATATATGAATGGATGAAACGTGTCTTAGAATGCCGAGCAAGCTAGACCTGGTAAGTTAAGGTAAGGTATATATATATATATATATATATATATATATATTTATATAACTATAGTTATAAATATCAATAATTAAACTATATAAGAGATTTAACTGAATGTAAAATAATTATACACATTTACAAAATCAGAAACTTTTATACCGCATGCTATTATTAATAATACTATAGTACTATACATTACACCTACTTCACCCTATCAGCACTGGAATCAATCCTGACTGTGCAGCGCTGGTACAGGAGATATCTGGACAAGCAAGCGAAGCGCAGGAACTTAGCATGGATGTGCTGGCTTCAGATCTCCTACAGGGACGAACTGAATCTTAAAAATGTTGGCGTATATATTGTATATAATTATAGATATATTTATATATATATAATATATATATATATATATATATATATATATAATATATATGTATAGTTTCACCTATACAACATACTTCACTATATATAGAGTATATTATTGATATCTATTAGACTAAGTTAGACATTTTAAATTTAGAAAATTATGCACTATATCATTTGTTGGAGTCCTTTCATCCCATCCAGGAACTTAGATGATTTTTCACGTATAACCATATGGCTATAATGTCCCTTAGAATCCGCTCTCATGTTAAAGCTTCCATGGTTTTAACGAGAGCCAATCATTTATTTAGACACAATTATATAGGATCACTTCTAAATATTATTTTAAGACCAATTTTAATGGTCCGGACAAGGCTTAAACCCGCGTCCTACTGCTTGTGTGACAGAATCCTTATATATATATATTCATATAGTATAAGCTTAGATATGGTATTATTATATTAACACTGATGTTTCATTGCTTAGCTTCAAGATTTCCTAAACCCTATCGCCGACTCCCTAAAGAATGCCCCCACAATGGGGATCATGAACTTTCTGACGGTGAACAAA
This sequence comes from Osedax fenrisi, assembly GCA_964019155.1. Taxonomy (NCBI): domain Eukaryota; kingdom Metazoa; phylum Annelida; class Polychaeta; order Sabellida; family Siboglinidae; genus Osedax; species Osedax fenrisi. The sequence continues at coordinate 24,412,751 of OZ025243.1, forward strand.
CAGTATTACGGCATATCAGGTATTGCGTCATAGCAGATATTGCGTCACATTAGGTTTAGCGTAACAATCATTAGGTTATTGAATCATTGTCGGTTATATATGAATATAATAATATTATTAATAAGAGTTTTTATTATTTACATATAGTATGCATTAATATGAGAAAACAGATGTATGGGAATCAAGAAATGTAATTTAAAATTAAAAAATAATTATATATTTTAGAGAAATTTATAATAATATTATACATTTTTGAGACATTTTTAAAATGAAAATATTACAAGTACATATAAAATGATATAAAAAATAAATATACATGTTTGTATTATATAACATAGGAAGTTAAGGTTTTAGAGATATCAAATTACGTAAAATAGAATATTTGCTACAAATATTATGGTTTCTGTCTTCTAGAATTGAGATCTCCTAATATTAATTTAAAAATAAATATAATTGTTATATCATGCAATTGTGCAATTGTAATAACGAATGTATAATATATGTGTATTACGTAATATCGATATTAATGACATATGTTTTGTATCTAATCGATATAAGTACGACGTTTTGTAAGATTATTAAGTTAACAAGTTAAGTATTATGATGAATAATTAGTAGACTATTTGGTATACTATATATATATTTATATATCATATTTATTTTAGGGGTAACGCGGCATGTGGTTATAACATTTTGAAGTTTTGTAATTTTGTTAATATACAAAATATAATATATATTATATTATTTATTAAGATTCAGAAATTCAGAGCCTAAAACGAAGGACATATTCTGGCTAAAACGTTAACAATCATTAGAAATCAACGTTCTAAAACATCACCTTTTTTAGTAAGTGTAATTTAAAAATGTAATATTGTGAAACTTATAGATAATTATATTTTATGTGTATCGATTATCGAATTGTTTATCTGTCACTCCATCAGCTGACATGTACCACCCCATCAGCTGGCACGTACCACCCCATCATCTGACATCTACCACCCCATCAGCTGACATGTACCACCCCATCAGCTGACACGTACCACCCCACCAGCTGATATGTACCACCCATCAGCTGACACGTACCACCCCATCAGCTGACATCTTCCACCCCATCAGCTGACATGTACCACCCCATCAGCTGACATCTACCACCCCATCAGCTGACATCTGTCACTCCAACATATGACATGTACCACCCCATCAGCTGACATGTACCACCCCACCAGCTGACATCTACCACCCCATCAGCTGACATCTACCACCCCATCAGCTGACATCTGCCACCCCATCAGCTGACATATGCCACCCCATCAGCTGACATGTACCACCCCATCAGCCGACATCTACCACCCCATCAGCTGACATCTGCCACCCCATCAGCTGACATCTGCCACCCCATCAGCTGACACGTACCACCCCATCAGCTGACATCTACCACCCCATCAGCTGACATGTACGCCCAGCTGAGCCCCGAGGAGGCTGACGTCGAGCTGATGGACTACACCAGTGCTGACGAGATCCGCATAGAACGTAAGTACACCGGCCTTGACATCTCACGACCCATGACCTTACCGCAGCTACACGCTCTCATCACCATGTTCAAACAGAAAAAGGTTCATACATACTTGACTATATATATGTATGCAATACTTATCATTATTATGATTAATTCGTATATTAATTAGTTTTTTTTATTAATTATATAATAAAATATATGTAGATACAAACCGTTCTAATTCGTATCGCTTCAAAATAAGATTCTAATATGTTCTATTGTTGTCGAGCTGTTATCAAACTTAACGGTATACCACTAGTTAGCCTCAAGATTAACAAACATCCACATTGTAGAACTTGCACGTGAAACACACGCTGTACCTGCTACAAGATGCACGCTATCAGTGCAGACGACTGAAGAACATCAACTACGTTAAGCTAGCCCCAGACGCCCGAGTAACCATTATAGGTAATATATTCGGAAGTATTGACGATCTATTTATGATATTTTACATGGTTAATAACAGCGATAGTGTACATTATGTATTATTGTATTACGACACGATACATAAATAATTATTATTATAAACCTAATGCACATTTCCTATTTTAGTAGTAACAAGGATAGGATATCTGTTCGCCTCTTTTGCAATGGTAACTCTGTATTTCAAACTATATACTTTTCAATTGTATATTAAATTATATTTCAAATATATTAATGACATTGCTAAGATATCAGAGACATTTATTTATTTTAAAAATAAAAGTAATTAATTTTTGTCAATCTGAATTTTTATATTTTTAAAAATAGAATTTATTTATTTAATTTGTTTGAAATGACACATGTTTTATATAACATAACGTAATATTCATTATATTCTTATTTTAATATAGTTATTTTGAAAATATTAATTTAAAAACGAGAGATCTCATTGATTTGTATATCAAATAAAAATATGTACTATGTTCCAGTATACTGGACCACGATGAAATCACTATACACAAATACGATGAATGCATCTAAGCGTCAAATAAAAGTTTCACAAAATATCAGTTAGCAGATATCCCGTCCTTGATAGTCGTCAAATGCTTAACATAGATATATTCCTTATGGTAATCTGCTTACTTGTCCTTCAAATAATCACTTAATTATACGTAAATATTACCCATCTAAACGAGTCACATATTTAGATATACCTATACAATCTATAGATAAGCATTCGCCGATGTGTAGTGAAATATCCAATGTCCGCCAACAAGTGTGACACACCATGTGACTTATTACCACGTGACTTGTGACCACGTGACTTGTGACCTTGTCACTTGGCGATTTTTATATTTAGTTACACTGAGATGTTATTCGTTTACATAGAAATTTCAATGTATTTCAGATAGTATTATACATTACATTATAATGTAATCCTATAGTATTATAGTAATATCCTACACATATAATCATCTATTTATTATAATAATATAATAGTATATAATATAATATGCATACATAGTTATCGTTCACATGATCCCCCTATTTTCAAGACGGCGTAACATTCGTTACATTGTATAAGCGGTATCGACAATGCCTATCTACCTAATTATACTTAGGTAGTGTAACGCTAGCGCACACTTGTGTTAACCCCATACGATACACACGAGTAACTAAGTAACTAAGGATACTAAACCGGATACCCTCCTCCCACCACGTGACCAGAACGGACTGCCCAGCGAGAACAACGTGTACGTTTTCAACGGAAACATGGTGAACAAAGGAGAATACTCGATGATGGTGCTGTTGGTGGTGTTGAGCGCGTTCCTTATCAACCCTCGGTCGGTGTACATCAACAGGGGTAACTACGAAGACTACGATATGAGCTACAGGTTGGTCAGACTGGTCAGACTGGTCATGATCATGAGCTCGTGTACGCGTACGCATGACATAATATATATATATATATATATATATGACGAATATGTAATTAAGATGGTAATGCCGTATTCCGATAACTCCAAATTAAATTATTTATCAATGAATAGAAATATCGTAATTTTGTTGTCGAAAAATCATAATTTTATAGTAATTTTTTCTATTTTTAATAGAGTAATTATAAATTAAGTATACCTTAATTAATTTTATTTGTTACTGAATTAATATATATCCTAATATTCTCAAATCTATCCTTAATACAAAGAATGCAACTCCTTGTTAGTAATATTTGTGTTGGCCATTACATACGATGTTATATATTTCATCTGTCATTAGTTCTCCTGAGTTTGTCCACCGTTTATCACATAGACTGATGATATCCCATCGATATCTGTGGAGTTCTATAGTAAGTTTGTGGAGTTTATCGACTCATTTCAGAGTACGCACATTCCATGTTCCTGTCGTCATTACACCAATATGAGTATCATTGCTTTAGTTTGTATTGAATCATTTGTTGTATAGGTTTGTTGAGTTGATAAGTGTTTATTTAGTTATTTTGTTATAGTTGTTACCGTTGTTGATGCATTAGTTAATAGTGTACTTAATCTAATATCTGAATTAACACATCCATCCTTGATTAACTTGACGGTATGCGAGGGTGTTGTTATTCCGGGCCTCATCCGATCCGGAATGGATATAATATTGGTCTCATTTCATTTTCTTTCTGAAGGCTTAATAAACCTAACCGTGCCTAGCTCCTCTACAAACTTTACGTATCAGCTGAAACTACAGTTTGCTGTAACTCGTCTATAGGCTGTATAACTGACCGTTAATATCATTGAACTTAATCCTCTCTTGACCGTTGATTAACTTGTAATTCTTCCTCTCGTGATACGGTACATGTATCACCCGTCAATTATATTAGTCCACTTGCTGACATGGTTACACTGGTTACTCTGCAGTGAGTGGCACGAGGAGCTAACTATAACGGTTGGGAGACATGTCCTGCAGGAATGGATCTTTTTAACTAACCATCCTTATATTAAGACGAAGTCAACAATCGTAAGAAGTATTGACGATATTTCCCCCTACCTGCCATCACATATACATACACACATATATACATACACACGTATATATATATATATATATATATATATATATATATAGCTATTCATTTATAAAGTTATATAATCAAATTTCAAACATTTATTAATTTTATTTTAATTATAAAGATTTGGTCTAGTCAAAGAAATTCGAAATTTATATCCCGTTAGTTAAATGACATTTCAATGATATATATATATATATATATATAACTATAGTTAATTTCTATATTTACATTTATTTAAATTATACTAATATTGTCTTACAAATTTCTAAAATATTAATAATTTGATTACATATATATTACTCTTGATAGAAATATTGCAATAAAGTGGTCCGGATAGTACTAGAACTGTTTACTCTGCTCCCATTGGCTACCGTTATCGACGACACTATTTTCGTCTGCCATGGTGGTTTAACGAATACCACAAATTTGGAAGAAATCAAAAAGATAAAACGTGAAAAGGTAACAGTAATTTATTGTAGGCAAATAGTTAAACTTTATAACTTTTATCAATATTTTAACATTATTATTAAGATTAATCTTAACTCGATATTTATAGTTGTTAACTGTGATGTCTATCAAAAATATCCTGAACATCATTAATAAATATGAAAAAACCTACAATTTAAATTGTTATCTTAAAACAAGTATATTTGTATATATTTAATTATTAATATTATCTATATTCTATTATGCCTTTTAATTATACAGTTTACCTTTATATATATATATATATATATATATATATATATATATATATATATATATATATATATGATTACATGATATCGATACCTTGTAGTATTACTCGATTACGAGACAATTCATCAACGCCAACAACAAAGGGTTATATAATACAGATACAAGAAGTAGATCACTTGTTAGCATTCATGCAATCTTATTCAATTATAAATCATATAGTACATATAAATGAATATAATTATACATACATATATACATTTATATTTTGTTACATATATATGTAATAGGGGTCAAAGTGGTCTGAAAGAGGATTAAAGCTGATGTACCTACTGCCACACTCCTTTAAGGAGTGGTTAGGAAAATCCACCTCTTTCAGATCACTAACTCTCCTGCAATGACTCCCCGTGGCGACCCTGGCAACCATTTTAGCAGGTGGACTAAAATGCAGGAGGGGACTAGGAGAGGAGATAGGCACCACATAGTCTAAAATGCCTACAGAAAGAATCAAACCATTCAATATGCCATTAACAACACACAACATCATCATTCCGGATCGGTCGAGGCCCGGATCAACAACGACGGCGATACCCATATGGGTATCTGTGCTAACCAGGATGGAGGTGCTAAGTTTGCTACTGGAAGAGCAAACAAAAGAACAACACGTACTAATGATAACTTAAACTACCTAAATCAATCATTACTATAGGGACATGGCATGTACGTACACTAAGAATATGTGGTAAACTTGAGGAACTCGCAAATGAATTAAAACGATATAGATGGGACATAATAGGTATTGTATAAACAAGGATGACAGGCACAAGATAACTAACAACTGACGATGGACATACATTATACTATAGCGGACATGATAAACATTTCGAAGGTGTTGGGTTCTTAGTTAGGAAAGACTTGACTGATTCAGTTATTAATTATTCTATGATTTCTAGTAGAATTATATCTATCCGAGTTAAATCTAAACCAAAAAATATAACCATCTTTCAAGTTTACGCCCCAACAAAAAATTATTCAGATAACGAAATTGAAGATTTCTATGAAACTATTGAGAAAGTAATTCATGATATTCCGAGGAAAGATTTTATTATAATATAAGGAAATTGGAATGATAAGATAGGAAGGAATGCACAAGCGAATATGAGAATGCGATGGACATTTTGGGATAGGTGACATGAATGACCGAGGGCAGAGGCTATTTGAATTAATGAAAAGAGATAAACTAGTGGTTGCAAATACACTACATCCGCACAAAAACTCAAGAACTACAACATGGCACTCACCAAATGGTCTAATACACAATTAAATTGATTATATACTAACTCCACAAAGATTTAAGTCTAGCATTATTCGAAGTGCAACGATAACCTACACAGATGCTGACATAAATAGCGATCACGATCTTGTGATGTGTAACCTACGCCTTAAACTGCGATCAAACAAGCGTCATCGATCACCACGAATCTGATGCAATATCAATAGACTGAAAGATCCACAAATTTCACCCCTTTACGCAAATAAACTTAGCGAGAAACTTGAGAATATTGAAACAAACAATTACGACACTACCGCTATGAAAAATACAAAATTTGAAGATGTAATAATAAGCACTGCTACAGAAATAATAGGCAAATATAGAAAGAAAAAACAACCTTGGATTACAGATAAAATACTTGACCTATGTGATGAGAGAAGATCACTGAAATCTAAAAAGAAACAAAAACCTGAGCTAGATAGTATGTACAGAAAAATAAATACGACTATTCGGAAGATTTTGCAATAAGCAAAAGATAATTGGATACAAATACAGTGTAAATCTATTGACGACGACATGAGATATGGAAGATATAATAAGATAGCTTACAACACACTGACAATTCTAACGAAATCATCAAGAAGAGATACTTCAATCATTGAAGACAGTAATGGGAAACCACTATCTGAAGACTAATCGATCCTAAACCGCTGGAATGAATACTGACACAACTTATATAATTATCCTATACAACCTGATGTTACTATGTTATTGATGTTACCTATACTGAACAACACGGACATTCTCAGCAAAGAATCAGACACTGACCCGACAATACTAAAATCTGAAGTGAGCGATGCTATACAAACGTTAAAAGAAGGGAAATCACCAGGAATTGACAATATACCAAGAGAACTAATCAAACATGGGGAAAGTTCGACAACTAAGTTCCTTACTCAGATATGCCAAAACATCTTGGGATAATAAAATCTGGCTTACCCAATAGACCCAATCATTGGTAATACCTATCCCCAAGAAAAGTGACCTGAACAAATATTCAAACTATAGAACCCTTAACTTAATATGTCATTCGAGCAAGATATTACTAACAATAATATTAAAAGGCTAACACCACAAGCTGAATAAATTTCATCTGATAAACAAGCAGGGTTTCGGAAAGGCAGAAGTACGGTCGAATAAATAATAAATGTCAGAACCCTTATAGAAAAGCATCTTGATTTCCAGACGAACCTATTCCATAACTTCATTGATTTTAGGAAACGTTTGACAGAGTCTATCACGAAGGACTGTGGTCAACACTTCAAAAGTGTGTTATTGAGCACGAATTAATTACAATGATTAAAGCTTTATACAATAACAATTCCAGTTCAGTCCTAATTAGCAACAAAATAGGAAATTCGTTCAAATCAACGGTTGGAGTACGTCAAGGATGTATATTATCACCTTTACTCTTCAATATATACCTCAAGTTAATAATGTCGGAAGTACACGATAATCTAACGCCATCGATATCAATAGGTGGTAGACGAGTATGGAATCTAAAATTTGCAGATAATATTGATTTAATAGCGGGCACCAATAAAGATCTTCAAGATATGACTAATAAACTGTCTAAATGTGCTAGCAGATATGGCATGCAAATTCAGAAAAAAGCAAGGTAATGGTTAATAGTAATAACTCTCTGAATCTTCATGCTGACATCACACTACATGATAATAAACTGGAAGAAATCAACAAATTCTGTTACATAGGAGCAACTCTGTCAAAGAATCGTTCATGTGAAACTGACATCATAATACGACTAGGTCTTGCGACTTCAGCCATGATACGACTATATGTTATATGGAACAGCCGACACATACATTTTAAGCTAAAATACAATTTATACTGTTCACTCGTCCGTTCTATATTAACTTATGGATGTGAGGCCTGGACCATTAGAACAGCAATGCAGAAGAAACTGCAAGAATTTTAAAACAAATCACACAAAAAGCTGCTGGGCATAAAATATCAGGAAAAAAAGACGAATGTGTATGTAAAAGAGAAGATAATAGCAATAATCGGCAATTATGATCCTCTGTTACACATGATAAAACGACGTAATCTAAAATGGTATGGGCATATATACAGACATGACGGTCGATAATGCAAGGTATTGTTGAAGGTTCGCGAAAGCAGGGTAGCCCGAAGAGTCAATGGTTCAACAATATATCTGATTGGACTAAGATGGACGCGAACCAACTATTGCACAAACTTCACGATCGCGATGGCTGGAGAATTCACACATGTTCATGATAATCCTCGTGTATATGGGTGATGTCCTATAGGATATACAATAGGATCCTATATTATCCTATGGGATATAGTCCAAGTTTGATCATATTAGGCGCTGGAGTTAAATGTGTTAAATAATTTAATTTTACCAATATTTTTTTATTATGTATTATCCATGTTCTGTATTTTATTTATAATATCCTAAAATATTTTTTAATATTTTTGAATATTTCTATCAATATAAAGTGTTTTAGGAGTAATAAATTTATAAATATATTTTGTATTTATTTAAAAAAAATTTAATTTAAAAATTTCTAGATTTATTTTAACATAGATCATAGATTAAATAGCATTAAATAAATAAACAAATCAAGTGTTATATATTTGTTTTTATATTGTATATTTTATATAGTTGCATATTTGTACATATTATCTATGATTATTTATGTAAAAACTTTGAATGTAATTTTCTCCAGTTTTTACTTTTTCACTTAGTAACCTCATGTAAATGCCTACTACTTTTTTAATTTATATTATTTTTATCTGAAATTGTTACTATAAATGTATAACATATACACCAATATAAATAAATCTTGATGTTATATTATATTTTATATTAATTAAATAAATAATGATTATGTATGATTATGTAATATATTTATAATAAAAAATATTCATCGTTTTTAAACTATTTTATTTTATACTTTAAATTAATTATATTTATGAAATTAATTTATATAGATGAATTTGGATAGTATCTATTGAATAAAAAAAAATTATGTAATTATCTTTATTAATTTTTTATCCCAAACTTTTTCGGTGGAGCTATAAATAGCATGGTGTAGATGAACTCCTGCCCTTAAATACTCTCCAACCAATATTGACAAGTACACTACATATTGGTTAAATCGGTTATAGTTAGTGTTTGCTTCGCCAGAAATATCACTAGAAACGTAGTATCTGATTTGGTATCGTTTTAGAGAATTTCGGGATATTTCCAGAGTTTCTCGTTAGTTACATTCTCTACGGCTTATGATTAAAGCAGCCTGTAGCTATGCTTCGTGGGTATGCTCCGTTAATTATTACATAATTATTATCCTATAATTATATTATTAATTGTTAATTAATCAATAATTAATTAATCAATTAACAATTAATAATTAATCAATTAATCATTAATTGTTCCCCTCACAAATATGTTAATTGCCAATACGTTAAAGTATCTGCATGTAGGTATAGGGGAAAGTAACCGAATACGGACACTCTCGGTATCTCAGAAACCAAAAATCCTAAACACATTTTTTTTAATGAATAACATATTCATAATTATATAAATAGTCTAAAAAAGTATTTTTTATTTTTTAATTATTCAAAATATTGCTGATATATCCAATAAACTGGTTTTTTATTACGTTTTTAAATTTATGAAAAAAAAGTTCAACATAAAACATTCTCAAGAATATACAAATATATCGATATCAAATATAACACTATATTATTAAAAAATAAAGCATTCTAAAAATTATATATATAATTTCTATATTTTTTATCAAATATTCATTAAGTTATACATATCTAGAGGTCATATAATTCCCTAATACGGAGACTCTATATGTCTTAATACGGACACCCTATAATCAATCAGCGCGTAGCGTATGAACTATTCTATTTTTCATAAAAATCGCGTGCGTTATAATATAAATACCACCAATGAAGCTAAATCTAACAATGTTATTATTTAGATACTTAAATTATATTCTTAATTAAAAAAATAATAAAAAAAAATAAATTATTAACTAATTAAATTAGAATTAATTACTCATAAAATTAATTATAAATAATGTAATTGTAATTTATCTGATTAATTTATCAATCATATATAGTATATCTATTGGTATATAGAGTTTCCGTATTATAACACATGTGTGCCCTTCAGGGTGTCCGTATTCGGATATGTGTGCCGAATACGGACACCACCGTTATCTATGGAAATATAATATTAAATAAAATTTTAAAATCACAATAATATTTATAATCATATAATATTAATATACAGTAATTTTTAAATGAAAATAATGAGTCATAAAATATTAAGACCATTTATTGTTAAAGAGTCCGTATACGGAGTACGTATAAATATATTAGGTTACTTTCCTCTCCCTACCTGTATAATCAGACTATTAGTTAAGAATATTTATATTCACCAAAGTAATTGTTAATTGTTAATAAACGATGATTTACGCACACGCACACACACACACACATACACACACATACACACACACTTATATATATTAAAAAAAAAGTATAGTTTATCTATATATATATATATATATATACTATTAATAGTAACACTCTATTTCGTATTGGTATATACAGATAATGGGGTTGTTATGGAATCAGCCGCACTCATACCCCGGCATAGAACCTAACGTCAAGAAGGGGTTCGGAGAATGTTGGGGACCCGACATTACGTCCGAATTCCTCACGAGGAATGGCTTCAAGTTGTTGGTCAGGTCTAACGACGTTCTTCAAGAAGGTTACGCCTACTGCCATGGCGACACGGTTAGTCATCGATAGTGATTGACAGGCGAGGTTACGTAATCGACAGTGATTGACAGGTGGTATTAGGTCATCGTCAGCGATTGAATTAGAGCGCTCCCCGGTGTTCGGTGTGTTTACGAATAACCGGGAATATATAACAATAGTAGAATACATGCGAAGTAATAATGGAGGGAATAATAATATTACTCATTAATAAATATCATTACTTATACACGTAATTCATGTTTATTAGTAATAATAATTATTATAAAAAATATTATATTTATTTTCGTTTAATTTATAATTTAATTCATAATATATAAATTAATATATGATATCATATATGTCTTATCATATATTGAATATATTATTTGTTATTATTGAAATTTAACTTTCATTTTCACCATATTGGAAACTAATGTTTTACTATTCCTATTTATACATTACAACTTGTAGAGCTCCCCCTCAGCCCAAACACTTACTATTAAACTCTAACAACGTATTCCTACTCCACAGGTGTTAACGATCCATTCTTGTTCCAACTTCTTCGAGATCACCAGCAATAAGGGGGCCATGGTACAGATATCGGCAAATGATTGCATACCAAATATCATTCAGTTTATATTTACTCCGAAACATGCAAGAAAACGGCTAACACTTTCGAATACGTTAATATTATCGAGTCTATTTGTTATATATATATTATATGTTTAATATATATGTGTATATATAAATATATTCTATTATATATATATAATTGAATATAGAGGTAAAAGTTGATTAATAAAATTATATGACAAATTATAAAATATAGAAATTTTAAAATTATATATAAAATTACTAACTTTGTTAGTGTCAACTTATTATATATATATATAATAACATTATGTTACATTTATTTAAATTAATGATATCATTAATATTACAGATTATTTATATACATATATTTCAATGTATATTATATAGTCTATATATATAACATACAAATAAAATTATAGTATACAATACATCCACATACATGTACAATGTACATTATATATCTGAGTGGTTACTCTTCTTATTGTTGACATCATTACCATTCTAATGTGTATCGGTTCCTTTGTTAACCGCATTGCTGGGCAATCTATCTCAATTGTTCATATAATTAGCATATATTGTATACAGCTATAGTGAATATATATATACTCCAATTATTTCCCAGCTATCCTCCCCTCTCGTGTCCTCTTCTTCCCTCTTATGTCCTCCTCTTCCCCCTCCTCACGTACTTCCACCCCGCCAGAATTAACATGTACATTTCATCGATACGCCCGATACTGAAGAAGATAATCAATATGTACAAAACTCCGCTACTGCGCAAGTTCCAAGCTTTGGACGGAGACAAGACAGGTTATTATCATAGATATGATCACGTGACACATCACGTGACAACTACGTGACATGCACCACGTGCTGTGTTTACATTAAACATTGTGTTTACATTACATTAGAATGCATGTAACATTACACTATAGAAATACTGAAAATATATAAGATATAACATTATGAGATATATCTTTATAAAGTACCAGTTAGCGACGTTAACATTGATTATTACGCATCATTTCGCCGGTATTACGTAATGAACCGATTTATAATGTATATTATGACTCACTAGTGATATAAATGTTGATCAAATATATTGGTTTGATTTCAAATTTATTAAGATCAGACTTTAAGAATTCAAGTCAACGCGATATACATGTATGTATACACTGAAATCGTTACCTAATATACACTACACCGCGTCCTATTTTACCAATAGTTTACGACAACAATACTTATGCTATAAGGAGTATATCGTGGGTGTGATTTAAAAAAAATAATTATATTTGAATATATTGTTAATATGTAATTAAAATTATAATATTTATATTTGACAAGTATATATAATCAACAATTATATTACGACTAGCTCTACATGCAGCTATTATTACACCGCATTATTATTAGGTGTAAGTAGATTACATTTAATTCACTTAACAAAATTAGGTTAGTATTTCATGTATTTCTAAAGATTAACTTTAGTAAATCATAAATCTCCCATTTTCACCATGTAAATATTAATACGTGACGCCCGCCCTTAACTGTAATGCCAAAACTACCTAATCTCGAATAGGAAAGGTCAGCAAGGTTATGTGGTCGAAGGTGTTGACGGAGATGACCGGTATGGACATACCGTGGTCAGCATTCAGTGACGGACTTGTGGTCAAAACGCCGCAGGGTCGCTTCATCTACAACAGTACTTTCACCGGGTCGAACTTCACGTGCGACATGGCTCTGGAAAGTATGTCAAAAGAGGTCAGTGTATTGGTCAGTGTAGTAGTGATCAGTGTAGTAGTGGTTAGTGTTTACGCTGACCACTACTACGATTGTAATACAAACTTTAATATTATTCTATTGAATCACTAATTTATATAATTTTATATTTAGAAAAAAATAAAGTTTATTGAAAAAATGCTTCGCTACAATATTGATCTAGAAACAATATTTAGAATGATAGATAGGAAGTTAACAGGTTAAATATACATATATACACACACACATATATATATATATATATATATATATATATATATATATATATATATATATATATATATATATATATTTACTGCCTGTGTGGCTCAGTGGCTAAGGCGTCAGACACACAAGCAGTAGGACACGGATTCGACCCTCGTCCGGACCATTAATTAATTTTATAAATGGGTCTTAAAATATTATTTAGAAGTGATCTTATATAATTGTGTATAAATAAATGATCGGCTCTCGTTAAAACCATGGATGCCTTAACATGAGAGCGGCTTCGAAGGGACATTAGAGCCATATATGGTTATAAGTGAAAACTTCATCTAAGTTCCTGGATGGGATGAAAGGACTCCACCAAATAAAAAAAAATAAAAAAAAAAAAAAAAAATATATATATATATATATATATATATAATTTATATACATATTGGTCATTTCACTGATACTGCTTATTTAATATACCATACACTAGTATTTTCTGATTTACCAACAATACTTTCAGGTTATCTTAAGATGGTCATGATTCAACATTCATCTATGTAACGACTGTGTTACTTGAATAACAGGCTAACCCATGGGAAGACTGCAGTATTCCTCTGCTTTCTAAATGTCTTTTTTAATTTTCGAGTTAATATATTTGTAAGTGCTTCCATCTTCGTATCTATTTTTCTTTAATTTTCTTCTGAGATCAAACGTGTGATCTAGCTTCGTTTTATTTGTCGATACTTGCTCGATTGCAGAACTGGTCAAAACTGAGTTTAGTTGTTCTATTATATCCTCAGTATTAGTGAGTTATGGTAATTTTAGTTCACTTTTTTTGACATCAATTTGTCTTTTACACATTGTTTATATTTCAGAGTTTTTGAGTTTATCCAGATTACACTTTAATCGTACACATTTATTATTCTTAGGGCTCTTGAAGCATAAGTTGAATTTCATCATTACTAAATCGTGATCGCTACCTATGTCAGCTCCTGGTAAGGATCTAGTTTTATTTTTAATAACACTTTTAGCGAATCTCATTAGTGCAAGCATGTAATTTATTTATTATGATGTAGACCTCCTGGGATGTGCCATGTATTAATCCTTGATGTTGTATGTGGACCGAATGTAATAGTAGCGATTATGCTATTTGTTGTAATGAATTCAAGTAATCTTTTTCCTATATCGTTAGTAATTTCATTTCAGTATTTACCAGATATATTTTCCTAATATATATTTGCATCTTTTCCAATTTTCGCTTTCCAATCGCCTTGTATGAATAGAATATCCCGTTTGTCGATTTTTGAAATCGTGATTTGCAGCTTAAGCTTTACAATAATTATTGTAAAATTCTATAATTTGTTCATCTGAGTGGGTGAGTATACTTGTATTATTGACATTAAGTTGAATGATGTAACATGTAGGCGTATACTTGCTAGCTGTCGTTAATTCTGTTAAAGCACATGACCATTTTCATATTCCCACTATTTTCTGGAAGCCGACTCCATTTGCGTGTCGGACTTCACTTCCGGTGTAGTAGAGTTTATGATATTCAGTAGTTAGTACTTCATTAATACATTCCTTACGTACTTCACTTAGTCCAATGACGTTCCAATTGTATCTTTTCATTTCGTGAGTCAATTCCTCTAGATTGCCATCATCTCTTAGAGTTCGTACATTCCATGTACCAATATACGTGCCACGTCATACTTTTATTTGATAACCAGTCGTTAACTTGTCATTATTACCCTGGTGTTTGATAGGTGATGCGGACATTTTTATTCCTGGCAACGTCCGAGCCGGTACGAGTATTGTGTTATCATCATTTGCATATACGCAAGATATATCTTGGGCACATTACATTTTTGTGAAGCCCATCCCTCTCACTAATCCCCTACAGCATTAGCCTACTAGCAGAATCGTTTACCGGGGTGTGGCACTTGGAGCCTGCTGTTAGAGTTGTGAGATGTTAGGAGCTAATTCGGAGAGGATACTTGGTAGTCAAGCACAGCTATCAATCCTGAATCATAAATGAAACTTACAACCCACCAACACCCCTATATAATATATATACCCTTATAATAGTGTGTATGATATCGATATAGATGTATATATGCATGTTGATTATACGTGCACATTATAATCTTTCTTTTTTCGTCAATATTTCTAATATTGCATTTTTGTAACTATATATTTATATATATTTATATTTGCGTATGAATATTCGATATAAGTACGTATGTGATCATGTGTGTGTGTTCTATGTGTTGTGTATGTTTCTGCGTGTGTTGTGTGTGTATGTGTGTTTGTTTGTGTGTGTTTGTGTGTGTTTGTGTGTGTTTGTGTGTGTGTTTGTGTGTGTGTTTGTGTGTGTGTTGTGTGTATATATGAGAGAGTGTGTGAATATTGTAGTAATAAACTAATGCATCACTTACTAATTATGTTAACTATTAATATACACACCATACGTACGCACACACGCACACATAAACACTCACCCATACTCGCACAGATAAGCATACACATAACACTACATATATGCATACATATAATCATATAGAGGCAAATATATATACACATATCCTTATGCATAACACTACTCATAACACTACACATAACACTACAAATACACATACGTACACTATATATGTAAATAAATACTTTCTTTATAATGAAGAGGTACGCCGACACTCTTACGCGTACAAACACATATAACCATTACACAATCGAACCCACATAACACTACGCATACGCCCGCAGGCTGCCTCACGAAAAAGGAGTTCGGCGAATCGTTCGCCCTGATAGGAATGTACACTCGTCTGAAGCTCTGCAAGGAGGACATAGAACACATAGTCGCCCAGTACGATCGCGAGGGCTACGTGGACTATCTATCCGTTCTAGTGGCCTTCAACTTCGACCAGATGGACGTGGTCAGATTCGCCGCCCTCCGTCCTAGCGATATCTCGGAGCTCAGCGATTTCACCGAACTGCCGGCTAGCTCGCTGATGTCGTCCACGTTCATAGTTGGATTGTAGGCGTGTCCGGTTGTGGGCGTGTCTCATCGTGGGCGTGGCGTTACCGTAACAATCGATGTCTGAACTCTACGCCCGCATTAACGAGGGCGTCGTTAGCTAAAGTTAACTTAAAGTATGCTCATCAACATCAACGACACCTACGATAATTGAACTAAATAAATATCGTTATTATTAAATTTATACGATGTTTAAATATAGAAATTTAATAAATATCATTTATATTACGTGATCTTTTATAATGTATCGAATATATCATGTTTAATTGAACTAAACTTTCATTTTAATAAAATAATACTACTTGTAATTTATACACAAATATTTTATGAAAATAAATAAACTTATAAATAATTATAATTGTTATTGAGCCGAGTGATAACACTATTTGAGTTATTTATGTGTTATTATGGGCACCGATCCTTTTTTTCTGGATCGGCGATCCCGATCATGATCCTCTATTTATTCTCTTATGCGATCCTTTTCCCGATCCCGGTCGTCCATTCGTTACCCGATCCTTTGCTGATCCCGATCCCGATCCTCTCTTTCGTACCCGATTCCGATCCGGATCGGATCGCCGATCAATGATCGTGATCCTGTCCATCACTGTTTATGGGTTATGTAGGGATGTGTGTTATAGTGTTACGTTTTATTGTGTGCCTATGGTTAAGTGTTAAGTTTTATTTGTAGTCCTAAGTATTATTTGAAGCAAACCTTATATGTTAAATTATAAAATTATCAGCTGCATATATGCAGATTATAATCTGTAATATTAGTAGGAACATCCTATTAGGATATTAATATTAATATCGAGTATATATGAATTTTGATTTACTCATTGAGAACCGCAATTATAATTGTAGGTGTTCACATAGAACTGTATTCTTATAAGAATCCTTATATTGAATGTGGGTAGGTGTTTGGAAACTAATTAGTGTGTATATTCTGTTGATATAAAGGAATTTAAGAATATAATGGTATGTATTCTTTAGGTGATAAGGGATACTAACCTAATACGGACACTTTAACAATAAATGGTCTTAACATTTTATTACTCATTAGTTTTATTCAAAAATTACAATATATAAATATTATATGATTATAGATATTATTGTGATTTTAAAATTGTATTTAATCTTTTAATTCCATAGATAACGGGGGTGTCCGTATTCGGTACCCATGCCCGAATACGGACACCTTATGTTATAATACTGATATCCTATATACCACTAGATAAACTAATTATTATTGATGAATCAATCAGACAAATTACAATTACATTATTTATAATTAATTTTAAGACTAATTTATTCTAATTTAATTAGTTAATAATCTATTTTGTTTATTATTTTTTTAATTAATAATACAATTAAAGTATATAAATAATAAATGTTTTAGATTTAACTCTATTGGTGGTATTAATTATATAACGCACGCGATTTTTATGATAATCAGAATAGTTCATACGCTGCGCGCTGATTAGTTTAGGGTGTCCGTATTAATACATCTAGAGTGTCCGTATTAGGGACTTATATGATCTCTAGATATATGCTATAACTTAATGAATATTTGATAACAAATAAAGAAATTATATATATATTTTTAGAATGCTTTATTTTTTAATAATATAATGTTTATATCGTTATATCATTTTATATCGATACATTTGTATATTCTTGAGAAGGTTTTAAGTTGATTTTTGATTTTTTTTTTCATAAATTTAGAAACGTAATAAAAAATCAGTTTATTAGATATATCAGCAATATATTATATAATTAAAAAATAAAAAATACTTTTTAGACTATTTATATAATTTTGAATATTTTATTCTTTAAACATTTTTTTATAGGATTTATAGTTCCTGAGATACCGATAGTGTCCGTATTCGGGTACTGTCCGTATTAGGTTACTTTACCCTATATCAGTTACTTTATTTAGTTTAAACATACTTAAAAGACACACTGGTAATATATATATATATATATATATATATATACCAGACTCTATTCATTAGGTTTTATATAAGAGAGATTCACAAATAAAGATGAACATATCTTTTTAAATAACGCGAAACCTGTAAGTTAGGTGCAGAGAGTATCATCTTTTATCTGAGTCACTTCTGTAAGAATTCCGAATATTAATAAATCACCAAGTTTGCTTATATATAGAGTATATAGAATATACTCCATATATAATTGTGATACAAAATTAATTATATATCTATCATATCAAATCTTCACAACAAATATTTCAACGGATAGGTTTTAATAATGATGTACAAATAAAATAAATGTCAGTTATGTAATTATTAATATTAACTTAAAATTATATTATTTATTTATAAAAGTTTGTATACTAATTATGCATATTTAAATATTAGTTATGCCATACACGTCAGAGAATATCTAGTAGGTAGATATGTTTTAGTAGTATTGTAAATTGTCAGTTTCATATGGTCTACATATAAGTACAACAAATAATCTACAAAAGTTAGCGCGTTATTGTATTCAAATCCGGCTATATATAGATATTAATTATAATTGTTATAATTACATAGTAAACTACACGCGATTATGAATTAAGTTAGTTCACATTCGCAAATATGTGCAAATATCTAACATATTCGATATATATACACCGCGATTATTGTTCGCATATATTCGCATACACTTTACATAAGTTATTACACTGTTAAAAATAAGGGTATAACATTATGAATTATATGGTATAACATATGGAAATACGAGTTATAACATACAATTACGTTAAATGGTATAAGATCACATATTATATGGTATAACATTTGTTTTTTTTAGTTATACCATATAGCTATAAGCTAGCTTAATTTAAATGGTATAAGATCACAAATTATATAGTATAACATTTTTTTTTTTTTAGTTTTACCGTAAATGGTATACCAGGACGCCACGGGGTTATACAATTTTTTAATCAATGTTATACCATTTATTTCTAACAGTGTATTCGCATACACTTTAAATAAGTGATTACGATTTATCATGAATATTCGCGAGCATGGCCTCAGATTAAAGTTAATGTTCGCAAACTATATTATATTATATACTATATTATATTATACACTACATTACATTATATATAATGCTGGTACAAGATGCGTCCGCACCAATAAAATAGTTCTTAAAATAATATCTAGAAGTGATCTTATATAATTGTTTATACATAAATCATCGGCTATCGTTATAGATCAGTTGCCTCGATACTATTATTTATCTATATTGGATCGGCTCCGAAGTGACGTTAGAGCCGTTTAGTTGTAAGTGAAAAACTTCATCTAAGTTCTTGATGGAAATAACATAATAAAACATATAACAGTATATAATATAATGGCGATATGATATAATAATAAGTGAGACTTCTAATGTTCTTCCGGAAAATCATATATTTAATAATTACCTATTGTATAATACAACACGTTTAAACTCTAACAAATATGTAGGTATATATTCAGTTAGGCTACTCATTTTATTAATATATATTATTTACAAATATTATTTTCATTATTTAGTCAATATCATATTATTATCGAAGATTTTTCTATATTACTATTATTTACGTAAATGTAAATTTATATATACAGTCAACTCCCGATAAGTCGGACTCGCAAGTGACCGGAAAAAGTGTCCGACTTATCGAGATGTCCGACTTATCCGAGATTAAGAATATTATGCAAATAAGACATGAAATGCACAGCGCGAGTTAAATGGTTACCGAAATATGTAATTATGCACAAATCAACAACATAAAATGGTGTATTCAATAATATTACTTACTAAAATTATAATATGCATTATTTAAAGTAAACATTTCTGACAATTTATAAAAAGTTCGACTTATCCAGTATAAAATCATAAAAATGACTATAATATGTGTCCGACTTATAGAAAAATCCGACTTATCCAATCCAACTTATTCGACTAACATGGAACTAGATACAAATCCAACCAAACCAACTAAATGTGTCCGACTCATCGAGAAATCCGACTTATCCGTAGTCCGACTTACCGAGAGTTGACGGTATATATAATTATATATAATATACTAATCTAATCGTGGTAAATATTCTCACAATTACATCATCATGGTGGTAGCAAATAATGATGTAAACAATATGTGTTCTATAGAGAATTATAATATATACATCATATTCACGATATTCAACGCATTATTTCGCCATCATTATTAATAATATTCATTATGGTTTAATAATATCATTCACATAATACATATTATTAACAATT
>OZ025243.1:24438943-24566443 GCA_964019155.1 Osedax fenrisi
ATTTTATTGACTTTATTGATATTTATAATTTAAATCCATTGAAATAGATAGAAGTTACTTCAATCTATTTCGACGAAAAGACTACTGTTTCAATATTTGACATATATAATATGACTAATATCCAATCAAAATCACTGATACCATTTTGTTAATTTATCGATAAAAGTGTCATTCACGTGTCTATCTTTTACATGCATTGCGTGCGTCAATTGCTTATCCACTTTCTTTATATCGATGACCGATTTATAACTAAATATTAAATAATAATATACACTATTTTAATATAATTACTATAAAATTTAAATTTAAATTTAATATTACTATTAAAATATAAATTCAATTCAAAATAATTGCGTGCATGTTATAATTAATTATATTAATGATTATCTACTATGTTGATTAGATATTATAATACTAAAAGTATGTATACCACGATTATTTTAGGGGTCGGTATTAGGAACAGGTATATGATTACCGACCCCCCTGTTTATTCTTGTAAATATAATTATATCAAAAATTTAAAATAGCCACATTATTCATTACCATAATATTACCCTATTTACAAAATTTCAAATAAATATATTTAATATTGAATAAGTTATTACAAATATCATTTAGGGGTCGGTAATCGGATACTTTCCCCTACATGAAGATGACATGCTCAGTAACCGTATACTGTGTACCGGAAATGCTTGACTATATTCGACGCGTGGTATTATATAAGCATTAAGAGACAATAGTTATGGCAATGGTGCACTAAGAAAAAAAAATGAAAAAAAAATGAAAAAAAAATGTTAAATGGTTTACAAAAATGATCCGATTGAATAAAATGATAATTGACCGTATCGTTTTCGTTATTTGTTTATTGGCGCAAAGGTTTCATTTAAGAATACAGCGATATTTGTTATTTTGCAGGAATAGTTACTCTATTATATATAGTATACTATAGTATATCATATACAATTGTTATTTTTATTTGGTGGAGTCCTTTCATCCCATCCAGGAACTTAGATGAAGTTTTCACTTATAACCATATATGGCTCTAATGTCCCTTCGAAGCCGCTCTCATGTAAGGCATCCATGGTTTTAACGAGAGCCGATCATTTATTTATATACAATTATATAAGATCACTTCTAAATAATATTTTAAGACCCATTTTATAAAATTAATTAATGGTCCGGACGAGGCTCGAACCCGTGTCCTACTGCTTGTGTGTCTAACGCCTTAGCCACTGAGCCACACAGGCAGTTAAATATATATATATATATATATATATCTATTGTATATGATATACTATAGTATATATATACTGTATAGTATACAGTATATATACTATATATATATATATTTATATATATATATACATATAATTATATATAAATATGTATACCTATTTTTAATACAATATACAAGCAAATACAAAACTATCTGAAACACAACTGATTCTTCTATATTCCATAATTATTATAACACTTAAATGCGCCATTTGTATTCCTATAATTAGCAGATCTAACTTCGATATCTGCACTCTACTCGATTGTAGACCAATCTTTCAATTAACTATAATTAGTAAAGTAATAGAGAGCGAGAGGGGCGTAATTAGTAAACCACAAAGTGGTTATGTTCTAACAACTAATCCACACAGCCCTAATACCACCTTACCTATATATCTATTTATAGATTGGCATATTTAACCGAAACTGCACTTAACATATATGTATATTTATACAATATTTACACGGATACACGCGCAGTGCGAAGAGTGATCATTGGATAACATTTTTTTTTGATCAGTGATTCTAAGGTAAAGGAAGATGTTTTAAGACATTTGCAAAAAAAAGTATTCAATTTGAGATCATATTGGCAACACGATAATCCGTTAAATATTAGTACAAAATTACATTGATAAGTATTATAGAAAAATACATTATAACAAAAAATATACGAAAATACATGAACATGGTTGATAAAACTTGATTATTTAAAAAAAATGATCACTAGCTCTCATTCTAGTATATATGATATCTGTTTTCTAAAAAATATCATAAAAAGTGAAAAAAAAATGTTGGTTTATTTTTTATACCTTTTTGAAAAATATTGATTTTTTCTCAAAAAATATAGTAAAAGTGGTATAAATATTATATTTTTATAAATTAAATATCTTTTTTTTAATTTTACTTTTTATGTTATATAGACATATAAATAAATTGTAAAAAAAAAAAGTCGTTAATATATTCGAGTTTTTAAAAAAATCCTAGAAATGTCGTTTATTTCATTTCATTTATAGGAAAAAAATTAAATTTTTTTTTTTTTATTTTCCATAAAAATCTCATTTAGTCTATGTTCTATTAAAATTTCATAATACAAAACAAATTAGTAGTAGGTTAAAAGTCACTTTTTAGTAATTTTTAAAATTCCCCATGTTAAATTTCGTATTCTCTCCATGTTAAACTTCTAGGAATTATCGCGAGCCCTAGGATGGTCAGAAATTAATAAAAATTGTTTTGACTTATTTTTATATATTATTTTATAAGTTCCGAGTTGACAAGTATTGGAGGACCCATATTCAGCTGAATGATCACTCGCGTCGCGCACTATATTAATGTCACATGGCATTAATAACCATATATGGTTAATCGCTATATATATAGAAAACTTAATATTACTAAATTAATCATCAGCATTCGATACCACGTAGGCTTAACATACATTTCCAGTGGTCAATGGGGCCACTGGTCAGCGTGTATTGGTATTTGTGTCTGGCGTGTATTGAAAGTGATATTTATAATAGGAGTAATGTGGATTAACGCGTGTGTTACATTAACGACTGCGAATCTAATGACTTCATGTTGAAAAACGACGTAATGAAATGTATACACTATAATGTATTTGCTCCACGTATATATCAGTATATATCAGTATATCACCATTTGTATATATATATATATATATTTGAGGTATACCAAAAATCATCAACTAATTTATATTGTTATTATTATTATTATTTTGGTGGAGTCATTTCATCCCATCCAGGAACTTATATGATTACTATAATACAATCATATTTGTCTTTATTTCAAATTTTGATATTTACCCATACATAGAATAACATACTAATAATGTATATTAGTAGTAGATGTTCACTGATAGCGTATGGGCAATTCTATCAATAATTGTCCTTGCTTCAACGATGAGTCAAGGCCTTATACAGTATAACATATATATATATATATATATATATATATATATATATATATATTGTTATTTTGTGGAGTCCTTTCATCCCATCCAGGAACTTAGATGAAGTTTTCACTTATAACCATATATGGCTCTAATGTCCCTTCGAAGCCGCTCTCATGTTAAGGCATCCGTGGTTTTAAAGAGAGCAGATCATTTATTTATACACAATTATATAAGATCACTTCTAAATAATATTTTAAGACATATTTGAATGGTCCGGACGAGGCTCGAACCCATGTCATATAGCTTGTGTGTCTGACGATTTAGCCAACTGAGCCACACATGCATTTTATATATATATATATACAGTAAAACCTCTCTATAAGAAACTATTTTATTTCAGTACTTTTTTCTTATAGAGAGGTTTTCTTATAAAGAGGTTTTTACTTTTCCAATGATTTTGATAATAAAGATGGAAAAATATTACATAATTCTTGATTGTTCAGTAAACCTTCATCAACTTATTTAATTATATTATATTTAAAATGTATACTGTATTGTTTGAGCTTAGACATGTTAATACATAATGAAATTTTATTAGATTTACATTATCAATTATAAATTATGAATCATCATTGATAAATATAATATAATGAATATTACAATAATCTATTATTTAACAATAAATTGTATAATATAATAATTTATATCATCAATACATTATACAATACATAAGGATATAATAATATTTATTAATTAATTATAATAAATTTATGGATATACAATAACAATTATTAATTCATTTTAATTCATTTCGAGCTATTATGTAATATAAATTATTTGTAAGAAAAAAATATATCTCATATAATAATTAATTTCTATAATTGTTATCAATATACAATACTTCTATTTATATATAATTATTTTTTATATTTTGTATACAATAAGTTTCTTATAAAGAGGTTTTTCTTATATTTTTCTTAAAAGATTTTCTTATAAAGAGGTTTTTTAATGTGGAAAAGGTTGAATTCCAACCAAATGTGTGAACAATGTTCTTATAAAGAGGTTTTTCTTATAAAGAGGTTTTTCTTATAAAGAGGTTTCTTATAGAGAGGGTTTACTGTATATATATATATATATATATATATATATATGATGATGATTGTATTTATACACTAATTCATTTATAAGTATCGAACTTGTTCGAACAAAATTATTGAAGTATCGAACTTATATATAAATTACAATTTAATACTATTTATAATCTACATCTATGCGTTGTAACCTCACCTACATCTAACCGAAACTGAGAATGCATTGGTGGTTTGGGTAACTGATATTAAGATGCATCAATTAGGGGAAAGTCCCCGATTACTGACCCCCTCCTATTACCGACCCCCTGTGGTATCTCAGTAACTATAAGAGATATTAAAAAATAATATATACACGAACTGTTAGTAATTTAATGATAAATATTAATAATTATTTTGTTTAAAAAAATATGTAATCCTACAATTGTTATTTGATAAAATGTATTATTCTGTTTTTACTTTTTAAATATTTGAATAATAACTTTTTTTAAATCATTGTAAATACTTTATTATTTAAGAGAAAATTTAATACTGAGCATAATATTTAGAACAATAAAATGTTTAACTAATATAAAAATAATTTAATTTGAATTTCTATTAACAAATATATCTTAATTATAGCAACCCATATTATTTTCCTATTAGCGACACCCTAAATTACCCTAATACCGACCCCATGTGATTTATAATATCCAATCAAAATAGATCAGTATTTTACTTTAAAATATTTCGTAAGTTGTTTGTGTATCATTAATATAGATTTAGGATTCATGATTCAGGTTGATTATATACATACTGATTAATAAATAAATATTAAATAATAATATACACTATTTTAATATAATTACTATAAAGTTTAAATTTAAATTTAATATTACTATTAAAACATAAATTCAATACAAAATAAATACATGAATGTTATAATTAATTATATTTATGTATATCTACTGTTTTTATTGGATATTATAATACTACAATTATTTATATCACGATTATTTTAGGGGGTCGGTAATAGGAGAAGGGGTCGGTATTAGGTAAATGTATCCGATTACCGACCCCCCTGTTTATTTTTGTAAATATAGTTATATCAACAATTTAAAATAGCCACATTATCCATTGCCATAATATTACCCTAATTACAAAATTTCAAATAAATATATTTAATATTGAATAAGTTATTACAAATAATCATTTAGGGGTCGGTAATCGGAGACTTTCCCCTATTTGGATAACCGAAACTGAGACTGCACTGATACTTTTGATAACTTAAATTAATTATATTATCAAACATATGATCGCAAGTTCGATAATTGCATAAAAAGTTCGAATTAAGAAAGTTAGATACTTGAATTCAAAGTTCAAAATTTGTAAAGTTCGAAACCGAATCTTTTTTCAAATTTCGAAATATCAAAAGTTCGATACTGTTCGATACGTGTTCGAACTGTCCGAGTTCATTTACTATTATATACTGATTATATAGTCAGTTTATTTAGACGGCAGATTAATATAATTGATATGTTAGTTAAGCGGTCGATAGTTGTAAAGTATTTATTGTGAGACGACAGTAGTTTAGGTATGCAGTAGTGTAGCTGAGACAGAATTAAAGTCTGGGTAATAGTTAGTGCGGTGTATTTTGTGATGTAAGGACGTATTTTGTTTATATTGAATAGATGGTGGAATGGTGGTAGCTTTTAATGTTATATAAGTTTATCAAAATTTAAGTTGTTATTGATATGTATACCAATATATTTTGTTGTAGTAGAAGGAGGGATTAGGATGTGACCTATATATAGGTGATACATATATATATATATATATATATATATATATATATATATATATATATATATCTTACGCCAACGATATACTATAACTTAACACCTCCCAATAACCCCTTCCAATAACGTATTTCTATATACACAAAAAAACTGATAATATAAATATTCGATTTTGTAAGTAATTTTCCAACCGTATTTTTAGTTCTACAGTATACTGTATACATTCTAACTCCGGATTCATAAACTCGGGTTCCGCCGTGCACGGAAATTCGCCGGATATCGTTAACTTTATAAGCGACACTTTAGTGATGTAATTAATAGTACAAAATCTATTTATAGAACAGGTAAAAAATTACCCTTAAATTACCCTTAAGTGGTAATCCTCAACGTAATCCTAACAGCTCCAGGTTGTGTACGATGTCAGTCACAGACTATAGTACGTCAACATCCGATCTCCCTTGATACGCCCCTTATTGTATGTTACGAAACGCTGTATGCCCTGCACAGGATTACGTAATCTAATCATTCGTTTACAATTGTTAACATTAGTATTATAGTATTAGCACGATATATACTATAGTATATTATATATGTATATATGTGTGTATTTATATATATATATATATATATATATATATATATTATAATGTATATACCAGACTATATGATAGGCTTTTATTATGTATACGAACGAAATCGGTAAATTTGTTTTTGATAATTGTCATTATACGTATACAGTAAACTCTAGCTAACTAAACTCTAGCTAACTAAACTCTAGCTAACTAAACTCTAGCTAACTAAACTCTAGCTAACTAAACTCTAGCTAACTAAACTCTAGCTAACTAAACTCTAGCTAACTAAACTCTAGCTAACTAAACTCTAGCTAACTAAACTCTAGCTAACTAAACTCTAGCTAACTAAACTCTAGCTAACTAAACTCTAGCTAACTAAACTCTAGCTAACTAAACTCTAGCTAACTAAACTCTAGCTAACTAAACTCTAGCTAACTAAACTCTAGCTAACTAAACTCTAGCTAACTAAACTCTAGCTAACTAAACTCTAGCTAACTAAACTCTAGCTAACTAAACTCTAGCTAACTAAACTCTAGCTAACTAAACTCTAGCTAACTAAACTCTAGCTAACTAAACTCTAGCTAACTAAACTCTAGCTAACTAAACTCTAGCTAACTAAACTCTAGCTAACTAAACTCTAGCTAACTAAACTCTAGCTAACTAAACTCTAGCTAACTAAACTCTAGCTAACTAAACTCTAGCTAACTAAACTCTAGCTAACTAAACTCTAGCTAACTAAACTCTAGCTAACTAAACTCTAGCTAACTAAACTCTAGCTAACTAAACTCTAGCTAACTAAACTCTAGCTAACTAAACTCTAGCTAACTAAAACGTAGCTAACTCAGAATCACTCATGAAATGCGGTACACCACACGAGTTCTATAACACTGTAATTACATTGTTGTAACTATGTGAATATATTTGTAAGAATAATATATATATATATATATATATATATATATATCAGATAAGTACTGTCTTTCCCTTGATATTGAGGGAGTGTTAGTTAACTGTTTATATAGAAGTGGAGCAAATACATTTATTGTCAATAAAATCATCTTCATCTTATATATATATATTGTTTTTTTTTATTTGGAGAAGTCCTATATCCCATCCAGCAACTTAGATGAAGTTTAACTTATAACAGTATATGGCTCTAATGTCCATTCGAAGCCGCTCTCATGTTAAGGTATCAGTGGTTTTAACGAGAGCAGATTATTTATTTATACACAATTATATAAGATCACTTCTAAATAATATTTTAAGACCCATTTTATAAAATTAATTAATGGTCCGGACAAGGCTCGAATCCATGTCCTACTGCTTGTGTGCTATATATAGGATAGAAAATATATAAACTGAATAGCTATAGCACGTGATTAATATGAACCCATGCCACTGCTAGAAGTAGTATCAATATCACTGAAATATATGTATACCTATAGGTATATATGTATACCTATAGGTTTAACGCATTTTCTATACATCAATATTTTATTGATATATTAGTTTACTTGTAATATAACTTATATTATAGTTTACTTAAATTATATAAGTGAAGTTTTATTCTCGCCACATGGATATGTTTAGCATTTAAAACTAAACTATCCTATTGGATTATAGTGCTTAGACTATAGTGCCTTGTTATATATTAATAGTTAATTTTTAATTAAATGTTATATAGTAATGGACAATTAGTTTTCTTGATATAAATAATAATTAAAAACCATTTTTTACATTTTACAGTTTATATATAAACTATCTATAAAACTATCGAGTTTGATACGAATGTACACTATAAACAACACGAATGTCCGAAATAACATCCTATGAAGGTAGCGCTGTTCATGTTTTGTATACAAAATATAATTAATTCTGAAATTACACGATTTCACGTGTTTAATATATTTCTTCATATAAATATGTGTATATAGCAACATCTCGTATATCGATATACTAGTATATATTAATAATATATCGATATATGATATTTATTGATAATAATAAGTGTTTAATTAAACTATATAATGGCCGCTTAAAATGAAGGACTGTAATTTCAAATGTATTTCAATGATAATTCAATATATATCCTAATTACTAATTGATGTATATGTACACTACAATAATTGTTATATATATATACAATAGTATATATATTAATAATATATAATAATAATTATTATTAAATATAGTGTAGTATATATATATTCAAATATTTGTTTATCGAATAGTTTTACTTAATGTATTGGTATGCCGTATATATATATATATATATATATATATATATGCAACTAGTACTAGTGATATTTATCATATATGATAGTAACTACATATATATATATATATATATGTGGTTACTATCAATATTATGTTCATTAATTTATTATATTGTTATTGTTGTTGTTATTGTTATTTTATTTGGTGGAGATATAGACCATTACATATATAGACCAATACATAGGAGGTTCCCCCTAGATTTTAAAGTGGATGGGACATACCCCCGACCCCCCTGTTGCGTCACCCTACCTATACGTATTATTGTGTAACTATATCTAGTATCGAGTTTATGAGTATTGTTAACATGTTAATTAGCATGGTATTATATTCATTATAATTGTTATAACACTATTTTTAATATATATATATATTATATATATATATATATATATATATATATATATATATATATATATGTGTGTGTGTATACACACACGCGCCCACATATATGGAATACTTTTATTTAACGACTGCGTTTTTATCAATAAATAGGTGCATATTTTAAGTGTAAATAATTAGAAAATAGTTGACCGACTATACACCTACAACATATACATACTTATATAATATATATATCACGTAATCCCCCACACACATACACACATATATATATATACATAGGTATGTATAATTATAGCGGTAGTGTGAAGGTTACCACGTGTAATTAATGAGGTGTGTCTGTATGTCTCCCTCTACAATCCTTACTAGTCATATACGACTGTGTATATAGTCTGGTACTTATAGCATTAGGTAGGTTGTTATCGCAGCGTATACTATACACTTTGTTATATATGTACACATATATATGTACAAATATATATATATATATATATATATATATATATAAATTATAATTATTCAGTGCCGAGTAAAAATACAAATCTTACAGGACGTGATTAATATATCAGCTTTGCGCGTGTTATACCAATAGGCGATATTATAATATTATATACGTTATTGACGTGTACAGCGTTAACTATGTCACCGATTATTACAGGAGATAGGCGGGGTCAAGTGACACAGATCAACAGGTATTCTATAGTGTATCTATCGTGTGGGGGCGTGTCGGCGACATACCGACGACGGACATTCTAGGAACTGGGCGGCGGGCGTCGGGAAACGCGGGCGTCGAGGCGACCGACGGTTCGACGAGGCGAACGCTCAGCGCACGGATTCACCGACGGATGACGTAATCTCTACATCCGGTTGACCGTTATCGCGCACAGCGGACCCCGCTACTACGAACACGCGCGCACCGGACCCCGATACTACGAACACGCCGACACACCGACACCGACCGACCGGACAGCGATGGTATCCTGAACAGTTGGAATGGGATGCAATGCTTCCACGAGCAACGCTGTACAGAACTCCCGCCGTAAGGTCAGCGTTGACATAGGTTAGCTGTGTGTAACCGGTCACGTGTGTCACGTGTGTGCTATGACGTCATCGATGTGGTTATCTTATCTTATCTCAACTATAGACTGATTTACTACGTCGGAATATAGATATATTAGATAGATAACATATATATTTTGGTATTGAATTCATAATTTTTTAATTATATTAATTATATATATATACATACATAACTCCCCTTGTCGTTCAATTGACTAATATATTAGTTATACAGGTATTAGGAAATCGATTAAGACCAATAAAATAGGTATTAAAATAATATTTAGAATTGGTCGTATACGATTACTTATATATTATCTAATTACTTATAATTAATTGTGTATATAATAATTATCGGCTATCGTTAAAAGTTGGATTACTTAACATGAGAGAGGCTTCCAAGGGATATTAGAGTCATTTGGTTATAAGTGAACACATCATTTAAGTTCCCGGATGAGATGAAAGGACTCTACCAAAAAATAACAAATAACAATAACTATTTATATAATATATTGTACTTGTACAATTGTATTATGGGTATTTACACTCGTTAAACTACCTTTAACTACCTACTTATGTCTAAACCTGATATTTGAATGTCGCCCGCAGATATTGTTGTTTACTATGTATATCAGACTTACTGTAACACTGAATCATTTAAGATTGACGACTACCATTATCTATAAAATGGAAATAATAATTTGTTTGGTTTTTCTCATTTTAAATTGTATTAATTTAATATAACATTAACTTAAGGCGATCATAGCAATTTGAGTTGTATTTGTATTTGAGGTAAGTATTGAAGGAGTTTGGCACTTACATGGATCGTATAGATGAAGGGATTGAATTCCATATAGATCGGATTGTATATGGTAATGTACGTTTAAGGGAATGTAGCTATGGGAGAACTAGATATATACTTAAAATTTATCGAGTATCATATATGATACCTATATGTAGTATACTATAGTACGAATCAGGTGGAAGTCGAATATATATATGAAGGTGTGGACGAATATATATGCGCGCGTGAGGGGGAGGATTCGAGGTAGGGATTTTTTTCACGAACGAACCAGTTTGGTAGAAGTTGAATTAGTAGAGGAATGGTCAGATTGTATAATATTAAAAATAGATCGTATGGATTATCTGATAATTCCAATGGAAGACCTGAGGAAGCATTAAGGTGATATAATAAAGAGGAATACTAATCAATACTATAAATGACAAGATATGTAATAAGGACAACTCACAGGGGATGAGAAATATGTTTACAGAATCTTCGGATTACAACTAAATATTAGTCGGCAGTTTTATCAATGTAGCAATATATCTAGATAAAGATAGATTAAACAAATTACGATATCTATATATATATATTAAGAACTAATTTAGAAGTGGTGATATGTTATTGTTATTTGTTATTGTTATATTTGTTAAATGTTCACTTATAACAACATGGATCTACATTATAGCTTAAATTAGAGGTTATACTATCCTTTCGAAGTCGTTCTCGTGTTAAGATATCCACGGTTGTAATGAGAACCGATCGTGTATGTATATACAATTATTCAAAATCACTTATAATTATTATTTTAAGATTTATTTAATTAATCCGGACGGGTCATGAACCATCGTCATACTGTCTGAGTATCGGACACCTTGGAAAATGTTATGTGTATCAAGTCTATAGAATAAAAGGGGTAATGGGGAATGTGTAGGTATGTCGGAAGATAATATATATTAGTATATTT
This sequence comes from Osedax fenrisi, assembly GCA_964019155.1. NCBI lineage: Eukaryota > Metazoa > Annelida > Polychaeta > Sabellida > Siboglinidae > Osedax > Osedax fenrisi. The sequence goes on from OZ025243.1 coordinate 24,450,992, forward strand.
ATATAGTAATTATAAATTTGTAAATTATAAATTATAATAATTTATTACATATATATATCCTATGTAATTTGCTGTATGTGCGATTATTTATTTATAGTTATAGGTCGCTATATATACATATGTATATATATATATATATATATATATATATATATATATATATATATATATATATAGTCACTTATATGTATTCTGACATATATATAGTGACCTATAGGTTAGTAACTCGGCTAACATATTCACACATAGGTAACTCTCGTACGCAGCAACAACAATACCGCTATAGTTGTAATCTCTTATCTTAGATACCCCACCCCCACCCCGATACTAGATCAGCTGATCAGCTATCGCTAGTGAACATAGAGATAACGATAAGACAGCATGTTGACAGTTTAGTACACTATAGGGTAGATAACATGATGTGGCTTGGTTTATTACACACATATACATGCTCACACACATATATATATATATATATATATATATATATATATATATATATATATATATATACAATAATAATATTTATTTATTGAAATCTCATATATATATATATTGAATACAATACAAATAACGAATATAAATGGATGATATATATATGTATAGTTTTTATTAATAATTGTTATTGAAAATGTTCTAGTACCATAAATACATACAAATATCTACTAGAAAAGGTGTCAATAAAACCCATGATTGCGCAATTCTCATAACTTACTAACACCATACGGTGACCATCCTCAAACAAAGATCCTCCTTATGTATGTTCTTTAAACCCGTTATACACAACAATACCTCAGTCATCGTGACTCATACTAGAGATGGGACATTCTTACGTAAACATGCATCACGTGACCTATGCGTATTACATCATACCACCACTTACAACACTTCCTCTTCTAATCCATAGTATAACACATTCGCAGCTTTTATCATTAATTGTTCTCACTGAATATCGAAATATCTCGTCCCTTCTTCTTCACATATCTCTATAGTGTATGATATAATTATCTATATATATACCTATAGGGAATATATGATGATGATAATGCCAGGTATTTATTTATACACTGAAATAATATTACATTCTTGAGAGTGTGATAACGAAAACAAAATATGTCAATTTAATATATCGTTAATTTTAGTAACGTATATCAGTTATTAGTTGTTTTACGGATTATATATTCCCCGTTGTACTATTAGCTGCACTACTATCTATTTGATAATATTCTCCGTCATAATACCCTCCCGTACATCGAATCCCCTATGAGTTTTAGAGCTGATAATATAAACACATATGTTTTTGATATAATCACCGGTGATTTCATACAGTTATTATTTATATATAGATTTCATATATGAATTTCACTATTTAATTAAAATATTTCTTATATAATTGTGTATAAATAAATGATCGGCTCTCGTTAAAATCATGGATGCCTTAACATGGGAGCGGCTTCGAAGGGACATTAGAGCCATATATGGTTATAAGTGAAAACTTCATTTAATATCCTGGATGGGATGAAAGGACTTTACCAAATAAAAATAACAATAACAACATATGAAAATATATATGTATTAATATAAATTATGTTTGTTTAAATTTATATTAATTTATTATAAATGATGTTATTATGATATATAATATAATACAAAGAGTTATAACTCTAATAATAATAATAATAATAATAATATTAGGAAAATAAGAAAAAGTATACTTTTTCTTATTTTCCTAATATTATTATTATTATTATTATTATTATTATTATTATTTATCTAAGTTATTATGATAAACAAAAGAGAAAACAAGCAATAGCTGGAGTCTAACCCGGGATCTCACCCGCTCTCTATATATATATATATATCTCTATACTCTATAGAGTGATATATTTACGTTTATACACACATATATATATATATATATATATATATATATATATATATACATACATGTATATATTCATCACACCACTAGCACAATTAATTTCACTTATATGTGTTGATATTATTCGAATTAAACATAATATATAGCTCACTATGTAATTGCTTACACACATATGTATATATATATAGGCTACAGAGCATAATAAACAGTACACAACACGAACTATACTACTACATCATAGATATACGTGCGTACGGACATACGTATACAGTACACGCAATGTATGAAGAGTGGGTGTATGAAGAGTGGGTGTATGAAGAGTGGCTGGCGTTTTTTAGAAGATCCGATAAATAATCATTCATATTTTGCATCAACAATCAATACGTATAGTATACGTAGTAATATATATATATATATATATATATATATATATATATATATATGTGTGTGTGTGTGTGTGTGTATGTACAATACCTGTGTATAATATAAGCCTATAATCACAAATCACTTATGCCTTAGCGAATGCGCTAGATAGCTAGGTAACACGACCCACGTCACAATATACCAGCACATCTTTAGTAATGCATATACATTACCTTTATATGTGATATGATATGATATGATGTATACAGAATTATTATTATTATTATTTGTTATTTGTTATTATTATTATTATAACTGCGTGTTTGGCTAGGTCGGTTAGGGCGTCAGACACACACACATGCGCAGTGAATACTATACACTGTGTATAGTGTACACTGTACAGTGTACAGTGTTACATTGTACAGTGTACACTGTACACATGTAATAGCGAGTTCAAGCCCCTACCGACGGACCATTAATTGCACAGGCGAGGAACTATTGATACAGTGACCCGTGCTTGTACATTGGCCTATATGTTAAATATCTAATTTAGCGCATGACTATAACCGCATTACTATGACGTCACCGTTGTTCAGGTATACATATATATATATATATATATATATATATATATATATATAGACGTAAACGTATTTAGTAATTCACACCCGATACCGATATCATATTATAATGATTAGGTAACAGCATAGATTACACGCGCGAGAGAGAGATAGTCACGTGACGTAGTACGCGAGAGAGAGAGAGAGTCACGTGTACGCTAAGTGTACACACACGTGCGTCACGTGATTAGTCGCACAATGTCACGTGATTACGCAGAAATCACCCACGTGATCGGATACGATAATGAAATAAATCTGCGCGCGGTACGCTTTCACAAAATAGTACGCATTGTCACGTGATAGTATTACTCGATTACGTAATGTTATCTGATTAGTCTTACGTCAGGTTAACTATCGCGTTAACCGTCATATTAAATATCATCTTATTTTACACGTTATTTTTCATGTTAAATCTTACCAATCGTTAAGCTACGATAATAATATAATTCACTAAATTGTTGTGTTTATACGACAAATATGATAGTAACTTATCACGTGATATGCACGTGATATGCACGTGATATGCACGTGATATGCACATGTGATACTACTAGTGATGCAGTAAATAATGTTCGAATCTAAAACATCGATACAGTCTTATTCTCAGTTGACTAAAGTTTCAACTTGGATCGGGCTTATTTTGTTAGAGTCTCGGCTCGGATCGGGCTCGTTTTTTTCAACGTTTTTCATTACATGCATATGTTTACGTATGTAGTTCATCACGATATGATAAGCATTATTATAAGCTATCTTAAGTTTAGCCATGCAATATCCATTTGGAATCCATATACTAGTTACTATGATTTATATTAGAAATAAATGTTTTAAAGAGAATACTTTTAGTGTAGTTAGAACAATGATTAAAGTTATATGATATTGCAAAGCTTTGTTTATATAACTGTATAATTATTCATATTACTATATATATCACTTTCATTAAATAAATCCTCTGAAATACAATATCCAAGATATTAATACGATTTAATAATATTTAGAAGTTTATTACATATATATATAATTTAACAGGATTCTTTTATATATTATTAAAATAAATAGGTAAATAACGGCTTTATCAATACTATATGTTATAGTTAGCAATCTCTTCACAGTAATGTATAAACAATTGCAGACCATTTAGTGATGCTGCATAACATATATTATTGATGATATTTCCATTTAAGCAATAACCTGCATTTTACATATCCGATGAATTATCGCCTATCATTAAATATAGATCCTTTGATTTCTATACCAGTAATTTAACAAATTAATTGAGTATAAAGGAATATTATTATCTTTTAATCTTTGAAATAAAGTATTATGGTTAATTTTATCTAAACCTGTAGATGCATCTAAAAATGATACGAACATAGTAGTGTTATTATGATTATTATTATAATATTTTAAATATTGCTTAAGGGCAAAAACACATATTTAACTTCCAATATTTTTGTAAAGCCAAATTGAAAAAATATTTATTATGATGATTTTATTTAAACACACATTCAATTATAAAATTATATCTTATAATATATAAAAAACAATAAATAAATGTAACAATCAGTGATGTAATAATCTATAGTAATTATAACTGAGATATGCTATTATATATCACCTTTACGAGTATCTTACAAATAACACTAGATATATATAGGCCGATAATTATAATTATAAACTTAGTTTCACAGACTTAGGTTTTATTTGGTCCATACATAGTTCAATTTCTTAGATTTTCGGTATCACAGATTACTAACTTTTGAACCAACTTTTACTTAAGTCAATATGACTTAAGTTTCCTAAGTCTTGAACCAACTTAGGTTGCTTGGGTAGTGAAATCATTCGAACTTTTATTTTGGTTAACTATTTGTAACATATAAGATAACATTAACTTATTCGGGAAATACGAATGTTGCAACATATTATTAATTAGTAGCACTATTAATTAAATTACTACCTGCAGATACCTATATGTATGGCCTAGTTTTCTAAGGCGTCAGACACACATGCAGTAGGACACGAGTACGAGCCTCGTCCGGACCATTAATTATTTTTTTTAAATGGGTCTTAAAATATTATTTAGAAGTTATCTTATATAATTTTGTATAAATAAATGATCGGCTCTCGTTAAAACCATGGATGCTTTAACATGGGAGCAGCTTCGAAGGGACATTAGAGCCATATATGGTTATAAGTGAAAACTTCGTATAAGTACGTGGATGGGATGAAAGGACACCACCAAATAAAAATAACAATAACTATAATAACAATTACAAAACCATTCGCGTGAGAAATATGTTCTATGGATATTCCATTGGAGCATATAGGCTTATATATAGCTCTATATATATAAAGCTTATCGTAATGTTCATGAGCTGTATATCATTATAACTGTTTATATATTATCTTATAGACCGTAATATATCTATTATGAATCATAATTAAAAATAGACAAATATTACTATCATATTTGTCTCTTCAATCAAGGTATACACATGGATCCATAATACGCCCATCAATATTTCCAATATACCCTATTACTGATATCATTAAAAACTTTTCGAATAGCTACCACAATCCACAATATTGTTGCAGATGATATTCAGAGTTTTAACAAAGGTTTTTCTACGATTTCTTTTTCGAAATCTGTGATTTTACCACATAAAATCCCTTTCTCCATGCAAACTATGAATTAACTCTGAATGTGTGTGTGCTAGTATTATGACTCACCAATGATGACTCATCATTAATAAATTTAAGTTAATTCCTCTAAGACTACTGTACTACTAAAATATGTACTTCTGATACTTGTTTTCCAAATTTAACTATAAAAACATTACTATACCTCCCTCCCATTCTTCCAAAAAAATAGGATTTGTCTTTGAGGATCAATTATCCTTTAAGAGTCGCATCTGTTACAAAATCGTCCAACTTTAATTAAATCAGAATTAAAAATATATAGAAGTCATTTTCCAGAAACCTAACGAAGCCACTAATAAATGTTAGTTTGCTCTCGCGACTAGATTATAGTCAAGTCGGGAGGCGACGCGTATCCTCGTATTCCCCAATGAATAGGCTACTTCCTACCAAATCCTACTTTTTCACTAAATCGGATTATCCTTTCTTCAATACGTACTAATTACTGTACGAAATGACCGGATCGCTATGTTACATCATCTCTTACGTCGTACGTGGCTACCAGTCTCCCTCATACGTAACGTACGCGTATTCTCTCCATGGAGAGCTCTTCAACGCAAACCTACTTGTAGTTATAATAATCAGTGATGGGCAAAATCGCGATCGGGATAGGGTACGCAAGATATATCTTATAGATATATCCTATAGGATCGGGATCGGGATCGGCGATCCAGGAAAAAGGATCGGTGCCCGTTACTGCTAATAATCCACCACTCGTAATCAACATCGTATATATAACATATTCTGAAAACCCTCCTTGTTATTTGTATACATCGAGTATAGTAATTATCTACCACTAACGTATAATCTTATATAATAGTGTAATGTCACCCTCGACGTATTGTTCTCTCGCGGATAATACATGTGTCTTCGCTTAGTAATTGTATTATAATTACTTATTTCTTAGGTGTGCATTGAATAGACGTATAACCTATATATATATAGACATACAGGAGTTGTATCATTGTAAGTAAAAACTCTAAACACCTCCAGTTCGCTATATAATAGTAAAGTATATTTGATATTACTTCTATAGTGTATATATACTTGTTTTCTATGCGATATTCTTACCTATTGAATAGTAATACCAAATATTTTGCTAAGGATGCTTCGCAAAATCTTTGTTAATACACTATATTCGTTGATATTTATCAATATACATATTAATAGCATATTAATAGCGGATACAAGTGATCCATGCCATGCATTCTATGGATCACTGCATACATGTTGTAAACATCTTAATCACGTGATGTTATGGGTTATTATAAATAGATAAATGTGAGACCAGCTATAGTTATATAACAAATATATATACAAGGTATGATTTCTTAATGTTGGTATTTCTAGCTTGTTAAGTTCGAGATAAACACAAATATATGAAGACGGATCATGGACATTTCACTTTACAACTATGTTAATGCACACAATCTATAGATTGTATAGTCATTAAACTGCGGTTTATAAAACTAATAAATACTACACAATACGCGCAGTTATTGGCGATATTCCATCGGTTATAGCATATGTAGATGTCACGGATGTATAATATACATAAATGATATATATATATATATATATATATATATATATATATATATATGTGTATGTGAATGCTATCAAGACCTGTCATAACCTCGAGGTTATGGGAGGTATTGATGCTATTCACCAATTAATTACTATATTGTATTGCTATAATTCTTAAAAAACGTAATTGTCTGTCGCAAAAAATTATAAAAAGCTAATAATCGATTACATGTCATTTCGGGTGACCTTTGTTTTGAGGTCACTAATTTTCAATGATACACGGAATGTATATATTAATTGCATTATGCATTAGGTAAGCTTCAGTGCTATATCATATGATATAGGTTATAGTGTGTATATATATATATATATATATATATATATATATATATATATATATATTACATATATATCCTATACTTATATGTATGTTATACATACTATGAGATATATATATATATATATATATATATATATATATATATATATATATCCTATACATATATATATCATATATTTAATTATATATCATATATGTTTGAACATCGCAACAATGATAGAATGTCATGTCAATAACATATTGTATTACCAATATGTACTGGGTATTTAAACATTACCATTATTGATTACTTTTGTATTTAAGCAAATACATAGTCGGAAGAATAAATATGAAATATTTGCTAATATATATATATATATATATATATATTTATATATTTACATATTATAGTGTACTTTCCATACTTTGTAAAATACACAGTTGTAAGTGTATACTCATATATATATATATATATATATATATATATATATTAATATTGATATATATTAATATTGATATTCACATATATGTGATGTTTGAGTATCTATTATATTTATAATATATTACAACGCTATACTATTATAGATATTATATTTATATACTTTTCGTTTTAAATACATAGTATTAAACAAATGTATTTATTATATTTAATCAACGTTGCATCGCATGCGATTCTCTTAAAAATGATTGGAATATTATGTCATAATATTTACCTTATACTACCATTGCGAACGTTCATTATGTAATAAATACTTATTTGGTCTTATTCCACACTATATAGTCCACATATATGTATTTAATTTAGTTATATCAGGTTGGTGTGGTTTATTGTTATATCGACATTAAATGTGTACATAAATTGGTTCATATATATGTTACATTATATTACATAATAACATACATACTCGCATGCATATGCATACACACACAAACACACACACATACATACACAAACACACACCCATACCCACACATACACACACCCATACACATACACACATAGGGGCGTCGGATAATATTTTGTGTGTGGGGGGCTATTTATTTCTATTTTATATTATAAATCCTATTATTTATTAATATAATAACTAATTAATATAATATTAATATAGGATGCCTCTTTGGTCTATGTTAATATGCAATTAATAATATTTAATTTTTATAACAATACTCAAGTAATCTATTATATTAGAAAATAAATATTAAACATTATTAATGTTACATTACACAATTTATTATTATATAAATATAGATTGTCTCCAATTATTTTTATTTATAAATATATTCATCTCGATTTTGTGAATTGTTTCTTTATGGATATTTGCCAATACTAGTGCATTTAATCTACTTTCTAGCATAGTAGACCGCAACCACATTTGTATAGTTCGTAGCTTACTAAATCCACGCTCACATACGCAGAACTTGATGGGCAAACCAATAAATGTTTGTGAAAGTATATTTGTGGAAGGTAGAAATGGCAATACTTTAACAGAGGACTCAGAAATAGTAAAAAGATGGACTGCTTATTGCAAAGAACTGTATAACTATCTAATAAATCCAGATAAAAATATACTTAATGATGATCGAGGTGCATGTGTTGAATAGAACTTGCCGATTTAAAAACAGGAGTGGAACATGTAATACGAAGTCTAAGGAAAATGGAAAAGGAAAATAAACAGGTATAGATAACATCACAAGTGAGATCATTATAAACGGCGGTTCACAAATGGTAATAACAATGATAACACTATGCATGGGCACTCTCGTTAATTATTCCAATACCAAATATAGGTGACCTAAGAAACAATTATACAATTATTAACCTGATATTATACATAAGCAAGATCATGCTGAGAATTATTTTAAATCGACTCAATCCAATATCAGAAAATATCCTAGATGAAGAGAAAGCAGGTTTCAGAAAGAAAATATGCACACTCGAACAGATATTAAACTACAGAAATATGGCAGAGAAACATATTGAATATGGAAGAAAATTATACCATAACTTTGTTGACTTCAAAAAGACATTTGATCGCACGAAGGATTATGGAAAGTAATGAGACACTTCAATATAGATGAAAGTATTATAGCAATAATCGAAAATCTTTATAAAAACAAAAAATAATGAACTATGTAACCTAAGATTTGCAGATGACATCGACTTGATGATAGGATCAAACACATAGCTGCAAGAAATTACAAACAAATTATGCAAGTTCTCAGCGACATATGGTATGGAGGTCAGCTACGAGAAAAGTAAATATTGGTCAACGAATTCGAGAATAATGAGAGAGTTCTATCACTTCATAACGATGCCATGAACGATGAACATCTTGAAGTATACTCTACTATAGTAGATAAATTCAAATACTTGGGTACGACTCTAATGAAAGATGAACAAAGTGAAACAGAGATACACATAAGAATGGTGACAGCAACCACTGCATTAGTTCGCTTAATCACTATATGGAAGAGTCGAAACATATCCCTACATACTAAAATACTACTGTATAAAATCACTAATACTGTATATACTATTTTATAGCTGCGAAACTTTGACACTAACAGAAAGACTGGAAAGAAGAATTACTTCATTTGAGCATAAAGCCTATAGAAGAATCCTGGGGATTACCTACAGAGAAAGAAAACAAATGATTATGTATACCAAAGAATTTTTGAGTGCATATGTCAAGTTAAGTATCTCCTATCAATAGTAAAGAGAATGAAAATGTCATAATTTTGTCGCACGATGGGTCATGATAGTCTGAATAAAACCGTGATACGAGGTTGCGTTTTTAGTGAAATAATAAGAGGACGACCCAGAAATAACTGGATAGATAACATAATGGAATGGGCGGGGTCAGAAATGGACCTGACCCAACTACTAGAGGCTATAGGGAATCATGGCGGATGGAGAAGAACTTATGTTGCAGAGATTCATATTACCCCTATAGGTATACGATCAACCGGTCAAGGGAATAAGTAAGTAAGTAAATCCAAACTTTCAAATATTAAACTTGAAATATTCATAGCAAAAATATTTGACATAATTCATATTTTTTAATAAATTTGCAATATATTTTTGGTCATTGGTAATATAATCTAATTCTTTATATTATTTCAGTGTATCGATTATACCACTATATTGATATAATGTTATTTTAATACATGATTTTCGCAGTCCATCTTGTTGGGCATAATGGTTTCAATGTATTTGCTTTTTTATTATTAGTATTATCAAAGCCCGGGCTTTGGTATTATATAGAATCCTGAATTTTATCGTTTGTTCATATAATAATCCCAAATCATGAACCACTCTCAAGGCTTTTCTTATATTTATATTATTATCTAATGATTATGCTATTAAGTTTGTGCAATGAGCTCCACATTGTGTATAAAAAGTTAAAGTGCTGTCTAGTCATTATTATAGTCTTTACACCATTACATTTACCATACATATTAGCTGCACCGTAATATGACTGTCCGCTTACTTTAGAAATAGGCAAGTTAAGATTTCAAGTTCAGATAACATTACATTTTCTATATTTTCCCAAGTTGTAGCCTCAGTCATATTGCATATTCCTATTTCTTTAATTTCTAGTTTTTATGTAAAATAACGAACCACGAAAATGTCCTGCCCACTTCCGGGTATATCTTGAGTTGCATCACATTGAATTGATAAAGTCCCATTAATATCTTTCAATAACATATTTTATAATTCAGTTTTATATAGTTGAATAATTTCATTCTGAATATCGCCAGATAACAAGTATCTCTCATAAATATTATCATATTTCATGGAGGGGGGGGGGGCAAAACATACTTAGCTCCCCCCCATATTTTTGAATGGGGGGGTCCGATAACCCACGCCCCCCGGGACGGGCCGGCGGGCCACCCCCTTCCGATGCCTCTACACATACATATCTATACACACATATTCATACATATATATATATATATATATATATATTAACATATTGGATACTAATAATAATATAGTTTATATCTGGATTACATGATAATAAACACATACATAGTTTACTATGTATTAGTATATGTATTAGTATATATATATATATATATATATATATATACTAATACTAATATATGCATATATGCAGGCATACACCTGATCATTCCTAGCTATACGTACACACAGTGTACACTATACACTATGTGTGGTGTCGGTTGATGTTAATGTTGATCAGGTGTAGACCTGCATACGCATATATTAGTATATTTCATATACTTGTACACGTATGTGTATGGTAGTACACAATCCATGTTAATTATACATATATACACATAAATATATATATATATATATATATATATATATATATAAATATATATATATATAAATATGTATATAATTAGTAGTTATGTCAGTAATAGCATTATATATTGTATACAATATGTTATATATAACTTGTATACAATTAGTTCATGACCAATTAAATATTATATATGACTATATAAAACCTATATATAACTCTCACGTAGAATTTTTAATTACTGATATAATCCAATTGTATAATATCGATTTAAGAATATGTGTACATCAGGATATATACCGGGTGGTAATTGTCTCGATAAGCAACACTGCTTCTATAATTACCCCGGAATTGCCTAAATCTGATAATAATAATAATAATATATATTATATTATGATATGATAAAGAAATGTATATTGAATGCAGCGTTGAAACCTATATGCGTGCACATATGCCCATATATGGTATACCATGGTTTAACAACTAATGTATTACAGATCTATGGGTTTACACTCAGGTTTATAACATATATCTATAGGTTGGATAAGCTACAGTAATATATATATATACATATTATTGAATACTTACATATATATACGCGAATAACATATATTGAATAATACCAATATAGATACATCACGACTATGCATGTAATTAATAAGTAAATGTCCTTGATAAGCAGACGATGATATCGTCAGATATGTCAACGATATATATATATATATATATATACAGATATGTCAATGACCGTAAACTATGTGCGAACTATAAATATATTTACCAATCTTCTCTACGAGTTCATGATAATATCGTTAACGGATTGTTGATAATTGATAATAATGCTAATATTCACGCAGACGACGTGAGTCAATGAAAGTAGATAACACCCACAATAATAATAAGTTATTACTAATAACGTCTGCGTACCCGCTATTCCTATATTATAGTATATTACATACACAATAACAATATATTGTGTTAACAATAATCATTTATATATTGAATTTACGCAGGTGTATTACTTTGAAGTAAACCATGGTAGGAAACTAACTTATCGTATAGGCATATATAGACATATGTTTAAACCCATACCTCCATGTCGTCGCAAGAGAGTGTATACACTATAGTTTTACAACGTATGTCAGATTTATTGTAGCCCGATATCACATTATATTACTGCTTGATTCACATATATTGTCTATGTTCCTGTAATGTAATATATTCCTATATGCATATAGGGGAGAGTTCTCTAATATTGACATGCACGTAATATCGACACCCTAGAGATCTTCTAAAATATAATTCCAATCAAAAAATAATGAATGTATGAAATGTTAATCAATATAATTCTAATTCATATAAGTATAATTTTTTTTAATATTTATATCTTTTTAATTATAAATAAAAAACTGATTTTTTCATTACAACTCTACATGTAGAGATACGTCATATGTCATAAATGCATTTATGAAATTTTTGAAGTACAATATCGATTCTCAATCATTTTAAATTTATATATTTTAAATATTTTAAATACATCGTATAGATCTAATTATATTTTACAATGTGCCGAAAATATTTTGTATTTTTCATAATTTGTAACAAAGTTATTGACGTTTACCTAAGCAACATACATTTTCATAATACCGACACCCTAATTGCACGTAATATCGACACCCTTTAACCAATCATCGTTCATTGTTTACAATGTACGTGCTTTATGATAATATTCATAAATTAATAGACATACCTAATAATATACACATATTATTGGAATTTATTCTACTTGGAATTAAATAGTCTTTCAGAAATAATATAAAACTCCTATGTAAGTACAATATTCGTATTATGATTAAGTAATTTAAAACTTAATATTTATAATATAATATAAAATATTAAATATTTTCAAAAATTAATTATAGGAAAACATCGTATTAATTGCGTGTGTTAACTAAAAGTAACGCGAATTAAAATCTTATTGGATAGTGGATATTAAATAATATAGGGTATATCTATTTAGGGTGTCGATATTATGTGACAAGATGTTGGTATTCGAGGTAGTGCCTGTAATATCAACACCCCTGTTATCTCAGAGTTAAACAAACTAAATTAAATTTTAAAATAGCTATTATATGTACTTAATACTTATAAATAAAATTTGGAAATATTTAATTGAGAAATAAAAAAGTTATAGTTATTTATTGTTAGGGTGTCGGTATTCGAGTATATACTCTCCCCTAGGCACATGTAAAAGTACACTGCTATTATAAATATAATATTTATTGTCATCGGCTTTAGTGTAACCCATCATTAAAGCATATCTTTTAATGTGAGTTATAATGTTGAAATTTCATAAAAATTAATATGGTACATATATATATATATATATATTGATTGTTTGATTGAAAGTTTATTTTTGATTGAAATTTACTTAAATAAATCATAAATGATTTCTCAAAGGTGTATATATACATATATATATAGAAAAAAAATAATAAATTAGGTAAAACAATAATAAACATACATATATATATATATCCTTATTATAATAGAATATATGACACATTAGCAGATAGTTTCGGATACAAGATATATAGGACATTAAATATCATCGGAAGGACTTCGCTAAATGTGTATATATGTGTGTATATAACTATGACTGAAGGAACTCCTGCGTTACGTCATACATTACAAACGTGGTTATGCTTAACGTACGTTACATGTAGTACGTATTGCGTCATATATTACGTAGCTAGAAGACTATACACACACGCAAACACACACACACACATATATGTGTGTGTATAATATTAATAGTTTATTGACAAAACAAACATTAAATGTTTATCGGCGTCATATTGTTGTCAATCTACAATAAAATACTAATCCTATATATGTGTGTGTGTGTATGTGTGTGCGTGTGCGTGTGCGTGTGGGGTGCGTGTATGTGTGTGTATGTGTATGTATGTGTGTGTATGTGTGTGCGTGCGTGTGTGCGTGTGGGGTGCGTGTTCACATGCATGTGTAAAGTAACATATTTACAAGCACTATAATCCGCGCGTGTATGTGTGCGCGTGTGTGCGCAGTACCGAATGCTGAAGCACTATAGTACATTATAGTGCAGCTCGCCATGTACATCGCTTGTGATTACTATACTTAGTTCCTATCAAGACTACGTGCATTAGTAGTTAGTAATGCGTCCTAGGTTGCGCATGCGCCCCACTCGCTATTACGTAATACTCCGTTACGTAACGTGTGTGTGTGCGTGCGTGTTTGTGTGCGTATGTTCGTGTGTGTGTGCGTGTGTGCGTGTTTGCGTGTGTGTTCGTTTGTGTGTGTGATTATGTGCGTGTGTGTGTGCGTGTATGTGTGTGTGATTACGTAATATGTTAGCATTATCGTGCCTATAGGCGTCGCTTCTGCAGACCAACTACTGTAGGTGGTGTGTGTTCCTATAAGATACTAAACAACTTATTGTATACTTGTATAATCCCCAACGTTGTACAAATATGTAGCATTGCATAATACAATGCTTATTTTAATAATAAATAATACTATATATATACAAACATATATAAATATATATATATATATATATATATATATATATATATATATATATATATACATATACATATATATATATATATATATTAGATAGTAATGACCCTGCACGATACTTTGCAGTTAAACTAAATAGGGGAGGTTTACTAATCGTAGTTAAATAAGATATATTTAAGATTTTTTATTTCAACAGAAATATCGATAATAAAGATAAATTTTAAATCGAAACTAATGTAAACATTGTAATATTTATTATTGTCACGATTATCAGTTGAGAATTTAAAAGATTTTGTGATATTCTACGTTCTTGATAAACGTTCTTCGCTCTTCGTGTGAAACTCAATACTCCTGTAATTATGGAACACTCATCTTGTTTGTAAAATATTTATAATATTAATACTTAATACATACACTTATACATATATATATATATATATATATATATATATATATATATATATATATATATATATATATATTCAACATGCTAATATATTTGGTTATATTCTTATAATTCCAATGGGAATAACACGCATGTGAATATACATTTGATTATTAGACAACATGAGTTGAAAGGTTTTGTTTACGCCTTTAAAATACATATCATGTCGATATTTAAATCATATATGCTAAGTCGATACTCACACACACACACACATATATATATATATATATATATATATATATATGTATGTATATATTATGGGTTTATTTTACAAATATTGTATAGCTGATATAAAAACATGTAATATAAGGAGGGATTAGGGTATTACATAGGTACATTTGTGGGAATATTGTGGCGGGAAGGAATTCGGAGATGAAAAATGCATAAGTACTTATACATAAATCTTATAAGGGTTAAGTAGTAAATATGCATTGGTGAGCCAGTTATTGATAGTAGTGAAACATGATTGAAGGCACATATTGGATGATTGGTGACAATCAGCGTGAATTTCAATGTCGTCTGCATACATATTGTATTTGACTGTAGGAAAGGATTTAATAAGTTTTATAAGGGGAGTAGGTACAGAAGAGTATAGGGAGAGGGACGATCCATGAGGTACTCCAAATACAACTGCGTTTTTCTTATTTGCAAGTGGTAATTATTTATTAATTTTAGTACTGTATACAGTATACTTATAGGTTATGTTAGTGATGTAATTGGAAAACCAGAATAATACAGTATCTTCAAGTCCAATTAGTTTTAGTCTGTATATAAGTAAGTCTAGGTTAATGGTGTACATTGTTGAAAAGAGTTCTAGAAGCAGTTGTTGTGTAGAAGTCGCCGTCGTTAGATTACAGTAGGTTGTCGAGTAGTGAGAGTATAGTCGTTTCTGTACGGTGTAGTTTACTGAAGGCGCTTTGCTGAAGATCATGTATATTGTTGGCAGTGAGGTAGAAGATTAATTGTTTGTAAATCACCGTCTCAGGTATACTCAACTAAACTATAATTTAGTTACAATTTTGAGTTGAGATATGGATCTTTAATTATAGGGTGTATTGCGGTCGAGTTGGGTTTTTTGATGGTGGTGAACATTCGGAAATAATAATAATATTATAAATATAAGTAGTAGTGGGAAAGGAAAACACAGTAAATGTGGGTGTCAGAATGGCACAGTAATGAGAGAATTGTATTTTAGCTACATTTTTGTTCACGATGTTTAGATATCATAGATGAATTTAATTACATCTGAAAAATAGTCAGAAAAAGTGTGGTAGATCAGGTAAAATGATCTTATTAGTATTTCAGAGGAGTTTATTGGTTATTTTATAGAGCTGTTTGTAGTCAGGTTTGTAGCAGTTGAATTTGTTATTATATTAGTTGGATTTTGACTTTTTAGAAGTTTGCGGTAGATATTTCGGTTAAGGGATAATTAGGAGAGGTTGTTTCAGTAGAAGATTTATTATAGATTCTGTTTTTCTTTCTAACAAGTCATTTTAGGAGTCCAAGTTCAGTAGAAAACCATGGTGTAGTTGTGTGAGTGTTGATAGAAGTTTAGTATTTAGTGGTGCGTGCTTATTAAGGAGTAAGGTAAGTACATTATGGAAGGATGATATTGAAGTTAGTATTGAACATGGGGAATAATTTATGTCCTAATAAAATTGTGTAAATCTAATGATTTTAAGGTTATGAAAAGACGTTATTTTTCTAATAACTTTAGGGGTATTTATACTGTTGATGATAAAATCAATGGAATAATGGTCAGTAATGAATGTTGAGTTATTAGGAGGGACAGTAATTAATAACGAGTCGAGGGTTGTAAATATGAGGTCAAGAGTGTAACCGTCTGTATGTGTTGGGAAACAGTTATGTTGATGGAGATTAACTTGATTGCAAAGGTCAATGACGTCGTAGTGGGTGTGTATCGGAGTCAAAGTGTAAGTTAAAGTTAAAATGTAAAACTAAGTTATTCAATAGTAAGATATAATAAATAATCTTTAATTATGTTTTAATCACTATTGTTCCTTTAACCAATAACATTGGACTACCCTATACGTCAATCAATAATGCAAACAATATTAATTATTTATTTATTAAAATAAAATATATATTACTATTTTTTAATTCCTTATACTTTTCATATTTAAATTGTTTCCGTACGATGCATAGATATCGATATATAATAACCCGCGAAGTTTGTGTATTCCGTGAAATATGCATTGGTACCCATGGGTACTTTTCCCTACTACGATAATTATTATTAACAACAATATATTACTAACATATAGTATATAACATATTATATAGTATAATATTTTCCTAATATACATTATGTAGTATACTAATTATATAATATAGTAGACCTTACAAAAATAGTATTACTATATAAAATAGTATACTATAGTGCATATATATATTATTTATATATGATTTATATGTAATTAAACATGTAATGATTTAAAAGTAAACCTAAGTTAAAAGTAGCTAATATTAATAAATAAACATTACGAAAATACATTATACTACAGCTGTTATATTAATAGTAATACATCTGATTATATATATATATATATATATATATAGTATAGATTATTATATTAATATATGCATATATACAATAATGTACGACGCGCAATGTACACCCGATATGTCGAATTACAAATAATGTACTATAAATGTCGACTTATCGATATTCTACTGTATATAAATACATATAATGAACATATTTATAATATGTTTACAGTATATAATACATAATCCAATTATATATATATATATATATATATATATATATATATATATATACATATATATATATGTATAAATAATATATAATGTCATTTAAAATTAATGTAATTTACGTTTGACCACAATTCTATATTCGGTATGATTTATTATTACATTACTTGGCGTATTAATTATAGGCGTATCTTCGGTTGAAAGTTCAACACCTATATATATATATATAGGTATAGGTGTATATAGCTATAGAGGTAGTTGAGTGCAACATTCGATTACGTAACAATGATTATATGTACAGGGGTCAGAGGTCACAATGTTAATTCGAATGATTACATGTGTTTCCCGTGAAGTAACACTAATTATCTATTTAATTCCTAGCGCATATTCTAAAACCAATAGTAATACTATTGTATTGTATGCTATAGTATAGTACAATATATATATATATATATATATATATATATATATATATATATATATATATATATATATATATATATATATATATATATTCTATATAAGAATATATGTATATTATGATGCTTACTGAGTCGCAATCTTCTGTTCTATTAGTACATAATATTCCCCTATATAATGCATTGGTCAAGACCATGGTTTATAGGATTATATTTATTTTAACGTTGTATCTCGTATCTAATATTATCAGTTACTTATATACTTGGCCCCAATATAAATAGTGTACAATGATAGATTCAACTAATTTACTTTGAATGTAGGGTAAACTAACCTAATACGGACACTTTAACAATAAATGGTCTTAACATTTTATGACTCATTATTTTTATTGAAAAATTACAATATATTTATATTATTTGTGATTTATTGTGATTTTAAAATTTTATTTAATCTTTTAATTCCATATATAACGGGGGTGTCCATATTCGGTATCCGTGTCCGAATACGGACACCCTATGTTATAATATGGATACCCTATATACCACTAGATAAACTATATATTATTGATGAATCAATCAGAAAAATTAATTTTAATTTTATTAACAAATATATTACTTTTTTGTTAATTTTATGAACAATTTATTCTAATTTATTCTAATATTTTTTTTATTTTTTTAATTAATAATACAATTTAATTATAAATTTGTATATAAATAATAAAAATGTTAGAATTAGATTTATTGCTGGTATTAATATTATAACACACGCGATTTTTATGAAAATTAGAATAGATCATACGCTGAGTGCTGATTGGTTATAGGATGTACGTATTATGGACTTATATGACCTATAGATATATGCTTATAACTTAATGAATATTTGATAACAAATATAGAAATTATATATATAATTTTAGAATTTTTTATTTTTTAAAAATATATTGTTATATTTTATATCGATACATTTGTATAAGCTTGAGAAGGTTTTAAGTTTACATTTTTTTTCATAAATTTAAAAACGTAATAAAATATCAGTTTATTAGCAATATTTCGTATAATTCAAAAATAAAAAATACTTTTTTTAGACTATTTTTATAATTATGAATATTTTATTCATTACAAATTTTTTTGTAGAATTTATGGTTTCTGATATACCGAGAGTGTCCGTATTCGGGTACTGTCCGTATTCGGTTACTTTCCCCTAACTAATTTATTTATATAAAGTTAACTCTCGTTAACAAAATATGTCTACGGTTATTTTAATTATGAAAGTGTAATAAAGTATAAATAAAGTAATCACTAAATAATTACAGCACAATCCAATTATTCATTGTTATATATATATACGGTATAAGTAGAATATCACCTAATAAGGAAGTGTTTATCTTATTATTATTATTATTATTATTATTACATAATTCCGCCCTATCTAGACTTCTATACAGCAAATTATGCAACTCGTATCTAATATAACCTTGTAGCATATATCCAATACTTATATTACTTTATTACTCTTTATTTTATTTAGATTAAAAAATATTTTATGATCTTTTCGATGATGATCGACGATCAATGATCGTCTGATAAAAGTGATATGCGTATGACATAAAAGTTCTTATGGCATATGTCTCTTGTTCCGCTACACATTACACATTAATTAATGTTGTTAAAATAGATACATATACATAATGTTTTTATATATCAATTATTATTATTATTATTATTATCAAATTTTGTTTTAACAACCGGGTATTTGTATAAGCAAACCTATCGAGACAATTACCATAATCATTCTGACAAGTCATAAAAAGTACAATTATAATTGGAATAATAAATTCCTAAAAAAAGAACAAACTATATATTATATAACATAAAGTTATATCTAAGTTGGCTTCCTGTTTACACTAAATATAATTATGAATAAGATCAAATAATTTTACTTGTGAATTAAGGATGAAGGACTTGACAAAATGATCAATTAATATATAAAAAATAAACATTAAACAAACTAAAATTACAAAAATAACAAAAAATATGTTAAGGTTAAGTATATTATGTTTCATCTTTTATTTCCTTTCCATGAATATCAAGTACTGATATTATTGGATAATTTTTGTATATATGATTAATCGATGAATTTAAAATTGACCATATATATATAATAATACATGATAATATGATAAAACTATAGTTTTAATAGTTTTACTCTTATCTAAAGATTTAGTATACAAATTCTTTTTACACTTTCTTATAATATTCGTGAAATCATTTTTATATTTTTTATGTATCCTGAGATTATTATTATTTCTATTATTTGTGAATTTTATATACAGTTTTTGTTTTTTACATGCTTTCTTTACACTTTTTGTAAACCAAGGAAAATCTTTTTTTTGCGAAAAATATTGTTAGATTTTTATTTTTTAATACATGTTTTATAATATATTTTACTAAAATGTGTTATAAATAGGTTAGAGAAATATTAACATATTCAGAGTAGATAAATGACCAGTTTGTCTCATTGAGTTCTTTCATTAATTCATTAATATTGTTAGTATTATTTATATTGTGCGCTATAATTGAAACATTTTGTTTACATTTGAAACGTGTTTTATTTAATTTCCTTTATTTCCTTTATTTCCTTTATTTAAGATAAAAATTGCAATTTTTATTTACTTGCCATGGCAAGTGATCAGTAAAATTATTGTAAAATACCAGATGAAATATAAGCAAAATTTCCTTTATATAAAATATGTCAATCTATATAGATTTATTATTAATGGTACGTGTTTGTTGATTTATAGACTTAAATAGATTCTATAATTGCAATATGCTTAAAAAATAATCTATAATAATATTGGAATTAAGTATGTCAATAGTATAGTCCCCACAGATAAATATATGTTTACCATTATATACATTGAATTTTTCAAAACAATTATTGAGATAAACAAAAAAATCCTTTTTCAATTAGGGAGATCTATAAATTGAACTGATTATTATATTTCTAGTATCAAGTTTAATTTCTATAGTAATTGTATCAATATAAAGGTTACTAAGAGATAATATGACTATTTTATTTGTAGAAAATGAACTCTTAATATAAATAGAACGCCACCAGATGTTGTGTGATTTCTAATAGTATGAAAAGAAGTATATCCCTGTAATTCAAATAGATTCATATTAAATTCATTGAACCAAGTTTCACATATTGAAATAATATCAAATGTAAAAACTTTAAATTGTCAACGTTTGTAACTATAGTTCTACCATTTAATTATAGTACTGATATTTATTTAAGTTGTATTTTAATTTACTGATTCATTCATTGACATATAAGGAGAAACCAGGTCAACATTATAATATAGATTCGCTGGATCATTGCAAATAGTTGGATCATTATGAAATTTATTATCAACCATTATCAGGTGTAAAAAGTAAATATTATATATAAAATAAATATGAATATAAATGTATGATAACATTGATTATAAGGAAGTATAAAATTATAAAATTAAAAACATATATGAAGGTTTTATGTAGAATAATATAAGTAAATAAGATTGTATAGGGGAAAGTAACCGAATATGGACAGTGCCCGAATACGGACACTCTCGGTATATCAGAAACCATAAATTCTACAAAAAAATGTTTAATGAATAAAATATTCATAATTATAAAAATAGTCTAAAAAAGTATTTTTTATTTTTGAATTATACAAAATATTGCTAATAAACTGATATTTTATTACGTTTTTAAATTTATGAAAAAAAATGTCAACTTAAAACCTTCTCAAGCTTATACAAATGTATCGATATAAAATATAATACTATATTATTAAAAAATAAAGCATTATAAAAATTGTATTTTAATTTCTATATTTGTTATCAAATATTCATTAAGTTATAAGCATATATCTAGAGGTCATATAAGTTCCTAATACGGATACTCTAAATGTCTTAATACGGACACCCTATAACCAATCAGCGCGCAGCATATGAAAAATTCTGATTTTCATAAAAATCGCGTGCGTTATAATATTAATACCACAAATAAAGCTAAATCTAAAATTGTTATTATTTAGATACTTAAATTGTATTATTAATTAAAAAATAATAAAAAGAAATAAATCATTAACTAATTAAATTACAATATATTTTTTATACAAATAATTATAAATAACGTAATTTTAATATGTCTGATTGATTCATCAATAATATATAGTTTATCTAATGGTATATAGGGTGTCCGTATTATAACACAGGGTGTCCGTATTCGGTACCCATGTCCGAATACGGACACCCTGTGTTATAATACGGACACCCTATATCCCATTATATATGGAATTAAAAGATTAAATAACATTTTAAAATTACAATAATATCTATAATCATATAATATTAATATATTGTAATTTTTGAATAAAAATAATGAGTCATAAAAAGTTAAGCCATTTATTGTTAAAGTGTCCATATTAGGTTACTTTCCCCTACATATATTTAGAATTAGAAAGGATAATTAAAAGTAAAAAACAATAACATAAACTGATTTTGTTTGTATAAAACTTTATTGCTAAATTTAAAAATGTAAAAATGAATAGTCAACATTTATCTATGAGTAAAAAAGAGTTTGATTTATTGATATCACATTTATAGTGATTGGTGATATCGTAAGGTGATTTTATTGTCAAAAGACATCATCATTATCTTTTAAATAGTTTTATAATAATGGATTAATATGTTGCACGTTAAAGGGGTATCCCACTACCAGTATTTCCGGAAATAATGTCTGGAAATGTTTACTAGAAAGTGATTTTCTAGCAAGTTGTAGTGAGATACCTCTTTTAAAGTTATTATATTTCCGGCAAGTTGCCGGAAAGTAAGGGGTATCCCACTAATATTATATTTACTTGATATAAAACCATTTCTAGCAAACATTTCTGGACATTATTTCCGGAAATATTGGTAGTGGGATACCCTTTAACTTGCAATATATTAATCCATAAGTATAAAATTATGAACTATGAACTCTTGGTTAACTCATCACGTTTTAAGGAATGGCATAAATTACTCCATCTTTGAGTTAGATCTACATTAATATAGATTTCATAATTTAATGTATCTTTTATATTTTTTCGTGCTAGGTAGAGATCATTACGCACTGAACGTCTATTAAAGCGTACTATCGTGCTTGATAACTTACTCTTGGTAGGTATCTTGAGCGCTATATTGATGTCTGATGTACAATGTGAACTCCCGGTTGGGATCCAAATTATATTATAACATGAGTATGAGACGTTTTTCCACTATACTATGTGTGTGTGCGACGCACACTGTGCGTGCATATATTTCCTATATTTAATTTCAAATTTGAAATGAAATATAGGAAATATATATTGTGATATTGTGATATATATTTCCATATATATCACACACATATTATAGTGGAAAAACTTCTTTAAAAACGTTATTAATATAACACTATGATAGATACAAGGTAATACAATACCTATAGAATAAGTATACGCGTTACCACACGCTACCGAGTCACTGGTAACGATCCTAACGTGACCTTTAGATGACCTCTATAGAGATATAGCTGTACTAATATTGATAGGACTCGATTACACATAGTCAGTGTGCGCAGTGGAGGTAGGCCATACCCGATAGTGGGGAGGGGGTAAACAACTTCTATGCTGATTGATATCTATACCGATCGTAGACATTAGAATTGGGTGTATAATTCTAATGTCTATGATACTGATGCTTTATACTGATACTGTCATAAGGTTATAGTTTACCGGTAATGTTTACTGGGAACCTACACACACACATATATATATATATATATATATATATATATATATGTGGTCCACATAATGTGGATAATGTATACTTATAGTGGTTAACCAGTTATTTTAATTAAAACACAATCACGAATAACTAACTCTGAGGAGCTATGTTAACATGCATTTTATTTCAATACATATTCACTACCTAAGCTACAGTACTACACCAATATCGTACTACTATAGTAATACTCATACTTAATTTACTACGTACTTAAAGTTGGAAGTATATACAGTATATACAGTGTTTATTCTATTGGTACATTGTACATTGTACAGTGCATATTATACAGACAAATATACAATTTACAATAAAATATATATATATATATATATATATATATATATATAAATGCCTGGTGTCATAATTCAGTTAAGAATTCAAAACTAATAAGCGAGAAGTCAGGTGTACGTCTCCACGCAGTTATTGTGTTTATCAATAACTTAATAAACTATTAATCAAAACACAATACAAAACATGTTACTAGTTGTATTGTATTGTCCGGGGCCCTTACAGTTATTTATAATATGTACAAGTCTACGACTTATTTAGGGGTCCATTTGTATTGTATTCAATATATATATTCGTGGTTTCAATAAATAAATATTATTATATATATATATTGTTATATTGTAAAATATTGTTATATTGTATACAATGTGTCACTATAGTATGTACACTGTGTAATTTTGTAAAGCATGATTATGATGTATGATAATATTATGCATTATTACATATTCTATTGTATGTAACGTACTTTAATGGGGGTGGGGAGTTTATAGGGGTGGTGTAAAGGTGGTGTATTTTAATCTGGTATACATGAAGATAACAATGATATTTAGTATATATGCAACTTTAGTTTAATTGGGTTAAATGTATGGTAGATATACTATAAACATAGGGGTAATATTGACATGGTTCATTTACCTATTCATTATTACACTAATATTTATTTTGTTAATTTATTATCAGAAACTGTATCCGTTATTATCAAGAACAAAATGTCATGGTATCACATATTTAGTTTCACATAGGGAGAATACGTATATATTAATACATCGTACAACGTAATATATACGGTATATTGAAGTAATTTATTTAATTACGCGTGAAAATGTATTGATTTTTAAGACGTTAATTATATATTTCTATAGAAATATATATATGTATAAATTATATATATATATACCTATATATATATAATGATATATATATATGAATATTCTGATAAAGAAAAATAATCACGTGTTATTATATATGATGACAATACGCGTATTATATTAGTACCGCGGCATTAGTGTCATCATTGTACATATAATATATATACATTATACTCATGCACTTGTATAACACTCGAGTGGTACGTCTATCTATAGACAATCGTATACGTATCGATATACGTATATATACGTATATATATACGTATATATATATACGTAATATTATGTAATAAGATGTGCAATCGTACCTATAGTGTACACGTAATATACACTCTATGTATACCATGATGTATCATTCTATCAGTATATATATATATATATATATATATATATATAATATATATATACTTATAGTATGATACATCATGGTAAATATATATATATATACTGTATAGTGTCTATAGTATCACATGATCATTATAAGCGGGTAGAATTATAGCGAACACGTATTATTGTACGTATACGTATACGAAGTATACTATAGTATAGCGCGTATTATATATGATGCGAAATATCTATTTCGATCACAGATATGTAATTAGGTTTTTTTTCCCCACCTAATTATATATCAGTGATTTTAATAATTAAATAAATTAAATTGACAAAAACAACAATGATAATGATGTTTGTTTACGCTTACGTTTAGCGAGTAAACAACAACGCTATTTTAAATTCGTTATTTCGTAACTTCTGATTTGAGAGCAGCGTACAAATATGGCGAACTTCTTAAAAAGCTTGGGAAAGAAGGAGAAAAAGAAACCTATCATTCCACAGGGTATATATACACATTAGATGCATGGCTATTATATAATAGCCCTACTACTATTACGTAATTGAAATATTCGTATATACGTACATTTTTACGGTTATATATATACGAATATATAAATTCGTATATACGTATATATAAGCGCTTTTTGGTTCGACATGTGAACTAATTATATTTAGTTACATTATACAATTATAAATTTATATATATATATATATATATAATATATAATATGAATATCTAATATTAATTATTGTATATGTATTTAATTATATAATAGCGACACTAAATAAACAATTTATTTTTCCACTTTTAGCGAGTAACGAAGTAGTACCGGAAAGTTCGATTATTCGTAAGTTGTTATTATATCATTAATGTATAAATATACTTATATATATATACGTGTATGATATTGTGAAATGTTTCTTAAGAATTACGTATACTTTTAGCGGTCAGATGTACACAACGTGTTCATAACCTATATATATATCTATATATATATATATATATATATATATATATTTAAATACGAGAGATATCTGCTCTGGAAATAGAACGGTTGGAGTATTACGTAGCTATTACTTCTCTCTCTCTATCTTGTTGTACGCACTGTTCTAATCTCTCTCTTCACGAACCGGTGGTCACGTGCACACGGTTATGTCACGTGATAACACCGATGTAATCTTCGTCACGTGACATTATGGCTCCCACGTGGAGCTTATCCCACGTGTAATGCACAACCGTCGCGCCTGAGAACACCGATGTAACTTTGCTTTTTTGTAATGTAAAAATTCCTATTCATCGTATGTTAATTTTCGAAGGGACGTCGTCCCCCCTAAAAATTGTCCAAATATTCAGAAATTTTGTTTGGTTCGATATATTATAACAATAAAAATAGCTTCATATTTGTGTTAAAATCCGTTAAAAATGTATCGATGTAACCACTCTTACCGTGCGCACACCTCACTCGCACTCGCACACACATCTCAATCGCACACTGCACACACAGCTCTGAGATCGGTAGTGGTGATACAGAGATGGTACCGGCGTTACCTGGAGCGGCTAGCGGAGAGACGGGCTCAGACATGGTCTATATTCGAGAGTCTGGAATATTCCAACGAACAGGATCAAACCAGGGTTAGCATTCCGTATACGGATTATACGGGCTGTATATATATATATATATATATATATATATATATATATAAGTATACTTATACATTAATTATATAATAATAACTTACGAATAATAAAACTTTTAGAATAATAGAATATATATATATATATATATATATATATATATATTCGTGTATGTCATGCATATACACTGTATACATATATGTATGTGTGTGTGTATGTGTGTGTGCAATCACCTACAATGTATACATTAGCAACTATAGTTCCTACATTCGTAATGAAATCACGCCGGCCAGAAGGACATGCGATGGACATGCGATAATGAAGTGATACACTCGTGCGAACTCGGATCGCGTGTATTGGCTGGCTCTAGTCACGTGTTCACCGCATCATTGCTTACCCACACACATACCCACACACGTACCCAAACACGTACAGTGTATCTAGATATATTAGATATATGTACCACGTACATTGTACGTCGTACATATATCTACTTACACACTACAATACGACCCAACAAGCATCTTCTAACTAATGTTGTACACATTATTATAACTTATATAATATTACACTTTAGATAATTGTTTCATTAGTATTATTGAAATGTTAAATAAACTTATTATTATTATTTAATAACGTACGCTACATAGTTGTACAATTTCTTCAACGACATGCTAATGCAAGTGGAGTCTGGTACCGATACTGATCTTCTGCGTAACCTGGGCATCATACAACGTCACTCCACGCAGAACAGCAGTTAGTACGCTCCCTAACGGCGGTCTATAAAACCATATTTTCTTGTATTAACATATATGTCTTAACACCAGCAAATCATTGCATTAGATACATGTATGTTATATAAGCATAGCATATATGGTGATACAAGAAATCCTGGTTTTTTTATTAATTAATATTTAGACCAGCCGACGACGTTTTTAAGGGGATTCGCGGCTTTTTATACAATGTATTAATATATATATATATATATATATATATATATATATATATATTATATATATATATAAATATATATAGATATATTATTATAATTAATATTATTATATATTATTATAAATTAATATATAAAAATATCTCCTATATAGGAGATCCTATAGGAGATATATTTGTTATGTATTTTTTATGTATTTTAAAATGTTTCAGCACCTAGGGTTTTGATTCAATTTACATTCTATATATTTCATATTGGTAACCAATATACTATCAATATAATTTACTTAAAAAAAATGGTTCATGGACACCAGAAATATTTTGATACAAAATATGATGCTAAATTCATTTATTTTTTTTTGTAATTGTTTTATTTTTTATATGTTATATTGTATATGTTAAGTAAAATTTATTATACATATAATAATAAAGATACTGTGAAAATGTCATTACATTTGGATAATAATTCAGAGGGCTGAACAATTTCTAAGATTAAAAATAAATTAAAATCAATATTCTGAGTAAATTGAGTTTTAAGTTTGACTATATTTATAGTAATATATGTTTATTAGTTGTATATTTGACTACATTTCTAGTATTGTATTATAATATAATACCATAATAATATATCGATAACAATATTATTGATTGATTGATTGATAATTTATTTAAGCAAATACATAGGGGAAAGTAACCGAATACGGACACTATCGGTATCTCAGAAACCATAAATCCTATAAAACAATGTTTAATGAATAACATATTCATAATTATAAAAATAGTCTAAAAAAGTTTTTTTATTTTTGAATTATACAAAATATTGCTAATATATCCAATAAACGGATTTTTTTATTACGTTTTTAAATTTATGAAAAAAAATTTCAACTTAAAACCTTCTCAAGATTATACAAATGTATCGATATAAAATATAACAATATATTATAAAAAAATAAAACATTTTAAAAATTGTATTTTTAATTTCTATATTTTTTATCAAATATTCATTAAGTTATAAGCATATATCTAGAGGTCATATAAATTCATAATACGGACACTCTAAATGTCTTTATACGGACACCCTATAACCAATCAGCGCGCAGCGTATGAACAATTCTGATTTTCATAAAAATCGCGTGCGTTATAATATTAATACTACCAATAAAGCTAATTCTAAAAAAATTATTATTTAGATAATTAAATTTGTATTATTAATTAAAAAATAATAAAAATAAATAAATAATTAACTAATTAAATTACAATATATTTTTTATAAAATTAATTTTAAATAAATTAATTGTAATTTGTCTGATTGATTCATCAATAATATATAGTTTATCTAGTGGTATATAAGGTGTCTGTATTATAACACAGGGTGTCCGTATTCGGATATGGGTACTGAATACGGACACCCTTGTTATCTATGGAATTAAGAGATTAAATAAAATTTTAAAATCATAATAATATCTATAATCATATAATATTAATATATTGTAATTTTTGAATACAAATAATGAGTCATAAAAAGTTAAGACCATTTATTGTTAAAGTGTCCGTATTAGGTTACTTTCCCCTAGCCGAAAATATAATCGAAAGTATAAAGTATAAATATTTTCTAACGATAACATACGTTATAGAAATAAACAAAGAATTATTCTTATAATATTTATTATAAATTAACAATAATTATACATAATAAGCTATATTATGACAGTTTTTAAAAATTAATATTTGTTTTACTTCAATCAAAGGTCGATATTCTAGTTAAACTACTAGCAAAAGTATTCGGTTAGATTACTCATTTAATCGATGATACGTTGCAGTATTAATTAATATAACCCTTGTGGAACGAAAACTATTATCGCATTTTGTATCTAAGTCCTATTTTATTTTTTAATTTATACTCTATAATATGTATAATACATAACAAATATATATATAATATATATATATATATTATATATATATATATATATATATATATATTATGTTTATAGTATTAATGATATATAATATACAATTAAAATATTTATATTAAAATATTTATATACAAATTTTGTATTTTTTTTTTAATTTATGAAAATAAAAATAAAATATGTATATATTGAACATTTTTTTTACAACAAAAAAAATAAAAATATATTCTATAACATGCTTGATAAGTAGAAAAATAATTTTAAAAAAAATATTTATATAATGGTTTTCGACAATATTAAAATGTGTCCAAAATATTGCATTTTTTTTCATAAATATTTATTAAATATCAAGTACAGACTATTTTTAATAATAGTATTGCAATAATATACTTCTTTATATATAAGTCACTTAAATACAAATATATTTTTTTTAAATATATTTGTGAAATAAACAAAATTAAATTTTGCAAAAATATTTTTTTTTAATATTTTTGACAAAAAATACATAACAAAAAAAGCAAAAAAATATCTTCCTAATTTTATTGTGTTACTCCGTTAGTATACTATATATTATAACAATGTTATATTACAATATTGAATATATCTAAGTGAAAACTATATTTCCAAACTTTTATTTTTTGTAATGTAAACATTCCCATACATCGCATCTTAATTTTTAAAGGAAATTCGGCTCCCCTAAAAATATCCCAAATATTCTGAAATTTTGTTTTTGATATATCATAATATATATATATATTATAACAATAAAAATAGCCTCAATTTGTTGTAAAAATCCATTAACAATGTATCGATGTAACCAGCCTTAGTACGCGGGCACATAGGCACACACTCGTGCGCATATAGTGATGCATGTATACACACACACGCGCGGAGATATGAGATACTATCCTACACAGTTAATTATCTTAATTATCTCTTATACGAGGATTACCGATCATATCCTACTTCTACATTGGCTTCCTCGCTCGATTATTTGTGTTGATAGCACATCGTATATATATGTGATAGTCGATAAATTATAATATATATACTGTATATAGTATATTATATATATATATATACTTAAATATATATTAAAAAAATATATATGTATTTAATTATTCATATATTAAATAAGATATATTTATTTGATTTGACAGCTATTGAGTGTATTTGTCATCGCATAATGACACACATAATTATAAATCTCATACCATATCACATATCTCCGACTTCGCTGATTCCCGGTCTAAAGCCGAACCTCACTCCATACCCGCACCACCCGCACCCGCTCCACCCGCACCCCCTCTTCCTCATCACTAGTACATTACGTAATACAATTACTATCTTGTTCACGTCACTATGGACGATAATGTATTAATTAAGTGTGACATCGCACCCTAGCGAGTGTTATTTCATTATGTTCAACACTATAATGATTTGTAGTTTTTCCCTGGGTTTCTCCTACTAAATGGTATACCGTATACAATATATGTATACTATAATGGATTAATAGTCTATATAATTGTATTTATTTTAATTATATATATACAAAATTATGTATATTCAATCACTGTAAAAAACGACGTCAAAAGTAGGACATTGTGAACATAAAGCATCGGGAACTTATAATCCTTCGTGACATTATTGTAATGATATAGTGATAAGAAATACTATAGTATTACATATATTTAATTGATATAGGAATATATGTAGTACATATTTCGTGATTGTAGTAATAATTTATTGGGTGTATATATATTAATTATATCCTTTAAGTACATTTCAGTTATACCAACATAAGGTAGTTTATTATGCATATTGTTTATCATGCGCGTTCTTATACATGCGCACACACATACTCGTGTATATAAAGTAACGTTTTGAATACAAGTTTAATTGGACCAATGTACACTGATATTATTAAGTGTTTCATTAAATATTTTAAAAAATGATAGTACCGAATACTACAGCCGTCGCTATCATCCGTCTGTATGTACAGTATACAGTATATAGTGTGTGTGTTTGTGTAGATTACATGTACTTAGATAATTAAGTTCTATTCAGATATAACAATCATTATTGATTAGATACGAGTATATATTGTACATAGTGTACATTGTACATAGTGTACATTGTACATAATGTACACAAGTACATGTAATCTACACAAAAACACACACACAATAGATATAATGTACATACTTGATCATCTGACGATAGCAAGCATATCGCTAGTGTTTACGGTATACAATGTATACATCGTACAATGTACACATAGGACATTGTATACACAATCGTTCATTGTTCATTATATTTCGAGGCGGATACGATATGCTAGAAGATATAACCTATATATATATATAGGTGTTATATTATACACGATATGTTAGGAGTTTAATTATTAACATTAAGTCAATTAGATCATCATTATTAAGTATATACATATCTGCAGTACGTATAATGCAGTATGTGTCACAGTATATATACTGCTGTGTTGTGCTAGTATACTATATACAGTAGGATTATATGAGTGTATATTTTATTAGTAATTAAAGGAAGCTATATAGAGCTTCCTTTACTATAGTATAATATTCATTTACTTTATTATAGTATAATATATATATATATTATACTGTATTATATTATAATGTATACATTATATCAATAAACATTATATATATATATATATATATATATATATATATATGCATATATATGCATATATATATATATATATATATATATGCATATATATGCATATATATATATACATACAGTATTAACACACGTCGTGTATACGACGAGAATAACAAGGTACCACGTGAAAGATTGTCTACCCGAGAGACGTGTAGCCAATCACACGCATGCGCTAATGTGTTCCGGTCATCCGTCAAGCTTATCTAATCAGGCTTATCGTGCGGCGCAGTCTCTATAGAGATAGTATACTGGACATAAGCGATCCAATAACAAATATAAATAAATAACATGTTTTTGAAAACCATATAATTTAAATATGTGTTCTATAATAGAACGATCTATTAGAACGAATGATCTATTAGTTATGAAATATATATAGTAGATGATCTATAAATTGTGAAATTGGTATAATAATATATGTCTTATATTTTGAACTTTTTCTAGGATAATAAAAGTTACAATGTATATGGCTATAGCTAAAGGTCCCAGTATTCAGTTTAATTTTCATTAATGTATCTTACTATACACACACACGGTCCGCATTACCCGACACCGTAACCTATCCTCCCGTGACCTTGACCCCACAGTTCAAACGGATGCCGACGAGGATGCCGAACTGTGTCGAGCCACTAACCCCGAGGACATTAAGATCGAGAAGAAGTACAAAGGACTTCACATCACGCTGCCGATGAACAAGGCTCAGCTTCACCTCATGATCACCGCTTTCAAACAGAAGAAGGTTTGCCTGCCTCCGTCATCTTCTACATCATCTTCGCTGTCTTCTATATCTCCTATAACATCTATACGATTTTCTACATAAAGTACATCTTTTTCTATGATACTTGTACACATGTATTAGTGGATATATAAAAATCTTCTATATTATATATATATATATATATTCTCTTTATTTTCTACTTTTTGATGTCTAAATCTCTTATACTATTATTTATTTTTTAACAATCTTCATAATAATTTCAATGTCTATGTTTTCCATATTCGGAATACGCAATAGTTACAACCATTGAGTGACCTATTGACCCTTTCAGGAGATCCACGCGAAATACGTACTGCTCTTACTTCATGAAGTAAGGAAGCAGCTCAAGAAACAGAAGAACATCAACCGGATAAGCACGTTATCTTCGAAGAGGATGACCGTGATCGGTGACCTTCACGGTAAACTCGATGACCTCTTCATTATCTTCTTCAAGGTCAGTTCGGATATATTACAACCTCGGATAGTTTACCCTGAATCTTCAAAATATGAATTATATATATATATATATATATATATATATATATATATATATATATATAAAGAATAGTGATTATAATAGTACATAATATGTACTACATATATTTATCGTATATTTGTTATTATATATGTACAACTATTGTAGATGTTATTATGTATAGTATATTGTATACAATAGTAATACTAACTATAATAACAACAGTAATACTAATGATGATAACAATAACGCGGTGATGATAACACTGACATCCCCCAACACACAGAACGGCCTTCCCTCGGACGGCAACCCTTACCTCTTTAACGGCGACTTTGTGGACCGCGGTGCCGAATCTCTAGAGGTCATCCTGTTGATCTTCAGCACCTACCTGGTGTACCCTAACGCGGTGTTCTTCAACCGCGGTAACCATGAGGATTATGTCATGAATCTTAGGTTAGTCACGTGGCAATGTATTGCTATAGTCTATAATCTATAGTATAGTATACACGCGATTACCATAGCAATACGTACTCGCTACATCACGTGATAAAAATGTGACATACCTGACTACTTGTAGGTACGGCTTCGCTAAAGAAGTGATGACAAAACATACGGTTAATTCATGTTGAAATGTATTTATTTTATATATATATATATATATATATAATTATTAATAATAATAATAATAATATTTATTTATCGAAATCTCGAATATATATATTGAATACAATACAAATAGCGGATACAAATGTATATATATATATATATATATATATATTGTACTTTTAATTCATTGAACTTACGTATACGCTATTCCGCGCTAACATCTATTGCGTCATCGCTATTACCGTTATTTAACGCGAAATCTCGCCGGTCGCGTTACAGAAGAACGCGGGCAAGATAGTGCGCCTATTCCAGGACGTGTTCAGCTGGCTTCCCCTGGTGGCGATCATAGACAACAAGATCTGGGTGTCGCACGGCGGTATTTCAGACCAGACCAGCATCAGCTACATCGAGAAGATCAACAGACATAAGGTAACGCGCGTATACGAGTGTATGTGTAGGCGTATGGGTGATCGTATGGTAGAATACGTGTGTAAGTTGTGCGTAGAATGATCTTTATATAAATATATCCATATATATATATATATATAATATTTAATCATATCGGAAATGATGACAATTACACTATAATAAAAGAATTTCCGATGTCATTGTTCACTCTACCAGGTACACTGTACCTATAGGTCTATAGTCTAACTATAGTCTATTATATAAATCTAGAGGCATCATAAGATACGTCTACGTATTCATGTCGATGTCATTTACTAACACACACACACACACACACACTGTAAGACACGGCATATATATATATATATATATATATATATATATATATATATACACGTATACATATATATAATCTCTACGATCATACATCTATAATTAATATAATGTCACATGACATTTCTGTGTACCGCCTGACATATTATAAATGTCACGTGTCCTCCGTAAGTCCTTCGGTGTACCCGACACGTTCGTTAATGCAGATAGTAACTCGTATGACGTAGATCATCAGCTGTCGAGTTACTTAGCGAACGGTGACGCATACCGAGGACGCATGCTAAGGACACGACTTTGACCGCGGCGATTATGCAATCGCGTTGATTTGTGTATAACACGTGACGAATAGCGAACTACCACGTGACTTTCTCGTAAGATAATATGCATTACGCATTACGTAGAGTGCGTGTATGTGTATCAAGAATAATAAGATAATTATGCAATGAATCCATTACGCGACCTTAACAATAGATTACATAATAGATTAGATATCGTCAGTTATCGATTAACGCGGCCCATTGTTATCGGCGAGAAAGCAGTTCACACCTGTGTGTTATGTTAACGTTATTACATCTATTATAATAGATGATAATTAGCGATGTCTTATGTAGACCTAGCATTCTGACATATACATCTATAGCCTTTATCTCAGTGATTACCTAACTCTACGTGCGTGCTGACTTGACAACAATACACGTGTCTTATTCGTTTATATTCATAAATACATATACATATAAATATATAAATATATATATATTCATGTGTATTTACATTATATTTATACGTGTATACATATAAGTATTTATATATATATATTAAATATTATAACATAGCTGCGTTATTATTAACGGTATTCTATTACATAACCGGTAATGGTGATTTTGTGAGGAGCGGAACTGAGGACATCTTGAATTCACGACTAAGTAAACTATATGTAGCGAATCTATCTTATTCTATGTTATTCTATATTATTCTGTCTTATTCTATATTATTGAATTCGTAGTAAATACTATATTTTATCAAAATCATCATATAGTATTTAGTTTAAATAAGTCGACTAAATTATGTTGCGCGAAAAATATATATAAATATCTACAAAATTTATAAGTTATCCGCTAAATAAGTATACACGATTTAGAAATTATTAATCATCATTAATTAATGACTCATACACGTATTGCGCGCCACCTATTGTATACATACATGCGCTACCTCGCAGTATCTGTCTATCCTGAGACCGCCCGTGGATGAAGATGAAAACGGGGTGGAGACTGTGGATGGGGAGGAGTGGAGACAGGTTTGTTCATCTTATGTAAACATGTATATATATATATATATATATATATATATATATATATATTAATAAGAAATAAAGGATTAATACTTTATTAGGTAAATTGTTAGTTATAGCACTACGTATACAACTTAAATCACAACAGTAATACCTCTTACGTAATATTTTGACCGTTTCCTCGAATGACGTCAACTTATCTCGGTCTCGTTACGTGTGGAGATAACAACAGTAGTAGTGTGCTAGTGTACTAGTAGTGTTGTTACATCCGGGTTGATGTAAGCGGTTACGTAACCTCGTGACGTTAATGAGGTATGACGTTAATGAGGTATGACGTAATAACGAGTTAAAGCCACGGGCTAATGTGTACACAATGTCTACACACACGAGAGCGAGGTAGACAACTGTAAACAACGTACGAACGAAGCCTATAGGCCTATTACGTACGACGTTACATGTAATCATTAATATTAATAAACGATAACATATTTCTATAAGTTTACATTTATATATAGATGTATCTATTTTATATAATGTAAAGATGTATATCATCCGTCGTATGTGTTTTTGTGTGCGTATTTATATGCATATATATTAAAATTAAAGTACATTTATATGATATAAATTATTTATATGTGTAACTTAAGATTCTATATTCAATCGGCATTCAATTCAATGCCCTTATGATAGATGAATTCGATGTTTTGTAATGGTTACAAAATCCACTTTTTATTACATAACATTCGTACCACCGCCCCGCCCCCCGAGAGAATGCGATGAGTGACGTAACATCGCATCGCATTACCTTGACGTGACCTTGACGTGTACATTACCGCCGGGAATTACTCGGCGGGCTACCAGCAGGAAATTGTATACTACTAGTTATATTCCGGTATTGATTATTTCTTACGTGACGTAATGGAACGTGATGGCACTACGTAGGAATGGGCAAATATCTTACAAATATGTGTGTACACTAGTGTGAAATGAACCCAACTACTGGTGCTTCGAAGCTTCACTCAAACAAAATGTATAGTTCAAAGTTCATTTGTAAAATAATTCAAGAGTTCGAACCTGCTTCATAAATTAGTGGAATAGTTCGAACTTTCTTCAAAACTCTAAAAAGATGAGTGAAGCTTCGAAGTCTTATTAATAATATTGTTATTGTTATTGTTATTCTATTTGGTATATTCCTTCCATCCTATCCATGAACTTAGATTACGTTTTCACTTATAACCATATGGCTCTATAGATTATAATGTCCCTTTGAAGCCGTTCCAATATTAAGACTATTATTAAGACTATTATTAAAACCATTTATTTTTACAAAATTATATAAGAACACTTCTAAATATTATTCTAATAACTATATTAATATCCCTACGGGATTTACACCCGCAAACTAATACCTTTTTCTTTAATTCAATTTTAAAGTATTTTTCAAAGCTCTATTTTATATAAAAATGATAAATATTTCTAATGATGTAAAATAAAACTAATATATAATACTTATAATTATATAATTATTATTAGTATAATATAATACTCATATAATAATTCATATTATCTTTTCTATTGGTTTATAATATCTCCTGATACCTTATTTATCTATGATAAAATATAATTAATAAATATATACAATTGTTATTAAATTTTTAAATTGACAATATATATCAACGGTCCGGTCCAGGATTGTAAGTAAATAATAGTTCGGGTTCGTTTTAAACAAAGCTTGGGTTCGGTTCGGGACCGTTATTTTTTTTAAATGTGAGCTTCAGTTCGGGTTGAAATAAGTCAAGCTTCAGTTCGTAATGCTTCGGTTCGGGTTCATTACGAACGCTAGTGTATACATCAAGCTATACAATCAAGCTATACATCAACTCAATTTCAGACAGCGTCAGCATCTTTGTATTTTTTAATCTTAGTCATTATATAAACTAATATATAATATATCCATATATAATTATTTTAATATACAAATATATATATATATATATATATATATATATGTGTGTGTGTGTATATATATATATATACACATGCGCACTGCCACCAATAGAGTACGAGAACGTGTATAATAACATAACGTACCACTGTACATCACCACATCCTCCGGAGCCCCCTAATTACGACCCCTGGTGGTCAGGTTGAGAGTTAGATCACGTGGTCAGGTTGAGAGTGCGATCACGTGATGCGAGAGTGTGATCACGTGATATGGTTACACGTAGCGAGGCTCGGCATTGTGTACGACACGATCTGCTATTGCGGCTATAGAAAGCGCTTTAACTGTGTTTATGTTAATCGATATATTGTAATCAACGATATGCGCCTCGAAATGATTTTAATTATAGGTTTTCTTGAGATATATAAACAGAATCACATATATATATATATATATATATATATATATATATATACAAGTAGTATATATACAAGTAATATAGACTTATACTTTTATAATGTTGATTTATTTTAATATAAAGTATATTATAACGAAACTACATTGTTATAGTGTATATTCACATATATGCATACATAGAATATATATATACATAGAATATATATATATATATATATATATAAATATATAAATACACATAGCGATACATACACATAGACCACCTGCACACACTACTTACCACACCACTCGCACCACAGCTCCTCGACCTCATGTGGTCGGACCCGAAGACTCAGAACGGATGTACGGCCAACAACTTCCGGGGCGGCGGGGTAAACTGGGGTCCGGACATCACGAAGGCGTTCCTCAAGCAGAACAAGCTGTCCATGATCATCCGGTCTCACGAGTGTAAACCCGAGGGCTACGAATACACTCACGACGATAAGGTAATGACTAGAAGTACTTACTAATAGAGCGCCGATACTTAGTTACTCTAGATACCCGTAGGTACTTAGTTACCGTAGGTACCGAGTTATTAAGTTACTAGATGTTCCTAGGCACCTAGTACATATGAATGAATGAATATTGTATTTACTGAATATTGAATTAATATATAAAAGGAAATTCATAAACTATTAAGAATATCCTTATAACAACAATATCAAATATTTAATATATAATAATAATTATGAAATAAGAAAATATAATAATAAAAATGGTGTAATACAAAATATTTATATCGAATATACATGTTAATAATAATAATAATAATAATAGCTATAATACCTGTAATACCTGTAATACCTGTAATATGTATTTACTTACTGTATATGTGTTGTTACTTAGTTACTATGAATACCTAACTATGTTACTAGTAAAATAGTCAACATACTTAGTTACTTATGTATCCACATTTCCTACTAATGATTTCTTCGCGCAACATCATACATGCTATCCCGCGCTAATCACCCTCCACCCTACCCCCACCCCAGGTATTGACCCTGTTCTCTTCGTCTAACTACTACGAGGTGGGCAGCAACAAGGGTGCGTTCGCTCAGCTGTTCGGTATAGACAAGAAACCTAACGTAGTGCAGTACATCCACGTGTCCAGCAACATCGAACGTAAGATGACCATCAAGCAACGGTCAGTATCGCCACTAGTAACGCCACCTCGTGACGGGTACCCGTGTTAATACTTGCCCCCCACTACCACTAACGCTACCTGGTGGTCCGCACCCGTGATAATGATTGACCCCCACTACTAACGCCACTTCATGACGGGTACCAGTAATAATGCCTACCACTAACGCTACATGGAGGACGGTACCTGTTATAATACCCCCCATCACAGTATTACTATGCATCTATTATTAACACCCATGGGTGTTAAGGCTTTAGTATACGTATGAAGTGGACTTCCGTAACAGTGAGATGGTCGCCGTTACGGAAGTCCGACGTAGATGTTCAGTGATGCGTGACGGATAATATGTGTATCCCATACAGCATGTTTACGGGGGGCTGTAATACGATATAAATAATACACACACGATATAACACCTATACTAATGTTCGCCCCTCCCCGCCATCAGTGTGAATACCGTAGAAGATTCCGCCATTAAAGGCCTGAGGAAGAAGATCATGTCGCATCAAATTCAACTTACGGGTGAGTTTAAGAAGGAAGATCACGACAAAAAAGGTCATTACGATATTATATAACTTCTTAGCCGTTCACATTTAATGTATACGTATCAGTTATAATAGACTATATTATATACGGAAGCTAACGATACTGCGCTACGGTACGCAGGTGAGATCAAGGTCATCGTGTGGTGCAAGATAATGGGAGAGGTGTTAAACATGGATCTGCCGTGGAGAAGTCTGGCGCATCGTCTCGTTCAGACGGACAACAATCTGGTGAAATATTCCACACTGTTCGATGACTCACGGATCGAGATGGATATCGGCGGAAATCTGGACGACGAGGTCAGTAACTATGGCCTTAAACATGTGTAGTATGTGTGTGTAGTAATAGCTTATTACATATATGTATGGTTAATAGTAAATGTAGTTCGTGTAGGTATGTAGTACTCTGTACAAAAGCACATTCATTATAAATATATAGTTTCATATATATTTGTATATCAAAATATTTTTATATAATCAATCAATTGCATTATTATTGTAATTATTGTAATGACTTATCATAACATTGTATATACTAAATTATATTTAAATAACCTCGTTATATAAATATTGTAATTTAGGTGAGGCAATCTTTCACCGAGACTATGTACAGGAACAGGGACAATCTGGAGACGATCTTTAGGGCTATTGATAAAGATAATTCTGGTAAGATTTGTTTACTTATCTTCACTTACATTACATTACAATTATAATTAATTAAATATACATATGTATAAATATATATATATATATATATATATATATATATACATATATATATATATATATATATATATATATATGTGTGTATGTGTATGTTTACACTCAATACATTTACTACCAACGTAATTAGTATGTAGTTACTCCCTGTGAATATGTATATTAGTTACATAATAATTAATTGATATGGTAAATATTCAAGGTTATTACTATATGCTTCTTTTTAAATATCCATTTGTGTAGTTAAGTTATGCTGTCCAAGTATATATATAGTATTTCTTAAGTGAATTCACACACACACACACACACACACACACACACACACACACACACACACACACACACACACACACATAAAACAATTTGAGGGAGGTCACATGCCAACTTTAATAATTATCATCTTCGAGTATTCGATATTTATATTTATTGTATTTAATTACTCTTTAATATTTAATGTATTAAATTACTCCTGTCAAGTGCTAGTTAGTTTCTACATACGACAACCACCCCGGTTTACAGGTAGAATCTCCATGGACGAATTCGCCGAGAGCTGTTCGATCCTAGCCCGTCACACCGGTCAGAACATGTCCCGCAAGGACATACGCAGCATGGCTCAAGCTATCGACATCAACAAAGACGGACAGATCGACTTCAACGAGTTCTTGGAGGCGTTCCGCATCGTCGACACCGAAGTGAACGCCCAGCGAGATAACTCCGCCTCCGCCTCAGCTCGCCCCTCCCCCTCTCTGAACCGCTGCCACAGTAGCTGCGCCGACATACGCGAGTCCACGCACCGAAAGATCGCCAAAGATCGTTAAACAACATCCGGCCTCTCTCCCACGTATTGTTAAGTCGAATATAGCACAGACACGATACGTCACCATAACCATTATCCAAACTATCTGTAAATAAACAATGTATATTATGAAATAGTTTTATATTTTCGTTGTATTAATAATTGGCTAATTATACAAATTTTAAAAATGTATAGTTTATTAACCGTGTTATCGTAAGGAATAATCCCGATACGATTTATAAATCACACCCCATTACTATAATCTCTACGATGATCGCTATATATTACCTCATTCTTGATTACCCGAGTGTTACCCCATAACGACGCTTTCGCACGCGCATCTATAAATAGCCTATAACCTATAGCCCGTGTAAACACATCTCTGTCTATATACACACCCATACATACACACACACATTATTGTATATTATCGTGGATTTGAGCGGGAATACCTACTACTATCATTAACTAACTAGTTGTCAGCCCATCCTACACCTGATATACCTATATGGTATACCTATAAGTATATATATATATATATATATATATATATATATATATATGTATATATACGAGTGTATAGGTATACGAGAATATACGAGTAAATAGTAATATACTATGTATATATATATATATATATATATATATGTATTTATATATATATATATATTACGTAAATATATTAACATATTATATTACTATACACTCGTATATTACTGTGTACTAATATTACTCGTGTTTACGATGATGTTGTTAATAATCATTTTCCTACTACGAATTTCATTACGAGCAGACGACATATTATAGTTTTATATTATTCTTATTTGGATGCTATTTTTATCATTCCGTTGTCCGTGCAGCTTTGCGATATCGTTATTGTCTATGATTGTCGACGAAATCGATATCGAAATTAAGAACTTACTTCCCGTCGCGTAGACGGATTTGGTTGCCGCCGAGTTGGATTGAGTTTCCACTCTGATTTATATTTATGAAACATCTATTTTCCTTTATGTTGCCATTCTTATACATTATAATGTATACGTGAATCGTTGAAGACTACCCGTACGACGTACGACGTACGTTGTACAATCACAATAGTTTATATTACTAACAATAATATTAACTGGCATGCTAGTTCATGATGTATATACACACACACATATTATAAGAATGTTCAATTTTCTATATCGTTATGCTGACTTGATATATTCAACGACTTTATGTTATTGCAACTATGTCCTACTTATTATAGTTACTTTGATGAACTGTTATTAAGAATATCATTATTGTTATCATTCTTATTATATAAATTGATATATATATAATATTAAAATATCATTTGGTTTTATTACTTCGAATTCAAAATTATATAGAACAAAGTTATAGTGAAACTTGGCAGTCGAAAGTAGTCAACCATTAATAAAGAATATACAAAACTGTTGCTCAAGCATTCTG
The DNA here is from genome assembly GCA_964019155.1 of Osedax fenrisi. Lineage (NCBI taxonomy): Eukaryota > Metazoa > Annelida > Polychaeta > Sabellida > Siboglinidae > Osedax > Osedax fenrisi. The sequence continues at coordinate 24,495,293 of OZ025243.1, forward strand.
TATGGCATATCTTTCGTAAATTGTTCAATTATAGAAAGTTATATATATATATATATATATTGACTGTGGGTTATCTACCTATAGGGGAAATTCTCCGATTACCGACCCCCACTCGTATCTCAATAACTATAATAGTTATCAAAAAAATGTATAAATATAAACTGTTAGTAATGTAATGATAAATATAAATAAGTATTTTGTTTAAAAAAATATTCAATCCTACAATTATTATTTGATCAAATGTAATATTCTGTTTTGTACTTTTTAAATATTTGAATAATAACTTTTTTTAAATCATTGTAAATACTTTTTAATTAAAAGAAAACTTGATTGTGTGCATAATATTGTAGATCAATAAAATGTTTATAACTATCATAAAATTAATTTAATTTGAATAACTATTAACCGAGATATCATAAGTATAGCAACCCATATGATTTTCCTATTACCGACCCCCTAAATTACCCTAATACCAACCACATGTGATTTATAATATCCAATAAAATTAGATCCGTATTTTACTTTAAAATGTACTGTAAAAAAAATGATCTTTTGTACGACGTACAATGTACATTAAGTCAAAGTCGGTGGTTTACTTATATAATATCAATTGATTAAATTATATTATTGTAAAAATAAAAATTATTATTTAAATACTATAGTATTTCATACATATATGTAGGTTTTACCTAGTCTTGCAATACCTTGGAAAACATTACAAAATAATGATCAATATAATATCAATGTAATAATATAATGCTAAAATGTTGTTAATATTCTTATAAATAAATATAATAATATCAGAGTATCCTATATGCAATTATATGCACCGATTATTTGTTATGGATCGGGATCGCATGTCCCTATCCTTTCACCGATCCCGATCCCGATCCTCCATTCGTTACCTGATCCCGATACGGATCGGATCGCCGGTCAATGATCGCGTTACTACTCAACACTGGTTATATTATATAGATGTTATAACATATAAGTAGTGTTATAATAGCTAGGTATTATGCCTACTTATCACAGAAAGTACACGTTAGTATCAAAGTACCTACCAGAGAATCGCAAAGAGCTCACACAGAATCTTTCAAAATGCTGAATAGCATCTCCTTATTTATATATATAGAAGGAAGTTTTAATTAAGATATAAAACGAAGGTAAAATATAGAAAATAAATAAAAATAGGTAACAACTTATCGATGAAGTATACCATACGTGATATCATGGTGGTGAAGTAATTATATATCATTAATTACCCTTATACTCTCACGCATAGATTACTGTTCCTCAATCCTTATAAATATTCCATTATCATCTATCTCTCCCTTAAATCGAGTTATTCGTTCATCAATCCGTACAACATATAACCTACGTATTCGAGATCATTCCTCTACTTCCTCATACCAACACATATCTCCATGGTTCACATTTAACAAACGCTCTGCTTATCGCATATTATCTATTGTTCATTCCTTAATATACTCTTCAAATTGCCCTTCATATATTTCTGCTTCTCTAGTACAAAGAGCTCCCCTTCCATCACTTAGAAACCATGCATCTCACCTTCTATCTACCCCTATTCTACGTCCCTCAAAAATGAATACTCGGGCACTGAGTTATATTGGTCCTAAGCTATGGAATTCACTCCCGCCCTATATTAGATCCATAAAATCGCATAAAACATTCATGAAATATATACAACAATTGATCTCAGGTGGTAACCTGAATTATTAATATTGTTTGTCATTATTATTTTATTAATTAATTTCCGTACGGCTTATTCTATTTTATTGTATTATTATTATTGGTATTTATTGTTTACCTACTTTTATTATTTGTATTCTATTATATACACCTTTGAGAAATCATTTATGATTTATTTAAGTGTCTAAATAAACATTCAATCAATCAATCAATCAATTAATTATGTCAGAATAGGAATTATTTAATAAATAAAATTGGAATAATAGTAGCACTATTTAATAGATGATATAGTCATATTTTGTGGTTATAACCGTATACGGATTAGTGATATAAATTAACCACAATGTTCTGCTTCGAAACAACTGAAACATCCAAAAAGTATGCTTCGAAACATCTGAAACATCTTAAATGTCGCTTCGAAAAACATCAACAAATATGTGTGGTAACATATATAAGCCTAAGCCAATTATTCAAATTCGATTCATCGTACTAGATTGTCGAACTTGTTTACAGGATTATATTTTTGAAATTGACGGCTAACTAGATTTTCATACTTGATTCAATTTTACGTAGTAATAGATTGTCGAAAATTATTAATAATTTTAAAATTAGATTGTCGTATCATATTTGATTTTCAAACTAGTTAATCTGATTAGATTGTCGAAAATTAATTTGATAATTCGATTTGTCGTACTTGATTGCAAAATTAGATTGTCTTTGTCTTTCCTATACCTGATTGTCATGCTCACAGAACTAGAGAGAACTAGCTTTTCTCTCTAGCTCTATGGTCATACTAGATAATACATTCTTACTTTCCTATCGAATTAAATTATAATACTTGATTGTCAAATTTATTTATCTGATTAGATTTTCATACTTGGTTGCAAACTAGATTTTCATACTTGATTGCAAACTAGATTTTCATACTCGATTCGATTTGTCGCGCAATTAGTACGCTAATCGATTGTCGAAATGTATTGTAAAATTAGATTGTCGTATTATACTTGATTTTCTAGCTATAGTTTATCTGATTAGATTTGTTTACATGAGGGTGACTCTAGATTTTTATATATAATAATATCAATTGTAATTAATTGTATTTTCAAATTAAATAAGATATTTTTTTAATTAGGAATACTACAATATTATAATATCGTCCATTAATTTTTAATTTAAAATATTTATTTCAAAAGTAATTCTTATAGATATTTAATACATTATTATAAACGAAATTACATTGCTTAGTATATAAACAAGTAATACATATAAGCTATTGTGCATTTACCCTCTTCTATAATAATAATTTGAGCATACATTTGATAAAATTTATTTTAATATTTTAATATTTTTTAATTTAAATACAAATTTTATTTTTTTAATTTAAAAAAATTTTTTGTTTTATAGAAATATTTAAAATTACACAGATAATGAACTCGATCGAGCCATGTGACCGGCTCGATTCGTTCGAGCCGTTCACTAACCCAGTCCGGTGTCATATAATACTTCGTCCCCATCCTAAAAATCGTCCCCGATTGTCACGTGACAACAAAATCGATGATATTTCACTAAATACACATACGAATCGCTTCAAATTTAAACCACATATAACTAGTATGTATATACACATATGTGGACAAAATCAACGTCTAATTATGCTTTAAAATAAAGTAATACTCAATATATAAAGTAGAATGGAGATGAATTTAATAATACCAGATTAAACGATAATAAATTAATATTTTAAAATTCTGAATCACAGAAGTTATTAATTTTCAATTTTAATTATAATACTATAAGATCGTATTATAAAATTGTCTCTATATACCATTTTAATTAAAAAACATTATACTCATTTATATTCGTGAATATAAACCTTTACCAAAGGGCGTTGCTATACTCTATTTATAACTTAATGCGGGTGTCACGCGCTCAACACCCGCATTAAATTCAAATTACAACTATTTCAATAATTAACTGAAAATGCGTATAATGTTTTTTAATTAAAATAGTACATAGAGACAATTTTAGAATACGATTTTATAGTATTAGACCTAGAATTGAAAAATAATAACTTCTGTCGATTCAGAATTTTAAAATATTGATTTATTATCGTTTAATCTGGTATATTTAAAGTCATCTCAATTCTACTTTATATATTTGAGTATTACTTTATTTTAAAGCATAATTAATGGTTGATTTTTTCCACATATGTGTATATACATACTAGTTATATGTAGTTTAAATTTGAAGCGATTCGTATGTGTATTTAGTGAAATATCATCGATTTTGTTATCACGTGACAATCGGGGACGATTTTTAGGATGGGGACGAAGTATTATATGACACCGGGTCGAAAAACTCGGATTGTTTTAGATCACTAATACGGATATCGAAGTAGTACTAGTTGATCATTAAAATTCATCTGAGATTAAGTATAACTATAGTTCATAGTATTACACATATATTCATACTATTACTCTAGACAATAAACAATAAACTATATCTATATATCTATATATCTATAGAGTAAGGCTAAATTTATGTTTTTAATATACAATATAACATTTATCAGAATATTATTTATATGACAATTATAATTATTTAGTATGAATATAACAGGATTTATATATAACTTAACGCACAGCTTGAATTTGTTCACGGGGAAATATTAGGATATCTAACGTGAACTGCACTGAACTCGACTTCACGTCGTGTACGAAGTCAGGGTCAATTATGTAATCTCATTCTCCGAGCCGTAAGTCAGTTCAGTCATCCGTTCGAAGTTGAAGGTCGTATAGTTCATCTCATTCTAAAGATTGGAGGAATATATTTCCACTATCAAACGAATGTAAGTAAAACATTATAATAAAATATATACTAACAAATTATATACTAATATTATTATATACATTTTAGTGTTCCAACGCAAAGTTTTTCAACAATACTAATCTATAAAATAATTATTAATTAGAAAGGACACATTTTGCTTCATTAAAAAAAAGAATAAAATACAATTTGTTAACGCCGAAGAAGAATTAAAAGATGAAACAAATTATTCAATTACAGTAATTAATATATATATTATTATTATTATTATTATCAGATTTAGGTACAAGTACCTGGGTAATTGTAGAAGCATTGCTGCTTGTCGAGACAATTACCCTTAATGTAACTTGTTGACAGATATCAAATAATTTAATTCCATTATATAAATATAATGGAATGTGAATATTGTGGAATATAAAATATATATATAATAATAATAAGGTTGACTTCCTGTTTACACTAAGATAAATATAATATGATAAAATTGTGATATCTGTCAACTCGTTATTGATTAATTCATCATTTAATAATTAAATAAACTATAAAATAAAAGATAAAAATAAATAAAATTAGTGTATACCTAAATAGGTATAAAAAAATAAAAAAACAAAAACATCATTAAAATAATTTAAATTTCGGTACTAAATAATAATACGAATATAATAAATAAACAGATGAGGAAACTATACTGAACAACAACAAACTAAATTTTTATAAAAAAAAATATAAATAAAAATTATATAGAAGATAAAAAGTAATTTTCAATAAATGTCATTAGAATATAAATGAAATAACTATTTATTAATTTGTATATGAATATAATTTTTATATAGAAGTCTAAAATTATTAACAACAAAATATTGTATTATAAAAGGCAGTAAGAAGATTAACATTATTATTATTTTTTTTTTTTTTTTTTTTTTTTTATATAAAAGTCAAGTTAAAAACAAATTATTTTATTAAAGTCATTAAAAAATATTTTGTAAGGATTTTTTAAATTTTTATATAAAGGTCAAGTTTAAAATTATAACTGAGAACAAAAGAGCAAAACAATGAGGATAATTTGTATATAAAAGTTTAAAAGGATTACAAAAAATATATATTTTATTATAAAAAGTCAATAAGAATAAAATGATTATTTTTTTAAAGTTTGTTATTTTTATATATAGGTCTAAAGGGTAAACATAGTTATTTTACTAGAAAAGTAATAAAAACAATTTTTATATAAATGTCAGGTTGAAAATTATAACATAAAAGAAAAGATAAAATATTTTTGTATAAATGTAAATGTTTGAATTATTGGATTAATTGTAATTATCGATGAATATTTTTTGCGAAAATTGATTTTGATTTTGATTTTTTTATGTCAGAGTTTATATTATTCCATGTTTTTGGTCCATTAAAAACTAAAGAAAATAATAAGAAATTTTTTCTGCATAATTCTATTTCAAAAATTAAGGAATCACGAATATTATATATTATATTTTTCTTTTTAAAAAATAATGATGAAGGGGATATATATAGGGGAATTGTATGTAATATGGTCCACTACGATAAAACTATTGTTAAAATCAAAAATATATATATATACAAGTTTTATTCAGTATCATATTTCTATTAATAATACATATTTGTATTCATAATTCTAATATTGATCATTATGTCAACAATTAATTTACTAAATAATAATTTCTTTATCCATATTTGTCATTAATAAATCACTAATTAAATATTTCAAAGCACCATTAGAAATATTAATTAAATACTAAGAATATAAATGTATACAATTTACTTTATATTCAATTCATCGTGGGGGTTAATTAACAGATGTTTCAAATGTTTGCAATATGGGCCTGCTAATTATTGTCGGCCAGTCTGGTTTTTAAAATTTTAAATTAATAAAATATTTCATGTACACGATATTATAAAGTATAAATATCAATTATATCGACATTTTTATTAGTTGTTTTTTTTTAAGTTATTTTCATTTACGTAACTAGGTTTTTAAATGTCTAAATTAATGTAACGTACCATGTACATCAATCGCTTTATCTCCAGAAGCCATTCAAGTATTAAGCTTGGGTTTAAGCGATGCTATTTTATTCATCAATTCATGTAATTTACTAATACAAAACATATACTAGTTATAACGATAGGTTTAGATCAAATAAATGCTTTTAATAATAACATAATATTAGTTAAATATGTTACCATTGTATTTTAAATATATAAACTACTATCAATAGTCATGTAATATTACAACTACTACTACTACTAGTTAAAGTTATTTGATAATATAAAAGGTAACCCGTATTAGACACAATTCCCCATATATATTTAAGTTTATTAATGTATGCATGGTAAGTCATGACTATATTAATAACTAAAATAACATATATTCTGAAATATTATTGTAATTGATATCTTATTCATTAATTCATTTTATTCACATATATTATATTTATAGAAACAACACCTTGAGAAGATTATAATTTATATGAATGGAAGGTAGAGCATTAATTATTTACTTACCTAGTTAGTATTTTTATTAAATATCTATATCTACTTATCAAATATACTTATGTATATATTTATTATTATATTTATACATATATAAATATATTTTCCAGTAAGAATTCTAAAATTAAGTGACTAACAATACATTTTACATAATTATATCTTTTTTTTGTTATAGGGGAAAGTAACCTAATACGGAAACTTTAACAATAAATGGTATTAACATTTTATGACTAATTATTTGTATTCAAAAATTACAATATATTAATATTATATGATAATAGATATTATTGTGATTTTAAAATGTTATTTAATCTTTTAATTCAATAGATAATGGGGTGTCCGTATTCGGTACCCATGTTCGAATACGGACACCCTATAGGGTATACATACACCACTAGATAACCTATATAGTATTGATGAATCAATCAGATAAATTACAATTACATTATTTGTAATTAATTTTATGGTTAATTTATTCTAATTTAATTAGTTAATACTTTATTTATTTTTATTATTTTTTTTATTAATAATACGATTTAAGTATCTAAATAATAAAAAATTTAAATTTAGCTTTATATGTGATATTAATATTATAATGCACGCGATTTTTATGAAAATCAGAATAGTTCATACGCTGCGAGCTGATTAGTTATAGGGTGTCCGACGGACAGTGTCCGTATTAAAACATAGAGTGTCCGTATTCGGTTCTTATATGACCTCTTGATATATTCTTATAACTTAATGAATATTTGATAATAAATATAGAAATTATATATATAATTTTTAGAATACTTTATTTTTTAATAATATAGTTTTATTTTTATATCGATACATTTGTATATTCTTGAGAAGGTTTTAAGTTGAATTTATTTTCATAAAGTTAAAAACGTAAAAAAAATCAGTTTATTGGATATATCAGCAATATTTTGAATAATTAAAAAATAAAAAATACTTTTTTAGACTATTTATATAATTATGAATATTTTATTCATTAAACATTTTTTTGTAGGATTTATGGTTTCTGAGATACCGCTAGTGTACGTATTCGGTTACTTTCACCTGCACGCATGCGTCGGCTGCTGTAGCAATTACGTTTTCACTGAGAGGGATGAACAAAAGTATCGATGGAAAGGGAGGAAAATATTTATTTGACAACACTTTTATTTATCAAATATTTAAAGGTATAATATTATATATTAATTAAAATATAAATGTATTGTAATAAGGGTTGTTCGATTTTTATTTGTTGCCTATTTTTGATCAAAATACCATGGTTTTTTTTTTATTTGGTTTTTGTGATTTTATTTATAATATAATTTTAAATAATTTAAATTTATATAATATATATATCTTATAATTTTTAATATAAATAACTTTAAATTATATGATGCAGGATTGTTGGTTTTATATTGTTTAATAAAACCAAAATAATCAAATAAACAAAAAAAATCAACAACCATGGAATAAATATTATAAATATTATTAATAATAGTAGGGGAAAATCTCCGATTACCGACCCCTAAATGATTAGTTGTAATAACTTATTCAATATTAAATATATTTATTTGAAATTTTGTAATGTGAGTAATATTATGCAATGAATAATGTGGCTATTTTAAATTTTTGATATAATTATATTTACAAGAATAAACAGGGGGGTCGGTAATCGGATACATGTGACTAATACCGACCCCTTCCCCTATTACCGACCCCCTAAAATAATCGTGAAATAACAAATTGTAGTATTATAATATCCAATAAAAATAGTAGATATACATAAATATAATTAATTATAATATGACGTAATTTATTTTTTATTGAATTTATGTTTTAATAGTAATATAAAATTTAAATTTAAACTTTATAGTAATTATATAATAATTATAGTGTATATTATTATTTAATATTTATTTATTAATCAATATGTATATAATCAACTGGAATCATGAATCCTAAATCTATGTCAATGATACGCAAACAATTGTTAATAAGTTATAACATTATTTAAAGTAAAATACGGATCTATTTTGATTGGATATTATAAATCACATGGGGTCGGTATTAGGGTATTTTAGGGGGTCGATAATAGGAAAATCATATGGTTTCTATAATTAAGATATATTGGTTAATAGTTATTCAAATTAAATTAATTTTATAATAGTTATAAACATTTTATTGATCTACAATATTATGCACAACATTAAGTTTTCTTTTAATTAATAAAGTATTTACAATGATTTAAAAAAAAGTTATTATTCAAATATTTAAAAAGTAAAAACATAATATTATTTGTAGGATTAAATATGTTTTTAAACAAAATACTTATTCATATTTATCATTAAATTACTAACAGTTCATGTATATATAATTTTTTGATAACTCTTATATTTATTGAGATACGAGAGGGGGTCGGTATTAGGAGGGGGTCGGTAATCGGGGACTTCCCCTATAGATTATGTGTATTATATAAATGTATTCATTTAATAAACAATCCTGTCGAAAGAAAAATATAAGTTGGATAGAATTTACTGAATCCTTGTATAAATTATAATATAATACTTATTAATATAATATATATATGAAATATATAATAATAATCATATATGTATAGAAGTATTTATTACAAATAATATTCAATATAACAATTTATTAATACAAATTAATTATTAAATAAAAAAATCAATATTCTTCACAAAAAAAACCAACAACCCTGATTGTAATAAATAGACATAATTTTATAAATTAATGAATATTATATTTTATTGTTATATTAATAATAAATAGATACAATTATATAAATATATTTAAATGTTGTTTATTTTGTTTGAAAATATTTGTTAATTATATGGGACAAGAAAAAGTACCTTATACAGAACCAATTTATAATATCTCATATGATATAAATATGTTAGTTAATGCTACACGTGTAGATTTTATATTAATTATTTAATTTTTAATTATGCTCATTATAAGATATAATTTATATCTAAAATATATATATATATATTTTGTTAAATCTCAAATATTTGATTTTCTCGAGATATCCAGATTTGTTATTGTTTCAAGATAGTACAAAATAAATAATATTTTGAAAAAATATTTAATATTTCCATTAGTTATAACTACAATAATATAATATGTGAAAATATTTAATATTTAATTATTAACAGGCATATGCTTAGACAATAAATTGAATATGATGTATTTCGACAATATTTTCGGAAAGTTTTTTTCCAATAGTTCCTTATGATTTTATTAGGTTATATTAATAAATGGTAGATTTAATTAGATGAAATACTCGATAACATCTTCTCATTACATTATGTTATCTTCTCAAATTATGACAGCAATTTAATAATGTTTAATTAATAATGTTACCAAAGCCTTTGTGGTTTGGTGTTACTGTGTATAATAAATATCATTAAATAAAATAAATATCATTTTGTCCCATTGAATTTCTCAGCCAGTTCTTTACAATATCCAGGTTAGGATACCTACTAAGATTTCTTGCATCGTCAAATGAACTTGTTGGTCTTACAACGATTAATGTCAACAATATTTTCACATTGATATATAATTTCTCCATATTTTCCTGGCTATATTTCCGCTTTCAAGTTTACTCATAATTTATCAGATATTTCAGAGGGAATATAATTTCTATGTATCATTTCATCTAAAAATTGAACGAATTTCTTTGTAATATTCGAGTGTATCTTTTATAGCGATATGTCTTATTATCCAGCGAGTTATACATAATTTCTTCTATTTACAAGATAATAAATATTTCTAAATGTTATAGAATTATAGTACAATTATCCTATTTCATTAACTATGGTTAATATAGATATAATATACTCCGATTCGATAACATATTGAGCAACTAGGTTTATGCAGTGAGTTGTGCGATGAGTGTAATATATCAGCGGTTATTCCTGAAATATTAAAGCCTGTATACCATTGTATCTTCCTGACATATTACTTGCTCCATCATATGACCTCGTAAATTCTCTCACATCAAACAAACTATTATTAATGTATAATGTTCATAATCCAATGTCCAATGTTTTCCTATCAACGTTTATAATAAAATGTAAAATATAAATAATACTTTCTTTATTAAATCATCTTTCACATATCTGTTTAGCATCTTTATAAAGTTATCTTTCCAGTCATCTTTCTAAATTTATATTGAATGTATCTTAAGTCGTCTTTCCAAAGGTATCTTTAAGTCGTCTTTCTAAAGGTATATTTAAGTCTATTTCTAAAGTTATATTTAAGTCATCTTTAATTCATCTTTCTAAAGATATATGTAGGTCGTCTTTCTAAAGGTATATTTAAGTCATATTTCCAAAGGTATCTTTAAATCATCTTTCCAAAGGTATTATTAAAAGTATTATTAAGTATTTAAGTCATCTCTCAAAAGATATCTTTCAGGTGTTGCACTTTCAGCAACATTTCAGATATCTTAATTACCTTACCTTACCGGATCGGTATAGTTTCCCGAGCACTTTCAACAATTTTCTTCCACGTCATCCTGTCTTTCATAGCTGTCTTCAGTTCTTCAGTCGTCAGTCCCGTATCATCACATAGCTGTTTTACATAGGTTTTTCTGGGTCGTCCAATCTTTGTTGTACCATGGTTCGGTGTCCACAACAAAACATTTTTTACGATTTCTTTCTCACTTCGATAACAGTGGCCTGCGAAACGTGTTCTTCGTATACGTATTATACTTGTTAGTGGTGGAATATTTCCGTAAAGGCGAATCTTTGTTGGATGCTCTTTCCATGATATATTTAATATGGCTCTCAACATTCTTGTGTAAGTTCCATCCAGTTTTTTCTCATGTTTTTTAGTTAGGGTCCAAGCTTCAGAGCCGTATAATAGAACAGATTCTACCACGGCTCTAAAGAAGTTCCTCTTTAAAGTTGTGCAGAGTGGTGATTTCCATATGGAACTTAACTTGTCTAGAGCTGCCCAGGATTTAGCTATTCTTATTTTTATTTCTTTATCGGTCGATTCTATTTCGCTTCCAAGATAAATGAAATTATCGAAATTTTTCAAGACTTCCCCATCTATAGATTTTACCATTTTATTTGAGTTTATGTTCATGTGTTGCGTCTTTTTAATATTTACTTTGAGACCTACTGTTTTCCCACTTTCTTCTAAGACATTCAGTAGGTTTTTAGCATTTCTGCTAGAATCTGCAAATATTACAAGGTCGTCAGCATAATCTGCATCTGTTATCTTGATTGCTGGATATCTTCTACTTCGTTGTTTCGATAGTGTTAGGCCTAGATCTTTATTTTTATCAATAGATGTTCTTAATACGTAATCGAGTGTAATAATAAATAATAAAGGTGCCAGAGTATCTCCCTGTAGAACACCTACATTTATATCAACATATTCTGTGTCACCATCAGGTGACCGTACCATTGATTTAGTATCTCTATATAGTATCATAATTGCGTTGATTATCTTCATTGGAATACCGTATGACTTAAGAATTTGTGCCATTTTTGCTCTATGTATTGAGTCGAAAGCTTTAGAGAAATCTACAAATATTAGGCTGGCCTCAAGATTCTTTTCTTTAACACCTTCGATTATCCTTCTTACAGTTAGAATTTGTCCGACGGTTGATCTGTTATTTCTGAAACCATTTTGATTTGGTCTGAGGATCATATCTAGGGTGGGTTGTATTCTTTCTCATAGTAGCGTATTATATATTTTAGCCGCGATACATGTTAGTGTAATACCTCTATAATTATCTGTAACAGTGAGGTCACCTTTCTTTGGGAATGGGAGGATGCAACCTTTCGTCCAGTATTCAATTGGTTTCTGAGAGTACACATCGTTGCAGAATTCTAGTAATATATGATTGAAGTGACCTGTCTTCCATACTTCGGCTGGTATTTCATCTAATCCGGCGGTTTTATTTTTCTTTGTTTTTCTGAGTACCATTTCAAGTTCTTTTATAGTAAATGGATCTTGCTCAATCTGAAGCTCTTTGTCCACTATTTTTACTATGTCTTGATTAGTTGTTTTCGGATTTTTTCCTAGTAATAGAGAGAAATGTTGTTTCCATTTTTGTATACGCTCTTTGTCATCTTTTGCTTTAATTTTAGATCTATTTGTTGTCTTTCTACCAGTAATTTTGTTTACAATTTGCCATGCTATAGCGGATTTCTTATTATCTGCAGCTGTCTTGATATCATCTATTTGTTTTTGCAAATATTTAGTTTGCTCGTTTATATATGTATCTTGGAGATTTTTTCTAGCTTTGTTAAACTCTATTTTTTGGTTAGTGTTGGCATTTTCTTTCAATTTCAATGATAATTGTTTCAGTGCGTTTCGTTTCTCTATTATATTTATATTTTCCCATGGTACTCTTTTCTTTTCTTTTATTTTAATCGGTATAAATTTCTTTGTTGCTTCTGCATGAGAATCAACAAATGCTAAGTATTTATCATTTGTACTTTTACATGATTTAATTGAGTCTTCGAAATTTTGTTTTAGATAAGTTGTATAATTCTTTTCAATATATTTGTCTTTTGTCAGAGTAGTCCAGTCATATCGTTTTTTGTTAACTATTGACTTTTTATTTGATCTTAAACTTAATTTAAGTGTATCGGTAACAATTCTATGATCAGAGTAAACACCTTCGAAAGTATTGTAGGCTTCACAGTTCCTAGCACTATTTATCCATTTATTATTGACAATTATATAATCCAGTTGGGATTTGAAGCCATTTGGATGTGTATGAGTCCATAGTTTACCACTTTTCTTTTGAAATTTAGTATTTAAACTTTTCAAACCGTTTTCAATTATGAAGTGATCAAGTAGATAACCGTTTCTATTAGTTTCAGTATGATATTCAAATTTATTATCATGATCAATACCCAGATGTGCATTGAAATCACCTGCTATTATTAAAACATTATGTTTTGGTACATAGCGAGTAAATGAACTCATGTTATTATAAAATTCAGAAACATCACTTTATCAGAAACATTTGTTGGGCTATAACAGGAAACTACTGTCGTAATAGGGTTTCCATTGAAGTTTGCTGTAATTATTCTAGGACTTATTTTTTCCACATTTATTAAAGATTTTATTGCACTGGGACTTAGAAGTAGGCCTATTCCACCAATTGAGCTGATCGATTTATTTTTCCATGAAGATGCTGTCACAAGAGTCCATCCATAGTTTAAAATATTATATTTAATATCGATATCCTTATGGTATAATCTATGTTCTTGTATGCATATTATGTCAATATCGTGTTCTATAGCAGATGCTACAAGTTCAGATGATTGGCAGTCACTTTTAACAGTTCTGATGTTGAAAGTCGATATATGTATATTTTTTGAACTCTTTAAAAACTTAGGTTTCTGGTGTATTAATGAGTCAGTAGCTTGTTTTTCGTGATGCAGGGCCTGACATTGTACCCTGACACGCGCTCCTGTATTATCCGCGAGACGAGCGATGCGGCATGATTGTTTGGTTTTGTTGTTGTTCATGCGCTTTTCGTTAGCTAATTACGCAAATGTGGTCGCCACTACTACATTGCGGGCAGTTGCCTATTTGACTCATTAATATTAACCGTTGGCCTTGAGTTGGTTCTTCCGCTTAATATCAACACCATTACTGCTCCAATGGTTTGTACCGTAACCCTGGTGCGGGTGGCAACAGAGTAATAGATATTGCCAAGGTACCTCTCTGATTTTTGGTTCAGGACTGCTTATTGAATATATTATTCTTGTATTCGCAGCTAACACTCCATATCTGGAGGTCGATTCCCCTATCCACCACCTGGGGACCCGCTGGATGGGAGTTAATATCTCCACAACAGAAATATCTTAATAAGTTATATTTAAGATATCCTTAAGATATCATTTTTCCTGGTGGGTATAGGTATATGTATATGTATACCTACCTATATAGATAGAATATTTAACATATATGTAATATACCAGATATCTAGAGTAGGATAACATATTGAGCTGTTAAATATCGTCAAACGGCGAATATTGATATTATAAGATATGGTCATGTCACAAGATCGAAGGGGCTAGCCAAAGTAATCCTTCAAGGCAATGTATAAGGTAATTGATAAACCAATTGTTGATTTGTTATTGTTTCAAGATAGTAAAAAATAAATAAAATGTTGAACCAATATTTAATATTTCCACTAGTTATAACTACAATAATATAATATATGAAAATATTTAATATTTAATTATTAATAGGCATATGCTTAGACAAGAAATTAAAGATGATGGATTTCGACAAAATTTGCGGAAAGTTGTTGTCCAATAGTTATCAACGCTTAAAATAAAATGTAAAATATATATAATACTTTCTTTATTAAATCATCTTTCACATATCTGTTTATCTTATTTATAAGGCTATCTTTCCAGTCATCTTTCCAAATTTATCTTTAAGGTATATTTAAGTCATATTTCTAAAGGTATCTTTAAGTCGTCTTTCCAAATGTCTCTTTAAGTTGTCTCTCAAATATATCTTTCAGGTGTTGCACTTTTAGAAAAATGTCAGATATCTTAATAAATTATCTTTAAGATATCCTTAAGATATCATTTTGCCATATCAATTAATGTTTAACGACATTATAATGTTATAACGTTTAAACGACAGCGCGGCGCCAAATGCATATGTAGATAGACAACAACGTGTAATAATGGACTAGAAAGTTATTAGAGGTAAACCATCGAATCCCAGCTAACAGTAATAGACTCATAATAACAGCATAATAGCCTCACATGTTTACATTGTGGCTGCCATTATGTTGCCATTAAAAATCTATTATGCTGCTATTATGCTACTATTAATTTGAAATGCTATTATGCTGATATTATGTTGCTATTATAATAGAAACATAATAACAACATAATAGCATTACAAATTAATAGCAGAATACTATACTTTTAATAGCAACATAATAGAAGCATATAGTAATATATTATAATAGCAAAATGTAAAAATGTGAAGCTATTATAATAAGTATAGTTATAAGCTTATACTAGTATACTAGTATACTAGTATACTAGTATGCTATATAGAATAATATTATGCTGCTATTATTAGGCTATTACTGTCAGCTGTGGCAAGACCTCATATAACTTCGGTTTAACCGAGTCGGTTATAGCAAGACCTCCTATAACCTCGAGGTTATAGGAGGTCTTGGTTATAGGAGGTCTTGGCTGTGGAGCTAGATCTCGAGAGAAACTCAATCTAGAGAGCTATATATATAGCTATATATATAGCTAGCTAGCTATAACTCTATGGTTAAATTGTATACAAAAGTACAAATAACTTATAAAGATACTCCTTATTTATGTATCCTCATATGTATAATACATCGATATATCAATATATAATGCTAAATAGCTTGAATATATGAATTAGTTCAACTAATTAGTTCATAGACATCTGAATATGATTGACGAAATCCAATTCTCATGAATAGGTCTTTGATAAATGTCACTTGACTACCCTGTCAATCAATTTCATTATAATACGCCCATTAAACAAATTTAGTAAATATTAAATAAATTAGTTTTCAACTGTAATAAGTAATGTTGAATTGAAATTAATACATTCATATAGGATTAATTAAGTTATAAAATGTTAGTATTTAGTAAATAAATATATAATTTTATATTATGTATTATAATATATATCCTTTATTAAATATTAGTTATATGTAATTGGGTTTAATTTATTTTATAAAATATATATAAATTATTTTATTTTATTCTTAGAATAATTCTATTCATAGATCATATTAAATATCTAATATTTATAAAAAGTATTCTTATAAATGGTATATTTATTTATATTTATTAATTTATAATTTATATTTGTTATCATAAAACATTTCAAATGCAGTTATAAATGAAAGTAGTGTATATATTATACAATTTCAAATTGAATTTGTAACTATTAAATTTAAAATGATTTTTAAAATTGTGATACTTTTATAATAATTATAAAATTAATTATTCACAATAATTGTCTGATTACATAATTAGACTAAATTATATCAAATAAATTGCCAGTATGATAAAATGAAGTAAATTTTGATTTACAACGAAATATTATAATGATAATTTATTATAATCATTATAATAATGGTATCTACCAGATAATCTGGTCGTGGAATACTAACATTGGCCACAAATAAGTCACGTGTCATACCGAGATTTCAAGTAAACATTTCGAGGAAGGCGTTATATTTCTCAATAAATTATTCACCTAGCAGTGAAGTTATAGCTTATATATACATACATATCATTATAATAATCATAATACTGTATGAATTATACACTGTATGATTCATACAGTGTATGATTATATATTAATATTATATTATATAAGCCCTACACGTATTGTTTACTTGAATCTCATTTAGACGCGTGACATATTGGGGAACGATGTCAGTCTAAATCATCAATCATAAAAATCTTTAAGATTTTATCGCCAGCAAAATTATTTATTAGAATTAGTGATATAAGATTCGCATATATATATATATAAATTTAGTTTGATTTGGTTTAGTTTAGTTTATTGATGATTGTTTTGGTTTGGATTGGTTTAGTTTTAATAACTTCACGGTTATTTAGCTGTATTACTATAAAATGTACATCCCGAAGTGAGTCCATAAAAGTATATATAAATATATATATATATAGGAAATAAAGAAATCATTTAACCTTATTGTTAATTTATTCATAGGGTATATATATATTCATAAATATAATATAACTCACCCCTAATGTTACAGATAAATTATTATCTATTTTACACTACCACTGATATACTATTACAATTATACATTGAATTAATGTTATCTTTTAGCACCATTAGGATAGTATGTAATATAATTGCATAATTATATATAAATATAATAATAATAATAATAATATATAGTTTATTAGGTAAACAAAAAATAAATATATAAACAAAAATAATGAAGACAGAACAGATATAAATTGAAACCCAAAACGACATGGTACAAAAATTAACAATAGGTTTATAATTAATAAAAAAACGCCTTGGTTTATGCATACCGAACAATATATATGTATCATCATAAAATCTATACATAATTTATCATGATTTCCAGATAAAATTTTATAATTCTATATGCATGATATCAAGATTTCCTAAAAATATTTGAGATCATGAAATCGATAATAACGAAATTTATATTATATTAATTTATAATTGAAAATAATAATATTACAACATATGCCTTAATGATGTATGTATTACAAATTAAACAAAATAATATGCTATTCGAAAGAGAAGTTCTCCTGTTTAATTTATATAAATTCCGTTAAAATATATCTAGAAATTAATGTGCAATATTCGCAGACGAGTCCTCCATATTCAGTTGAAAGCCTAAAGGAGACTCACATTATTCAGATATTTACTAAATACCTGAAATAATTAAAATGTACTCATCAGATCAAATCATTTTCAATTTACTAGATTTTATTATTGTTCTAAACCTGATAAAAGCACAATTTCGCTAACACCGATTTACCAATTACATGATATCTATACTAGAGATTTGATTTTTATAACTCTATATATTTTTCAATTCACATTAATTTATATCACGAGATTTATATATTTAGTTAATAATTATCATGTATATACTAATATAAGGAATATTATGTACATATAATATTTTGTTTAATATGAAACATTTCAAATGATATTTGTTATCTAATAAGAATATATCCCAAATCTTAAATTGTTTTAATTCAAAGTATTAATTAAATATAGATTAATGTATGTATATTTCATAAATCAACGAGAATGTAACTCTACTTCTATAGATTTGCATGGCAGATATTACTATTATGATTACAAAATAGACTACAGTTTATATTATAGACTAATTATTTTTTAGTAATTCTATTTAATTGTAGTGTACCTATTCAGCTTGCACTAAAGGTAACAACACTTGTAAACACAATTCTATTATATATTTAACAGGCTACATTTCTGAATAAAACATACACTTCACTTATAAATATTATATATCATACTTATTATCTCATTGATCAATTATCAGAAAAAGTCACTTCTAATTGATTGCAATATTCAAGATCATCTAGCCTTCTATAGTAATATATATATATATATATATATATATATATATATATATATATATATATATATATATATATATATTTCAATATATATAATATTGATAATATAAATAGGTAGATGAATAAAATCTCTCAGATATATCTCTTACTTCTCGGAACACTTTCATCATAATAACAAATATCAACCTTATTTATTATATATGTACTAATTAAAACATTATTGGTAAGTATAATAATAAATACGATAACGGTTAATAACGTTACGTGGATATTCTTAATTCAGTTTTAATTCTTGAAAATGTCAACATAAATACATTACGTATATACAGAATGTAAAATAATACTAGCATCGTTGATAATATATATCGCATAAAGGCGTAATGTAATATCAACACTGTTTACTTGTTTCATTTAACTCGTGTGCATATACAATGCTATGTATTAGTATATTTAGTAAAGTTAACACATAGTACGAATAGTATAAAGAAATATAATTGCAGTATTATATTTACGTGATGATACACTATATGTACGTGTGTATGCATGCGTTAATATTTGCTATCGTTATAATATCTATTTCTCCATTATAATTGTCACTATTATTACTATCACTGTTATAATTACGACACGCGTACACATGTATCATGTATGCACATATATTACACATACACACACACTGACATACATACACATATACAAATATATATATATATATATATATATATATATTATAAACTATACAAATGTGGTAATAACTTATATCGTGTAAGTTAATCAATCATATTACGTGACATAGTGCAATCCGACACAGCAGTGATATAACCCGATACAAACATGAACTACAATAGTGTATTACTTAACCACAATATATCCGTTTTCCCAGTACTAAGGGTGAGCATGTCGTAGCAGGATGGGTGGATAGTGGGTTGACACCTCACGTAGCTGTAAAGGTTGTCTGTTAATCCGTTCAGCTTTCCTCGCTACGAACACTACATCCTAAGAGATCGATACGCTCGGCATCCGATGTCATCTGTACGTGTTCAGCCAATCAAATCGTCTCGCCTAACGCCTTCTTATCACTGCGCCGCGTATATTCTAAGGGTATGCTCGTTGTAGCAGGTCAGCTGGTTAGATGGACAGTGGTCAGTTGATACAGTGCGTAGATACAACTGTCAATGTGTCAATGCTAAAACAATCATGACATAAGTTTACGCTAACCTTGAGGATACTGTTTGATTGATAACGCTTTATTTAGGCAAATACATAGCCGAAAATATAATCGAAAGTATAGAGTATAAATATTTGCTTACGATAACATACGTTATAGAAATAAACAAAGAATAATACGAAATTAAAAAATTAAAAAATTAAAGAAATTAAAACGTTTTACAGTTACCGTAAAAATAAAGAACCGTTATCGATGTAATACCAGACATTTCAGTTGGACAGGCCGTGTCATACCATTATATATAGGGCCCATTCTCAGCTACACTGAAATTATCAAACAAGTTTCCGTTTATGCCCATCTTTAACAACAACGATCTCCCATGGATATAGTAATATTGTAGCCATGCAGTCGAGAGGCATTGCTTATATCTTGTTCAATGTAAACGTCTAGCGTTACATTGAATACAGTACCATGCGAGCTATATCAAAGACATCGTTACATTACTTTAGATACATATATAGAGGGGAGGTATCATAAACAACTGTTTTAATGTATATTTTAATACTTATCACTGCAGTAACCTATGTTAACAATGTCTATTGTATATACAAAATAACTATCATCTACGCCAGTGGTTACCAACCTTTGTTCATCATGACCCTTTTTTTTTGATAATTCTTAATTTGAAAATATAACATGACACAATAACAAATTTGATTTTTTGTTTATTATTATCTAGATTTGTATTAAATTATAATATAAGAACATTTTTTTTATATTAAAATTTTCGGATAACACATTTTTAAATTAATAATTGGCTCATGAGTCATGACCCAAACTAAAAACCAAATGACCCATAGGTTGGGAACCACGTATCTACGCTGTCATCATCGTGTGTACGTCATGTGTATATATTTTATAATACTGCTGCAAGTTCTAAAGGAAGTATGGATTTTAGTTACAAAGTAAGGATAGATTTTATTTGCATGTCCTTCGATTAACTTGATATCAGTGTATCGATTGTTGTAATATTAATACAAAGTAATCCCCACTCCTTTACACTGGTTCCATATGCACAACTCTCAACAACAAAAATTTGAATTTTTTACGATAATTACTTTAATTGATGTATAAAACACATTTACGGGTATACTTGAATATAATTCGTGTACATAAAAGCAACTTTTATACAAATATTTTATTATTTGATAATATTGACTGTATCAGCATCGAATACGGCGATGCATTAATCAGTATTAATTATATATTGCATATTACTCGCAAATGTACATAGGAAAGTTCATCTGTACATTTATCAACCTTATTTTATATTTCTAATATAAATTATGTATAGAAATTTTCTATATATATATATTAAATGATGATATTAAATAGAGAATGATCGTATATACAGTGCGCTCTCGATATACCGGCACCATCGGGAATGAGGAATTGTGCCGGTATATCGAGAGTGCCGGTATATCGATCTAGCAGAAAATAAAGAATATATGAAGAAGAATATTAAATATTATGTTTATTATAATGGTATAAAATAGGTATAAACACGTATAAAATGGTATACAATATTATTATAAAGGTATGAAACGAATGCAAAATAAAATAAAATGAACTACTTTTAATTATTATAATGGAATAAAATAGGTATAAACTAGTATAAGATGGTATAAAATATTATTATAATGGTATGAAACGAATGCTAAATAAAATAAACTATTTTGAATTATTTACAAAAGATAAAGTAGTTTGCTTTTTATTATTAATACATAATATATCCAAACGTTTAGATAATAAATTTAATAAATGTATATCATTTGAATCTTCTGAGTAACATTCAAAGTATGCCGTTAGTTATTCAAACCCCTGTATTGCTTTCTCTGATGATGGTGGTGGTTCAAATCCAGCCTCGTGTGTGTCGTCGCTATCTTTATTATTATTTGTTAATGAATCTATAATTTCAGTAATAGAATCTATTTCGAATATTTCAGAAATGTCATCGACTTACGTAAATTCTTCTAAAGTGAGTCGATCATCAATAGCAATATTGCATTTATTATAAATGTCATTATTTATTTCATAATTTTCATCTTGAGTGAAGGATTCTTCGTCTATACGATCTAGTAAACCGACATGCACCCAGCAGTTTCTGATACTTTCTTCCATGCTTGACTAATAAACCTTATCGCATGGTTTACTTCAATTTTGTGTCTTCCGTTCTCATCTATTTGCTTAATTATTAACTCTAGTTGCATTTTCCTAGTCATTTGTATACACTTAACTTTAATGCGAGTGCATTGAAATATAATAAAAACAATTACTCGCAATTAATTATGAATCATAGTGAGCAATTTTAGGAAATATGTATATATATGCCGGTATATCGATTACAATTCTACTTTTGTGCCTAGATATTAGGCGCCGGAGCCGGTATACGAGTGCCGGTGCATCGAAAATTATTATCATTGAAGAGATAGGAAAGAAATCTGTCATTCAGAGATGTGCCGGTATAACGCGTTTGCCGGTGTATCGAGAGCCGGTATATCGAGAGCGCACTGTATATGCCAAATATCATATAGATGGCGCCATTTACAGTCGAGGCTAAACTGGCTAATATCCGCACACAAATTTGCTAGAAAAACCACATTTGTGAATATTCGCAGGTGTTTTTTTAATATATGTTAACTATTACAAACCACAAATGTTTACAATTTTGCTATGGATAATCACACGCATGTGGCCTCTTACCAAGTGAACAGGGGTAACTACTAGCTACTATCTACTATAAGTAATACGGTGGTATTGTAACTAATCATCTGAAGCTTCCATGTAACATATATAATAATATATACTGATAATTATCAGTTGATTATGATCATTAGTCTCTGTCTGTTAAATTAATTATTATAGACAAGCCACGAATGTGGGGATAATTTGATACATTTTGTTATTATATATATATATATATATTACATAGGTAAATTATTACTTAATAAACTTACTCGAAGGATATGTATATGAATATCAGTAGTTTTGTATCAACGATAATGATATATCTAATTTAAATAATAATAATAATTAGTGTGATATTGATAAATCTATTAATAGTAATGGTAATTATATATATATATATATATATATATATATATATATATATATATATATATATATATATAAACGTTATATTATAAACTTTATATTATAAAGAAATAAAGAATATATTAGTAATAAATTAGATACAAATATATTAGTTTACATATTCCATGATAATTATATATATATATATATATATATTATAAACTTTATATTATAAAGAAATAAAGAATATATTAGTAATAAATTAGATAAAAATATATTAGTTTACATATTCATTTATATTATATATATATATATATATATATATATATATATATATTAATCAATTATTAAATAATAAGTAGTTTATTTATAAACAGGTAATATTAATTGTAACATATAACATATATAACATACATTATTAACATATATAACATATATAACATACATTGAAATGTGATGCATGCAATGCTACCATGTAGCAGAAGCTCTCTATAACCCTGTAACCTTTCCTTCCTTATGTATATAGATAGACTGTATATGTGTACATCATAAAGGAGGAACCTGTAATGAAATGCTATCACAATATGATAATACATTAAACAAAGGCCTTAGATTAAACAGCATTAGTGCCACATATACATACCCTGTGATTGGCATGAGAGATTAAATAACACTACCTATTTGATCATTAATCAATGATCAGAAAAAGGCACTTATAATTGATTACTATATGCTAGATCTAGACTACTACCAACATATACCTATGTATATTTATAGATATATTATAATTTATAGTTTCCATGTATAGTTAGCTATTCATATGTATTGGTACCTAAACATATTAGTTAATATATTCTATTCTATAACAGCAATTACAATATATAGTTTATATATTAAATTATTAATTTTGATAATTAAATACTTAAATATTTACTTATATTTATATGATGTATGATATTATTGTTATACTTCATTTATTATGATATTATATTGAATAAAACATATACTTATATATATATATATAGAGTACTCTATTATCAGATTATGTTTATTGATGTATAAATACTGTCAAATGCCTCACTGAACATGTCAATATTGAAATCATTCAATTTCATCACACTTTAGTATACAATATAGTATACATTATAGTATACATTATAGTATACAATATAGTATACATTATAGTATACATTATAGTATACAATATAGTATACATTTACATACACATTTAATAATGATCTATGTACATACAATGTGGGTATTGCACATGCATATCAAAGCACACATCAGCAGCACCTGTCATCATGTAGAACATAGGTAGTAGTAGTGGTAGTAGTGGTAGTAGTGGTATAGTGTAATAGTATCTACAGTAATGTGAACAGCTGATCTAGGCAGCAGCACTAGTAGTGTTGTTATTGTTGTTATTCATGCAGTTGTCATTATCATGTGCAGGCTTCACTAAATGATTTCACACCTATGCATATAACCTATATATATAACCTATATATATATATATATATATATATATATATATATATATATATATATATATATATCATCATCATCATCATCATCAATTAATCATACTCACACACACACATGCACACATCCATCCTTCATTATTTATCAGAACTAATCTATGTATGTATGTATAGTATTCCCAGTATTCAAACATGTGTTCATATCATATTATAATTATGAATACTATTATTAATGACACTGTTATCATCACTTCTGATTGGATACAATACCTGCATATTGGGAATACATTCATTACCTTACACACACACCCCCCCCCCACATACACGTCAACAACACACACACACACACAAATACATACACATACATATACACACACCCCACATACATACACGCATACCTATACCTATATAGAATGGTGTTACTTCACCCTACAGTGTAGGGGGGCTGCAACAGGGGGGGGTGTGACATGTCCCCCCACTTTAAAATCTAGGGGGACCTCCTATGTATTGGTCCCCCCTACTTTTACCACACAATTTATTTTGAATGGTTAATCACCCCTACATATAAAATCGTTCCAGCGCCCCTACCTACCGTGAAGGGCCTACCCTGCCGCCCTTCTACCCCTCTTACACTAGTCACGCCGTACACACGACGCTGGTACACCTGTGTGATTAATGCATGTCACATCTGTCACCCACTCTCGTGCAGTGTGCTAGTTATATAGCAGCCTAGCACGGTACCTCTCTCTCTCTCACGCGCGTATCATCATTAGTACTAACTATAACCTCCACCGCCGTGTGTCGCAACTAGTAGTGATCACTCTCGCTCTTTCTCGTCTGCTAATTATTACACGCGCGCGAGTAGTTGTAAGAAACGGTAACTCGCGAGATCTCGCCACCATCGCGCGAGATAACGTCACTCCCTCTAGCGGAGATAACAACAAATATTACTGCTGCTACTAATACACATTACACACTATAGTGGCTATAATCTATGTATCAAAGTAGCTAATTGTTTCCTACCGAGCTGCAACCTATTATACATATACATCAGCTACTACAGCACTATAACCCCAATCCATGTACAACTATCACTAATTACCACTTTGATAACCACTTTACACTCTTTGATTATCATCAAGTATTAATAACCTAGCCCCTATCAGGTCTCTCTCTTATATCCTCTTACCTAGGCACCTATATATATAATAATATCAATGTTAATATGGGTGCTAATATATATTATTCATACTGTATGAGTCATACATAATAAATAGTATAATATCATATTATTAATATGATACCCCAACTTCAATAATTGATATTTTTAGGAAAATAATAGTTTTAATTATTGTTATATCATTTATTTTTCGTATCGAAATTGGTAGCAATTGATAACAAATATTGTAATTCAAAATTTTGAATTTATAATAAATTTTGAATGCAACATTTCTATACTATATAACTTTCTATGATTGAGACTCCTGAAAATGTTTGATAGAAATCTCTGGTAACTAGATACAGCAATATTATTTTAATTCCGAAACACTTTTAAGCCTGTACCTATATATATATATACACTCTATAGTATACATTGTTTAAATATATATATATATATATATATATATATATATATATATAACTATAGTTATCTAATAATTTAATATCACCTAATTAATGCCCTCACACGCAGGTTCTAGTATCCATTACACATACACACACACACATCCACACACACACACACACATACATCCACGCACGCACACACACACACACTCTGAACTGCTTGTTTACTTCTGTCATCTCAGTCCACAGTCTCTATATCCTCCTCCTCCCCTGAGATGAAATGATACACCATGACAACTTCTTATCTAAAGGGTTAGTTACTAAGCCCACCCACCACCCCACACCCTCTTATCTAATATAGTGGGTACTAACACTGAGTTTATTGTATTCAGCAAATGCAGTATTACATAATAGAACTTTGTCATTATTATGATGTTTTTTATAATATTATTTATATTACATCTGTTTGGATCAGCCAATTTAAATATTATAATATACGTTATAATATTAAATATATGTTCTTCAAATATTAGATCACAGAACATATAGATTTGTTATAGTATACTATTAAATTATAATTCATCAAATATCACGATTAAAGATCCAAAATGTTTAATATTAATAAATAACATAGTTTATATAATACGAGGTGGAGGAATTTAAATAATCACATATTGTATATCATATTACATAAGTACAACTATTTATCACTAATTAGTAAATAGGTCAACAAAGAATATTTAAATAGTAACAATAATTTGCATTACTAAAGCAATATAAATCAACAAACAATACTAGAATGAATGACAAACTAAAATAGTGTGTATAATATGTCCTATACTAAGTTCTATGGGCTATCAAATCTTTCTATATATCCTGTAATATACCCTTGTAATATGCCCATCATATTGTGAATATGATGGGTGAGATGATGCAGTAATTCTAATAGAACTTTTTTTTGTATAATATGTTGTGCTATCACCATGCAATCTATACATGTTGCGTTATCACCATACAATCACCTCCCTTCAGGTGTGACGTTCTACTGCCGAGAATGGGCGTACGAGAAGCTAGTTCAAGCCTTCAGCACCACCACCAGCACCGCGGGCCCCGCTCTAGGCACCACTACCGGCGCCACCAATAGCAACACCGCAGCGTCCATACTGATCAGCGGAGGTCCGGGCTCCGGTAAAACTGCGTTCTGCACCGAGATCGTGTGGCCGACCGTTCTCAACTCTATCATCAACGATCGTAGATGTTAGTATCAACGATCGTAGATGTTCGTATCTCGTGTGTATACGGCGGCGGCCATTCTTAGTATCTTTGATATGCTCCATCCCCACCCCATAGTGAAAATAGTGTTAATAGTGTTCTAATAGTGTTTATGTCATAACTATAATTATTATATATTTCACTTAATTAATATTTAAATATATTACGAAACATAAATATTAATTAGTATAATTATTATTATTAAAACAATTAAATAATAGTTACTCATTACCTTATTTTTAATCTCTCAATGAATATATGAATTAAAACCTTCATTATACACAGAATGTAAACGAAAGATTGGTTTGTTATTATTTCATCATAAACTTTCAAATTTTTTCATTTCATTCGTATTTCGTTCGCGTTACTTTTTATTCTATGATAATTCTATGGTTATTTCCGATGTTCATGTTACTGATCGAGTTCTCGTTATATATATATCATTGTTTATTCGATAAATTAATGTATTTCTAACGAAAATAATATTGTGTATACGTTAGTGATTTAAAGCCTAACTTGACTTGTCTTAGAGCCAAATTCTATTGGGGAACCTGGAGAGAGTTTCAGTGTTACAAGTGTGTACAGGTTAAGCTGGCATGAGGATAAACATCACATTTGTAGCTTATCAAGATTTTATATAATTATAATTATGAATTATGAATTATTAAATTGCTTCTGGAATCTATATCCATAAGGTGTGTACATTTAGCAACTAAACTTTGGGAGCAATAATATGTATTATCAGTAAAAAAAAACTAAATATATATATATATATATATACTCCATATATAGTAAAATATACGTATATTTCATAATTTAAAGATACTTAAATTAATGATGATTATAAATAATTAAATATTATAATCATTATTATTATAGTTATTATAAATTATTAAAGATTATAAATTCTAATTAAAAAATATTATTTTCAACTAATTATTGACATACAGATTAGGCAAAAACCTAAAAATAAACATAATTTAATCTAGTTGATTTACTCGAGTTTTCGTCCAAATCTGATTTTATTTGGTTGGGATCATCACAGGGTTCGAATGATTTAAATCAAATGATTTAAATCATGATTTAAATCAGCCTAACAAAATCATATTTTTTTTGATTTAAATCAATATTTCTCAAAGTATATTATATAATTATTAGATCATGATTTTTATAATATAATAATTATATTCATGACGGCATATATTCATATAGGGATATAGGAGTCTATGTTATATCATTAATATTTAAATAAATAAAAATTATATATATATATATATATATATATCATAAATTATGATTCATAAACATCAAAGGATAAATATATAATGATAAATAAATAAGAATTATGTATATCATAGACATTATTGGAGAAAAATATAATTTATTTTTTTTCTATATAAAATCCAAAAAAGATTGGTGATGTAAAAATTAAGATAGACTCGGAGTTAATAAAGCTACAAAGCTTGTATTTATGGATTTAGACTGACATCGGCCCCCAATATATTACGTGACTAACCGAGTGTTCAAGTAAACAATGCATATAGGGCTTATATACTATCATATTTATATATAAACATACGGTATTATAATATGTATGTATATATAAAATACGAATTCACTACTCGGTGAATAATTTGCTGAGAAATAAACGCCATCCGCAAAATGTTTATTTGAACTTATAGTTTGACACATGACTTATTGGTGGCCGATGTCAGTATTCAGCGTATTTATGTACAAATATTATAATATAAAGTAATTTATTTAAATTAATATCAAAAACGTTTTTATTTAATTTCTTGTATTAAGGAGATGTCACACACCTTGTTTTGGTGAAAATAATTTGTTATTTAAAATTTTTTTTATTTCATAATAATATTATATAATTTATTTTGTAATATCTGTAATCAAATTATTTATGAAAACAGTCTAGAAATAACATAAAAGTGGTTTATATATATTCATTATATATGATATATAATGTGTTCATATATATATTCAAATGCTGTATTCTCAGAATAATTATTTTGCGCTAGGTATGTGTATATAAAAGAATGATTATCAAAAACTATTATATGTATTCTACTAATTTGTATTCCATTATATAAATAACATATATATGAATACTAATACAGAAGACATTTTCTAAATTTGTATGTGTATAATTGCAAAAAATAACAATTTCTATAGAAATTCTGTAAATTAAAAAATTAAAATGTGTGCATATATATATATATTATATATATATTATAAAAATTACATTCAGTAATACCAAAGATTTTCCAAAGGAAAGATATTGCACTCCCTATCTATCTCTAGTACCTCGAAATGTAAATTTAAAATGAAAAAGCAATATTAACACTAGATGGCGAAATAGTATATGAAATGTTAAATCATGTGATATTTTTATTTAAATTTCTTGTTTTCTAATTATATACATACATTTAAAATCATTACAATATAATACAATACATGTAGTTTTTTTAATATTAGATTTATAACAATATATTTATCATTTATTTTATTTGTTTATATTAAATATAACTAATCAGTGTATTCTATTGTTATATAATTATATTATCATTTTAAAATCATGTAAATACATATTATAATACAATATACATGTATATTGTATATAATTTATTATTTACTATTATAATAAATATAGAAATGTCTTATTATCTGAATAATACCTATAATAATACCTAGATGGCAATATCGAATTATTAGGTGACACAAATATACACAAGTGCAATATCTTTCCTTTGGAAAATCTTTGGTAATACCATGTGTATACATTTAATGAATAGAATACAAACAAAAATAGCTCAATTCAATGAATAGAATTATGCAAATGTAGATTTCTATAGACCCATTATTTGCTATCTCTATACATAGAGAGGTGGGCGTTGTGTGACATCCCCTTAATAGAATAATTATTTGAATATAATTCTAGTTAATAAAGTAGTCAGTATAATATAAAAACAATAGTAATTACATAATAATTAATTGTATGTTACATTATGCAACAGCATAAAATATAATGTATACATTTAGATAATTCAAGACATACACAATATCACATTTTATTATAATATAATTATATTTATTTATATATCTTTACTTTCTTTTATAGAAAATTAATATTTATATAATAATTTTATAAATTTAAATATACATTAATAGTTATTTAAATTTCTAATAGTCTATTAGCAGTATAACATGATTTATTCAATTTTTATAATTTATTAAACATCTATTTATTATATTATTTTACAATTTAAATATTATTTGCATTAAAATCAAATAAATCGATTTAAATCAAAAAAATCCGATTTAAATCAAATAAATCAGATTTTTTTCGAACCCTGATGATCTTCATCATAAAGTAATAAAACTCAATTTCATAAAATATTTAAAAGAGTACATATTTTATAGATACAGAATCATTTGATACTATACAATTTGAATCAATCCATCGTATAGATATAATTTTAGAAGAAAAATATCTACAATTTTCTAACACTTTGTATTCAATTAATTTTAAAAGAATAGTAAACCCTAAAAACTCTAACCCTGACTAACCATATTGACATTATAACAAACATGATTCTCGATATCGTTAAGTCAATGCACTATACCATACTATGGGAGGATATAACCTCATATAGTCAGTTCTGTTATAAAATATTGCATAACACCAACAAATATAGTTATTGGACACACACATTACCTATATATATACCTATACCTATATTATACCTATAACTATAGATATAAACAAGCGCGTACATACACATGCGTACATACACATGCGCGTGTTTGATCACTATACATCATGCCACACACACATAATCAGCAACACAACTCTACCTACCTCGTAACCTACCTACCAGACTAATTCTACAGTACGGTACACCCACACACACACGCAGTAGTATTATTTACTACCCGTGTGTTTACTACACGTAACCACATCTAACGGAGGGTGATACATGGTCGGTGGGTGGGTACATGGTTAATGTAACTCAGTCGATATCAACACGTGAATACGTATACAGACCTGACACCCTACCCTTCCCTGTGTAGTGGTGTGTATCCAACATGTAGAGTAGTTGTCCAGCTGCATTTAAATGCGTGGATAGATTTATAGTCGTTTAGGGCTGATATACCCAGAATGCAATGTCTATGTGTATATATATATATATATATATTCATATATAATTTATTTATTAATTATAATTACACAATTAACTATAATTGTATATGTAATTATATATTTAACGCATATTAACTGTAGTATGTAAAGTATGTATAGTTATATAGTTGGAATATAGGTTCGTAATAGCGTTATTGCTGTAAAAAGGTGTGAATCGATACTCATATATAGGACAACAGATTGAGTAACAAAGAAACTATTAACTAACATGTCATAATCTTGATAAGACCTTATTGTGTATATTTTTTCATTTAAATAATAACCACATACACTAAATGTATTATTATTATTATTATTATATTATTATTATTATTATTATGATTATTTTGCTAGCGGTATCACATATGTGTATAATTATACACACACACACACACATCAACACACACACACACACCGACATCTAGCCTATCGTATTACATGTATTAGGCCCCATGATATATTAATACTACAGTGTATCTAGCCGCTGCTATTAGTAGTCCCCTAATCATATTGCCATTGCCTGTCTACATTGTACACATCGTATACACTGTACACATGGTATACATTGTACACATCGGTTACATTGTACACATTGTATACATAGTACAGGTGTGTGGTATACATTTCTGTAGGTAATCTAATATCATTATAAGTTATTATATATGATAATTAGCCATACCAAATATTGTTTACACTCTGCCCCTATATAACACTGTATACAGGCCACCTATGTAAGTATAGTCATATGCACCAGTCATATACAGATGTATAGGCCTACATACGAATACACATACTTATGGACATATGAGCGTGCATAGATGTGAACACATACCAGCGTACGCTTAAAACACGAGTACGTAAAACATACGAATGAATTCGGTTTATAGACAATGTCTAAGGGGAATCGGTGAAAGCGATTCCATTTTTAATTCGATATCTCCTAATAGTAATGTAATGTCATCTTTAATCGGCATGCATTTAGGCATACAAACCAACAATACACCCCCCTCAATGCTATTCCGATCACACCTACTAACCCACTACTTCTGTCACTGACACCCGCGTTATACCCTAACTAATAGAACACCCCCACCCCCCAGGTGATAGTCGCCAGGTAGTGTTGAGATCACACCTACTAACGCACTACTTCTGTCGCTACGATGACATCGACACCCTGTCCCCCGCTCGCTTCCTACGCTCGCTGATAGAACAACTCCTCGACTCGGATCACGTCGATTTCACGTCAGTCTACGACGAGGTTAGGTGACACTTGACATGAGGTGTTAGATCATCACCCGTACATAAGCTTACTATGTCCGTATGGATTAGATACACTGATAATAAATAATAATGACGCACAAATATAAAGAGTAAACATAAATATATATAAGTTATGATTTAGATACACTGATAATGTCATACACTATATCTGATGTCAAATGTCTAAATAGTGTAGATTATATAATGTTTAAATGTGTCATATATCTAATATATATATATATATATATGCACTTATACTCGTATGTGACAATAGATAATTTGACTATAACCAGACTATATTGGCCCTAAGAACAAATTTATTATTAAATTTTAAAATTTATAAATGTGTACCTATTTCGAAATATACAAAAAGTTACATTTATAATATTTAATAATTTAAATAAATAAAAAAATCTATAACTGAACCTCTCTTGTATATATATATATCTATTATTATGTATCTATGATTATGTAGCTATGATTATTATTTAATGTACATTTGTTTTGCTCTGTGTACACATGTTATCTATGAATATTACCACCTAAGAGTGTACACAACAGAGTGTAGATAACATGGACACACCCACACATACACACACCAGTACACACACACACACACACATACCAGTAAACATGCTTACCCTGATCCCACACACAGGCTGCTCAAGAAGCTAGCACATGGAAGAGCTGCGAAGATAACATTGATGTGGCGTTCAGGTCAGGTATCTTGGAGCCCCTCCTGCGACTGAAGTATCCTCCTCAGAGAAGAATGATGATCCTTATCGACGGACTCGATGAAAGTACTTTGATAGAAGGGTTGGTTGGCTGGACATCTTTAGAATTTGTATACTATATATAATCGGTGTATTCTAATACGAATATTAACATTTTTAATTCTCGCAAATTCATTTATTTATCAAATTAACATAAATGCTCTTTTCCCTTTGTAAATAAATAATATAATTTGATATATTTATAATATATTAGTTTAAATAATAAAGAAGACATAATGAAGACATAAAATATATTTTGTATGCATTAATAATATATATATATAGTATAATAATGTTATACATTTTGTTCAATTATACTTATTTATTTATATATTATTTATTCGTATTATAAACATTTTAATGATTCTTTTGTAAATTACAAATTTATAAATATTTAATAACTGAGCCAGCTTATTATCTACAGCGTAACTTTTGATCATAATTTTAATTCTCTTATTTGTACTTATTTAACCTATGGTATGTTTATTGATTGATAATTTATTTAAGCAAATAAATAGTCAATATATATAATCAAATGTATAATGATTCTTTTATAAATTCACAACATTATTTCTATTCATTTATAAATGTATTCCCACCAGTCTCCCACCAGTCTCACATAATCTCTATAAATCTCTATCCAGAAAATCACTCAAATGTAAAATAAAAATGTCGATATTATTCCAAAACATATCGTATACGTAAAATATGCTACCATTTTTTATTGAACTTAGTGATTCAATAAATTTATGTTTAATAATTGTATTCCTTTAAGACATTATATTTATAAATGTTAATTGTAATATACTTATATATTAAATATAACTAAGATATGTAATATTACGCATACTAAAGTATAAGTATATATAATATATTAATATATAACAATTTATATTTATTTACACTAACTAAATATATCAACTATAACCTCTCTAAATATTCAACATATATTTATTTGTATAATATTTGCACTGTTCCCATATTAAGTAGGTCACTATTCAGTAAGTAGGTCACAATTCTCTTTATTGTAATGATCAATACTTCATGTAAATATTTATTGTATTCAAATGTTTATTTCTCAGAAAATAGTATTCACCTTATTATACTCTCTTCTTCCCTATGCCGCAATGTTATCACCATGTAAGTAAGTAACGGCATAGAACAGATAAGGCAGCGTATAAACCACTTACCTTTTTATATAGAGCCCCCTTCGGAACAATACATTAACTTTACTTATTATCTCTTAGGGGTGTATTCCATGCGTGTACACTTTGCACAAACATTACACCAGCCCCACTAATGTACTAACACCGGCATGTGTGTGTGTGTGATACACTTAGCATGTGTTTCATACGCGTTCATCTATCACACGCGTCATTGTTAATCATACCAGCGGAATACCATTACCATACGATGTGTACCCACCCGTACAGGTAAATACCATTACATCTCCACCTCTCTCTCCCCCCCCCCCTCTCTCTTCCCCCCCCCTCCACCTCTCTCTCGTTAGGATATTGACCCCGTAGGAAATAATAAATAATAATATCCCATTTTTGAACATCCTCTCACCACTGTTTATGCTTTATTTATTTACATCCCACCTACGCTTGCTTCGTGTGATTCATGGGTACGTTGAACTATATTTAACTATGACTCATAGCTTTGATTTAATAGGCTAATACCATTACAAGCATTACTACACCTACTACTACTACTCTTACTAATACTACTACTACTACTACTACTACTACTACTACTACTACTACTACTACTACTACTACTACTACTACTACTACTACTACTACTACTACTACTACTACTACTACTACTACTACTACTACTACTACTACTACTACTACTACTACTACTACTACTACTACTACTACTACTACTACTACTACTACTACTACTACTACTACTACTACTACTACTACTACTACTACTACTACTACTACTACTACTACTACTACTACTACTACAAAGCACCTCTCTAAAGAAGGGGGTAGACTATTATACCCCACTATTGTTAACCCCCCGTTACCCCACAGAGATTCGATAGCAGCACTGCTAGCCCGCAACAAGTTACCTTCGTGGCTGGT
This sequence comes from Osedax fenrisi, assembly GCA_964019155.1. Classification (NCBI taxonomy): domain Eukaryota; kingdom Metazoa; phylum Annelida; class Polychaeta; order Sabellida; family Siboglinidae; genus Osedax; species Osedax fenrisi. The sequence goes on from OZ025243.1 coordinate 24,531,396, forward strand.
GCTGGTAGCTTCTTGCAGAACACAAGATCACCTCATTAACGGTATCTTCACTGGCTATAAGAAGGTCGGTGTAATGCTTTCATCGTATGTGTGGATATGTCTCTGTACAATCATGTGTGTATATGTGTGCGGGTGTGTGTGTGCGCGTGTATGAATATAATATATAGTTTATTAGGTAAATAACAAAATAAATAAACAAAAATTGGAAGAAAAAATAGATATGAATTGATAAAAATTAACATTGGGTTTACATTTAATAACAAAATTCCTTGTTTTATGCGATATGTGGTGGTATAAGTATATACATGTATATTTACATATAGTAATAAATAATAAAGCCTCTCGTGTATACATCACACGTAAACACATACGTATGATACACGCTACATAGAGATTGAGGAGAGAACACTGGATCACTTCATTAGTAGTGCTGCAGCGGCTGAGGGGGGCAGGGGTGGGGGTATAGCTTACAGCAATAGCTTGCATTAGTGTATCACGAGCAACACAACTTACTACAGTGTTAATACAGTGTGTGTAAGAGGCAATCGGTAATAGATACGGGTAGGTAATGCATGTTCTATATGTCATGTAAGATTACGCGAGTAAATATTGAACTAAACGAAGCTTGGATACTATAAATAGCGTGATGTAAATTATGTATTTTATATACCTCTATATCGTTATTCCCATACTACGTATATCTCTAACCCGATATGTATCGCCGCGCAATGACTAATATGACTAACTCTATACTAATCTCCCCTACACGCGACCTCTAGATATGTCTGGACGACCTTCGCAAGTCGCACGCCATCCGCGACGTACAACAATACATACTGTCTCGTCTGGATAAGGAGACGGCCCTGAGGAGGAGACTGAGCAGGGATACGGCTGAGATGCTGAACATACTTCACATTAAGAGTAACGGCTGCTTTCTGTACATGCAACAGGTATGTCCTTATTAAGGGGACACGCGCGTGACCTTTACGATGTACATTTAAATCGTAGGGAATAGAGCTATTTTTAAATGCTTACACTTTTTCTATTTTTGTTTGTTTATATATTAATAATACTTAGTTAAATTATATTTACTATTAATTATTTTATTGTGTATATATTTCTATACGGTTTTCATATATATTCATTTCGTGTATTAAAACCAAAACTGTTAATGTAGCCCTTTTCCATATGTTTTACATGTGAACTTCACGCGCGCCCTTAATAATGACTTTATTACTTTAAAATAATGTAGCTATATTGAAATCTGTGATAATAGCTGATCTACATGTGTAGTATCGCGTCTAACAGTTACTTCACACTGAAGTTGTATATTACGAGAGAGTATCACTGTTATTAATGTAGTCGTGTGTGTGACCCGTAATCATTTAGTATAGCGCTATTCCGGCACACTCTCCTGCCCACTCATCCACCACTCTCCTGCCCACTCTCACTCTCCCACTAATCGTAACCCTCTCGTCCACTCACGCGCCCACTCACTCTCGCCCACCCACTCTCCTGCCCACTCATCCACCACTCTCCTGCCCACTCGCACTCGCCCACTAATCCTAACCCTCTCGTCCACTCACGCGCCCACTCACTCTCGCCCACCCACTCTCCTGCCCACTCACCCACTCTCCTGCCCACTGTACCAGGTATTAGACGGAGTGGTAGCTGGTCGGGTGTCCCTGCGCGAGATCCGCGATATGCCCGGCACTCTGAACGGCATGTACCTGTGGCTGTGCGAGCGGATGTTCACAGAGTTCAAGGTCGTCGTACGACCTATCCTCAACGTTATGCTCGCCGCTAGACGACCTCTCACCCGGTCGGAACTCTACAGGTTAACATCAGGAAGCTTCTGTCGTCGTCAGTTTTATTACTATAGAACCACATACCACAGCGTAACCATGTATTAGAAGTTTATTTTGTTTATATTATAATATATAATATATAATATTATATATTATATATATATATGTATATAGTTTTTATTATGATATATTACTACACATATTGACTACATGTATGTATATATATTAATGTGCTTCATATATTCATGTAACTACTGTATAAGATGTACCCTCTTCAAGCCATATTGATAAGCCTATTAACTATGCCTATTACTACACATAGTATCAGTGTACCTATGCCAGTCAGCCATGATCACTAGCAGTATGAGACTAGTATACAAGCAATACACCGGTCATTAAAACCACACCACTGGTCACCTACCTGCAGCTTAAATAGCCACAGTTAATGACATAAGCCAATGAGTGTCTAATAACTACTACTGCAGGCCTAGCTGGCCTAATTAGGTCACTTTACACTAAGAACAATAGAGCGCCCTGCAAGTAATAGACAGGATGTTTACATAACTACCAGTTAATGTTATCATTCACACACACACACACCTACATAGATACACACATATAAGCATACACACACATACCTCACAAGTACATATACATATCATCGATGTAAAGAAAGTGGACATGTGCAATTGACGCACGCAATGCATGTAAAATATAGACACTTGAATGACACTTTTATCGATAAATTAACAAAATGGTATCAGTGATTTTGATTGGATATTAGTCATATTATATATGTCAAATATTAAAACAGTAGGCTTTTCGTCGAAATAGATTAAAGTGACTTCTATCTATATCAATGGATTTAGATTATAAATATCAATAAAATAGTATGATATCTTCAATTTAACTACACAAAATTTCGAGGAATGTTGATATGATGTATTTTAAATATATAATTTTATTTTTTGTAAATTAATATTAATAGTAATTATCAATATATAGGTATAAATAAATAATATTAATTTAAAATTGAGTAGGTATTTAGTAGTAGGTTACGACTGCGGCGCAAAGTGCCAGTACACTACATTCAATTGCTATCCAATTTCTTTATATCGATGGTACACACACACATACCCACACACACATACCCACACACACATAGCCACACACCCACATATACACACATCAACATAATCATACACACACAGACACACACATACCCACACACACACATACCCACATACACACACATCAACACACTCACACACCCACATACGCACACATCAACATAATCATACACACACACACACACAGTTGCGCCTACACCCGGAATGTTTCGTTAAAGTATACCGAGTTTGTAGACCTCCTAAAACAAATGTCTCCGCTAGTTTCCATTACTGCAGGCACAACCTCTGAAAGTCTGTCTTCGCAGTCTTCCAACGATAATGAGGTAAGCCAGGGGGAGGGGCTAAATTAGGCTGATTGCATTACTCTTACCTGTACCCTATTCCTAAGTATAGTAATAATGTATTGTTTTATTTACAATGTATACTCTATCTTTATAACATATGTATTCATTATTTAGTTTTTTTTTAATAACAAATTTTAATTATTTTTTAAATAAGATTTTTTTTAGTTTTTTTAGTATATAAAATGTATTTAATAAATATAAAATTATTTTTTAACCATACAAAAATTAACAGAATAAAAAAAATGATTAAAATAAAATAGGTTAATTAGTTTTTTAAAAGTAGTAATTTTTTGTATCTTTTAAATTTAAACAAATTAATCTTGATACATGCCCTTAGTACTTCCATCAACTTCATTATAAAAGTGTTCAGGTGTGCTCCAAATATAATTATTATATCGCAAACAGGAATGTCTTTAGTTTTTAATTGAATTGTAAAGTTTACTCAATGAAACAGATATTGTGTGAGAGATCATTCCATATTTGTGGACGGAGAAATATATATGTTGGGCAGAATTTAAATGGGATACGACCACAGTTTTAATTTGTGATATTTTATCTGTTTTTATTCGTGTATAGTTGAGTTAGTATGAAGTAATGTATAGGAGTGGGTTGGGCTGAGTAGTTCAATATATGCCATGGTATAACTTATACTGTATATCGGATTTAATGGGGGAAGCCAATGCAATTTGATTTTTAGTGAGGATAAAAGCCATCTGGAATATTTTGGTACGTCGAAGATGAATCTGATAGCTGAGTTTAGTGGTCGGTTTGAGTTAATAATAGATTATAAGGAAACATATATATATATATATATATCGGGCGACAGAATATAAAAGATATTGATCTTAATCTGAAGCCCTTTAGAGGAAATAATAACATAAATAATTATATATTTCATACGAAAAAAAATGTACAATTTAAAACTTCTAATAAATATTTATTATTATTATTATTATATAAGAGTTGTAAAATGCCGCGGTAGAATGAGGGATTTGGCAAGTAACATATGTCATTAGTCAGGTTTAATTAAGGATGAGGAGTAGTTTGTGGTGGGTATAGTTTATTGACCGTCGTAGGGACTTAGACTGGATAGGTAAATAAATAAATATGAATGAGTAGTCTGAGTAATATGCTATGATTTATAACTTATCAGCGTAAGCAATTATCGAATGTGATGATGATATATCGCTTCATCAATGTGATAATGTAGTATGCGTATGTGTGTTTATTATTCTAATTCTATAATCCCATCACTCTATAGGATAGGGTAACTTTGACAGGTTAGTTCTATGGGGGGTTAGTGAATGTTTGCTAATACGTTAGCATGGCGGGATTCTTTATTTTAGTGTCAACATCATCAACAGCATTAGCATCATCATCTTCATCACCGCTACCATCACTACCATCACTACCATAAGTACCATCTTCATCACCACCAATATTATCATTATAAGTATCTTATCATCAACATCATCACCACCACTATTGTCATCATCACCAGCATCACTACCATCACTACCATCACTACCATAAGTACCATCTTCATCACCATCAATATTATCATTATAAGTATATTATCATCAACATCATCACCACCACTATTGTCATCATCACCAGCATCACTACCATCACTACCATAAGTACTATCTTTAACATCTTCATCACCATAAATATCATCATTATAAGTATCTTATGACCTGCATCATTATCACTACCATCACCATCATCACCACGACTATCAACATCATCACCACTATCATCATCAACATCATCATCATCATCATCACCATCACCACCACCACTATCATCACCACCACTATCATCACTATCGTCATATGCACTACCATCTCCATCATCATCACTACTATCATCACTATCATCACCACCACTATCACTATCGTCACCACTATCATCATCAACATCATCATCATCATCACTACCATCATCATCACCACTACCATCACTATCGTCATATGCACACACAATTAACACATCTATTGTATGCAACTTAACATTTAACCAACTCTACGTAAGCTACCTAGGCGTATCCACATTAGAATCAGTGTCTATAATCAGTGTCTATAATTAATGATCATTATCGTTGTATCACCTCTTATCATCTTTGCGGCTTCTCTTATCTCCTTTACACCCAGTCGCTCTTCTGAACCAGAGTATCGCCATTCATTGATTGTTACGTCATCTATATCGTAAACTAATCAAAGTATCCACTCGCTTAGAGTGTATGATTCATACTTCCCACTAATCTTAAGTCGCCGTAGCATGTGATCTGTTTAATTCGACGAGTTCGTTAATATTAAGTCTGCGCTACATCCTCAATAACGTACGTATGAATGTTACATCATTGTCACTAATGATTACATAATCATCGTCATTGTTACCGCGTGATAACAGCATCGTCTCCTCACCGCATGACCCCTACCCCGTGATGACCCCTAACCCCGCGATACACAGACTGACAACGACGCGAGCACCGTGAACCTACATCAGTCTTTCGCAGATTGGCTATTGGACGTGAAACACTGCACTAAGAAGTACTTGTGCAGTAAGTCTGATGGACACGGCACTCTGGCCATGTCCTTCTCGTTGCACGCCTCCATCCTATCAGCTTCAGAGGTTAGATCCAGACTATACCTGTATTAGATACTACTAGATCCAGTCTAGACCTATATTAGATACTACTAGATCCAGCCTAGACCTGTATTTGATACTACTAGACCTATATTAGACCCATACTAGACCTATACTAGACCTAACTAGACCCTTACTAGATCCTGCCTAGACCCATACCAGACCTATACCAGACCCAGTATAGACTACCCCCACACTATTGATTTTAATTTTATTTAAGCTAAACATATAATCAAAATATATAATCAGAAGTATATATATATACTATATATTATATAGTATTATAAGTATTATAATATACAGTATTATAGTATACAGTATAAACTATTAGTTTCTAAACATTAGCACAATAATGGTGAGTTATCTTGTATAAAAACGAAAATAGAAGGTAAAATGACTTTAAATTGTGAAAATTCTAAATATAGAATATTTCTATGTTTAATATAGGGCGTTATAATTATTGGTGTAAATCATTAAATATTGTAGGCCAATATACAATAATTTCAATAATAATCTAATATTACTTCAACGTTACGGCAACGCATAATTATATAATTACATAATATATTGCGTAGGCATCAGTGCAAACAATGCTACCAGTGTAGTGTGATGTAGGTTATCGATCCACATCTTGTGTGCTGGCTGGCTACATTGGCGTTTACGCATAAAAACAATATAAATCCATAACTACGATATATTAAAAGCTTATTACGCAATACGAGAATATATCAATATATTATCAACGCGCGAGTATTATGCGCGCAAACGATCTTAATTTATGTTTACTTTCGTGCGATGCATTGATTCATCGTTTCATCATCAGCATGAGTCATCCGTATGATTCACCTTCTATAAATAGATTATTACGTACGTACGTACATACACTCTAGCCGGTGCGCGTTACACTTTTTCTGTCTATTAACTTTACAACTGCAAACTTTGTACATCTTCTCATGCATGTTATAATACTTTACGCTTAATCATCTTAACGTTATGTAATGGATTCAAGAAAAGATCATTTCACCGGTATTCATTCGTTGTACATACAATATATTATATTTGTAATTATTATACGAATTAATAACTATAATAGGTACTATATATTTTTAAAAATATCAATACAATTCTTTATAAAATACATGACTTCATACATGATATATGAATCAAGTAACATGATGCAATATTTCATAAAGTGTTCCAGAACATAAATCTCATATTAATTCAACAAACCAGTTAGATAGTCTACCCTACCCTACCCTACCCTACCATATGCCCGCCGTACACAGATTGAAGACTACGCCCTACATCTGACGAGGTCGGACGTAGGCTCAACTTTGACCCATCAACAACTAGCCGCCTGGTTGCTATGGAGTGGGGCAAACATTGACAGTATCGACTCCGATTATGCGATAAGCGATGCTTCCGTAGTGAAGTTTGTTACATCACTGCTATTACATCATTAGTATTACGTCATTCTATTACATCATGCTATTACATCGTGCTATAGCATTATTATGTCATTATTACATTTTTTTAGGTTTACATGCTTATCAAAATTATCACATAAATAAATTATCTATTTTAAACATTATTTAACTATTTTACTATTTCATTTATTTCCTATTATATATCATGATACCACTATTATTATGATAACATTTTTATATTATTTTATCATACATATATATTTAATAGAAAAAGTTAATCATTGGTTTTTAATTAAGATTCCAAGTGATTAAATAGAATTAGTGATTATGTATATTATAAACTAATATATATATATATATATATTATATATTTACAATGAATAATACCTATGTATAACTCATTGTATAACATTGTATATTATAGTTATTTTATTACATAAATATGGAAATTTATGAATTTAATATCAATTTGATGATTTTATCGGTATGATGTATTATTTAATTAACTATATATCACATAATGTTAATATTGTAAATATATGTGTATTCGTACTCAGCGAATTATGATAGCATTATTCGTATATCTGTAATTAAACAAAGACTATGTACGCGCCGTGTGTACCAGGCGTACATAGTAGGAGATATTAGTATTTAATCTGGCTTTAATTAAACGTCAGATTATTGAAATACTGCGGGGCGAATATATCTACTCCCGCATCTACCCTAGCCTCTGTGGAATCGGACCCACTCGCCAGTTTGCAGGTCAGGCGGCGTGTTATGTAATGCTATTGTTATACGCTACTTTACATTATCATATGTATATGTGTGTATGTCTATTTAATAGTATCATTTATAAATAATTCTTAATATATATATATATATTATTGATATATCTATGAATGTATTGACTTCACTATAATACTTACTATTTCTCATATTCCATGGAAACAATGCTTACATTATTAATAACTAGGTGACTAATAACTTTTTTGGTGCAATACAATTTTTCTTAATGCATGTAATTTATTTTTTTATAAAATAAAAAATATTTTCTATATATGAATAATACTGATTTAAAACTTGACACTAATAACAATTGTAACCACTCCTAACACATATTGATTGTAAGCAATATATGTAAATATATGTAAATATATATATATATATATATATATATATATATATATATATATATGTAAATACATATATCCGCAGTTATTAATAGATTTACATACATATTCTATGATCTTTGATGTAATTGTATAATTACGATCCGCCGTAGTAACATAAACAACCTGGTAGTGTACAGCTGGTCACACACATGTACCACCCCACGTACAGTGTTCTCCTCCCCGCCTCCCCCCTGTAGTAAACAACCCTCCTCCACGTACCCTAGATGGATACACTGAACATAGACGAAAGGACTACCGGCGCCACCACCACCACCTCCTCCACCACCTCGTCCTCCTCCAAAGACCTGCAGATGTTACGGTCACGACTGTATTCCGCCTGCAGCGACGGAGATGTCAGCACTATACAGAGGGTACTGGTCAAGGCTAAACAACTCATCAATGGTCAGTAACAGGTATTTCTATTGAATACACTATGCATACATACTCCGCAGTGGTGGTATTAGTAAGTGGTACATTTCATTGGTGTAAAAGATGTTGAAGATAATTTAATACATAATCACGAGTATATATCATTACCATTTTATGTTTATCTCATGTTAACATGTTATTATAAACACTTTTGTTAATTATCACTTAAAAAGTGTATAAATTCAAATAAATAATAATAATAATAATAATAATAATAATAATGATGATGAACATATCTCAATCACAGTTACAATTACGCATACGAACACACTCGTACAGTACCGTTACACATACACACAAACATACACTCATACATACACACACACATACACACATACATACACACACAAACACACACACACACACACATACATACACATACACACACAGTGTCAGACAGCGAAGGCAGAACTGCACTAAATCTAGCAGCCCGTCACGGACATATAGGGGCGGTGGAAGCCCTACTAATGGAGCAGGCGGACCCTAACATTCCAGACAATGCGGGGTGGACTCCATTAAGGGCGGCCTCATGGGGCGGGTACCTCGATACTGTCTCTAGACTCTTACATGTAAGTTATTGTTATTAATACAATCATTTATTAATTAGGTATTAGTATATATATATATATATATATATATATATATTATAATAAAGTATAAAATAGTTATATATGTTACATAGTAAAGTTATAATGTCATAATGAATATTTATTTGTTTATATTCATATATATATATATATATATATATATATTGATATGTTCAATGTGCTATTCCCATCGCTTACATCCTCGTCATTACACATTAATATCTGCTGATGCATCGTGATTCATCATGTAATCATAATGCAATCATAATTTATGATAATATGAATACATCAGATATTGGCAATAAGTTATTGGTCTATACATTTGTGTTATTATCTAGAGAATCACTAACTATAAGACTATACATACACAAATGTGTGTGACTTAATGGTAGAGATAGTAGCGCTATATTGACTTTGATATCTCCAGTGCCGAGATTAAACAATGATTAGTCATTATGGTTAGTTCTATTGTAATATAGCTAGATATTCTACATATTAGATAATCTACTTTTAGTTTATCATGAGAATATATTAGTCAACAAATATCATTTAACATTGTATTAATATTTTATGCATTATCATCCTATTAAAATATCAGATTTAATCTAGTGTAAATATAGTTTATATATAGTAAACTATATCAACTTACTCTGTATAATAACTATTTTTAGTAAAGTTGTTTGTATTAGATTCCCTGCTTTGATCTCTAAAACACGTAAATAATTGCCTAATAAGCTATATTCCCTATAAGTATATAGACCCTCAAATTATATCTAGACATAATTAGGTAGAGGAAATCTTTAGATATTAATTAATATTCTCATTCCAACTCATGTATTGTATGTATACAAATATTACTATCGGGTTTGTATAGGTTAATATTTATCTCTTAGATCCTTTTCTTGGTAAACACTTTTTAACTGAAATGTAACAAATCTAAGGCATTCATCAATATTATATTTTATACATTCATATAATACTTGCGATATATAATACTAATATTATCTATTCAATTTATAAATTATGAAATTATTATATAACATAATTATCTAAATAAATTTCCAATTTACAATTCTTCACATATTATTACTAATGGGAATTTAAACATAATATGTTTGTACTATTGTGGTGAAATTTATTATTAATAATAATCTTGTGCATCGCCTGCTGCACACATTACTCTATGCATCATGTTAGACATCACACCATCAACTCCATACTTCAAGAAACTACTGAAAACGTATTTATTTAATCTAAAACATTAACATTACCTATGTACCGAGGTCAGATTGCATTTTAGTGCAGTTTGCAGTCATACAAGCGCACACAAGTAATACATGCTACGTGGGTGTATCTGTATATTCCCGAAAGTACATTACCATTCCATACCCTATATAAGCGTCTCCTTAACACCCCGGGTGTAGCTGTGAATTCAGCCTATTTAACCCTACCCTACCCCGCCCCACGTTAGGTGGGAGCAGCAGTGGATGCATGCGATAGAGACGGAAGAACAGCTCTGAGAGCCGCGGCTTGGGGAGGTCATCAAGATGTAGTCGCCTGCCTTCTTCACGCCGGCGCAGCTGTTGGCAAGGTCACCTTGAACCTTTGTAACCCGCACTCGCTCTCTCTCTCTTTATTCTAAATAGATTTAACCTCGTAGTCATATATTTCATGCAACAAAACTACTCTATTTATTATATTTATCATCTAGGTATGCAATCTTTTGTATAACTATTATTACGAGTTGACTGAAAGGTGTATTTAAAATCACTCCCCAAATAATTAGGGATTTCAATATGAGCTAAAACATCGAGCGAACTAAAATTATTATCATTATATTTTTAATTATAAATTTACTTTAATAGCATAAATTAACGGTACTTTACACAAGAATTTCGTATCGTATTTTATTCCGACGTCGTTTATAAATCTCGCTCATCGTAATATCCTCGCTCATCGCCGACCTACATTCACTGACCTTTAACCCCCTGCGCCCCGCCTGCCACAGGTTGACATCGAGGGCAGAACGGCCGTAATAGCAGCCGCCTACATGGGTCACTCCGGGGTGGTTAGGACCCTACTGTCCAGATCTGACAGCGCCGTGTGTTCATCTGACGTCGACCACGCCGATGTGGACTGCAGGACGGCGCTCACGGTAGCCGCTATGGGCCGTAGTCACGAGTGCGTCGAAGCTCTGCTCGTAGGGGGCGCTAGCGTCGATCATCGTGATCTCGACGGTTAGGGGTGAGGTGGGGTGGGGTAAGGTGAGGTTAGGGAGTGAGGTGAAGGTGTCATCGTTGGTTTGTTGTCTTGTGCAAACTATTTTGATGGAATTTAAATTTAAATAATTAATAATCAATTCAGTAACATAGTCGATAGAATTTAACGACTATTACATTGCAATGTATGTGACAACTTATAGTTATGAATACTAATGCATGCACATTCACAATAGCCTGTACATATATTACCATTATTAAATTCCTACATAACTTCATACCGGTAAAGATCACATTAATTGAATTAATAGTGTATATATATATAATAACTTTACATAGTTCATTATTATATATATATATATATATATATATATATATATATATTTATGGTAATTAATATTTTGAGTTTCACTGGTTTCGCTTAGTTTGGTTTGGTTTGGTTTGGTTTGGTTTAGTTTTTATATATTCAGGTTTATTTAGCTGCATTACATCCCGAGTGATCCTATAAAAGCATATGTAATTATATATATATAGGGCTTCACTCAACCTGATTGTTCATATATTTATTTATTTATATAAAATAATTATTTATAAATATAATATAACTAGTGCTATACAGATACATTATTACCTACCGTACACTATCGCGTGAATACATTACATTAATGTTATCTTTACCGTTATGAATAATAGTGGTAATATATATACAGGCTATTGTGAATGTTAATGATATCGTATTTAAATACACAAGTTGTCGCGTGCACTGTTATGTAATAGTGGTGAGACTCCCGCCACACTCTCTCAATGTTATACTTTCTCTATATTACCTATACTTGTTGTTGCTTAGTTACTGGAAATGTTACTGGTCATTAAAGTTATTTTTAAATTAGTGTTGTGTAGGTCTTATTCTAATTATTTTATCATTATCATATAATTCTATATTTTAATATATATATATATATAGATCTAAATGTAATTAACGACTTAAGTAATTTATGACTTAACAAATTTAGTCATTCTATTATTTATTTCAGAAGATATCATATTTAAGTTTTAAAAAATCTCCTATCTTCCCAATATAAATATGTTTCTCATATATTTCTCCGCCTGCCCTTGGGAGTTTATAATGTTGATTAACCTTATCGACCTATGATAGGTATGACCCCGCTATTAGTGGCGGCGTTTGAAGGTCGTTTGAAATCCTGCGAACTACTACTGAAAGCGGGAGCAGATGTCGACGATTGCGACAGTATATCTAGATCTTCAATTCACGTTAGTACATCCACCTGGTGATTGATATTAGTTTAAACCTAACCTAGTTATTTCAACTATTCGATATGATTAAACATATATTTGAGCGGCTTCGAAGGGACATTAGAGCCATATATGGTTATAAGTGAATACTTCATCTAAGTTCCTGGATGGGATGAAAGGACTCCACCATGTACAAATAACAATAACAATAACAATCTAGATTATTAATTTCGATTATCTCAGTTACCTCTACGTTCTTTTAAGATAATATACATTAAGGTTCGTGATTAATGTTTGTATACAAATAATTTATCATTATTGATCATTATAAATACATAATATTGATATAATTATACTAACCAACACTAATGTTGGTATAATGTATTCCTATTGGTAAATTTAATATGAATCATCGAAATAAATGTAGATATTCAATGAAACATATATATATATATATATATATGAATGAGGTGAAGGTGTCATCGTACGTTTGTTGTCTTACTCGAACTATTTCGATGTAATTTAAATTTAAATAATTAATAATCAATTCAGTTACATAGTCGATAGAAATAAATTATTTATTTTAATTTAATTATCATAAAACTATATTAAGGCAACTATATAAGGCAGCCTGAAATAACTCTAACCCCTTCTCCTCAACAGGTGGCTGTACTAATGGGTCATTGCGAGGTCGTCCGTCTGCTAATCCGGTGGCACTGCAACGTCGACACTATAGACGCTCAAGGTCGTAGTCTACTATCGTTGGCGTCCACCCTGCCCTCTAGCGGTGACATCGTGCGAGAGTTACTAGCGAGAGGAATGGACGAGCAACATCGCGATAACGACGGGCAAACTCCGCTGCATCTCGCAGCTCAGGAAGGACATAACGAGGTTAGGCGTGTGCTTCTAGTAGATGAGGAGGAGGAGGAGAGGGAGAGGGAAGAGAAGGGGGATGTGGAGGAAGAGGAGGGGAGGGATGTGGAGGAGGAGGAGAGGGTAGATAGGCAGGAGGAGAGGGAGTAGGATGTGGAGGAGGAGGAGATAGGGAGTTGGTAGAGAGGGTGGAGGACCAGGATGAGAGGGAGTAGGATGTGGAGGAGAGAGGGAGTTGGTGGGGAGGTGGAGAGGGAGGAGAGGGAGTAGGATGTAGAGGAGGAGGAGGATAGAGGTAGTTGGTGGGGAGATGGAGAGGGAGGAGATGGTGGAGGAGCAGGAGAAGGAGTAGGATGTGGAGGAGGAGGAGAGAGGGAGTAGGAGGAGCAGGAAGAGGAGGAGGGGGGAGGATAAAGGTGAGGAGACCACAATTCAGGCCGTTATTCACATGAATATTCACTCGAAACACACACGATTGTGAACGATCGTACATATCTAATACGATTTTAATCTTGTTTAATGTTATTTATTTATCCTTTTCGTTAATATGTGTTTCACTTTATTGTATTGCAATCTATACAACTAACCAGATTATTCGCGACCTATCCACCACAACCGTGTCCCCACCTTTAGTGTGAATCGGACAACTTAACGCCAATGTGTTTATGTGTATCTAAATGATTCATGGCCTAAGCATGTCGTTATGCTTACTTATAATCTATGTAGTATACATATAGTATACAACATAGTATTAATCACATTATAGATTATATATCCCAAGTTATTAGTATTCTATTAATGCATTGTTACTAATCTATCGAATCAAGCGTAATAACTTTTCCGTTCGCATTATAAACAACTATATTATACGACTACCCCTTATTATAAGACTTCATTCGAGGCAGAACACCATCCCATAAGCTCTCCCGTCCCATGCGCATCATTACAATGCTACATCTGATACATCTGACCATGCTAACAGGTTGTCAAGCTATTAATCGATACCAAGATGAACTTGGAGACCAAGGACAACGAAGGACATACTGCATTATATCACGCAGCTAAATATGGTCGCATTGAGGTAAACACGCCCCCTTAACACGCCCACTTTAGTAGTAATAACACTTAAGGATATCGACGTGCAAATTATTTTGTAATTTTTCTATTTTTTGTAATATTATTAAAATATAATATGTAATCTTTAGATTGGTATAAGAATCAATTTGTTACATCAACATTTACTGTCAAAATTTACTTTTTAAAATACCATGTTTAATTGTAAATTAAAGAAAATATTATAAATCTAATCTAAAATTTATTTTCAACACGATTTTATTATAATTTATAATTTAATATATAATAGATTTTTTATAAATTTTAATATAAACAAAACTTATTTATTTATTAATAATCATTGTGCTCGAGAGTGAAGAGGTTTATTTATGTATATGTCTGTTTAATAGATCATATTATATGGATTGAATTTTGTTATTGTTGAAATATTAATTTTGTTATTATTTAGAAGAATTTCTCTAGTTAATAAAATAAGTCATAACTCACTCAATATGCATGAAATTAATCAACATTTTCAGATATTATTAATAATATAATTATATTAATGAGTAACATTATTAAAATTATGATTCTTTTAATATTTGTTTTCATAAATTAATCAGAAATAATTTGTAAATATATTGTAATAACCTGTAGTATATATGATATTTAGAAAATAATAATAATATAGAACACTATAATATTTCTTATCGGTGTCTCATATCAATATCATTTATTCTTCCATCGAATTACCGTTCTTCGATTTACAACCTCCAGGCAGATGTAATCAAGGTGATGAAACCACCAGATCTTTATTTTGATAGATGACAAATAAAAATAGAAATTAGCCTATTTTTGACTCACTGGCAATATATTGAACGATGAAAATCAATCATTATGTAATAAAAAATATCACTACATATTTATTAAATAAATGTACTATGTATGTAAAGTTTACTATATTTGAATGACAGTTTATATAAATATAGATGGCGATACAAAATATATAAATATAAATATATCTGAATAATGTATGTAGTGATAATGTATACATCAATACAAATCGACAGAAACAGTGTCATATGGTATATATAATTCATCCTTCGCTTTCATCCATGTGGAGGATACAAATTGAAGGATGATAATTCAACGTAAGAGAAATAAAAAACGGTATCGATGTGAGAGCCCTATAATATCAAATATTATTTATGTAATTAATAACGAGAGTTATTAGTGTTTTTGTAGACCAATATTTGGCATATACAATGAATGTAAATATCTATTTTTAGATCCGGTGCTTGTGGATCCGAGCTCTTTTAAAATAAAAAGATACACAATAATTTAATTTATATTTATTATATTATAACTAAAAACGACTTCGAATAAGTGATAATTATCATTATAATATCGTTAATATCTGCTGTCTGTGTGTGTACACATAGGTGGTACGCTCGTTGATTGATATAGGAGCATCTAGTCAGGATAGTAAAGGTCACGATGGTAAGAGCGCATTAAGAATAGCTTGTCTTCAAGGTCATTATGAGGTTTCCATTATAGTATGTAGGTTTTATACTAATAATATCTATATATGTATGATATAATACTAAAAGTTATATTAAATATTCAAAATGAGTTAAAACTATATTATATGGTACTATTACAACATTAAAGTATAATTTCGAATTCTAAAATAATTACGAAGTTTACAAATTTGTTATAATTATTTATTTATATAGGTCCGATTTTTCATTTATTTATTATTGTAAATTTTCTTATTAATACATTCTTTAAATTATATAATAATAATAATAATAATAATAATAATAATATTTATTTATTGAAATCTCATATATATATTGAATACAATACAAATAGCGGATACAAAAAAAAATTACTTATATATATATACATACATACATATATATAAACAAACAATCACAACCCAACCCTACCTGCTGCTAACCTATCACTGACCACCAGGTGGTAGCACTACTCCTACGGCGGAAAGGTTCCGACGTAAACGATCGTGACCTTGACGGCCGTACCATCCTCTACTCGTTGACCTTGTCGCTGACCGATGAGAAGGACAGCCACCAGACCACCTCTACTGCCAGCGGTCAGCTCATGAAGTGTGCAGAGATCCTCATCAAACAGGTAGCGCCACCTATACACGCGGCACTTACTGGATATGCACGCGCGCGTTGTATTAGTAATAATGATGAATGTTTAGAGAATCGAGTAGAATTTAGAGCAACACGAGTAGAGTAAAGTTTTTTACTCTAAACTTTACTCGACTCGTGTAATGCAAACACGAATGGAGTAGAGTTTAAAGTAAAGTGATAGTACACCCTATAAAAAGTCTTCTATTTACATGTTGTTTAAGGGGATATCACAGTTAGAAATTATGTAAAGTTATCAAATGTGCATATTTTATATTCAACTCTATATCGTTTATATTATGTGAAATTTTTACTTTATAACTCGCATAATAAATAGTGTAAAAATAGAATTTTATACAGGTTTTACAAGTTTAAACAAATATTACAATTAAAATGTATATATATATATATATTATCTATTATGATTTGCTCTTGTTTGACAATACTCTTTGTATCATATGATATATATATATATATATATATATATATATATATCTAATAATATAATTTTTTAATATTACTATTAGGTATTTTCTAAATTTAATTTTTATGTTTTATACATATTTTACATTATATTATACTTATTTATTATATTTTTATTTTATTTCTATTTTAATTATTATTCATTATTTATTAGTTATTAGTTTTGAATTATAGTTTTATATTATTAGATTAGATTATCATTGATTATTCATATTTGTATTTATTTATAAACTATTCAAAATAATTATATAATATTCAACACACATTTTATTTTTTAAATTCCATTTTATTTTATTTATATTATATTATATGTATTCATTATTTATATATATATATATATATATATATATATTCATATTATATTCATATTATTAATTATTATTCGTTATTTATTTTATAAAGTACTCTATCTAAATAGTAATATTGAAAGTAATATTGTACAAAATTTACATCAAAATAATACATTATAATTTTCAAATTATCAAATTACATATGTTAATATTTATTGACATACATGTTTAGTATATAGGTGAAATAATGTTGGAAAAATTATAAATATAATATTAGTAGTTAGATTTAAAGTAGACCGATACATAACTCTTCCATCTATTAATATTTAAACACTTGCCATTTTGTGTTGACTTAAAATCACTTTGTCATACACTAAGGTAAGTATATTTCTGTAACTTTCCAATAATATTTATATATATCGATATATAGATATATTTAAAAAATCAATTGTTAATCAAATTTTCACTATTAAATGAATAATAATAAACACGCAAAAAAAATAATAATAAACAGAAATCAGACGAATATATTCCATTTAGAATAAACCACACTAATCATACCATTACGTAACACCTACTCTCAGGGTCATGCCCTCTGCGACCTCAGCGACAGCGAAGGACGCGTCCCTCTACACATCGCCGCCTGGGAAGGACATCTCGCCGTAGTACAGCTGCTCGTCAACCTGGGAGACGCTACAGTGGATGCCCTCGATAACTCTAACAGAACCCCGCTACAGTCCGCTGCCTGGCAAGGTTAACGCGCGCAGCACACATACATCTAGAGCTGCTCGAACAACAACACTAATAGCATGATATAGGCCCGATTCTATAGCCCGATATCGGTGAATAAAGGATAATCGGGCAGTTTCGGTGTGATCGGCTATACCGTTATAGGGAAGGTCGATGCAGCATGCCTTATGCCGGCGTTTACATATAAAGTATCTATTAAATCTTTGATTTCTACGATATCGGGTAAATGTTTTAAAGCGAATATATGAAATCACGTTGTATGTTGGTACGAGAGCACCTCTCTTTGAACTTCTCAACGTCGCTTCGGCTTATAGTTGACGTATGTGAACAGTTAAGTTTTAGACAATTTTAATATACAATTTTTATATGATAAATTATAAAAATAAATTTGTTTATATATTAATTATATAATGATTTTTGAATTAATTTATTTTATTAAACGTTTACCATAAGTTTTACGAATCACGTGTACTGCAGGTACTTGGAAAGTGTTGTGATTTTACCCCTAGCGAACCATTAGTTTAATCACAAATAAAGTGTAATGAACTTACTTGTGGCAATATGAACATTATTAGTATATCACATAATCTCTAATCTTAAAATCTAATTTAAATATATTTTATAAAATTTAATATTTATTACTATAGTAATAATTTTAACATTTTAATATAGAAATATAATTAAAATTATTATTTTCCAAAAATAATCATAAATAATAATAATTCAACTAATTCTGCCAACAGAAACACTTGATTATACTGCATACAATTAGATAGAATGCACTAATATATTGTCACATGTCACTCAAACACACAGGTCACGCCCACATTGTCACATGGTTACTATCTCGAGGGGCTCAGGTGGAGCATTGCTGTTCACAAGGCGCCACGGCTCTCTGCATCGCCTCACAGGAAGGTAGTAATGCCAACATACACGATACACTCGTGTGTATGTTACACTACACTTTATTCGTATTCAATTAATATATATATGCTTTTAATTATATTATTGATAGAAATATATATATATATATATATATATATATATATATATATATATATATATATATATATATACAAATATGTATGTACATATATTTATTATATAATAAACTATCATATATGTATATATATATATATATATATTTCATTATTTATACTGTAGACATATTATTCTATTATAATTTAAGAATATAATTAGTCTTGGTTAATTAATAATTGTAATGAATTGTTCAAATATATTTTTCTTTTATTTACCTATTAAATTAAATTAAATCATTATTATAATTATATTATTTATGTATATCATTGGAAATATATAAAATATTATAATAATGTTTTAAGAAATAAAAATAAAATATAAGTAAACATAAAATAATTTGTGTTCTTATTTTTATTATTATAGTAACATTAGATATATTTGAAAATATTGACATTACTATTGTATTTATTTGTTCAATGTATTAAGGGGAATTGGTACGTCCTTCACGCACAATGTAAATAGATAGGAATTTATGCAATTAAATTACACAAATTATAATAATAGGTAATCACATAATTTTTGTTTCTATAGTTTAATAATATATCTTTCTATTATGAAATACTTTTGTATTACATATCCATTCATTCAAATATTTATTATATATGTTTTATGTATCACTAATAAACAAAGATAAATTAAAATTAATAATTTCTATTTAAAAAAAAAAGTAGTTCATTACAGTCTATTATATTGCCTACTTGTATTGAAAATTTCAATTCCTTATTTCTATTATTCAACGAGATATTGAATTTGTAGTGAGAGTATTACATGAAAAACATTATTTGTGTAAATGGAATTTCAAGTTTATTACAATAACATTTCTAATTACTATTTAGAAAATAATATTACATACATATATGTACTTCTATAATATAGAATATATAAAATATATGATATAAAAATAATCATTATATTACATTTTTATATATTCAATTTCTTTTGATCTAAAATACTTGCATTTAATTGGACAATACTTGTATCATAGTTACTGTTATTGTATAAAATATATTGTATACAAATAAATACTATTTGGTGTTTATAAATATATTTAAATTGTCAAGATTTAAAAATAAATCACAAAGTTATACAACATTTATTTAACCGATTATTTAGTAAGTATTACTGATAATTTAAATTATATATTCAATTGGTACTTCCAATAAAATATTCTTTTCATGTTCTCATTTGACGATTTGAAGTATACTTTATAGCTCAAATGACAGATAAATATTTTATTATTTTATTTCTTACATAATAATTTAAATTATATTTTTTTCATTAAATTATATTTTTAAAATAATAATTCAGAAGGACGTAACTAATATGTGTATGCAAGTTAAATTTGTTACACGATATTTTCAGTGTTTGTAAGTCAGTTAATGTATCTTATCAAATTATATAATAACTTTTAAATCGTTATTTATTTTAATATGCAAGAGGATCATAGTTTACATTAACACTGCTCAGTCATTATGTTAATATAATTTTCCATTAGACAATTTATAAACTAGACCTCCATATATAATTATTGCTAAATATCTAAATATTATGATATAATTAGTGCTAAATATTTTACAATCTGATGATGTCATCAGGCTGAAATTTAATGTGTTTAGTTTTTTTATTTGATAATGCTAGCATTACATTCACCACAGCTGCTGAAACATTGTAATTCACAACATGTGTGTATATAACAATTTATAGAATCAACAATTCTATTAATTATATTATTAATAATCAGTAGATATATTTTAATAGATTTTTTTTCATATAGTATTGAAACCAAAATAATTATTTTTGGAATTTGCTCCCCCACTTTCCAAATCTTAATCCAAAAGGCACACCGCTACACATACCCGCACTAACCTACGCTACCTGCCACTACCACCACCACTACCAGGTCACAAGTCTGTAGTGAAAGCCTTGCTAGCATTCGACGCCAACCCTCATCGCACTGACTCCTGGAACAGAACCGCAATCAAACAGGCGCTTAAAGCTGGACACATGGACATCGTGAAGCTTCTAGAAGGGTTCGTCATTCACACTGATTGCTTTATGTAGTAACTGATTCAATATATTTTAAAATTTATAGGTCGATTAACAATAATACAATTTTTTCTTAAATTTCTCTCCAATTTTCATATGAATATTTCAAATAATGTGCAGTTATTTTTATAAATATTTTGTGCAATATATTTAGAAAAGACAAATATTATTTATGGAGAATTACTTGTTTATGTACACATTGTATACCACATTTGGTGACGTTATTTCCTAAATCGACTGAAAGTGAATATTTTAAATTTCAATATAATTCAAACATGAAATTACAATAGAATACTTTTAAATCATAATATTTGTAATAATACATTATTAAAAATAAATATGAAAAAATAGAATTTTTTTATAATATCATATACTGAAAACAAAATTGAAATTTTCAGCCTTGTTTTGTAGAACCATAATATGTATGTTCATTTATTTTTTTATAATCTACATAAATCGTTTACTACATAATTGTTAGTATAACATTAATTATTATATATATCTATCTACATTGAATTATCCACAGGTCGTGTTCAACTCTATCATCCAACACGAGTTCGCAACACCTCTACCAATCGCTGGCCTCGGTGAACCGCAGTAACTCTAGCACCACTAGCGGCGGGGCGGGGGGGTCCCCAGCTTTACCCCCGGCCCCGCCCAGTCGTTACTGTAGCGACTCCACCACCCCGCTCAGCCCTATCTACGCGAACGTCAGCTCTCAGAGGGCGGGGCTAGACCACCCTCAGCACCCCCACACCCCGGCCATAGTACCTCAGACGGTGTCCAGTCGGCTACTGGCTCAGGCAGCCGCTCTGCAGGGTAGCTCTAGCAGCGATCTTAATGTGTTAGTATGAGAGGTGGGTTGGTGTGTATAGTTGTAGTTGTAAGGGTATGATTGTACACTGTACAGTAGGGTAGCCTGTTTTTGAAAGTGAATATATATTTTATTATAATTATATAACTAGAAATTACTGATTTTCATAATTGAAAAACTATATCATTAATTATTATTTTCTTTTATTTAACAGTTATATATACTCTTTATATCATGTGATATTTATATACAATAAGCGCATTTATTTAATAACTATTGCCCATTTAATAATATTTATTTTATTATGAAATTTTTCCATTTCACATTGATATTACACTTATTCATTATATATATATATATATATATGTTATCATTATATTATTAATTATATGTTATTATATATTATTTATTAGTTCTGTATTATAGTTATTATCAGATTAGATTATTAGAATTGATTATATAGATACGTATTTTGTTGAAAACTATTATACATTTCTCTATCCATGATACCGTAGCACAGGAATTATTACAGTCTCCAGTACCAATACTAGTACCACTACAAGTATTCACTTTTATTGTCTATTAATATTAGTATAATGTCGATTAGTATTATTGTAGTCATCAAAGATTTTGCGAAGCAAATATGTTCACTCTCTATCTAAGCTATGTAATTATTTTAATATAGTTCCAATACCAACCACTAGATGGATACACACGTATTATTATTATTATAAGTTATATTTACTATTATTAATAAGGTTAAATTAATCTAATTATCAGACTAATATACTTTTAATATTATAATAGATATATGATTTATATTTTTTTTAATAAATGTTCATCTTACGGCATTTTCACTGTGTTGAAAGTTCATTTGTAAATAACAATGACTGAATCTATCTACTTTTGACTTATACAAATCTGTAACATTTTTATGAATTCACTTTTGATATCTCCAAATAATATTTTTTTTTGGAACACTTATTTTTCAAAATATATCGAATTTTCATACATATCTTAATTTAAGATTATATTATGGTATTATTTTTTGAATATACATGTAAATAGATACGAAATCCAAAAATAGATTTTAGTTCAATTACCCGTCGCATTTGAGCTAGTGTCGTTTTTATTTCAATAATTCGTTCGAGTGAACTATCTTTCCTTCGGAAAATCTTTGTCATTATAAATGCAATAATAATACTGTAGTTGTTATACATATATATATATAATTATATATATATATATAATACTGTATTTATTTTACATATATTTATATATAACTACAGTATTTATACCGTAGTTATTATACATGCAGTAACAATACCGTAGCCGTTATACCAACCGTAATAGTAACCGAGCACTCACTGTCGCCTCTCATCGTTTCAGACCCAACAACCACATGACCACATCGGACGCTAGATTCTCATTGGATGCCGAGTGCGCCGAATACGAACGAGGTGACGCCCTCGCCCCCACCCCTACCACCGTCCCTAACAACGCATTCGAATGTTCTTCTGAGAGTTCGTCTTCGGGCGGCGGTCGCGGTCTATCGATCGCGCCTCGCGGCATGTCCAATCAGTCGTTCGCTCAGTGCCTGTTCAGTCTGGGCGACGACCCTCGCCGGCGATGCTCGCTCGACCGCAACAGTACCGGTATGTCCTACGTCTGTCTGTATCGCCTTTATAGTGTGGTTTTTGTTGACGGATAGTTGGTCAGATGGACAGATAGACAGTTATTCAGATGGTCTCATGGTCAGTTGGTCAGTTGGTCAGATGGACAGTCAATTCAGAAATTGCGTAGATACAATAGTAGTCTGTCTATCTATTCATCTGTCCAGCTTTCGTGTTACAAAAAGCACTCCCTTGATCGATGTATTATTACGATATTTATCATTATAATAACATAGATATGCGTAGACTGTACTTACACATAATAATACAGTGATTAATTAATGGATTAAGTAGAATAACCTATAGGTGCTAAATAATTAGTTTACTATAACATCATGGTAAATTAACAGTTCTGAATAATTCAATAAAATGTATATATATATATATATATATATATGGAGTTCAATAATTCACATATAACGTTGCCTGCACTAACTCGACACATAACCAGATCGCCATAATTATTTCAAAATTCACTCCGAACTAATATATATATATATATATAAATATTTACAATTATATAATATATATTATATTACATCTATAAAAACGAAATATCAATTACAAATCTATATAAATTCATAATTTAACACAAATTATGTTATAATATTTGAAACGATAATATGGTGAAATTTAATATATTTACTACTAACGCTTACTATTTTATTTTAATAATTTATATATATATATAAGTATATATATATATATATATATATATATATATATATATATAAATATATATAATTTTATATAAAATATATTTATTTGATAAATAGAAATGATTTTATTTAAGGGGATCCCTTTGCACATCACACGCAATTTTCTCCAATTTCATGTATAAATTGATAGGAAAAACATAGATCCACTAAAAAAAATAGAACTGATATTCATTCAATTTACCTCATTTGTTTTGTATTGTATTCATAACATATACATGCATAGGAAAATTGAAATTTATTTTTAATATTATTATTTATTATATTATATATTTCTAAATTAAAAATTAGTAATTATAAAATTATTGTATTTCTATAGAAATTATCATTTTATTAATTACAATGACTACTAAAATGTTATTAATTATCTATCTATTTTACTATTCACATAATTAAATTCTATATAAAGTAAAAATTAATATTATAATTATAATAGTTTTTATATTCTATATGCTTGAATGCACATACCTAGCGCAAAATAATTATTCTGAGAAAACAGCGTTTGAAGTTTGACAGCATAAAAATGTTATATTGAATAGTATATAATAGCATTATCTTATCATCAAAAAACACATTTGTATGCAATTGCTAGATTGAATTCATGTCTAATTTGTTTACAGATAATAAAAAACACTACAATAAGTATTATTATGGAATAAAAAAAAATATGAAAATAAATAAATTAGCATAACTTTAAATGTGCAGATCCCCTTAAGGGCACAACAGGGGATTTTTGAAACAAATATATTATTTATTAAAAATTATATTATATAAAAATCATGATTAATTCCCTTTAAAATGGTGTATGAATCATAGTGTATTATATGATGCACAAAAGTAAATATAAGTGCCATAAACATGCATTTATAAATGATAAGAGATTAAAAATAATTATAATAAATTTGTATTAATTTATTTACTAATAGTGTAGATCCCATTCTCTTAGTATTATACTTATCAAACAAAATTAAGTTCAACTATATATATAGCTCTAAATGTATTGTAAAAGATACAAAAAAAGTTAGTTATTCTTTTTTAATTACAAAAACCAACTTCAAACAAACTTTACTATCTATTATAATAAATAAAAGTATAAATTTATATTTTTTCTATTTTTCTAAAGCTGACTTCACACCAAGAATCCGTACGGATTATCCGCTCGGATTTTCCGAACGGATTTTCCGAACGGATTTTTAATCCGAGCATATTTAAAGCAGATAGATATTTAAAGCATTTATAAATCCGGACGGATTATCCGAGTATAACGCACGCCACACGGCGTTCGACGCCGTGCGTATCATAACAAGTCTTTATATGTCAAATTATACGATCTTTGATGTAAATATACGATCTTTGATGTAAACATAAACATACAAATATAATATGAATAAATATATTTTAAATAAATTAAATTAATTATAATTACATTAAATTAAGCATGTCATCTCAATTAAAAGAAATCCTAGAAGCTACTATTGCATATATCACAGGGTGTTGTTGTAATAGTTCTACGTAAGTTATTTGGAATTGTTGCTTTGTCATTTTTTAAATATGTAAATTTAATAAAAAATAATTAAACATCACTTGATAAGTTCAGAGGTTCAAATTACTCATATTCCGTTCATATTCCGCGCACTGCTCGGAATTTATAGAACCTGTCTTAAATAAATCCGCCCGGATAAATCCGACCGGATTATTTATCCGCGCATTTATCCGAGCATTTTAAATTGACTTCACACCTAATATGCTCGGATTTTTAATCCGTTCGGAAAATCCGGGCGGATAATCCGTACGGATTCTTGGTGTGAAGTCAGCTTAATCCTCTGTTCAACATTATTATATTAATAATTATCATGTATAATAATAAAAGTTATATTATTTGTATATAATAATATATTATTATATTAATATATTATATATTATATATATATACATATTTTATTTTACATATATAATTCAACGTTTAATTACGTGTTCAATTAATATCATATCTCTAATAAGTAATGTTAAACATTATAACTATTTATAGTAATATAATTTATTTTTAATTTACAAAATTTATAATCAAAAGTATTTTTAATAATAAGCTTAATTAGCTTTCATTTCAAATTTATTTTTAAAAATTGTCAAATAAATTAAAATATATAAAATTAATTTATTATCTAAAGAATATAGAAATATTTCCATATATCTTGCCATATAGTGTAATAGATGGTTGCTTGAATAATTAAACAATTAAATATAGCAGATATTTGTGTAAATAGATTGATCTACTAAATACACATGCATATGTATGTTCATTATAATATATTATAAATATTTCCTAAGAAAAGTAAATATTTATATTTAAAATAATTATATATATAATACATATATGGATGATTGATTTTGTTTTTAAGGGTTAAATGAGTATATAATTAAATATATAATATATTAAATATTTCTACCACAGTTCCATCTACACTATCATATATCCCCACTGTAATACTCCCTTAATAATATACTATAATATATATATATATAATAATATACTCTATATCCTTTACTATTATATTTTCCATGTACACTTATATTGCCCCATACTCCTATATCATCTACATATCACTAATTTACCCCCAATATCCCTAAATAGTTGCATACCCTTATATCGCCCCCTTACCACTAAAATGCCCCATACCACCCCCATATTACCCTTATATTACCCCCATCCACCCCTATATTATCCCATATCACCCCTATATCTCCCCCATATTACCCCTATATTAACCCCATACCAATCCTATATTACCCCTGTACCACCCCTATATTACCCCCATACCACTCCTATATTACCCCCCCCCCCCCGATACCACCCCTATATCTCCCCCATACCACCCCTATATTACCCCCATACCACCCCTATATCTCCCCCATACCACCCCTATATTACCCCCATACCACCCCTATATTACCCCCCGATACCACCCCTATATCACCCCTATACCACCCCTATAATACCCCTATATTACCCCCATACCACCCCTATATTACCCCCATACCACCCCTATATAGACCCCCATACAACCCCTATATTACCCCTATACCACCCCCATACCACCCCTATATTACCCCCATACCACCCCTATATTACCCCGATACCACCCCTATATTACGCCCATACCACCCCTATATTACCCCCATACCACCCCTATATTACCCCAATACCACGCATATATTACCCCGATACCACCCCTATATTACCCCCATACCACCCCTATATTACCCCCATACAACCCCTATATTACCCCTATACCACCCCCATA
This sequence comes from Osedax fenrisi, assembly GCA_964019155.1. Classification (NCBI taxonomy): domain Eukaryota; kingdom Metazoa; phylum Annelida; class Polychaeta; order Sabellida; family Siboglinidae; genus Osedax; species Osedax fenrisi. Next base: position 24,559,615 of record OZ025243.1, read on the forward strand.
CCACCCCTATATTACCCCCCTCCGATACCACCTCTATATTACCCCCCCCCCCGATACCACCCCTATATCACCCCCGATACCACCCCTATATTACCCCCATACCACCCCTATATTACCCCCCCTACACCCCTATACCACCCCTATATTACCCCCCGATACCACCCCTATATCACCCCCATACCACCCCTATAATACCCCTATATTACCCCCATACCACCCCTATATTACCCCCATACTACCCCTATATTACCCCCATACTACCCCTATACCACCCCCATACTACCCCTATATTACCCCCATACCACCCCTATATTACCCCCATACCACCCCTATATTACCCCTATATTACCCCCATACCACCCCTATATTACCCCTATACCACCACGATACCACCCCTATATTACCCCCCTACACCCTTATATTACCCCCCGATACCCCACAGACAGTGACAATGCCGCCGAGCCTCGCAGGCGTAACCGTATCGCGACCAATCCGAACGCAGCGCGTAAATATCAACTGAACGCTGCGAATATGATCACCAGTTACAAAGACCTTAAGAGGGAAACGCCATTATGATTGACACGCAGACATCAATGACTCATTGATATTTATTTTATTATTATTATTATTACTTTTTTTCGTATTCTTACTATTATTTTTGTTTCACGAAACAATTGCAAGTGTGATCTACTATTAATATGATTAGTAGAAAACTACTACTACTACTACTACTACTACTATATATAACAGTGCTAATGTGATTCTACTACTACTCGTGTACACATACAAACGTGCTAATGTGAATATCTTCTGCTACGTTTTATGCAAACACTCTATCAACGACTACAGCGCTGTTATCATTAGTGTGTACACCCCCTCCCATATATATAGGTCATCACTATATATATAGGTCATCACTATATATAGGTCATCACTATATATAGATCATCACTATATATAGGTCATCACTATATATAGGTCATCACTATATATAGGTCATCACTATATATAGGTCATCCATATATATAGGTCATCACTTTATATAGGTCATCACTATATATATAGATACTATTCCACGGCCATAAAGAATGAAACCGCTTTGAACCTAGCACTTCTACTACACACCTATTTATACATAACGCATGAGTGTGTGTGTGGGTGTGTGTGTGGGTGTGCGTAAGCGTATGTTCAGTATTACTATTGAGGGAAGCTTAATAAAAAGTGATGCTTTGTATAAACAATTGTTTGTGTTATTATTACGCTCTGCGATTAGTTCATAAATCTGTGGCCACATTCGCGATTATTCACTTGAAACACTTGAAATAACTGAATTTGATAATATTCACAAACACCTTTATTCACTCGAAACAACTGAATTTGATAATATTCACAAACACCGAACATGTTTGAACTTTACACACTAGGAACTTTAGCAAATTTAGCCTCAGCTTTATAGTTCTAATACTTTAGGGCATCATCAATTAACTGTGTGTGGTCCCGAGCCTATGGGCTGGTCCTATAAAGATGTCAACGATGTATTCAACTAAATGTAGAGATGGTAATATAACAAGGAGGTATATGATATATATTATCATAGGTACATTATAATAACTTCTATTTTTTATTTCAAATATCTTACTACCCTTAAATAATGATTTTCGTAAATAAGTGTCATTATACTAGTATGTAATAGCTATTACATATGTTCTACTGAATCTATACCATACTCTGTGTGTACGTGTGTACAATTAGATTTAGTGAACAACATATGAATAATTATAATTATGTCATTTGATCATGGTAAATAGTTAAACAACTATTATTAATATATAATCTATACCTTAACAAGCAATTTTGTATCCTCTATTCTTATAAATATAATTAGTTTGCCCTTAAAGATTGAAATAACAAAATAAAGTTATTTTTACTAATTTTAATTATTTAAAATAATCTTATACTGCATAATATCTATTAATTTAATAAATTAGTAATCATTATTTAATTTTGTAACTATGTAATATTATTTAATTTATTATAAATTGGTAATAACTAGATAAATAATAAAATATAAATATTATTTCTATAATTTTAATATATAGGCCATTACAAAATAATAATGATGACACAAACCGCTTATTTAATCAGGATATCGCTACTCCCAATATCTCTTAAACTAAAAGTAATAAAATTTGATAACGGATACCTTTTCAAATATTTCCTGTATTCGTTCAAAAAAATAATATTTTAAAATAATTTAATGTTTATACTACTTTACTTTCAGATTCGGTGTTACCCCTACATATTACAGTATATATATATATAGTAATGAATTAATTAGAGTATACTGTAATGACTACGTACTCTGATATTTAGAAAATAAACGACCTATCTTCCATATAGAACAATCCACTATAGTTATACTTTTCTTTAAAAAATGACTCAGCCAATGACGTGAATACTACCTATGTAGGTAGTACTTGTTACACGGGTATTTTATCAAATATATTCCCAGACATTTCATTTATATTACACTATTAACCACGTTGTTCATTCGATAATAATGACCAGACGTATGCTGATGGTGATAACGCCTTCATCCGTGTCTGTAAGTGTGATAGTAATGTTTTATGTATGTAGTATGACTTATCACTACCCAGCAAACAGTAAGAGCAGCATAATAGCAGTATATGCAAGAACCTCAAATGTTTACATTGTGCTATTATGCTGCTTGTATCATTATTAGAAGAGCAGCATAATATACTTTTAAATTAATGGCAGCATAATAGAATGATAAATTAATAGCAGCATAATAGACATTTAATAGCAGCATAATGGCACAATGTAAACATTTGAGGCTCTAGCATATGCTGTTCTTACTGTTTGCTGGGTATATCAAGTAGCTTATAGAAGTAATATTTTATATATTTGTATCTTATTATAAGTAATATACGGAGTAAAGTTATTGTAAATACTATTATGAGTTATATAGATAATATTGTAGTGAGTTATACATACGTAAATGATAACTCGTTTAGATGATTAATCGGGAATACGGAGAATAATTAACATTTAGAGAGAGTTGTCAATGTTTCAGTATAGAATTATTTAATAATCCAGATAATATAGTATTAGATTTTGAACATGAGTGCTTCTAGGTTATTTTGGTATTCAAGATCATGTTTTGTGGATTTCAAGATAAGATATTAACAAGATCTTGTAAGTGAAAAGATTATAGATATATAATTATTATTCATGTGATATTTAAATCTGAAGAGGAATCAAAAATTATAAAAAGATTATTTATAAATCATCGACAGAAATATTAAGAATGTTTATAGTTGACGTTGATTTTGTTTAAGTACATATAATAGAATAACTTAATTTTTTAAACATGTATACAAAGATAATACCATATCGATATCACCCCTATACAATAAGTAAGATGGTTAAATGGGTATCATACTAAAATTGCTAGAAAATCGCTTTCTAGCAAATATTTCCGAACATTATATATATATACTGATTATCGGAAAATGTGTACCAATACTGGTAGTGGGATACCGTCTCTCACGTGACTCATAAGTTACGGGACTCTCTGATCTAGAGGACATGATTAGGATCCGGCCTATGCATAGGAAATAGTACAGACACTATACGTTCTACAGATCTGGTGAATTGACGTATCTACTTATATTAATTAATTATCAATAATGGTGAAAATAATAATTAGGAGGATATATCCGGATCTCTAGTGGAATAAGTATAATACGATTGTTGTCGAGTGTGATTAGAATATTGTTGATATTATCGTGCAAAATATATATATATATTTGGATTGGGTTCAGATTTATATTATTATTGAGATGTGTAGAGTTTTCCTCAGACTAATATTTATAAGTTAAAATGTCAATAATAAAAAAACATTTAGAATAAAATACCCAGTAAACCAAAATTTGAAATTTGTTTAAAAATGTTTGTAATTTATTTACGAATATTGAAAATTATTGTAAATAATTTACAAAGTTTACAAATTTCTGTATTTTTTTTGAAAATAAAACATAATTTACGCAAATATACGAAAATGATTTTCGATAATTTATGAAAATAATTTGCAAATGAAATGTAAAATTTGTAACATTTTTGAAAATAAACTTGAAGTTTGCAAAATATTTGAAAATAAATTACGCAAATAATACGAAAATGATTTTCAAACATTTTATGAAAATAATTGGCAAAAATATGCAATGTTTATAATTTTGTTGAAAATAAAACACGAAGTTTGTAAATCCTATATTAATATAAATTAATTACTATATTAAGATTATTGATAGATTTAATTAATTTTAATGCAGATAAACGTTTAAATTTTTAAAAAGACTACTTTCTATTATTTATTTATGATTAACGAAATTAATATAAAATAGATAAAATGTTTCTTTTATAAATTGATTTTTATTTATATATATTAATAGGGAGACGATCAAAAAGGACGAGTTGAGGGTTAAAGGTTACATTTGAAATACGAGTTAATACATATAAGTATATACATATATTTTGTATAGATATTTGTGGGTTATTTGGTTTAATTGGTTTAGTGTTGTCCTGTTTGGTTTTTTTAGCTGCATTACATCCCAAAGCATCCTATAACAATTTATTTCGCATTTAAAATTTAACCTTTTCACCTCAACTCGTCCTTTTTGATCATAAGCCTATTGATATATATATTGTAAATTTAACTTCATTATTTATGGTTATTCAATACAAAATAATGGAGGATCGTGTGATCATAAATTAATAAACCACTGTTATTCAGTTAAACTAATTTTTGAATCATTCAATGAAGTAAAAAATATTTATTTATATATTAATATATATATTCTAGGCTTATATATATATATATATATAACTATATTTTATTTGTATTATATTTTCCATATCATTTATTTTTGATTTGAAAATATGTTGATTGTTGACTAAATTTATTTATTATATTTTGAAAATTATGTGCCAAGTTTGTAAATGATTTTCGAAAAAATTACGTGACAATTTAAAATTATTTTCAAAGTTTGCAAAAATGGGTCTACAAAATTTTCAAAAATCAGGTGCAAATTATTTTAAGATATTGAAAATTAATTTACTGGGTAGAAAAATATAATGAATACATAATTAATCATTTATATTATATTGATAATATTATCATATACTTCATAATATTTAGGATTCAATAATTAGGACTCTATTTAATAATATGAATAGTAAAATATATCGCAACATATTTATGGAATTAATAGTTAAAGCCACCAATGATATCCTATTTTATAGTAGTGATTTATAAATATTAGGATATTGCCCAGTAAACCAAAATTTGAAATTTTTTTCAAAAATGTTTGTAATTTATTTACGAATATTGAAAATTATTTACAATAAATTTCAATATTCGCATTATAAAACACGAAGTTTACAAAATATTTGAAAACAATTAACGAATATAATACGAAAATAATTTTCTTATATATACATGTATACGTTTATAAATATATACAGTAACTATTATTGTTAATGTATAATTCAGAATATTAAATACAAGTATATATATAATGCAAGAATTAGAAAGTACGAGCAAGATTTTCAATAAAAAAAAGTTTGATACAATAAATACAAATGCGATACAACAGTTTCAAATAGTTCAATATTTAAATAATCAACTAGAAACTAGTTTTTAGTATAGAAAGTTCATGTACTATTAAATGTTAGATACTATATTTAACAGTTAAAGTTAATTTTCAATACTAATATATATATATATATATATACAGCTATACAGATAGAATGGAAGAGTGCAAAATAGAGAGGAAAGAGAGTAAATACAAAATATAAAAATAATAAACAATATATAAAGAAACAAGTTCAAGTATTTTTTATAAATAAAAGATCTTTTATAAAAGGTCGAGACCTCTAAAATATAAGAATTAAATCTACAATTTATAATCTGACATACATTTCTGACATAATTTATATTACTTAAAATATATTAATTAACAATTTATATAAATATGTAAAAATATGTTCGGACGAAATTACTATTCAGAGCGGACGAATTAACTTTCGGACTAAATGAAAACTGGACGAAGTGACTCTCCCCCATTTTAAAATCTTGAAGTTTGTGATGTACATAAACCTATTGAATATTTTATATACTATATTTCGGAAGTCCTTATTGAATTGATTTTTAATTTTAAACTTGTATAATCTACTAAATTACACTTTATAGGTTACTATTCTCTAATACCGTAATTTAATACTTATAATAAATTATTCATTTAATGTATACATATTACTAAGTATATATTTTATATTTATGAATACATACAATAACTTTTTAATATACGAAACAAAAAAAGAACTTGTTAATTAAATAAATTTTTATTTAAATTAATATTTTAAGTTATATAATACATTATTAGGATATATATTTTATAATATATAAATGAATATACATTATATATTATATATAAATAATGACTTAAATAGTATATATGTATATCAAATGTAATATAATATCCCGGATAATATCTGTAATATTATTAGTTTAAATTATAAAATATTTATATTTAAAAATTGTAAATAATTTTATGATTTCAGAGTTATCTATTCGTATTTAATTTAATAATATATAAAACATACTAACATAGATTTTTATAGAAATTAATAAAAGCGTTTTTAAATAATATATTATTAATAGTTAGAATAAGTAAAAAATTAAAATTGTAAATGATGATTATAATAATAATTATAATAATTATAATAATATTATATTAACTTCATAACC